>CM061257.1:7130000-7730000 GCA_030848825.1 Tadarida brasiliensis
TAAATGAGTGTGAAGTCCACAGGAGGAGTCAGGATTGAGATACACATTTTGGAGTCATCAAGGGAAAGGGCACATAAATTATTCAACTGATGAGAGAACCTGGAGAAAAGCCTGAGAAGAGCAGGTCTAAGTACTAACTCCTAAAACATTCTAATGTT
Source organism: Tadarida brasiliensis (assembly GCA_030848825.1). Lineage (NCBI taxonomy): Eukaryota > Metazoa > Chordata > Mammalia > Chiroptera > Molossidae > Tadarida > Tadarida brasiliensis. The sequence continues at coordinate 7,130,159 of CM061257.1, forward strand.
TAAGGATCTGAGAAAGCATGATGGGTCCTCAAAACGAGTGCCCAATGAGATCAGAGGACAAATCACAAAGCCACCAGAATGAAGGTGTAAGGAGGATATTTTATAACTTCCATTGTGATTAACCGAACTCTTTTGCTAGCAATTAGAGTATTTTCCAGGAGTAATAAAATGCTTTAAATAACCTCCCAAAATTAAAGACCACTTTAAAAAATTCATTATTGAGAAATCTAAAGTGTGTATATATAATATAGATGCGAAACTTACCCTGCACTTGTTGTTTGATGGTTGTTGCTGGGAGCCATTCTGACAGGTGTGAGGTGATACCTCAGTCATTTTAATTTGCATCTCTCTGATGATTAGTGACGTTGAGCATTTTTTCACATGTGTCTTGGCCATTTGTATGTCCTGTTTGAAGAGGTGTCTATTTAGGTCTTCTGCCCATTTTTTAATTGGGTTCTTTGTCTTTCTTTTGTTGAGTTGTATGAGTACTCTATTATATGTTGGAAACTAACCCCTTATCTGATGTATTGTTGGAAATTATGCTCTCCCATATAGTGGGTTCCCTTTCCATTTTCATGGTTGTTTCTTTTGCTGTGCAGAAGGTTTTTAGTTTGATGTAGTCCCACTTATTATTTTTTTCCTTTGTTTCTCTTGCCTTAGGCATTGTATCAGTGAAAATTCTGCTGTGTGTGATGTCTGAAATTTTGTTGCCTACATTTTCTTCTAGGATTTTTATGGATTCAAGAGTCACATTAAAGTCTTTTATCCATTTTGAGTTTATTCTTGTGTATGCTGTAAGTTGATGGTCTAGCTTCATTTTTTTTGCATGTAGCTGTCCAATTTTCCCAACGCCATTTATTGAAGAGGCTGTCTTTACTGCATTGTATGCTCTTGCCACCTTTGTCAAATATTAATTGAGCATAATGTTTTGGGTCAATTTCTGGGTTCTCTGTTCTGTTCCATTGATCTATATGCCTGTTCTTGTGGCAGTACCAGGTTGTTTTGATTACAGTGGCTTTGTAGTATAACTTGATATCCGGTATTGTGATCCCTCCTACTTTGTTCTTCTTTTTTAAGATTGCTGTGGCTATTCGGGGTGTTTTTTGGTTTCATATAAACTTTTGGAGTATTTGGTCTAGTTCCATGAATATGTCATTGGTATTTTAATGGGGATTATATTGAATCTGTAGATTGGTTTGGGTAGTATGGACATTTTAATGATGTTAATTCTTCCAATCCATGAACAAGGTATATTCTTCCACTTTTTAATATCTTCCTCTATTTCTTTTTTCAATATCCTGTAGCTTTCTGCAAACAGATCCTTAAGTTCTTTGGTTAAGTTTATTCCTAGGTAGTTTAGTTTTTTTGCTGCAGGGGATTGTCTTATTAGCTTCTCTTTCTGTGAGTTAATTATTGCCGTATAAGAATGCAGTAGATTTCTTGATGTTAATTTTGTATCCTGCTACTTTGCCAAATTCATTTATTCACTCTAGTAGTTTTTTGATGCAGTCTTTAGGATTTTCTATGTACAATATCATGTCATCTGCAAATAATGACAGTTTCACTTCCTCCTTTCCAATTTGGATCCCTTTTATTTTTTCTTCATGTCTGAAGTGCTGGCAAAGGTGTGGAGAAAGGGGGAGCCTAGTACACTGCTGGTGGGAATGCAGACTGGTGCAGCCACTATGGAAAACAATATGGTGTTTCCTCAAAAAATTAAAAATTGAACTGCCATTTGACCCAGTGATTCTACTTCTAGGAATATATCGTAAGATGCCTGAAACACCAATGAAAAAGAATATATGTACCCCTGTGTTCATAGCAGCACTATTTACAATAGCTAAGATCGGAAACAGCCCAAGTGTCCATCAATAGATGAGTGGATAAAAAAGCTGTGGTACATATACACAATGGAATAATATGCAACTGTAAGAAAGAAAGATCTCTTATCCTTTGAGATGACATGGAGAGACCTCGAGAGTATTATGCTAAGCAAAATAAGCCAATCAGAGAAAGACAAATATCACATGATCTCACTTATTTGTGAAATATAATGAACAATACAAACTGATGAACAAAATAGACCCAGAGACATGGAAGTAGGGTACAGACTGTCAATCCTCAGAGGAAGGGGACTGTGGGGGAGGGAAGAAACAAACCACAGAACTTATATGCATGTATGCATAACCAATGGACATAGACAACAATACTGGGGGTACAGGGGGAATTGGGAGGAGGGTGTCAATGGGGAAAAAAGGAGAAACATCTGTAACAAAAATAAATTAATAAAAAAGAAAGAAAGAAACTTACCCTGAAAAGATAAATATTTCTGCTTTTATGTTTTAGGATTTAAAAAAACAAACAAAAAAAACAACCTATAATCCCTAAAATAGGAGGTGGTTGAATATATAATCTAATGCAAAACTAATGATAATTGTCAAGTACTATTTTTCAAGAATATTAAATGATCTAAGCAAATTTCAATAATGTAAAATAATGTATATACTATGAAATATTTTGTTAAAATAAACTATAAATGCACATATAAATATAAATTAAAATTAAAGTATACATAAAATGTCTGGTTATAAAGAGAAGGAAAATGACATGAAAATAAGAAACATGTAACAGTGAAAATTATGGGTATTTTTTTCATATATGTATTTCTGAAATCTTAACAAATGTTGATAATCTGAATACAATTTGATAAGTTTTTTTATGTAACTTAACGTCATAAAAATATAATAATGTAAAATCATAATTATCCAATGTATTACTCATTGTTTTATTTTTACGTCTGTAAAGATATTCATGTCATCAGCCTTAAATAATTCCAACGGCGTTCCACTTAATGGCCCATCTTTGAATAATCTTATATCTCTAGTGCGGCACTCTGCCTACTGCCACCACAGTTATAAAAGTTTTATGCGTCTTCCACATTTTATGAAGAAATATTTCCTAAGGGAGTTATTGCTCACACTTTGAGAAATGCCTTTCAATGATGAACTCACCCTCAGGGAATAAATACGTAATAAAAGAGTAGGAATTGTTTCTGTGCCGGGCCCCCAATACATGACTACATCAACTACTCTAATGCTTCCACTTTGTACTGCTATCAGATCGTTTCGTTGAGAAACAGTGATCCTTTCCCGTCCTTCCTTCAAAAAATAATTATTGCATGACTGATATGTGAGGAGCACCACTGGTTGTTGGTAATAAAACTGAATGAGACCTTCTTCCTGCCTTCGAAGAGAGAGAAGCACACAGACAATGATACAGCATAAGCACTTGGACACAGGGATGCACAAGAGCCTTGCTAGTGGAACACAGGATATAGTCAATCATTATTATTGGAGTAACTATGGTGCCAGGTGGGCACTAGAATTATCAGGGGGATCACTTTGTAAATTATATAAATGTCTAACCATTATGCTGAACAGCTGAAACTAATATAAAATAATACTGAATGCCAACTGTACTTGAACGATTGAAAAAGAGACAAATAAGTAAAAATTAAGAAGGAAAAAGAGAGTGTATATCACCATGTCACACCAAGGGCAGGAGGGAGGAAGCAGTATCCTCTACATTCAGGCAATAAAGGTACACATTCTGTACCAGGTTAGTGAAAAGGATCGCTGAGGTTATTATTCTGTTTTAATAGCCTATATGTGAGATTCAAATTGCTACATGTTTGATATGTGTTTTTTAGTAAACATTGTATTCTTCATAGAAGTTAATTTGGACACCTCCAATTAACACAGCCAGCCCCTGGTACACACAGACAGGGATAAACGTATTCTCTTTGAGAGTAAATACAAAAGTAAGCTCAGGAGGGTGTGGAAAAGTTCCTGCTTACTTGGAGACTTTGGGTGTCCAAAGCCTTTGATATTTCATAGTTCTGCATTAATAAGCTACATTTCAAAATCAACAATGGTAGCACACTGATTAGAAACCAAACAGATAGCGTGTGTGTTACTTCAGTTCCTTCCTTCTATCGGAACACTTGGAATATTGATTGGTATTTAAAACAGTGAAAAACTGATTGAAGTGGAATATTTTTATTTGGTAAACGCTAGTTTTATTTCACAGAGAAAACCATTTGCTGATTGTGAATAATATCTCTACAACTGAAACGTTTTATTTTAAAATTGGTAATGGTTTGTTTTTAAAAGTGAAAAACAGAAAAATGATTATTACTGATCATAATTATTACTGAAAGCTGTGTGTGTATATGTTTTGTGTGTGTGCGTTTTCACAATCACAATGATTGCTGCAGAATACATAGTTGTAACCATTGGCAATGTACAAGGTTAATCATTTCGATTACTGCTGTAGTAAACTTGCATTGGGGTGTACTGTGATAATGAACAACAATTCCATACCTCAATGGCTGCCCACGACGAATGCTTCTTTCTTTCTTGTATTACATGTCGGGTTGTTGTGGTTGTGCTCAGAACCTCTCTTCACTTCACAGCCCAGCTTTCAGAATCAGCCCTTGACACCGTGTCATGATAAAAAGAAAAGAAAACAACATCTAAACCACACGGGGCTCTTAAAGCTTCTGTTTGAATATGACAAGGTCACTTCCATTGTTCTCCCACTTACCACAGCAAGTCATAGGGCCAATCTTGACACCAGGGGCTTGCAGGCATGTCTATATACAGCACAGAGGCACCAGAAGTCACATTGAACACTTGGAATGGCAAATTCTCTTACAGAAGGGAAGAAAAAAAAATAAGAAAAATAAAACGCTGTACCATATATATTATTATCTCCAAAAGAATCAGTCCCTCTGCCCATTTTTCAAATACCCTCCTGTGCTTGACACCTGGCAACCCTGTGAATCCTCCTTGTCAAGTCTTTCCATCTTGTCTTCCCATCGAAGATACTTGGTACCTTTTTCTGTCTTTCCATAAAGTTTTCTAAACCTCTATTGAATGTAGAATTTTATTCTACCTGGATTCTGAAACTGTACGTTTCAGAATTATCCATTTATCACCTGAGTGGTTGATAAATTAGTGACAGAACACTCTCAAGATCTGTTATTAAGTTGGGCATTTTAGGTCTTATTGGATGACACTCTCTTCCTTTCTACTCCCTCTTCCCTGCCTTCTTCCTAACTTTAACTGATACTGGTTGAGCGCCTTCTATTTGTTCAACAATATAGTGTGAAAAACAACAAATAAAACTTCATTTATATCATTCAGAGACTCTCAGTTTACTAGAAGGCAGAAGTACTTGAACAAGGAGTCAGATTAACTTTAATAAATAATGCCAAATTGATGTTATTAACATGAAACAGAATCCGACAGTCTCAATATCTTCCCAGCATCCAATCTCAGGGCTGCTGTATCACCAGTCAGGGCATTTTGAATGGCATTATTTTAATTGTAGCCCGTCTCAGGGAATTCTGGACAAATTACCTTCCTGTCAAAATCCTTTAGTGATATTTTATGGTTGACACGCTTGTGCTTGTTTTCAGACAGCTGTCCTTCCCGGCTCATCCAAGGCAATCATTTCCTCAAAGTCTATATTTTTTGGTTTTCAAACTGTCCTACTGACTTTTCAACAACCCTCAGCTTATTATTATCACAACATTTATCAAATCACCATTATCTTCTTGACCCCAACAAATTAGAGTTATCACCAATGAGTTGGTTGTTAATTGAATAGGGAGGTACACTGTAAATGTTAATAATGTTCCATATGCCAGATGGGTTTGTTTGGATGTAGTTAAAAGAAGAGCTAGTCATCTGGATTAAAATACTTTCTCATTCAGAAATGGAGGGAAAGTAGAAACACTTTTTCCAGACAAACGAAGTTCTCTGAGAACAAAGAGTACCTTTGCAGTACCACACAGTTTTGGGGGTAACGAGGTATCTACAAGTTTGAGCATTCCGTTCAGAACAGACAAGTCCACAAGGGAAAAGGTAAAGAGCTAATTTTCACTGGTGTAACAAAGATAGACCTTTCCTTTAAAATACGCCTTTTTCATAATATAGGTTGACTGGTTCTTAATATAGGTTGAGAGTTAGCTGATAAACTAATAACCCAACATTTCAGATGCTTTTGAGAAAAACAATAGGTTCAGTTCTTGAGTGATTAAATTACTGCCCTGGGAGGAAACTCTACTTTTTTCCACCATCCACTTAACTCTTTCTGATTGTAGAAAGGATGCTGTGTAGATTCTTCACGTAACACTTCAGAAGAAACCTGAACAACTGTGGCCTCCCAGAGATGGCGAATAAGACTGTGAGGAAGCTGGAAACATGCCGTAGGAGCAATTTCTAGGAACTGATTTAAAAACAGTAATTCTTTCTTCAAATCACTCTTTACCCCCATTCTTTCCATTCAATCCTTTTGTAACTTCTGTAAGCCATATGTCACATTCCTGAATCTATATCTTTATCACTTCTTGCTTTGTTCTGGGTAATTTTTTTCTGATGTATTGTCTAATTTATAAATATTCTCTTCAGCTCTACCTGGTAGACTTTTAGCCTAACTAGCGGGGCTTGTTCTCCTTATTTCTTAGGGCTAGTCACCTCTGGGTATGTTAACAACAAACAAACAAACAAACCAAAAAAATAAAACCACAGTGTATCATTTCAAGTTAAGGGTTTGGAGTTGGCCTTACCTGGGTTTTAATCATAAATGTATTACTCTCTAGTAACAGACTTGTGGGCCTTAGGACATTCTCGGAGCTTATATTTTCTTTTCCAAATATGGAGAAAATAGCAGTCGCCTCACAGAGTCATTGTAAGGTTTTGTATTGGTCTGGATTCTCCAAAATACAGATGTCAAAACACATAAATATCCAAGAACTTAATAGATGGAAACTCTCTTAGAAAAATAGAGACTGAGATCGCTGGGAAACAAGCTAATCCTAGTGAAGGCGAGAGGTAAGGAAGGTTGTCAGAAGCATCCTAGAGCACCATGCAGTCTATGAGATGTTCAGCAAGGTCATTACCAGGGTGTCCTGGAGTCAAAGTCAACCATCAGTTGGTATCCATGTCTCTAAAAGTGGACTTGTCTTAGTATCCTTGTCATATTCAGTCATTGGCTGAGAATGGGGTCATAGGAAGTGACAATAGACTTCAGAGCACAACAGGTATAGCCTTTGGTCAAGTAAACTCCTTGTTTTGGGAGGTCTCCAAGTCACATTTTCATGGCTGCTCTATGGTTAAAACATGACATACAATCAGTGTTCACTACAAGGCCTAACATAGCACCTTCTGCTTTGTAAATAATGAATGAATGGTAACTATTCTGATTATTTCTGGATTGGCATGATTGAAACACAGTATTGGAGTATGGCGACTTTGTCCACTGCTGATCCCTAGGTTCCATTCTAAGCCACATATCAACATCTAGATATCATCATAGCTGGGGTGTTCCACAAATATCAGTAGACCACAGCCACTGTAGTTAAAAGGTCTTGGAGGTGGACATATTCATGAAGTCTTTAGAGCCCGAAAGACCAGGAACAGCTGTGGAATCCCAGACAGATAGAGAGAGAAAGCATGTATAGATGGAGCTGCTGTCATCCATCAAAGTCAAAATCATGAATACGTGGAACTGGTTGCTTTTACTCTGAAATTGTCTCTGGCACAGGCAGAGAAAACAGCATTCCTTTTGGCATTTTATTAAATACAGTAATGTAGGCAGGTTGATTGCACAGACTTCAGATGAATTAGTTTGACTGTATGTCCCTGAGGAGATACCAAAAAGGGTAGAAACCAAGAGGAGAGAATGCATTGAGCACTTCAGGACTTAGGAGTTTGTACTGGGTCGTGAAAACCCAGAACAAAGGAATAGAAAAGGAGAGAATACTGGACTAAGAAAGAGTCCCTGGATCAGACTCTGTAGAGTGTGCCCTTGCTGAGTGACATTGTTCATATGGGACTTGGTCTTCTTCAGATGAAAAAAATGTCGATGAGTTTTTAGTTAAGATTAATGAAAGAGTATCAAGAGATAAGAGGTGATGGCATTGATGAAATCTGTACCCTGTCTCCAGGTCTTCCTCCCATGTAAAAATGAATCCTCTTTCTGGGCATAGATTTCTGACACCTCCCCATTCTTCAGGATGCCAGTACACAATTACAGCCTTTCTCCAATATCAAGCCCATTGGCTCTCCAATATCTTCATCATTTCTTCTCAATGGATTCTTTCCATAGCGGATTTAAATCATTTGAGTCACTCTCAATATAAAAGGAAAATGATTTTCTTTTATCCCATGACCCCTCCAAGTATTGCTCACTCACTGCCCACCCCTAAGAGCCAACCATTCCATTCTGTCTAGATGCTCTCCCCATTTTACCCAACCCCCACTCCTTCCTTCTCTTCTCTTCTCCTTCCTTTTCCTCTTTTGAATATTTTGTTTTGTCTTCTGGGGAACACCTGTATATTGCCACTACTCCTTTTTTTTTAGAAGATATTTTTTGGTTTTGGTCATGAAAGGTAAGAATGTAACTTGTTTGGATTGTCTATACCTCTGTAATTTTGATAGTTATTTCATGTTCACTTTTCTCCTAAGCCACCGTGGTGTCTTTGTTGTCTCTGTGGCATCCCATTGTTTAAATGAAGATATGAGCATACCCTTCTCGCCACTTCCCCTTCCCCTCTGCCTCCCAACTTCTGTCAACTATATCTTGACCTTTGCATTGTAAAAATTTATCACACTCATTTTATGTTCTCTAAACACTATTCTATCTTGTGCATTTTGTCAAAGGTAAATTCTTTTATTTTTAAGTTAAATTCTTAAAGTTTGACATCAACTAAACAGAATTTATTTTGTTTATACTTTTTGCATTGTTGAAATGTTTTTTTAAAAAGCATGTGTTTCTTTTCCCTCTTTGTAATATGTTTTACCTTCTTAATTGACTTTTTTTAGAATCTACATGTAAGTGATTATATGTACCAATTTTCTTTCTCTGTCCAGTTTATTTTGCTTAGCTTAAGACACTCAAGGTCCATCTATGGTATATATTTAATCACATCTTCTTTTTTAAAAATATTTTTTTCTTTATTGATTTTAGAGAGAGAGGAAGAGAGAGGGAGATAGAGATAGAAACATCAATGAAAGAGAACATCGATTGGCCGCCTCCTGATGTCCCCCCACTGGGGATTTGGCCCACAACCTGAGCATGTGCCCTGACTGGGAATCGAACTGATGACCTCTTGTTGCATGGGTCAATGCTCAACCACTGAGTCACACTGGCCGGGCTAATCACATCTTCTTTATCCATTCACCCACAAATGAACACTTAGACTGTTATCATATCTTAGCTATTGTACATAATGCTGAAATACCTTCTCATGTACTGTGGGCCATTTTGATGCCTCCTCTGAAAAATGTCTATTCAGTTTCTTTGCCTATTTTGTAATCAGATTGTTTGGTTTCTTTTGTCATTGAGTTATATGAGTCTTCATATATTTTGAGTATCTGCCCTTTATCAAATATATGATTTGCAAATATTTTCTCCCATTCTGTTGGTTGTCTTTTCATTTTGTTGGTGGTTTTCTTTGTTGTGCAGAAGCATTTTGGTTTAATGTAGTCTCATTTGATTAATTTTGCTTTTGTTTGCTTTTGCTTTTGCTGTCAAAGTAAAAAATGATTGCAAAGACGGATGTCAAGAGCTTATCTTCTGTGTTTTCTTCTAGAACTTTTATGGTTTCAGATCTTACATTCAAATCTTTAATTTATTTTCAGTCGATTTGTGTGTGTTCTGTAAGAAAGGGTCCAGTTTCGTGGTTTTGCATATGGCTGTCTAGTTTCCCCAACGCTCTTTATCAAAGAAACTATCCTTTTCCTCATTGCATATTCTTGGCTAATTGTTGCAAATTAATTGGCCATATCTGTGTGGATTTGTTTCTGGTATCTCTACTCTGTTCCTCTGATCTGTGTGTCTGCTTTTATGCCAGTACCATGCTGTTCTGATTATTACAGATTTGTATAATAGTTTGAAATCAGGAAGAGTGGAGCCTCCGGCTGTGTCCTTCTGTTCTAAGGTTGCTTTGTCTCTTTGGGAGTCTTTTGTGGTTCCACACACATTTTATAACTCCTTTTTCTGTTTCTATAACACATGCAATTGGAATTTTGATAAGGATTACAATAAATCTGCAGATTGTTTTGCATAAAGTGGGTATTTAAATAATATTATTTTTTCTAATCCAAGAGTATGGAATGTCTTTTCACTTACTGTGTCTTCAATCTCTTTCATCAATATCTTTTTTTAAAATTTTTTCTCTTTAATTTTTTATAGAGAGAGAAAGAGAGAGGGAGAGAGAGATAGAAACAGTGATGAGAGAGAACAATACAGTGTACAATACAGATCTTCTACCTTCTTGCTTTTGTTGCAGTTATAAATGGAATTGATTTCTTATTTTTTCTTTCCCACAGTTCATTATCACAGTATAGAAATGCAACTGACTTTTGTATGTTGGTTTTTTTATTCTTCAACTTTACTGAATTTGTTTATTGGTTCTCACAGGGGTTTTGTTTGTTTGTTTGTTTTTGGTAGAATCTTTAGGTAACCCCATTAGCTTTCAACTCCATGGTACAAGGCTTTCCTAAAAGAACTGTTTTATCCATTTAGTCATATTCCAACAGGTTGTTTTAATCCAAGTTTTTGGGTTTTTTCCCCCTAGTTAATTTATCCACATGCTTATAAGCTCTGGCAAAAGGAGAGAGAGAGAGCGCGAGAGCGCGAGAGCGAGAGAGAGAGAGCGAGAGAGAGAGAGAGAGAGAGAGAGAGAGAGAGAGAGAGAGGAAAAGAAAGAAAGAAAGAAAGAAAGAAAGAAAGAAAGAAAGGAAGGAAGGAAGGAAGGAAGGAAGGAAGGAAGGAAGGAAGGAAGGAAGGAAGGAAGGAAGGAAGGAAGGAAGGAAGGAAGGAAGGAAGAAAGAAAGGAAGAAAGAAAGGAAGGAAGAAAGGAAAAAAGAAAGGAAAAAAGAAAGGAAAAAAGAAAGAGGGAAGGGGTAAACAAGCAAACAAAATAAAATTTCCCTTTGAAAGTAGAATCTACTACTTATAGTTTCAATAATCTTACGTTTAGAGTCATTTAGAGACCAGTTGCAAGCAGGAGGGTAATAAAAAGCAAGGTTTGGTTAATAAAACAAGGAAAGCTCTTGCTGCCCTATATTTCAATCCATTTGCTCTTACCACAGTACCAGCTCAGAGAACATTTTTTTAAATGTTACTTTTTAAATGGCAGAGGCAAACAGTCTCACCTCCTGAAGGTCTTACCTTGTTAAGGAGCATAATACCATCCTAATAAAATCCAGGAGATTTATGGCATGTACACACAGGAAGCAGATTTGGGTTAAAAATTGACAGTTATGCAAGTATTAGAAATGCCAGCTGCTGCCTTGTGGCTCCCTCTGGAAAGAAATGTGCCCTCTTGCTGGGAACCATCTGCAGAGCAAGAAGACTCATTTTCAAGAGGTCTCCTCTTACCTATGTGCTACAACGTGTAAGCAGAATATTTTGTGGACCTCTTCAATGTGGTTAATAATATCAACAGTATATATTTGAATACTGATTTATAATAACAAGAATAATAACTGAAAATGTTAATGGAAAACTAAAAATGTGGAGTAGTGTGTTCAAAATTAAGATTGAGCCCTGGCTGGTTTGGCTCAGCGGTTAGAGCGTTGGCCTGCGGTACAGAGAGACCCGGGTTCGGTTCCCGCTAAGGGCATGTACCTCGGTTGCAGTTTGTCCCTGGCCCTGGTTGGTCGTGCGGGTGGCAGCCACTCGATGTGTCCCTTTCACGTCGATGTTTCTCTCTCTCTTCCTCTCTCTCCCTCCCACTCTATCTGAACAAAAAATGAAAAAGTGTCCTCAGGTGAGGATAAAAAAAAAAAAAAAAAAATTAAGATTGAGTATCCCTTCCTTAGGCACCCCTCTCTGATCATGACCCACCTTCCCCACCCACCCCATTCCAGACTGAGGGCCCCCCTCAGGATACCGAGCACAGCAGCCTTTGCTTAACTTTGATAACAATGGATACACTGTCTTTTAATTATTGCTTTCCTATGCTTCATTCAGCAAGGTAAGAGATTGTCTCATTTGAATATATGCCCCCAATATGCGGCTCAGTTCCTGATGTTAGCGTAGGAATGTAATAAATTTTAATAAAGAAATGAATTCTCAAAGCACTTGCACACAGTTTCTCATTTGATTAGTACAAATATCCTGCTGCCTGAAAGCACAGAAAATTTTATTACCACTCCCTTTTACAGATGGGAAGGAGCAGAAATGCTTAAGGACGTGATTACGAAGGTTAGGCTGCGGATCAGTGACAGAGGGAATGCTCCAAGTTCCGCTCTCAAGCTGCCACCTCCTCGTGGACAGATGATGGGGAGTGGCCAGTCTAGTACCAGGTCTCCGGAGACCCTCGATGAAAAGTCAGGGACCTGAGCATTACTAGGCTTGTGGCTTTGAGCAAATTGCTTAGGCCCTGTTTCTCAATACTACCCATCGAGAAAAGTAAGCAGATAAGTGTGAATGTGTGTTACAAAACAAAAACCCTAAATGAGCTAACGCTTTAGTCATTTACAATCTATAGAAGGCGATACAGAAAAAAGGAATCATTTGTTCCTTCATTCAGGGGGGTCTAATGAGAGACAAGCTGCTCTATTGTGATTACTCCCCTGAAATTCCTTCTCCACACTATAGCCGGGTGAACTCTCCAAAAGGCCAAGCTGCTGTTTCCTAACTTAAAACCTTCCAAGGGCTCCTGGTAGAGCAAACCATTAGCTCCGCAACACGAGCCTTCCTGACACACCTGCTCACTTCTCCAGCCTCATCAAGACCTGGTCTCTTCCCTGCTGGAGACACCGTTTTCCCGTGGTCTTTCACACTTCCGCAAACAGAAGTATAAGGGATGGTAGACAGATGGGTGCTTCATACACACATTAGCATGGGAGCTAATCCATGTGGAGGTCTTTAGCAGAATGAAATGACCTGCATGATATATTTTGATAGCTATTTAAGATAGTGTCTAAAATGGCCGTTTATTTTCTTATTTAGGAGGCATCTATTAAGATCTGTAGCTATATCTGAATCCATAGAGATGTGTATCTGCATCTATAATTCTGTCTGTATCTATTCCTTATTTGAGAGAGCCTTCTTGACCTCCTAGAGTAGTTTGAAGCTCTCTGTTCTAAGCCTTAAGATGGCCTTAGAACATTACATTTCTTCTTTCATAAAACTCATCACACTTTCTCCGTGTCTGTCTACACAGTAGGTTGTTCTATTTGCCTTATTCATCACTGTGTTCTAAGGATTTAGTGGAGTTCCTGTCATATCATAAATGCGCAATCAAATATGTGCTTGGATGGAGACCTGTTAAGGAGATACAGGAATGGAATGTGCTATATTTGGGTTAAGTGAAGGAGATGGACCATTGAAATAAATTGTGATAAGTGCTGTGAAAGAGAGTTATGGCTTTGTCTTTTAAGCATCCACTGTTCTTTCTCTTATTTTGTTGGAGATTCATCTCATCCCATTTCATCCCCTCCACTCTTGGGACCGCTGGTTCAGGTATGCTTGCCCCAAAGCCTTATTCTCGGGATGTACATATGGCCAAAACAAGGACACAGAAGGTGAGTACTGTCACTTTGATTGGGACTAATAGGAAAGTGATATCTTCTTCCCTCTACCATTGTTAAGCAGATAGAATGTAAGCCTAGATCTGCGTGGGGCCATCTTTGGACCACACAGGAGAGTCCACTTAAGAAGAAAATCGATATCTGTGAGAGAGGAGTTGGGTAGCCAAAGAGATCAAATTCCAAAGACAATGCAGGAACATTTACGTCAGGTCATGCCTGAATTTAGTTCATCTCTTGACTTTGTCTTTTAATGAAGTAGTCCACTTGAACCTAAGTTAAAATTGAGTTTAGCTTAAGTTACTTTGAATTCAGTTTCTGTGAGCTGCAATAAAAAATGTTTGAACTCATTTGAAGAGGCAAGGGGGAACTCCTTCGCCTAACGGAGAGAGGGGACTTCGGAGAGCCCAAACCCACACAGAGGAGGCTGCCCCTGAAGCTAAATCCATACTAGCGATGTTAATACTTGCAGAAAATCTAAATTGAACTCGATATTAATTGCATTTTGGACACCATGCTCTTGATAGAGGGCAATGAGTCATACATAAATGTATGGTTTATCACCTAAAGCAAAAGTATTTCTAAGGCGCATTCATGTGTTTAGCTCATAATCTTTCCTTTCCTCATCCCCAATTATCCAGATTTTGCAGGGCTGCATGACTTTCAAAGTTATGCACCTACCAGAATAGTGATAAAAGCGCTAGATCTTGACCCCACAATGGTTATACCATCTATGAGTAGTATTAAAATACCACGGATGTTTCTCAAGTTCACAGATCCCCCTCTTCTTCACCTGTAAAATTAGGACAGGAATACCTGTTTCAGAGGAATGGGATAGCACACAATAAATGCCCAGCATCGAATACAGGACATATGAGACAATCAGCTTTAGTTTAGTTAGCTACCAAGTTCTCCTGAGAGAATCCTGGACCCTGATTCTTATGGAAAAGATATTACATCATGTATCCATTTAAGTATAATGTCTAACACAATTTGGACACTCAATAAATGTTTGCACATTTCTCAATAGACTGGCATCGTCTCACTGCACCCACATTGTCTTCCAAGTTTCTCCTCTGTCCACTGTAGCCATGGTTCCGTGTACACTACTCCACCCATGTTATGGGAATAGCTCACCTACAAATCCAATAGACATCTATTTAGTTCTTACCTAACTTGACCTCTACGTAGCATTAAATCCCATGGACCATTTTTCTTCTGTCTTAAAACTATCTCCTCTAAGTTTCAGGAATGCAGTTTCATTTTCTACTCCTTTGTGAACACTTTTCTCTGTTGTGTTGGTTATTCCTTCTATACCTGATCTTTAAGAGTTGGGGTGCAGGTGGGTGTCTGGGGCTGGGGGATAGGGAAGTGGGGAGTTAGTATTTAATGAGTAGAGCACTTGAGTTTGGGAACATAAAAAAGTTGTGTAGATGCATAGGGGTGTTGCAAGTACAACATTGTGACTGTACTTAGTGCCACATAATGGGGCGCTTAAAAATGGTTAAAATAGTGAATGTTATGTTATGTGTATTTACCACAGTTAAAATGATGGTGTTTATCAAAATCCTGTCCCAGCCTTCTTTGTTCTAGTGATTCAATGTTTCCTTTTGTAGTAATCTTATTCAATGCTAAACTTCCAGCTGTCACTTAAACTCTAGCTGTTACTTAAACTTAATTTTTAAATCTTTTATCTCATTTGGAAGGGCCCCCTAGATTCATCAATCCAGTCATTCAGAAACCATTCACCTTGTGCTATTCATGCTTCTATCACTGAGCTAACAATTAGGTGTAAATTGTAAACAGATACTTTCATGTGAATAATTGTAGAAGTTTAGGTTCCCCCATAAGTAGACCCTGAGACCAGGACATCTTTGCCAATCATTTGTTTGGGTTATAGGAAGCACAAGAGAATCAGTGAAGTGAGAGAGGGAAGAGTGTTTTAATAAGCAGTTGCGGATCATTGGGGATATGGGCATTCATCCTATTGGGAACCTTCTACAAATTGTGGACGTACCTAGAACTAACCCCACCAGAGCTTGGGAGGGCTGGAACATGAATCAACAACTTCCATCTCCCATAGCTTGGGAATTTCCCCAAGGGTCATTAACCACCCAACACTTCTGGACTGGACTGCCTGAAGCATAACAGGTAGGTCCCAGTGATGTTGGAGAAATTCCTCAAAGAACAGGGACTCAGTTCAGACTCTTGAAATAAGGAGTTATCAGTGTGCTGAAGAGCGCACACTACAGCTACCCTCGAGAACTACATGGACCAGGACGATGAGGACCAAGATAACACCAGCACGTGTTACGATGTCTCCTGGGCCACTCAGCATCCCCCAAACTAGACACTCGGTCATCTCTCTCATATGTGTTCCTCTGTCTTCTCATCGTAATAAATAGCACCATTAAACATCCCAATCAATGTGAAACACAGTATCACCACTTACTCACTAAGTACTGTCTCCCGGGCATGGGAACAAGTTTACTTACTGTACCTCTTATGTGCAAAAATAAAGCATCTTCCCCATTCCATAAATAAGTAAATTTAAAGGTGACAGTCTTCAACTAATTTACCCAAACTCACACAATTGTGTTGTAAGAGAAACAGGTTTCAGACTCAGGTCTGACTGACTCCCACATCTAAGCTCTGAACTATTTTATTACAAATATTTATTTTAGCCTCATTTTCCACTTCCATAAAATAGAGAAAACAGTGCTTCTTCAAAGCATTGATGTAAGTATTAATATGTTATGGCACATATTTAGTATCTGACACACAGCCTCCCAGGGGAGATAGTTCATGTTGATACCCTTTGATGGGCAGGGCTGGTCCAACTCTTTCTTGGTAAAGCAATAAAAACTAAAATACTCTAGACAGAATGAAGAAATAAAAGCTGTCTCTATTTTTTTTTTTTTTTTTTTTTTTTTTTTTGCTTGCAGTGACTTATTCATTCAACAAATATGAGTGCTCAGCTTTACTCAACATTCCCCTTAAGTGTCTCCTAACTTCTGGAATCTTCTACCGCAATTCATTGTGCGTACTTTCACTAACACAATACTTCCACAATGAAAATTGTGCTGCATTGCTTCCTTACTGAAGTCTTTAAAGATTATTGTCACTCATACTGTAATCCACAGCTTTTCAGAGTCTCACTGAATGGGCTGTTTTCCTGCTGACACAATTTCAAACTACTCAGGGTTCCCTGGTGGTTCGGTGCTACTTCCCTCGTCAAGGCCTCTGTGTTTTCACTCTTCCGGGGATCTTCTTCTCAGTGGTCTTCATTCTCAGGTCCGGGCACTCATCCTCTGTGTGCACAGCCTGACCCCTGAGCCCCACAGCTTCCCTTGGTTCCGTTGATAAGTTTCCCCTTAGATTTTCTTCCCTTCCTTATGCGGGCTCTGTAATAACACCTATTGCCAATGCTGCACACCACAAGAGACAAGATTATATTTCATTTATTGTTTTATTAATTCTGCAATCTAATCAATGAGATAACTAATGACTCATTATGTAGTGTAGTGTAGCATTAATTGGATTTGTAGCTCGCGCTGGCCTTCTTGAAAGTCTACAAAAATAGAAGTCTCAAGTACTTTTATAGGTAGAAGTTACATTTTTAATAAGTCGTGAAAGGTAGGCAAAAATGGTTGAATGAGCAGCATTTTTGCACACATTGATCTGAAACTAAAAGGAGATGAGAGAATACAGCTTTCTCTCACTATTCTCGTAGGTGCTTCACTTTGGAAGTGGAAAACTCTACCAAGTCACACTCTATGTTAGGCTTTTTCTTATACTCTTTCTAGTGAGGCCACTCCTGAGCTGTAACTTAAGTAACAGAGTGTCAATTACTAGACATGGGATGGGGGAGTGAATTACAGGGGAAGGCACCAGTATTGATCAATGCATGACAATCCTTACTGATTGCACAGATATTTGCTGAGTGTGTACCAGGCGCTGGGGAAAGGATAACACTTCAGGTCTGGTCCATGCTCTCATACAGGTAGAAAAGATTCCATGGGAACTCCTGGTGAGCCACCTGTGATGGCAAAAGGGTAAGTAAGGCAACCCCTGGCTGAGAAGAGCATAATGATCAGAGAGTCAAGCTTAGGCATGAGGGTTTGGGTCTGGAAGCCATCAAGGCCAGTAGCAAGACTAGCTGAAGGATAAAGGAACCTAGAATGGATGATGCAAAAGAGAAGCAATAGGTATCAGTTGTACCCCTGAGACAACTGTAGCTGGATGGGTATAATTCGTCTTCCTAACTTTTATTGGCCAAGTTCTCCTCAAGGAGAGAGTTTCACCAGAATCCTGCAGGAACTGTTCCCTGACTGTATATAGATAAACTAATCTGAAGTGCACAGGGGTGAACAGTGATAGACATGGAGTTACACTGCCCAGATCCACCTTCATGAAGAATTTATTGCCCACTCACGAAGAATGTGGTCAGAAGAGTGTCTCCAGCTGTTATTTGCATCAGAATCTGTCTCTGATATAGGCACTGTCTCATAGTAGGTCATACGCTGGCTGATCAGAAGCCTGAAGACTCAGAATATGAGTGCACTACTGTAGTGACTGTCACCTGAACTACAGCCCACTCTTGGGTAACCCTGATGGATAGTTACAGGAGACTTTTCTGCCAAGGAGCGGATATTTGGGCAGTGCACCTGGTTATCCACTTTGTGTTGAAGAGAAGTTCCCGGAGTCCAGCTTACGTACGGAAGCTGGGCAGTGGTAAATGAGCTGGCCGGCCAGAAGGAGTGTGGAAGGGCAAGGACTGGAAGACCAGTCACAAGGAGGACTGCAGTAGGGGGAGGAAGACAAGCAAGGCAATCAGGGGAGGGCCCCACGTGAGAAGACCTTTGAATGTTAATTCCACCAGTGTACATTTATCATGGAAGAAACCAACCATCAGTGAGAAAAAAATGGCTTGTCCAGTTGAAATGTGCCAGCTCCTGTCCTGGTCCACACAGTTGTGGCAGAATCAGAATATAAGTGAACGGGCTTTCATGACAATGACAAAGATTATGCATGAGCCCCCGTTAGCCAAAGCTCACCTAGCTACTGCCACTGCCAGAGTCTTGACTGTCAGCACTGGAGCCCGGCTCCTCGTCCCCAAATAGCACCATCCCCTGAGGATATCAAATGGCCATTTGCTAGCGGGTTGACTGCATTGAATTTCTTCCATCCAGAAGTGTCAGCAATTCACTTTGACAAGAAGATATAGACATATAAATACACACATATTCTGGATGTGGTGTGGGTCTGCCTTCCCTTCCTGCAAGCCCTCAAGGACATGTTTTATGGACCCATGATCATAGGATCTGCCTTTCATATTTTACCACTTTGAATAAAAGAATTTATATATGTTGCAGCATGGGACAATACTATGAACTCATGGGACAAGGAACCCCAAAGTGGAAGCCCCTGTGACTCTGCTTGCCATCTCTCCTAGTGACCCACTTTGAGCACCCATGCTTCCTGTCCCCATAACAGGAGTGGAAGGATAGTTAGCTTCCTCTACAACCAGGTGTCCCTCATGTTGTAATGTCTCTTCCGACTAGAGCCATCACCTGTCAAACACAGATTTCTCAAGTGTATGACACATATCAGGTCACTTTGACCCCATATTTTAGTTTGGCAAGAGGTCCCCTCAAATTGCTGAAGTGGGAGAAAACATGGTGCTCACTGTCCCCATGATGGGAAGGAGGCAAAACATCTGGACACGGCATTTCTAAAGCAATGCTCTTTCCTGGCCCTTCCAAGACAGATGGAGAAAGCTAAGGGACTGGGAACCATTTGGGAATGTGAGAGTCCTCGCCACCTGTCTTGGTTTTGTTCTTGGCTTTTGGGAGCTTCAGAGAAACATCAACGCAGAAAACAGGTCCCATTTTAAATCCTGTGACACAAGGTTATAGCATGTGCTGGAGATAGCACCGGGGCTTTGAATGCCAGACCAAAGAAACTGGGAGACATTAAAAGTTCTCCACGCTATTTTTCAGTGACGTTTGTTCTTGCCTCTACATGTATTTCTTTGTCCCTGCTTGTGGGTTCTGCTAAAGCTCGAAAAATTCTAATAGCGCAGACACTTTGAAGCCCAGTGAAAATTTGGCTTTCATTATATGCCTCAGATAATAAATCAGAGACTTGACTGAGGTCTCCCAAAAAGACTTAAATTTCCTTTCTGGGTTTTAGATTGGACCAATTTCACTCAATTTTGAATTTCATTACAAACTGTCTTCTGCATTCAATGGAAAGCCGATTTCCCTCACAAACCCACCAAATGCCTCTCTCCAAATTGCAGTCGAAATTTTCTTAATGGGATGTCAGCAACCTCCATAATAAATATTGATCTTGTACTCAGCAGTTCTAAAATAAAACATTTCCCATTTTCATGAGTTCCACCCTGTGGAGGCAAATCCTCCGAAGAAGAGGCCAGTCTCGACCTGCCATCAAATAACTCGTCCTGCAGGGTTCTCCGAGCCAGGAGGATCTGAGCAGAATCTCAAATGGCTTCTCCCCACATCAACCGTCCGGACTTGAAGTCCAGTAGTTAAAGCCTATTGAGCATTTGTCACTAATAGAATTACAAGAATACTCACCTATAATATATGAAACTAGGAAAGGCATTTCTTTATCTTGATGGAAAACCGATCCTTTTCCCTAAGACTACAGATGTAAATGCCTGAACTGATGTACGGTTTAAGCTGTGGGTTGAAGTATAAGCATTACGTGGTTGCGATTAACACGTCAGCGCTCCCTGTCTCTCTGGCCTGGGTCTAACACCAGCTCTCCACTCTAGGAGTACTAATCTTCCCCCTAAAATTGTTGCATCTGAGTCCCCCACATTGTAGTGGTTCTTCATGGCCTAGATTTCCAAAGTCTTAGAACAGGAATCTAGGTCCTTCGCATTCTGGCTCCAACTTATTCATACAGCCTGTTTCCTTTGACTCCTGCAAAGACACACCTTTTCCTGAAGTCCCATGGCCCAGTTAGAATACAGAATATTCTAGTTTTTCCTTGCTTGTACCTTAAGAGTGTCTAGTCTCTCAAATTTTCATATAGTTGACAAATTTCATGCCATGAAGCCTTAGACAAGGACTTGGGAGCAGGTTTATTTGGGAGGTACCCCCTGAAAACAGGGGCGAGGGATTTGGAAGACGAAGACAAGGAGGGGAAAGCACATCATAAAGCAGGTTTTTAGGATGAGCAGTGGGTTCGGTGCTGCTGAGGACTGCCTAGAGCCTTCTAGAGTGGGCGTCAGCATTGTCTGTCTGAAGGCTGAAACAGGGGCATCTTCCCCAATAGAAGGTCATTCATTTGGAGACATTTATTCACCCATCGTTCTGAGCCACCCCAGGTACGTGAGCTAAGTAGCCCTTGATGGCTTCCGAGAAATTCCTGCAGCAGAAAATCAGAGTCTCACAATGTGGGTTTGGAGGTGGGATGCAGTCAGGGTACATAAAATCGTCCACCAGAATGTCATCAAAACTGTGGTGGGCTGGGGACATGAGTTGAGGCACTGGCCGATATTCCCATTGCATTTCAGAGGGAACCCCAGAGGGACTCACTTTGGCTTTCCTTATGGTCCTGGCTTTGAATGCGCTTTTTAAACAGCTCCTCAGTGGCTCACGGCTTCTATTAGTGGCCTTACCAGTGACTTCTCAGAAGATGACATGGCCCCAGGACCTCCAGCCATTATGAGGTCCATGGCCAGCATCCCTTCCTTCAGAGTGCAGGGGAATACAGAAATTACCTCCATCCACCAGCCCTGTACTCCAACCAAATGCTCTACTCAAGGACTGTCAAGAAGCAGCATTCTGGTTGTTCATTGGCTACAGAGGAAGGAAAGACACAAGACATCTGAACATCTCCTGTCCACAAGATGATTATATCTCTCACTGTCAACTGATAAAATGACATTCTGAGAACACAGGGATCTGTATTTGTTTGCTTAGAGAGTCATTCTCTCAGTGTCTCATCATGTCTGGGTGCCAGTACAGCAGGGTCTGGGTCCTTGAAGCAGAGTCAGACGAGGCAGGGCTCTTTCTTGGAAGACACTTCAACATTATCCGATTTGCATTCATCTTCTGCTAATAGATGCACTTTTGAAGGCAAAATATTCTTATTTTACAAGTTGGGCCAGTTGCGCAAGTTGGTTCCATTGATGCTCAGAACCTTCTTTATATTTTAATACATAGTTCATCATTCTACCTCCCCTACTGAGCCACTAGTTAGCATCTGCTATTTAACCCCCGTTTTCCTTATTAGAATACAGCATGTTTCCAAGTTCCACTCAGCTGCTGCCAAGTGTTCTCTGATTACCCCAGTAGAAAATGATCCCTCCTTTCTCCAGATACCTATGATAATAACTAAGAGAGAGATCATTTCCCTGCGAAATCCGATGTCAACTGAAATGCCCTGTGCTTTAAGATTCAAAAGCAATGGAAACATTAGAGTTCTCAAGCATTTCACGGATTCTGGGGAAATCACTTGCATTGTTCCCAGGTATGCTTGATTCTAAGTTTCTGCTTCCTCCGAATTAATTTACTTGTGGATCACCTTGCAGATGGCGTCTCTATTCAGGCACATGTCAAAACCTGACATGGAGCTTGTCCTCTTGAGTGCAGCAACAACAATAACAATAGCATACCTGTCCATCTAGATGAGTCTTGTGATTGCGGAGGAGACTGACAGAACTTCTAATGTATCCCTGAAAGACAAAAATTGCATTGGCCATTTGTGCCAAAGAGAGACTTAGCTTTCTTCCGTATTAATGCGCATCATTCAATCTCCAAGCTCCCCATCCTGCCACGCTTCCCTTCACCTCAGTCCTAAATCCCTGTTCATTTTATATGCAGAGTTTATTTCTTCCACACCATGTTCTCAACTCTCCCATTTTAACTCCAAGGTAACCATCAAGGCATGTACCTAATAAGGGCAGTTGCTTCTCTCAAAGAAACACTGGCCCAACTTGTCAAATAGTGATATTTTGCCTTCAAAAGTGCATCTATTAGCAGAAGATCAATGTGAGTGGGTTAATGTTGAAGTGTCTTCCAAGAAAGAGCCCTGCCTCGTCTGACTCTGCTTCAAGGACCCAGACCCTGCTGTACTAGCACCCAGACATGATGAGACGCTGAGAGAATGACTCTCTAAGTCAACAAATACAGACTCCTGTGTCCTCAGAATGTCATTTTATCAGTTTACAGTGAGAGTTATAATCACCTCGTGGGCAGGAGATGTTCAGACATCTTGTTGAGTCTTTCCTTCCTCTGTAGCCAATGAACAAGCGGAAACTGTTATCAAGTACCCACGAGAAATCATTGTCATAGAAAGCAAGCACAATCAAAATCTTTGTCATAAATGCTGTCTCTCGGTAACGCCCTTTGGGAAACATGGAAACAAGATCCGTGGGAAGAATCCATGGTCAAGGGCTCACATATCCAACTGACTGATTGGACACTGCCAACATACACTCCTCTGAGTCTTCTTTCTCTGTCCTATCAGGCGCTCCCAACCCCATTGTCGTTTTATTCAAAAATGTTTCTCTGGTGTGTAGACATCCCAGGCGCCAGGTTCTGGTTCAGATAATTCTGCGTTTCTCTCCTTTACGTATTGTCTCACAGCTTCCTCTTCTCTGTTCCGTGTTCTCGGGGAAGTGGTACACCTGGGTCCAGGCACAGCACTCACGCTCTACAATTTACAGCTCTACACTTTAAAACGCACACTGCAGTTTACATTTTATTATGTTCCATTATATAGTCTGTATCTTGTCCTACTCAACTGAGATTTGCCTCATTATAGATACTGTATATGCTCCCAATACGTTCCTCTCAAATGACGACCTCTTTAAAAGCAGGGGCAAAATCCATGAGCAGTAAGAGACCTACAGAGCTGTGCACTATACTACGTAAAGCAAGATGCAAAGGAGAAACTAATAATGACCATTTTTTTTTCTTTATTGATTTTAGAGAAAGAAGAAGAGAGAGGGAGAGAGAAAGAAATATTGATGAGAGAGAACATCGATTGGCAGCCTCCTGCATGCCCCCACTGGGGATTTGGCCCTCAATCTGGGCATGTGCC
The DNA here is from genome assembly GCA_030848825.1 of Tadarida brasiliensis. NCBI lineage: Eukaryota > Metazoa > Chordata > Mammalia > Chiroptera > Molossidae > Tadarida > Tadarida brasiliensis. The sequence continues at coordinate 7,153,852 of CM061257.1, forward strand.
CTGACCGGGAATAGAACTGATGACCTCTTGGTGCATGGGTCGACACTCAACCACTGAGCCACACTGGCCGGGCAATAATGACCATTTTATAAAGCATGTAAAATGGCCAAAGGGAAAAAAAAAGTCTTGAATATTTTTTATAAGGACTCATGTCATTAGGTAGAAATTAGAGAAATTGCAGATAATTATTTTTTTTCTGAAAATTAGTGATATTGTCTTTGATCCATGGCCTTGACCAGTCCTATGAAGAGGAGTATGTGATGGGAACAGAGAGATTGTATCCAAAAAGAGGGACGTGGTTTGCCAAATGGCGTGAGAAGCGCATCTAAAGTTCTATGATTGATATCTGCCATCACTGCATGAGTATCCGACATTGAAGATCACCAAGGTAGCAGAACTGCTGACTGAAGCATTAGATCAGACACGCCAGGCTTTGAAGCATGCCTCTTCCCCTGGCTACTGAGACAACTCAATACATTTCTGTTTCCTCATCGGTACAAGAAGGATGATCAAACCTTCCTCAGAGAGCTTTTGTGGAGATGGCATTGCAATTGCTCACACTTACTGGGTACTCAGTGTGGTCCAACCCCATCTAGGGATGCTGCTTATACAATTGTATGTAATCCTCTAAACAATAGTGGAATAATTATTGTTACTTACCAAGAGGAAAAGGAAGGCACTGAGCGATCCTTCAGAATCATGCAGGTAAATGTGAAGCTAGAATGTGAGTCCAGGCATTCTGATCCCCAGAGGCCCTCGGATCTTAGCCCGATGATTGCACCGCCTCTCAAAGTACCCACTCTCCCATCTAAAACTTTCCTGATGCAACACAACACACAAGACATCTTCATGCCAGAACTTAGAACACAATCAGTACCGTTTCTTCTTGGTATTTTATTGTTATTAAATTTTTAACTGTTACATTCTATTGAAAATTGTGAGACTGAATTTAACTCTGGTCTTCTCTCTGCCACTAACCAGATGTATGGCTCTGGGGATATCACTTTCCCTCTCGGGTGCTCCTTTGGCTCACCTGTAAAAGGACACACTGCCCGAGATGTCACCTGAGCTTATTCCTGCTCCAGCTTACGATGCGTAGGTAAATGTAAGGCTACTGATTAAAAAGCCTACAAGCTCCACCTCGCAGCCTTGAAGGACTTATACTTTGTTTCCTGAGTGCGTGGTTTTACTAAGGATTTTAGAGAGGATGCCAGATCGGAGAGGAATTAATAAGGTTAACCATTTTATTTGTATTATGTGTTTCATCCAAGAGCTGAGAAAAAAAAAAAAAGGAAAACAAGTCGAAAACCCTATCTTTATTTTCCAAAAATTGGCTTAGAGTCACAGAGGTGGAGAGATTTCATTGCCTGTCCACAGTGATCTTGGCTGTCCCTTGAAATAAATTGACCTGGGGTTCTAACATCTGTAACTTCAATTCCAGTAATGGTAAGTCTGCAGCGTTAGCTACAGTTGCCAAAAAAGGACTGACATTTATTACAGGCTCGGGCATGGAGGAAAATGATTCTTCACGTGAATACATTTGCCTAAAGCAACGATCGTCTCCGAGGGAAATCACAAACAGAAAGAAAATGCTACTTGACTACCTTCGAATCTTGGGAAACCTAGAGAGGCTGAAGAAGAAATAATTAGCATTCAGGGGAATTGGCTTCTCTTGTCCTCGGCTCAGTGTAACAGATTCTGCTGGGGCTGCGCCATGCCTTCCTGGTACTCTCCAGCTCACATGAGCCAATGCCTCCTGCTCAGACATCTGTGCTTCCCTGCCCAGGGGCCTTCTCTGGCTGAGCATGGGCAAGCCAGAGGTGCCACAGGGTTGATGCTCTCAGGAGCAGTCCTCACGTGAGTCCCCATGGCACGGGTGGGTATCTCTGTTTCCTCACCCCTCAGATAGGACAACTTGGAGTGATCTGTTCTCCGTAGTTACCAGAGGCCCCTAACAAGCTGGAGCCCCAATGCCCACATCAGTAACAGACTTCTTCATGTACCTTGACTTGGCTTCTGTGATGGCTTTGAGAATACACCTGTCAGATCTCTGACTTCAGGGAAGTAATGGACTGAGAGCTTTATTCTCAAATCCAACACCACCTATGCACCAAAACCACGCTCCCCATGGACTGCTCCCAGCCAATGACTGAGCAAGATTGGGACGCTAAACATATGCAGTATTCGAAGACTCCCTGTAGGCATTAACCAACGTTTCTTAGCCGTCTAAGGTGCCACCACCCAACCACCTCCCTTCCCCTCCTTCACAGAGGATGTGAGCGCCACCACAGCCGACGGCTCTCCCCACTTCTCTGAGTCTCTCCCCAAGTCCTTTACACAGAAATCTCCCCAACAAAATTCTTAGACGTAGTCTACCTGGTGTCTGCTTCTCAAAAGACCTAGAAGAACACAGCTTACTTATATTCTATATTATTTCCTTGGTCCTTATCAATTTTCCTAATATGCTACTTGCATTCAAATCTCTGTCTCATACTCAACTACTGAGGAAAACAAATTTAAGATGATCTTTCTTTAATTACATCCTGTACGTTATAAATTCTATATTCCCTCCACCACACACACACACACACACACACACGTGAAAACACATACACACACATATACACACCCACAATGAGTACTTCAATATAAATTCATTTGACACAGTGTTCGTCCACAGGTTTAAACAGAAAGTGGGAAGAGAATGTTAAATGCTGACATATATTAGGAGACTTCAGGGATTTAGGGGAAAAGCTGAAATAATAGATATTCCATGATTAATTAGTGTTCATTTCAACATCCGCACTTCCTTCTCTATCAAGCAGAATCACTCAGTAGCTCCAGCAACAGTCTGAAACTGGTGAAAGGACCTTTGCCGTAGTCCGTAGAGTTCGTGTGTGGGATTGCATGCTGGTTTTCCTCTGCACCTATAAGCAGGACCCAGCAATACGTCCAGATCCTGTAGCCATTATGTACAAGGTGACAATTTCCCAGGACCAAGGCAATGGTAGCAAACTGATTTAGCCTTTCTCTTTTGTTAGTTACCACAAACAATGTGGGTGGCTACCATGTTGATTTGGAAGAAGGCTCATTGGGAGAACACATGGCCAGTGTAAGGACTAAGGGGTTATTATGACCTGTTTGAGTCTTAGATGGACATATACACATTTATTTCGTTTTATTTTTTAATGTTTTTATTGATTTTGTTTTAAGACAGAGAGGAAGGGAGAAAGAGATAGAAACGTTGATGTGAGAGAGAACCATGGATCGGCTGCCTCCTGCACACCCCCTACTGAGGATTGAGCCCACACTCCGGGCATGTGCCCTGACCAGGAATCGAACCAGGACCTCTCAACCCATGGGACGATGCTCAATCTGCTGCGCCACACCAGCCGGGTCATACACCCATTTCAATCATCCGGAGATCTGGCCTTTCTTCTATAATGCTGCATTTATCTGGATAACAGTTGTTCATGAGTTACTGCTTACCAAATCGAGCCCTGTCTTCATTTGATTCCTTCTTTAATTACACCCTGTAACTTGTAAGTTCTATCTTCCCTCCAACACACACACACACACACACCCCGACTAAACCAGGGGCTAGGATTACTAAGAGAATCCTGACGATAAGAGTGGCTCTTACCCAGTGGTCCATGACCTCATCACCTGGAGGACTTTGGACAAGCCAGGTATACCTCCTCCATTCGCATTTCCACTCCAGCCATGGCTCTGGTGACCGGTTGCAAGCAGGTACAGTATTACGATATGTCCCTCCTCTGCACTAAACATCTTATGCTACCACGAGTCACTTGCAACAATCAGATAAGCCATTTTGACACATGGAAAAAACTTGAAATCATGATGGAGTTAATACTCTATGGGGCAACTCTTGACCAATGGGAGATGAGAGGCAGAGAATAAATACAACCCTCTTCTGTCCCTCAAGTGGACAGGTTGGAGCAAGGGTAGTAAAGGGTGGCAATGTCTACTGAAGCTTAGTCAAGCTGGGAAAGCAGGGCTTAAGGGCCCAGCTGCACCAACAGAGAGATGTTTCCCTTTGTTTTTGTTTTTTTTAATTTTTTTTCTTTATTGATTTTAGAGAGAGAGGAAGGGGAGAGGGAGAGAGAGATAGAAATATCAATGAGAGAGTACATCGATTGGCCGCCTCCTGCATGCCCCCCAGGGGGGATTTGGTCCACAACCTGGGCATGTGCCCTGACCGGGAATCCAACCGGCGACCTCTTGGTGCATGGGTCAACACTCAGCCACTGAGCCACACCAGCTGGGCGAGATGTTTCCCTTTGATCTATATCAATATACCAATTGATCAGGCATTCCTTAAGAAACTAGTGTAATCATACTCGATCAGGAGTGATTCTGTTCCTCCAGGAGAAATTTGGCAATACCTGAAGACATTTTTGGCTGCCACAGCTGGGGAAATTGCCATTGACATCTCTCAGGCACAGAAGAGACGCTGGTAAGCATCCCACAGCATCCGACAGCCCCATAACAGATATTCATCCAGAGCTAAGCACCGACAGTGCCAAGGCAGGGGAGTTCTGGACCAGGGTCGTGTTCACGACCTTCTCGGAGAGTCTCAGTGGGCAGGACAAAGGGGATCTATTTGACATAAAACGTTGGGGACAGTCACACTCCCTAAGCATCTGCCTTGTGCTAGGGCCAGCTCATGACTTCTCTTAAGCCTCACAAAAGAGGGTAGACATTATGACATCACTTTACAGAAAAGAGTAAAGCCTCAAAAAGGAAAACAATGACCCAGTAAATAACTAATTTAGATTCAACTTAAACCGAGATCTTGTAGACACAAAGTCCAAAGCTGAGACCTAACTGGGACAAAAGAGAAAAGAAAAAAAAAGTATATGAGTTACTTTTTTCTAGTTTTTAAAATGAAAATCATTTTCATTGATCACTTATAATTTTTAACAAGATAAATGTCATTGTCGTTATGGCTGGTTTCATGTGTCAATAATTTTTGTCTGATCTTAGTAGCTTTTAATAAATGTAGACATTATGCTATTAGAATGTTTATTTAGTCATTAAAGTTTATTTTTAACACTGAAATATTAGCAATAGTTTTTTTTTAGGGAGGTAGCATTACAGGTTGTTTTTATTACTAATTATTTTTTCCTAAATTTTGAAAAAAATTTTATCATAAACATATATTAAGCACTATAGAGATGCCAAATAAGTATATTTTGATATGCTATAAATAGACAATTATTTCAAGATATATAGTAAAAGGCACAGAAGCTACAGACACATTCACTTCGGAACTCTATGGATTTGTTGGCCATAAAATCCAAAAGTCCCTTCCGCGGAAGATCACAGGCACTTCATTACGTTTCACACACAGTGGGGTAGGAGGGGGGATGGGGAAGGCACATAGCTTTTGCCTCCAAGGAGCTTGCAAAATACAGCTTAGTCCAAACCGACCCAAATGTGTGGCGTGCTTTCTGCTCTGACCTGCCTGCGAAGTTCGTGCGCAGAGCCCACAGCTAACCCTCCGCCCACCAGCGCTGGGTGTGCTCTTCTCCGCACACCGCCCCTGCGGGACCTCACTGGGATTTCTCCTGCGACGTGCTTGCGGCGTTTGTATTCGTTTTCTCCAAGAAATTAGAAGTTTCAAAGGCCAAGTTTTATGCTTAGTCAGTGATAGAACCCCTTCCCGTCTAATGCAGTACCTTGCCCACAGAGAAACACTCAATAAACATTTGCTTCCTTGAAATACGCCCAGCCCTGGGGTCAAAGTGCGAACATCGGCCACAACCGCAGAGAAGGGACAGGTGCGGGGGTATTCCAAAGAGTGTCTCCGTTGAATAATCATGTGTATCCTTCAGGGCTAGTGGGCCCTAGTTTTTATTTACCTGATTTTTCTACAATATTGACTTTTTTCTTAAAAAAATTCCTTATTTACATCTGGAGATCAAAAATCTTTCAAGTCGATGCCTTGCCTACGTATTCAGTTATGAATTGTGCTCACAAAATGCTAAATAGCATTAAAGACCCTTGACATGGAAAATGTGTTGTATCTGAAAGTTTTCAGATGGACCGAGTGAAGAAATACGTAGCTCTGCGTTCATGGAGCAGGCTGGGTGGGGGTTAGACTGCGGTGGCCCAATGCGCACTCCCTCCTCCGAAGGGTGTGGGGGAAATTCATCAGAAGAATGAGCAAAGTCTGCCATCTACAGGTCAGCAAGTGCATCACCGCGTGGGTGCCAATAGACCCTGACTCCAAGAAGCTATAATGAGTACACTGAAAAGTGATGTCAAAGAGACCATTCTTTTTGTGTTATTTCGAGTCAATGCTTTGCTCTAAAACTGGCTAAAAGGCACTCTCTGCAATGTCATTATTTTGCAAAATTGAAGATGGCAAGTGTATCTCCCACTTTTGTTTCTGTCATGGAGTTCTGACCTTTCTGCACTGTAATGATCTCTATGTATGTCTGTCTCCCCAGGAGACACTCATCTCCGACAGCACAGGGGACCCACAGAATTCCTTTGGCATGCCCTCGCGCCTAGCACGGTGTCTGACACGGGGCGGATCCTTGGATGTGTGAATGATTAAGGGAATAAGAATAAATGAATAAGAAAGTGAATAAATGTTAATTATTTCTGCATTGCCATTTTGACAACATGGATGGATCTTGAGAGTATTACGCTAAGTGAAATAATTGAGGTGGAAAAGGACAGGAACCATATGATTTCACTCATCTGTAGGATATAAAGCAAAAAACAGTAAATGAACAAACAAAAAACAAACTCATAGACACAGACAACAGAATGGTGGTTACCAGAGGAGAAGGAGGCTGGGGACGGACGAAGAGGGTAAAGGTGGTCAATTACACGGTGACAGCTGAAAACTGGACATCATGTGCTGAGCACACAATGCGTGCACAGATACCGTACTATGAATTGTACACCTGAAATTTATATGTTATTAAACAATGTAGCCCCAATAGATTTTTAAAAACCTAATTATGTCTGTGTCTTCTTTTTCCAAATTACGTATATATTTATGAATAAAATGTAGCCTAATATATGCATATGAATACATATATATTGATGTATAAATGTGACTATAGCTTTGTGTACACACCTGTGTGTGTGTTGTGCAACTTCTGTAATAAATCAAAGTGTTTAGGACTTTTTATTAAAATCTGTATATGTGTATATTTAAGATCTTATGAATTCAGCTTTAGGGTTCCAGCTCTGTCATTTTATCAGACAAAATGTTCTGAAAGATTCATTTTATTTATAAAGTAACTGTGGCCCCAAGGCCACAGTTATTGCTTCTCATTTATTGAGTCCTTTCTGCGCTTGCTTGTCTAGTTCCAGTCCGATGAAATGAGCACCGAGGAAAAAGGTTTAGATAAGATCATTATGGAGAGAGAATAAAAAAGAAAGTGGGAAAGTAAGACAAATATTGTTTCCCCTAGGAGACCTACACTCTCTTCCCTCTCCTCTGCCTATCTACCTGGAGGAAACTTTTTTGGATTTTTAAACTCCACTTATCTTTTAAACAAAGGGGCCAATATTGATCATCCAGTGCTCTGTACCAGGCATTGTGCCTGGCATTGCCATGAATTGTCACATTTCATCTGCCCAATAGCCCCACACTTGGGAGATGCTTATTGATATACCAATTTGATGGACAATGAAACTGAGTCTCAGAAATTATGTCTACACACCACATGGCAGCAGACACACAGGAACCAGCCCACATAAGCTTGCAGAAGCCGATGTTGAGTTCAGTGATGTCACGTTGGTACCTTAAAATCAGCCACAGAGAATCCTTTATGACACGTACATCAGCAATTGCTAGGAATCAGCCCCCACCCCTCCCCAAGAGCCGGTTGTTAACCATGCACCAACACACCACAGGCTATGAAGCAGAAACAAAAGTTTAAGAATAATAGATTCCAAAACGCACGTTGTTTCAAATAGTACCCAAGAATTAAGGGATCATTTGTATAAGATTTATATAGCAATTTATAGTTGATAGAACAATACATCGATGCATATATAGATTCAATAAAATAAAACACCTTTCCATTTTCTTTTCTTTCTTCCCATCTTCTCCCTTTTCCTCTCCTTCTCCCTTTTCATCACAGCTGTTGCTACATACTGAGGGTCTGCTACATGCTAGGGGCTTGAAATAAACGACAGTATTTATAACTTTGAGGGAAACAGGGCGTGGGTCAGGTGAGGGATTCAGACAAACCCATGCATTAGGTAAGTATGGCGCCTTGAACGCAGAACAAAGCTCCTGTCCCTTTTATCTGCTATGTGGATCTCGTGGTTCCTTCCCAGACCTAACTCCTCAAGTTCTTTCTTCTGGACGGCTCTAGAGACCCTCCCTTTTGCCTTCATTCATTCCTTCAACAAATATCTGAGCACAGAGCATGCGCCACACTGTGTTCCATGTGCTCAAGACGCAGTAGTGAAGTCAGGAGGGGTCTCTGCCCTCAGGATCTCCCCTCGTAGCTGGGGGCACAGGACAAAAGCAGGGGCAGCCCAGAACCACAAGGCGTCCAGCATGGGGACTTGGGGGCTTGAACCCCAGGTCCACGTCTTTCCAACTGTGGACAAGGTACTTTGTGCCTCAGTTTCCTATCATCTATTAAAAGGCAATAATAATAGTCTTTGCGCCTTAAAGTTGTAGTGAGGGTTAGCCGTATATACTGTTAAAGAGTGTCTGGTATGTGTAAGTGCTCAGCACAGATTAGCTAACACTTTAGGAGGAACCAATGAATGACAGTTTGTAGTGAGAGCTGTGAGGAGACATGGCGAATGCTGAGAGTGGGACGAGGGTGGACGATTAGATAAAGTGATCAATCAAGTCCTGTCTGACGAATTGATAGGATGAGAAGCTATCCATCTCAGACTTCGCCAGAGGAAGAACAGTTCCTTCGTAAGGAACAGAGCTGCTAGGTTCTGAAATGGGAGTGTTCAGTGTTCCAGGAAACGTTAGAGTCGGTGGGCTTGGAGCACAGGCGGAATGGAATGAGAGGAATGTGGAGTAACAGGTGTGGATGAGATCACGCGAGGCCCTTGCAGCCTCGTGGCACTTTCATTTTATTCTAAAAGCAAAAGAGAATTTACAGCTCTTCCTTGTAGCATGTGTGCCCCAGGCCTCGTGTTCATACAGGGATCAGTCTTCTCAACACCCCTCTTTGTGGCCTGTCGCTGAGGACCCCCAGTCTACTCAGTTAGACTCTCACATTATTGCTTTTGTAAAGAACTTCAAGAGATAATGAGCAACCACTTGGGAATTGACAACATTTTCAAAATATCCCGAAGTTCTTTGTGTCCTGGATCCTCGTCTTCAGTTTCAAACCCCTTGTCTTGAATAAGATCGTCTGGAACTGAATTCCGTGGATGGTTTCTGCAAATGTATGCAAATGCATGCAAATGTATGCAGCATTGACACACTGTCTAGACTCTAGAGAGAACTCCACAGCTTTCCTCAGACCTCAGCAGGTGTTTGAATCAAGAATGGATAAAGACTCTTGACTTAAACTGTCCCAGAGCTCGTTCGACTCCTGTTCTCACACCTGCCCCCTTCCCAGAAGCCTCCCTTAGGACTCGATTCAGGATGGACAATTAGGTCCTTCCTCTGATCTCAAGTAAGGAACTTGACTTTGGGGGATTTCCAGCCTTGGAGACCAATCTCTTCTGTCTTAGGATCCTCTTACAGTTTAGCAGTGACCTGCTGAGGGTGCCTCTCTGAGACTTACTGTTAGTAGTAAGTAGTATTATTGCTGTTGTTGTCTTTGTTTTATAAGTGGGGGAATGGCCTTATATTTGGACTCCCTGGAAAAGGCGTTCTGATCACGAGTCCTGCGCTTACTCCGTTTCCCCTGATTTCCCAAGAGCAGATTGATGAACCAAAGCTACATCTTAGACCAACTCTGGGCTCTCTGCTAAGTATCTTCATACAGAAAAAGAGCATTAAGAGTGGGGTGAACATTCTATTTCCATGAGTTTATAATAGAGAAACTGGTAAAACCTGGAAAACATCAGGGCTCATAACTTAGTTTCTATAGAGTCATATTAAAAAACACTCAAAACCAAAGGTAAGCATCTAAAATGATGAAATAAGGTATTCCAGCAATCTCACACGTCTCTCAAGCAATTTAGCAAGAATTCTCAAAGTCCCAGTTCTATATCCCATGCCTGTTTTTAACCTCACAAACAACCCCACCCATACACACTTCCTTGCATCTTCCTCCCGAATCTAATTAGTAACATGACTGACTTCTTCTATAATTCTCTTTGCATGTTACCCTTAGATAATCTACAACAAAATAACAACGAACAGAGAAGAGGAGGGGCCCTCATTGTACAAGCAGAGTCCTCCCCGCCTCCTCCCCCATCTGTGGCATTCACCTCTCATGCTCCCTGGAGCACAGGATCTCAGTAAGCAGGCGGCTAAGGCACTCCCCCTAGAGGGCGGAGGTGGAAGCACAGACAGGTAAGATTCTCACTATGGGCTGGAGGGAAGGAACAGGAATGGCTGGGCCCCCTCACATGTCAGTCATCCCTACTCTCATCACATTGGTGTCAAAGGGCAAAATCTCCATAAGGTGAAGATGCCAAGTCTTGGGCTTTATTAACATCCTTAAATCAGTTATTTATTTTTCCGAATGTTCCTTGTTATTGTCTTTTCCCCCTCCTCTTCCCTCTCTTCTACCCCTCCCCCCTCCTTCTCCTCTTTCTCCTCTTTCTCCTTCTTATTGCAACCTGTTATATGTCTACTAAAAATATAAGTTGAGTGTTTTCTTTTTTTTTTAATTTTTGGAAACCCAATGATAATCTTTACTCTCGAGACCCTATTTTCGAAGACTATTTTCATGAAGTGACTTTTAGAGGCAATTTTCTGGGCAACAGAGATTCTTCAATAATGACCATGGAATCCAGGGCACTGGGTCTCCAAGGTGAAGCTCCTGGGACAGTGTCTGGGCTGAGCTGCTGTTATCCTGGCCTTGAAAACATTCCCTGTGGGTTCCTGTCTCATCAGCCACCTCAAACTGCCAGGGAAGGAGGCGGTGACAGTTTGGTTTCACCTGTCCCTTGAGTTATGAGTGATTTTGCTAGACTGTTGTCATTCTCTGGCAGATTTCCTGCAGTTCTGCTGAATTTGCAAACAAAGGAAACGGCAAACAGTGGTTTAAGCTGCTTTGAGTTGCCTCATTAAAGCTGCAGCCTGCCGGAAGCTCTCTGCATGTAGCAAGGGAGCATAGATCTGGGCTCTACAATGATGTCACCATCCAAAACCCTGCTTGCATTGCTTTGGGGCAAGAAAGCTGCCCCATGTGCAACCAACCAGAAAAAGAAAAGAATTAATTATTTAAATACATAAGGAAGAGAAAAGGAGAGAGCAAAAATTACTCCAGTTATCAGGGAAGCAGATTTCCAGTTGTACAGCTGACAGGTCAGCCTTGTCACCAGTGAGCAATCTCTCTGATGTCTTCAAGCCTCAGTTTACCGCTCTGGAACTTGAATACGCTGACACACTTTCTGTTTGGGGACTCCCCCAAGCTCTGCTGGTATCTCTTGTCCAAAAATGGTGTCGTGTGGCATACTCTTTTTAATTTTGAAAGTATGCATTTGTGAGATGATGCAAAAACCGTGAAAACTACAAAGTCCTGAACGTGGGGAGTAAGCTCCCTGTGTATCTCCCAGTTCACTGGACTCCATATAACTCACAAACAAGAGCAGGACAGAGTAAAAAGAATGTCCCACTAAGGGTAAGAGAGAATCTCAAAAGCACACTGTTTCATTAAATATAAGTTGAATCATTTACTCGCTAGGACTGGCTTCCTTATACATAAATTATGATGAAGTGAACCAACTTATGCTCACAAGGATTTTATGAGATTACAATAAATTATTTTTATCTTCAATAATAGATAATAAATTATGTAAATAAAGAATAAAGTGTATTTTATTTTAAAGAGATCGTTTAAGAAAACCTGAAGTTCATGGGATTATCTATCACAAGGGAAAAAGAGCATTTGAAGAGTCTATGCCAAGCAAGCACTGTCTGAATTCACAGCCCCTGAAGTTGAGAAGTTTGCCCTGTGCTCGGTATACTCACCTGTAAAATGGGGCAGTAAGACCTAACTCACAGGATTCAAGTCATATTTGATTAGTAAGTGCTTGGTTTCTTTTTTTATTTACTCTCTTATGACATGAAATTCATGTGATTCTGGACATAAAAAATGGCATTAACATAATACATTTTGACAAAGAGCAATAATCATGTCCAGCAAAACAAGTTCCCAGCCTCCAAGTCCTTAAATTTTAGGGGGAATCAGGCCTCCTAAGCAGGCGTGGACCAGCCTCATGAGGTCAGAGACCTGACTGGAGCAGCGCCCCCTCCTGGCCTGTCTGACCATAACTACTGCAGCTTCGGAAGGAGGCCTGGGCATCCTGGGCTACATCTCCCTAGCAACACAGAGAAGCTGCTCCCTGCCCCCTCCCCTTCATATGTCCTTCTGCAGATTACCCTTTGACCTTGCAACCTGCCCCTCTCTCTAAGGGACAGTGTGGACCCCTAGCCCAGATCAAAGCCAGCTCTCTCTGGGACTGAATGCCCCCCTAATACCAAGTCTTGAGATCCATCCCAGGCCAGCATGACCAACAGAGCTGAACCCTAGAGGGGAGCCCGCAGACGAGACAGTACCTTTCATCAGCTTTCCCGGGTGCTCTGAGCTGGCTTTGCCTTCCCAACCAGCACCTGGCCTGGGAGCCTGGCAGCTTGGCCCAGGCTGGCCCTCCCACCTCCATCCCCAGGTGACATCCTCCACATCCTAAACTGCAGATGCCAGTTGCTGCTTCTGCTGCACTTGCTGCCTGGACCACACAGGAGGTAGGCACGCTCCCGGTCCAGCTCTGCGAGGCCAAGTTTACCATCAGACTCAAGCCTATTTGTGGTGCTGGTGGTGGTGACTCTCACGTTGGGACAACATCCTCCTGGCTCCAGCCTCGGCTTCCCTCTCAGCATTTCCTTGGGCCCAGGTTACTCTGCTCTCATGGGTGCCCACACTCAGCACTTCCTTGGGCCCAGGTTACCCTGCTCTCATGGGTGCCCACACTCAGCATTTCCTTGGGCCCAGGTTACCCTGCTCTCATGGGTGCCCACACTCAGCACTTCCTTGGGCCCAGGTTACCCTGCTCTGCTGGGTGCCCACACTCGTCAGCATCAGGAACATGGGAACCCTGGGACACACCCTCTCTATGTCTGCAGCATCTGGTCACTGATCGCCAGCAGAGGCAGACACAGGCTTTCCGTCAGCTAGAGAAAGTTCCAGACTTGGTGCTGACAGAGGCATCGCACATGCTGACAGGCCCTTGGTCAGCAGGCTGCAAGGCTCAGCACCTGGTTCCTATCCTCGCCCCGCCCCCGCCCCGCCCCCGCCCCGTCTGATATGACTGCTTTGGTCACGACTGCAAGTAGGATCACAGCATCTTGACCTTTGACTCCAGCTGAGTTGCCCAACCTCATGTACCAGCTTCGTGGCAAAGTGTTTTTGCCAAATATAAACGAATTCCTGGGTCGGTCAGAAAAGTAACTGCTCACGGCGATGACCAGCTTCTTCCAGAAGATGTCTGCTTTGCCGAGGTAAAGAATACAGCCTTCATCAATGACAGGCATTTTCCCATCTCAAAGTTACCTTGTCTTGTGTGCTAAGCAGAGTTCAGAGACGAACAAAACTCTGCTCCAATAATCGCTCTGTGACAAGTGTGGCTCTGGCGTCAAGAGTTCTGGGCATGACAGTGGCCAAGGGGACCGAGGCCCAGCTCAGGAAATGAACATCAGTCCCACCTCATAGCCTGGGAAGAGTAAGTCACACTCAAGAGGTGAGGGTCAGACGAGGGAGAAGCCCGCCTCAGGCCACTTCAACTCCCTCAAACACTCACTGCAACACACACCTTTTGGGAAAACCATTATGCTTTCAAAAATAAGCTGTGCTATGTATTTTGGGAGAGCATTTGCAGAGAAACAGCTAGAACACATGTCTTATTTGTACAGTGAACCGAAGTTTTATTTGCTATTAAAATTGTGGCTAAACATTGAGGTCTCCAAACATCACACTATGATTTCTAACATCTCACTCCATACAACACACTTTCCAGTCGATCTTTGTCTCTTGGTCCCATTTAGCCAGCGAGGAATCCAAGGTATGAGACTTTCTCTCCAGCCAAGCTTGGTAACAGGACTGGAAGGAAGAAGCCACAGCTCACAGCCTCAGCTCTCAGCAGAAATGAACTTGCAGATAAAGCCTCAGGATGCCTTGCCCCTCAGTAAACATTTGTCCCCATCACATTTCCTATATTCTTAGTAGTCCCATGGAATGTTGAGTCTGTGTCTATTGTGTTACTGATTATTCAAAGATGGTTAAGGTGGCTTATGAATGGGTTTGACAAAAAGTGTTTGTTTAAAAAATCACACAAAAGAACCATTTAATGTGAGTTCTGTGTTTCCTGCTGTATCCACCTACTTCTTATTTACTGTTGAGGACAATAGAGAAAAATAAGCTAGACAGGTAGACCTAAGCTGTGAGCCTTGTGTAACAGTGCATTCCAGCCTTGAGCCTAAAGGGTAGGAATGTAGTTCTTGAAGAAAAATCATAATCTTTTCCCTAGGAGGTATTAATTCAATGTACAGACTATTAAAATAAAATTGAGGTTGTATTGCTGAGTAAAATGTCCCTACTACACATATGAACATTCCTCTACTGCTCGGAGGACAGTGGTTGGGTTTATTTGTGTTTATAACTTGAAATCATAATGCAAAGCAAGCAGACATTAAGGAGGGGTAGCTAACTGAGTAAATGAATAAGCAGTGAAAGTCGGTAACCAAGCACAGGGTACCTCATGGAGATATCCAACCTAGAAACTTGAAAATCATGAGCACACAACAGTATTAAACCCATGGAAACGTCAAAAGCTTTCTTCAAGAGTGAAAGTTAAGAACAACACAAGGGAACCCAACCAGTAGTAGGAATTAAGAATGAAGAGGGCATCTCAAGAGGAAACACAAGCTTTGAGTCAGTCCAATCCAGTTAACATCCCAGTGCCATTACTTAGAAGTGGCCTGACCTTGGTAGGTAGATCTGCTCTTTCTAAATGTAATCTCTATAAGATGAGGTCAATTTCCTCATCTAAAAATACTAATCAATAGAGATGATTGTAAGGATAAACTGAGATAATGTGTTTACTTATTTTAATACAATGTATGATAAATTATAAGTTTGCAAACATGTATTAATGTTATTTTCACTATTAATCCCACCTATCAAATAGCAACAATGTATCAGGTATGATAATGGGCCCTTTACTCCTCTGACAGTAGGTATTTTCCTCTCCCAAGATATGCTCAATAGGATAACTACACACCTATGCTGACTTAGACCATAGGTGACCAACTCACCACAACTTGCCCAGGACTTGCCAATTTTTTGTTGTTGTTGTTACTCCTTACCTGTGGATATTTTTCCATTGATTTTTAGGTTCAGTGGAAGGGAAGGAGAGAGAGAGAGAGAGAAAAAAACATAGATTTGAGAGAGACACATCAGTTGATTCCCTCCCGAACAACCCTGACCAGGGCTGGGGATTGAACCTGTAACCCAGGTACATGCCCTAGATTGGGAATCAAACCCGTGACCTTTTGGTCAGTGGGCTGACACTCTAACTGCTGAGCCAAACCAGCCAGGGCAGGACTCTCCAACTTGACATGGAAAGTCCTATGTTCTTGGAAACTCCTCCTTCCTGGATGAGCTAGGACAGTTGGTGTATTAGTTTTCTGGAGCTTCCCTAACAAAATACCACAGACTGGGTGGCTAAAACACTGAAATTTATTTTCTTACAGTTCTGGAGGCCAGATGCCCAAGATCAGGGTGTTGATAGGTTTGGTTTCTCCTGAAGCCTCACTTCTTGGCTTATAAATGGCCACTCTCCTTGTGCCCTCACATAACCTTCCCTCTGTTAATGTACACCTGTGTGTTCCAGTTTTCTCTTCCAAACTTCCAGTAAATATATTAAGCCCCTACCCTATGGGAAGGGGGTCTCATTTTCACTTAATCACTCTTTAAAGGTCCTCTCTCGCATTCGGAGGAAAAGGGGTTAAGGCTTCCCTGTATAAATCCTGGAGAGACACAATTCAACCCCCGACTCTTGTCACCTTAGGTATGCCTCATAAAGTCTCCATTACTCCACAAACATTCTGTAAGCAGTTACATTGAGCCAGGACGTACACTTATGGATTTCACCCAACATCGGAAGCCAACCATCCATAAGGTTCCTATTCCCATGACCCCATGAGAAATGAGGATGTAGGTACTTGAAGAGGAAGTAGAGTTAAACAGACATTTTTCTTGTGGAAGCCAGAGGGTTCCATGTGGAATTGTTGAATCACTGTAGGTGGCAACATCTTTGAACATATGAGAGAAGAAGAGGGTGTAGGTGTGGTGAGAGCTAAGAAGTCAATACTTTTAGGTTGTCAAATATGAAATAGATGTTACTGTATCATTTTGGCCTGTACGATAAAAAAGTTCATCTATTTCACAGAGTGTAGTCTTCTTGCAGTGACTGCTCAGTTTATAATAGTTCTGCCTTCCCTGGGAGCAGCCCTCACTTGTCAATGATTACCCCCTCATGGCCACAGCTGATGAATGGAGGGTAAGCATGTAATCCAGTTTGATCCACTCAGAAACCCACAGAAGGGATGGAAGGGACAGAGAGACAGAAAGTCGTCAAGGCTGAGTGACATCAGTGGCAACCTTCCAAGCAGAAGATCCGTGGTCTTCAGCTGCTCCGTGTTCAGGGATGTCCTTGGTTACTTTCCTTTCCAAGTCATTGACCGTTCCCTCTTACTTTACCGGGTGCTTAAATATCCTTCCAAATATTAATTTTTTTTCTTAAACTAGCCAAGATCAGACTTTATCACCCAAATTAAAATCACATAAATGAATAGTGACTGCTTCTACTATAACAGACTTCCACTTAGAAGTAGGATTCAGACTGCAAACTTCAGAGGAGGGGTGGGACAGGAAGAAACGGAGGAGGGTGTCAATGGGGGGAAAAGGCAAAACATCTGTAACAAAAGTAAATTAATTAGATAACAAAATAAAAATCAATAAAAAATTTTAAAAATCAATAAAAACATATTTTTAAAAAAAGAATGCTTTATGCTTGCTCACCATGGTATCACCAGTGTTAGTGAAGTCCTAGTCATACAATGGGAGTTTAATAAACATTGAAAGGATAGCTAAATGAATGAATGAATAAATGATGGAATAAAAGATATATACATGAAATAAATGCAAAAGTTTGCTTTTATTTTTTTATCTTCACTTGGGAGAGAAAAGAGGCATAGGTTTTAGTTGATTCTAAAATTGACCCCTATCCCCCCCCAAATGGCAAGCCCTGGTTTAGAGAGTAATCAGAAAAGCAGGAGATCAAATGTCCCAAAATCAAACTGCTAACAACCTCCGAGAGAGGAGATGTCTGTGAACCTAGCCTCACTCTTGAAAGCCCTGACTTTGAAAGCTCGAGGTGCGGTGGGGGTGGGAGGTGGGGCTTGAACAAACCTGAAGAAGAAATTTATAACTCTGGCTTCTTCTAAAATCTCTTTCAACAAGTATTTGGTCTTCCACATGGCCAATGACAACATATCCGTCATTTGGCATCATTTTAAAAAGCCAGTGCTGGTAAAGACCTGTGAGACTACCCAATAAAATACGTATTTTTCTGTCTACATTTGAAACCAACAGAGATAGAGAAGGTCAGGGAAAAGGACAATATTGCAGTTGTTTAGGTGGATGTGGCTAACTGTGTAGGAACCATGCCCAATAGAATCAAGCAGACTTTCCCAAACAATCACAGCAATTCTTGTCCCAGGGTGAGGTCTTTACAACTAGGCTTGTTGCCGGGACCCTGAACACCAGACCACAGATATCTGATGATGGGAAGATTCCTAAAAGGTTAGAAGAGAAAAGGACTGAGCTGAAACTTCTCTGGGTTCTTTCCATATGTCACCAACAGTAGGAAAAGTGTGGTAAGTGGAGAGAGGACAGGAAAGTCACGTTAATGGCCTTCCCTCCACATGGAAACAATAAGCAGGGAAAAGTAGTTCCTCCCTGAAGAACTGTTAGTGCTGTGTTAATATTGTTCGATGGGTGAAGAGCTTTGGTGTGAAGAGAGTGTGAAGGCTCTTTAACAAAACAGATCTAGAATCCGATCGGAACCATGCGCCTTAAATCTTTGATGAGTGGTCTGAATCTACATCTGTAGAAGCAGCCTCTGCACAACCTTGCAGAGATTTTGAGAGCATAACACGAGGCAAAACTCATAACATACTGTGCTGAACATAAGTCCTGGCACAATATTCAATCATTGAAAAATAAAAAATAATAAAGTTATAGCATAAAAAAGGCTACAATATAGCAGTGCCTTAATCAAAGTTATATTAACAGCTAACATTTAACAAGAATTAATTATGTGCTGAGCCATATGTTACAGAATGTATCTCCCTTGCCTTACTTTATAGAGATAATAACCACAGAGTATGAGTATTGATATGTACCCCTTTGTACAGAAATAAAAACTGACGATCGGAATGGCTTCATGACTTAAGATCAGTGAGGTGGCTAAGCAAAAAAAAAAAAAAAAAAAAATGAAACCTAGGTTGTGTGAGTTCAGAGATTGTACCCTTAACTACTTTGGCATGTTGCCTCCCCACACTCAACGAGCAAAGCAAAGGTGGAGAAATGAATGGGAAGGAGGACGTCCAGGAAGCCACGGGTCATGCATTTCAGCCCGGTGCTAAGGAACCTTCATCGGCTTCACAGTCTTGCCCAAGGCCGACTCTATGTTCCCACTTGAAAGTTTCTTTTCCTCTTTGACCCTGGCAAGGCTACACCTACAATGATGGATAAAACTTTGTACATTAAAACAACTCAACAAACAGCTCCAGGAATAGCAGTCCAGGTGAGTAGAAACACTGATTCATAATGAGAAATTAAAAAATGGGAAATTTTAAAAAGTAATTCATTTTAAAGGTATTTCAAATTTTGGCCGAGTGACAAGAAAAAGAAGACCTGACTGTAAATTGTGCATATTTAAGAGCCTGAAAAAAAGAAGAATGAGTGGAATGCATAATATTAATTCCTTTTTGTTCTCCTTATTTTTTAAAAAAAGTTACATTGAGAAAGCTGGGGTAAATCCATGAAAGAGACCACAGAGGGACCAGACTGAAAATGCCTTCAGATATTAAGGGCCAGACCCAGAGCTAAGATTTGGCAAGTCTCCCACTGAGAAAAAGAATAATGATTCAAAGGCTGGGAAAATATCCCTCAGTTTCCTCTTAAGGATTTTTTTATGTTCACACTGGATAAAGGAGGCTAAGTTCTAAGTCAATAGCGGGCTTATGTAAATGGTACACGGTTGGCATGGTTGAGCAAAGGAGGGTGGCTAAGGCAGCCTGAAAGTTATTCTGTTCCCACCAAGGGAACAGGTTTAAGTGACGGAAAGTGAGATGGAGTAGAATACCAAGCTTGAGTAAACGGGTATGAATCCATCTCTATGGGAATCAGGGAAACTTTAAAGTCAATGCTTCTCGTGGGTGTATCTGGAAATGAGGAATGGGAACCCTCTAGCCAGTAGATCCACATGGACTTTGGGGTCTACATAATGTTGGGCGTCCTATTATTTGTTCAAGAACCACAATAATCTTTGTGTTAAGATTCAGTGTCCTCAGAGTGGCGTGGGAACCATCTGAGAAATCTCAACGCAGAAAGGCAGAACAGTGCCGTCAGCTGCAAGCTTGGTGTTGCCTGAGTTTGGGTGTTATTTTCCAAGCCTGCCATCACCAGAGGGCTACTTGTCACTTATGTGCAGGAAAATAAGCACTATACTTGGAATTAGGGGTTCTGAATTTGAGGGGCAGTTTTGCTGCTGAATGTCTGTGTATAGTAGGGCATATATTATTTTGTTCAAATATTCACTCATCTTAATCTCGCCCACTCATGCCAAGCTCCTCCTTGGTGCTCTTCTGTAAGAAGAGCAAAAATCCAGGCAGAGCCATTGTTTTTTCTTGGGGGGAGTGGGGCTCAAATACATTCTGCATTCTTCTTAATGGTCATTGGATGAAAACGCTGGACTCCAGAAGGCAACTGAGAAGTACTTTCCACAAGAAGTTGTATTGTTACTCGAGGTAACATTAAATAATAACAAGATAGTAGCTTTTACTTGTTCTTCTGCCCCAGTTGGTGAGAATTTTCTTCTGAAACAATGTTAATGATATAAGCAGAATTTCGATTCCCCAAACATTAAGACATTTGAGGGGAAGAAAATGTTCATTATCCACAGGCAAACACAATGTACAACACCTGGTTGTTCCTTCTAACCGTTGAGGTCAGCCTTCCTCAACCCACAATGTATGCCTGAGATGATCAACAATGATGAAATTCCACGACAGCTGCCCCTGTCATCCAGAGCACTGGTACTTGGGCTTTTGATAGTCCCTAACAGAACTTAAACACACCACAGAGCAAGCAAAACTTCTGAAGGTACAGGACAAGATGCAGAGATATCCCATCTCTTATTATAAAACTTCTCAGGGCAATATAATGGACCTGTGCATTGTTATGGTATGCACACTTCAAGACAGATTCCCACCTGTATTTGTTCACTGGAGCAGGAAGACAATGTCTTGATAAATGCCCAAGAAGCAGAATTATCCCAAATTCCTTCTAGCATCCATTATAAATAAGAATAATTGATCATCAATGTAAATCAAGAAAGTTGCATTCAAATGTTAATTTTATAAACAATACTTATTATACAAGTCAGAAAGGAGTTGGTTATGCTGCTATAACAAATACCCCCGGAGTTTCAGTGGCTTAAAGCAACAACATAGTTTCTTGTTCACAAGCCATGTGGGTTAGCAGGGATAAAATCCTACCACGTTTCTGACTTAGTCAGAATTCAGTCTCACCATTTAGATCACCTGATTCCATGGCACGGAATAGGGCAATACGGAGAATCGTATCCTAGAGCTCAAATTCTTCTGTGCAGAGGAGACACCTGTATTTCACCAACCTAAATAAGTGATGGTCATGCTTCATCTTGAATGCATGAAGAAACTAAAATCTGGCCATGTGCCCAGAGGAAGAGACAGAAATACTAGTGAGATAAACCAGTGTCCTACTAACTGAAGGCGTGTTACCCAACGGTTTGAGAGCAGCCACGGAACTGTCCTCTGTGTGACTCATGTGGTTTATGACAATGTTCCATTTAGATTATGGGCTGTTTTGTTGGCTCTTCATTTATTTACATGTACGTACGTATGTAGAATAAGCATCTTAATTCAGACTCTGTATGAAAAATTGGAGATTTAAATATAAATGTTCTGCACTAAATTTGCTCATTTGCTTTGGGTAAACTCAGAGGTCTCTGTAAAAACAAAATTATGCAACTCAGGCTGGGAGAAAAGGCCGCCTGGGCAGGCTTTCTGAGGGGTGTAACATCAGAGCAAACTTCTGCAGCATGAGACGGTGTTTCGAAGGCACCTGGATGGGGAATAACAGGAGCATCTATATTCCAGACCAGAAGAAAATATGTTCCAGATGCTTGTGGTCTGCAGATTCTTGGGAGGGATTAATTAAAAACTCACACTCTTTGTCTCCAATAAAACTTGAAAACATTAGGGAGAAAACACAATGCTGTATTTATTATTTTAATGTCAGAGATCCGACCTTGCCACAAGCATGCACACGGAAGTAGAACAGTGAGCATTCGGCACCAACCTGCACACCTGATAGGACCTCGCATGGTGTCGTGCAAGAGGTTTTGATATGCACAGAGGTGTCACCCAAGAATGTGAACCAAACATCTGAAGAGCTCCGAGCTTGCCCTGAGGCCTTGAAGAACTTTCTCCTGCGTTCACTACCTCCTGCTGTCCTGGGAACTGCTGGCTGTCAGAACGTTGGAAAGCCAGACTGCTCTTGCAGGAAAGAAAATACAGATGGGGGAGTGTAAGGGAGTCAATTTGATACGGATTTATTGGAATCATTATTATTGTACGTTATAATCTTCTGAACACTGGTGTGTCTCCTTCCTGCCATCAGGACCATTGGCCGGCGACAGGTGAGCCCTCGGGGAGTGCCCCAGCACGGACGCATCATCTCGTCACCCAGGACGTGCACACTGTTGAGAATAAATGGAGAGTCATCAACAGAATGTGACTTTTGGAGACATTCTAATTTTGAACCCAGGCACCATGAGAGAAGATTATCTATATGTGTTGAAGTTTTACTTTCTCGACTACACAATGGAATCAATAACTGCATCAGAAATAAGTGAGCATTAAATTAGATTAATCAAAGTAGGGTATTTCCCGTTGGTAATGAGCCCCTCTGTGATACTTTGATATGATGCTTTCTGAAATCCAGCAGAAGGGATCGTTGATTCCACCTAATTTAACATGCCATTATACATACTCGGTGGCATTGCTATCCAACAAAGAATGTCATGCTGCTAAATAAGCCAGTCAGGGAAAGACAAGTATCATGTGATGTCACTTATCTGTGAATCGAATAAACAAAATAAACTGATGAACAAAATAGATCCAGAGTCATGGAAGCGTGGAACAGACTGACAAATCTCAGAGGGAATTGAGGGCAAGGGGTAGAGATTAACCAAAGAACGTATACGCATATATGCATAACCCGTGGGAACGGGGTGGAGGGGGTCAATATGGGGGAAAAGTGGGGGCACCTGTAATACTTTCAACCATAGAGATAAATTTTAAAAAAAAGAAAGAATATCATGGTGCTCTACAATGAACAGAACCTGCGAGCATGATCTTCTCTTCACGGCCTTGGCCCTCACCACTGTGTGAATGAGATGTCGTCATCCTCACGTCCATGGACAGTCACAGAACGTACCCAGCTCATGGTGATTCAAAGCGACAGAGTCGGATTAATGAGAAAAACTGGAATTCATCTTCATTCCGACATAGCTGGCTGCCTGGCCTTAAAAGGACACTGGTTTCTGAGTCCCAATCTTTCATCTCTAAAAGGGGTACCATTATGACTTAACTATGTCCTACACTCGGTGAGAGGGTTCAGCAATATAAAGATAAGGCAGTTCTCAACGTATATCGGTTCTCTTCCCTAATTTGTGCATTTTGCTCCTCAGTCTAGTGTGAAGTCTATTATCATGCCACACAAGCCAGGAAATGGCTGGGACTGCCGGAACCCCCAGGAGAGAGGCGCTCGGAGAGTGGCCTGGGGCGGTGTCCCCTGGAGCCCCAGGAAGGACCAGCCTGCCGCACCCTGGTTCCATTTTTCCGGCCTCTGTACTGTGAGAAAACGCGTGTCTGTCGCTTTAAGCCCCCAGATTGCGTGATTTGTTGTTACAGAAGCCGAAGAAACGAATACCCAAGGCTAGTGTTACGCCGGGAGCTTTGCGCGAGTGTGTACCTGCATCCCAGCATCGTGCGCCCGTGATGTATTGACCCATCCACAGGCACAAGCCCTGCACGTTTTGGTGGTTTGGGTTGACAAAGATGGATCTATTTTTGCCATCCCAGCAGGAGGGGGACATTCTGCACACTGCCCTGCCTGGCTCAGTCCCCACTGGGGTAACCTGTTCTCCTTGGAATCATCTGGTTTAAAGAGAAGCAACATGTCAGCGCCGCGGTGTTCCTGTTAACGACTGATTTGTCTTCGCATTTGCGTAAACGCGCACGGAACTGCGGGCGAAGTCGGGGAAGGGAGCGCGCAGGGAGGTTTATAGGTTGCGTTAAGTGTTTGCGACACCTGTTCCGCGCTGTACCTGCAGACATCTGAGCAGCTCGTTTTCTTCTGTAAGCAGAGAGTTCAAAATTCTTAGCACACAGCCCTCATTTGAATCCCTCGGGGAAATAGACATGATGCGTTGAAAATAAAACCAGCTTTACCCCTAACTCAGGGAGGGACTCAGTTCGTACTGCTGCCTGAGTCTGACAGGGGCCACAGGGCGTTCAGTGCTCACCCTGAAACTGATACCAAATAATATGGAATGTCAGCTGTAATTGAACAATCAAATAAAATTTTAAAAACGTATGTCCACACAAAAACCTACACTCAGATGTTTATAACAGCTCTACTCATAACTGCTAAAACTTAAAATGCCAAAATGTCCTTCAATAGGTGAATGAATAAATTGCATTATACCCAGATAATGGAATATCATCCACCACTAAAAAGAAATGAGTTATCAAGCCACGAGAAGTGGAGGAACCTTAAATGCATACTTCTCAGTGAAAAGAGTCAATCTGAAAAGGCTACATACTCTGATTCTAAGTCTACTACATTCTGGAAAAGACAGAACTATGGAGACAGTAGAAGGTCCCAGTGGTTCCCAGGGCTGGGATAGGGGAGGTGGACCTCACAGGATTTTTACAGCGGTGGAAATACTCTGCTTGGTACCCAGATGCGTGTCATTTCATTTGTCCAAACTCCAAGAGTGCACAGCTCCCAGAGAGACCCCTGATGTACACCAGAGCGTGGGGGTGCTGCGTCTGCGTCTGTGCAGGTTCATCGATTGGATGGGAATACTGATCACGGGGGAGGCTCTGTACGTGTGGGGACAGAGGGTATGTGGAAGGCTCTGGACCCTCCCCTCAATTTTGCTGTGAACCTTAAACTGCTCTAAAAAGTAATATCTAGACCAGCTGGTGTGGCTCAGTGGTTGAGCGTCGACCCATGCACCAAGAGGTCGCTGGTTCGATTCCCGGTCAGGGCACATGTGGACCAAATCCCCAGTGTGGGGGGGGGGGAATGCAAGAGGTGGCCAATCGATGGACCAAATCCCCAGTGGACCAAATCCCCAGTGGGGGGGGGGGCATGCAAGAGGTGGCCAATCGATGATCTCTCTCATCGATGTTTCTATCTCCCTCTCCCTTTTCTCTCTAAAAATCAATAAGGAAGAAAAAAATTATTTTTAAAAAAGTAATATCTAAATAAAAATAATAACATAAAACAAAACAACTTGGCAATGAGAGTACCATTTACAGTACTCTCTGCTCTCCTCAGTGACTCCAAACCAAGTACGACCATGGCCGTGTCCACCCCCGAGCTGCCCATGAGACGTATGTTAGAAGGCTTTCCTCTGCAGCACGGCCCTGCCGGCCAGGGGCCGCGTGATTTCTTCCCTGGCTCTTAGACTGAATTCAAAGAATTAATGAGGTTGCCAAATAGCGGATTTCAATCTGGTGAGGAATGACTGACACCTATAAGGCACAGGTCTTGGGAAAACTGATAAGGTGATATTTCTCCAAATTAAAATAACATTTCTCAAAATATAAAGATTCTAGGAAGAATCTAGTATCCTGTCTTTGCCGGTCATTAACTCGAACTTCCAGAGGGCAGTGGGGAGATGTTTTTTAAGGGGACAAGCTTGCGTCCGGTAGATAACAAGTCCTGGCCGCCCAACGCACAGTCTAGTGATGACAGACAACAGCACTGGGTCATAAACCTCAAAGTTGCTAAGAGACTAGGTCTGAGCTGTTCCCGGCACACCAAAGAAGTGATAACGCTGCATCATGATAGAGGTGTTAGCTAACGCTAAGATGGTAATCACATTGCAATAATAAGTATCAAATCAGCGCTGTGAGCACTGTAAGCTTCACAGTGTCAAATGTCAATTATATCTTAATTTTTAAAAATCCAACTGCCAATCTCCTGCGACAATATATGAATGCTATGCCCACTGTGCGGACAAGAGGCATAGCTAAGATGTACAAAAGGCTGTCACTGTCACACCCTGAAGGTGATGCCAGTCTAATGCACAAACTCACATTAGAAGGTCTGCTTTGGAGGCAGAGAACCAGTGAGGCGTCAGCAGCCAAGATCTCTCCATCTGCCCAGGCGGTGTGGCTCAGTGGTTGAGCGTCGACCCATGCATCAAGAGGTCTCCAGTTCGATTCCCAGTCAGGGCACATGCCCAGGTTGTGGGCCCAATCCCCAGTGGGGGGCATGCAGGAGACGGCCAGTCGATGTTCTCTCTCATCGATGTTTCTATCTCTCTCTCCCTCTCCCTTCCTCTCTCTCTAAAATCAATAAAGAAAATATATTTTTTAAAAAAAATATCTCTCCATCGTGTTCTATCTGGGACACTCGTCCACAGAAACTCAGGTGAACGTCACAACGAGGCAACGGGGAGTTTCTTCCATTCTTGTTAAGAAGATAAAGAACTTAAGACTATTTCGAAATTAAAATCACCTAACAGATAGGATCTGTACCTGCCACAGCTGTTTGATAGACCTGCTGTAGCATCTTCCTGAGGACTCAGAACCTCAGATTCCTTGCCAGACAGCCTGGATGGTAAGCACTCCTTCCCCTAGCTCAGCGCTCCTTGGTGGATACATAATATATTTGTGGCGCACAAACTTTAACATCAGACTGAATGTTTTCACAAATACCTCAACAAGGAAAACAAAAGCTCCCTGTCAGTGAGCAATGATGATCTTACTGAAGATTCCACAGGGAAGAGGAAGAGGAGAATTCATATTGCTCACTACAGAGCAAAGAATTGGACAGTTGTCCCATGAATCCTTAAATATTTCTTTTACCTCCTAAACCCTCTCTCTGGACACATGGGTAAACTTTACCTTTGATACATTTAGCTGACCCTCTCTTTGTCTCTCTTGTCTTAAAAAAAAAGAAATATTATTAACATAACACATAAATTAATCATTAAAGTGTATAATTTAATAATTTAGTATATATTTTTATTATTGCGCTGTAAGAAATTTTATGTAGAAGTCTTTTATCAGATGTATGATTTGCAAATATTTTGCCCCATTTTGTGGTTTGTCTTTTACTTTCTTGATGGTATTGTTTTCTAAACAAACTTGTACATTTTTAAGTAGTCCTATTTATCTATTTCTTCGTCACTTGTGCTTTTGGTGTCATGTTTTAAAAATCAGAGCCTCATCCAAAGTCATTAAGATGTATCCCTATGTGTTCTTTTAAGAGTTTTATAATTTCAGTTATCACATTTTGGTCTATGATTCATTTGAAGTTATTTTTATGCATTGTGTGTGAAAGAAATCCAACCTCTTTTTTTTTTTTTTTTTTTGCATGTGTCTAACCATTTTTTAAAAGCAAGCTTAATTTAAAAATATCCCCACTGAATGATCTCGGATCCCTTGTTAAAAAGCAGTCCACCACAATTGTGTGGTTTTAGTTCTGGACTCCCGATTCTGTTCCATCAATCTATGTGCCTATCTCTGTGCGCTGAATCCAATGGCTTTCAGTAGGTTATGAAATCAGGAATCCAATGGCTTTCAGTAGGTTATGAAATCTTCCAACTTTGCTCTTCCTTTTCTAGCTTCCTAAAGTGGGAGGTAAAATTGTTGATTTGAGATCTTCCTTTTAAAAGATAGGCATATACAAATATGCATTTCCCTCTCAGTACTACTGGAACTGTATCCCATAAGTTTATTTGGTTTTTTTTTTTAAGAATGTGTATTATCCAGTTCTTAGCTGCAGAGTACTATATATTTCCTTTAAATTTATTTTTTTTCCTTTATTGATTTTAGAGAGAGAGAGGAAGGGAGAGGGAGAGATAGAAACATCGATGAGCAGGGACATCAATTGGCCGCCTCCTGCATGCCCCCACTGGGGATTTGGTCCACAACCTGGGCATGTGCCCTGACTGGGAATTGAACTGGCGACCTCTTGGGTCGATGCTCAACCACTGAGCCACACTGGCCGGGCTATCCCATAAGTTTTATGTGCTGGTATTTTTTGTTCCTCTCAAGGTCTTTTCTACTTTTCCTCTTTAAACGACTGGTTATTTAAGATTGTGTTAATTTTCAAATATTTGTGAATTTCTCAAATTCCATTCTGTTATTGATTTCTAATTTTATTCTGCTGTTGTCAAAGAATATACTTTGTATGATTTCAATGCTTTTAAATACCATGAGGTTTTATGACTGAATGTAAATTCTATTCTAAAGAATGTTTGACATGTACTTCAGAAGAGTGTATATTACACTGCATTAAATAGAGTTCTCTACAGATGCTTATTAGATTTATTTGATTTCTAGTGTTATTCACATCTTCCATTTTCTTGCTTATCTTCTGCCCAGTTGTTCTATCATTATTGAAATGGATATTAATGTCTCTTATCATTGTTGTTGCATTGTTTACTCCCTTCTATTCTGCCAGTATTTTCTTCGTGCTTGTTGGGGGCTCTGTTGTTAGAGCATCTATGTTTATAATTATTATAATTGTTATAAGTTCTTGGAGGATTAATCATTTTATCAATAAGAAATGTCATTTTATATCTCTAGCAATGATATTTTCTAAAAGTCTTATTTTGTCTGATATGAACATAACCACTCTTTCATGATTTTTTTTTTTGCATAATATATCATTTTGTATCTTCTTACTTTAAACCTAGTTGTATCTTTTATTGATTGATTGATTGATTGATTTTAGAGCAAGAGGAAGGGAGAGGGAGAGAGAAATAGAAACATCCATGAGAGAGAAACATCATTGGGCTGCCTCCTGCATGCCCCCTACTGGGGATCCACCCTGCAACCTGGGCGTGTGCCCTGACTGGGAGTTGAACTGGTGACCTCGTGGTATATGGCATGACCAACTGAGCCACACCAGCTGGGCCTTAGTTGTACCTTTTAATTTAAAGTTTATATCCTGTGTATAGCATATGGTCAGATTTTTTTTTTTTTTTTTTTTAGAAATTTCTGCCTTTTGCTTGGATTATTTAATTAATTGATATTTAACGGTATCTCTTGTATGTTTGGAAATGCAGCTGCCCTTTTACTTTGTTTTCTCTATGTCTCATGTCTCTTTTGTTCCTCCATTCCTCCTTTATTGTTTCCCTTGCATTGTCCTCATCTTCCAGGGTAACATTTCCTGTCCTTGAACTGCTTTTCAATTATATGTTTTGAGTTGTATTCTGAGTGGGTGCTCTAAGGCTTACAATAGACATCTTAAATGATCAGACTCTATTTCAGACTTGGAATGACAGTTCAAGTGAAAAACAGAAAATTTACTGTTATATAAATCAATCCTCTCTCTCTTTTTATGTTCTATTATGGTTGTCCATGTTACATGTACATGTGCTACATACCCATCATACATTGCTATGTGCTACCTTATGTAATCTATGTCTTTAAAAGAAATGTAAAGAATAAAGACAAGTACAGACTTAGACTTTGTCATACCAACCTTTGTACTTTTCCTTGCAGGTCCTCGTTGTCCCTTCTCGTCATCTTCAGTCGACACCTGGTTTCATGTCCTCACTCCAACACAGTTTTGCTCCCACCTCTCTCCTTTCAGCTGCTGTTGTCAAATGTGTTACATTTCCATATAAGACTATCAATGCAGTTATGCAAATACTGTCTTATCACACAGCTTTTGAAATCGGGTGAGAGAAGAAGGGAGAATAAATGCGCAATGCTACTGTCTTCTGTAATGACCTGCTTCTTTGCCTTTACTGACGCTCGTTGTTCACGGGGATGGGACCTACTCTCTGGTGGCACTTGCTTTCATCTTGGAGAACTTCCTTTGGAAAGTGTTTGGAAGCGAGGTCTTCTAGCCATGAATGATCTGTTTTGTTTGTCTAGGAACATACTTTACCTTTATATTCAAAAGATAGTTGAGAGCCTCTACGATTCTTGGTTGACAACCGTGTGTGTTTTCTTCCAGCCCTTCGACTACATGGTTTCTTTCCTTCTGCTATCCTGATGTTATTGTTCATCTTGTTAGCGAGGCGTTGTTTCCTCACTGCTTTCAAGATTATCCTTCTCTTTGTCGTTTTATAGTATGACTAGGGGATGTTTGGATGTAGATGATATCTTTTTGCTTATCCTAAAAATCCAAGGATTTTTAAAAAATGTTTCGATGTGTAGAATATTTTTTTAAGAAAATTGTTTTCAGCCATTATTTCTTTGAATATTTTCTCCTCCCCTTTCTCTGCCCCCCTTCTGAATCCCCATCATACATATGTCGGTACACTCAGTGACATCCCACAATTCCCTGCGGCTCTGCTCACTGTTTTCATTTTTTCTCTCTATCCTTCAGATTGATGATCTTTATTGCTGTACATTCAAGTTAAATGACTCCTTCTTCTGCCAGGTCACATCATCTATTTATCCCTTCTATTATTATATTTTTTTCATGTCGGTTATGGAACTTTTTAATTCCAGAATGTTTATTTGTTCATTCTGTATGGTTTCTACCTCCATATTGATATTCTGTATTTGATTAAATGTTGTCATAATACTTTGTTTTCTAAGCATGATTATCTTCAGTTCTTTGAACATATTTAGAATGGCTGTTTTGAAAACTCTGTTTATAAATTTTGACATCAGCCTTGGCTGGTTTGGGTCAGCGGTTAGAGTGTCAGCCCACAGACCACAGAGTCATGTGTGCAATTCGGTCAGGGGCATGTACCTTGGTTGCAATTTGGTCCCTGGCCCTGGTCAGGGTCATGCAGGAGGCAATCAATCGATGAGTCTCTCTCACATCAATGTTTCTCTCTCTCTCTTTCTCCCTCCCACTCTGTCTGAAGATAAATGGAAAAATATCCTTGGGTGAGGATTAAAACATAAATAAATAAATTTTGACATCAGGGCCCCTCCCAAGTTAGTTTTATTACTTGAATCTTTTGTGTGTTTTGGTCACACTTTTCTGTTTTTTTCATGTCTCATAAACAGTATCTTTTTTTTTTCCTCACCCGAGGACATTTTTTCATTTTTTGTTCAGATAGAGTGTGAGGGAGAGAGAGGAAGAGAGAGAGAGAGAGAGAAACATCTACGTGAAAGGGACACATCAAGTGGCTGCCACCCTCACGACCAACCAGGGCCGGGTACAAACTGCAACCGAAGTACATGCCCTTAGGGGGAACCGAACCCGGGTCTCTCTGGACCGCAGGCCGACGCTCTAACCGCTGAGCCAAACTGGCCAGGGCAACAGTACATTTTTGATAAGCTAATCTAGAGGCTCTGGTTATTGATTATTAGTCCTCCACCAGAGGTGGCCGTTACTGTTTGCTCGGTCACTTGTTTATTTATTTAGTGACTGATTGTACTAATTCTACAAAGTCTATTCCCCCCATACCTATCGTGCTAGACAGCCCTACCTAGATTTAAAAATTTTTTATTCTGGGTACTGAGGGGTCATTCCTGGATTGGCGTAAGCCACTTATTGGTAAAGGTTGTTTAACTCACATGACAGTTAGATTTTTACACTTTATTGTCAATGCATGTGTGGTTTCAAGACTGTTAATACAATCCAGAGGTTAATATTTTTGTCCCACATGAAGCCAGAGACTAACAGCTTGGCTTTCTTTACCAATCACTCCTAACAGGGCAAACTTGGCACGATGGGAGTGTTCCAGACTCTCAGGAATAGTGTGAGTTAATTTTTCTACTTGGGTCCCTATGAGGCATCCCTGGGTCAGAGTAGCTTATTGCCATTCAGTGGTTGGTCCCAGGTTGTGTTTAAGCTCCCTGTGCCATGTGGGCATCTGCCCTGAGTGGATGTGGGTTTGTGCATTGCTTGGGATGCTTTCAGGTGTGCCCCATATCTTTCGATGACTGTCCCTGAGTAGGTACAGCCTAACATGTGTGCACAGACTCTCTGTCCCCAGCGCCTGCCAGGTGTTGATTCTGAATCACGGAGGGCCCTTCACTGCTGCCTCTTTCCTTGGTTTCCTCTATTAAATTTGTGGCTGGTCTACTATTTTGTTCAGACTGTGAAGCCACCAGCCCCCTTCAATTGTTCTTCACCAAGTCCCTCATTGTTTTTGACAATGCCCTTAGGCACAGAGTCCTTCAAGCTCTGTCCTAAACGAAGTCAATCTCTTGGGTCAGAGCTGTGAATTCCTGCAGGACCTTCAGCCAACTGCAAAGTTAGAGACCGCACAGTCCACACAAGACCACTTTCAGTTTCTATAATTCACTAGAAAGACTCACAGAGATCACTCAGAATTATGATATTTAGAGTTACGGTCTATTACAGAGGAAAGACACAGAATGAAGTCACTCAGAAGAAGAGATACGTGGGGCAGAGTCTAGGAGGACCATCATGTGCCAAGCATCCATTGTCCTTTTGCCGTGGAGTCACAGACATTACTTTCTTGGCAACAGTGCATAGCAACACACACTGAAGTCTGAGTGAAAACTACAGTAGCACAGACTTTATTGATTTTATTGTCATTTTCTGGCTAGTTCTTCAGGGTCAGCAAGTTTGAGATCCTCATTGTACAGATAAGAAAACTGAGTGTCCAATAGATGTCATAACTTGTCCATGGCCACGCAAAGCATTGTGGCAAATTGGGACTAATGTCCAAATCCCCTTGGTCTCTGTGAACACTGGGGTATAGGAGGTCAATATGAGTATTTTATGTAGTTTAAATAAAATAGTTTTGCATAGTAAGATAATATTACCTTTTAAGGACACTTGAGGATTTCAAGGTAGCTTCCTCATGTATCACTACACTCTCTACTATTTATATATAATACCAGTGTCTATATTTTCAGTTTTTATGCCCTCATCTTCTATATCTATGAACTTCATACAGCCCAACCCCCATTTCACATGAAAATTTTAAAGCCCAAAGAAAGTGGTGGCCTTCCCAATGTAACCCAGCTTGTCGCACAAGTCAGATTAGAAGCTACAATTTCCTGCTTTTGGTTCAAACCTCTTTCCAGTGTGCCTCATTTTGCTGACTGTCTGATATATCAGAGTCAAAAGAGCTTCCCTTCCCTCTTTTCTCAAGCATCAGCATCTGAAATCATCGCCCCTCTAGCTGATTGTCCCTCCCTTATGATGTCAGCTTGGTGCAACATCAAGCCTTCTGCATTCTTTATTTTCTTACGTATTAAACAGAGGCATGCCCTGATAACCCCACTCCTGTTTGTTTTAGAGAGGCATTCCTTCACTCTTTCCCTAGTTGATATTTAGTATGCACATTATCGTGGACTTTTTCTGATCCATGAATCTATGGATTCTGGAAGAGAGAGAAAGGTTAAGTACAGTCTCTGGTACCACGCTGCTAAGAAAAGCCCAGAGAGTCTCATGTTCATAAGCAGGTTCAAAAGATCAAAAGATGCCAAAAACGTATGTCACCTGTAAACCAAAGTCAACCAGGTATTCCATGACCAAAAGGATGTATTCAGGAAAAAGGAGGGAGTGTGATCCGTGGAGCCGCGATGAGTCCCCTGCACACTCTGGGAAGGAAGGAGCAGGGAGCCTGTTTGCAAGGGGCAGAGGAAGTGAGGGGGCGGGGCCATACAACCATGGAGCTCCTATGTAAACACAGTGTTCCGCCTGTGGGGCTCTTCACAAGATGTAGGGTGTGACAGCTCTTCCCTCAGGTCCTTCCAGTTCCTGTCTAGATTAAACTCTCTGTCATAAATGTCAACAAAACATGCTGGACTAGGGATAAAGATGATAGGCTGGTTCCTACCCCAATTATCCCACCAGTGATCATGGCATGGAAAGCGGTTCAAACTTGGAAAAGATGATACACCCTTTCAGAGGAAGAGGCCGTATTTTGTTTTGTTTGCTTGTGACTTATGAATGCAGTTGAAATGAACATGTGTGAACTCGATTGAATGTATCCATGGTGCTGCTTATACGAGATGGCAGACATGACATCAGTATGATTTCTGAAGCCTGTGAGCTGGAGCATAAAGCTTCCTTCTTTATGCTACCATTTTTCCTCAAAGGCTACAGTCACTAAATGACTTTGATATTTATATTGTTCCCATGCCAACCTGGCCTTATCAGCTGAGACGAGTTCCATGCAGACAGAAGCAGATATACCACAACGTGGAGGCAGATGAGCGTCAGGGTCTGTTATTCGCATGGGTTTCTGAAAACTTCCTGGGAGAGGCCTCATATCTGGGCTCACAAGATTGTACGTTTCTGGGATGGTTTTCAAAATAAACACTTCTGATTGCAATGGGTTAAAACAAGTGTCTCTTTCTACTTTAACTTCCACCCATCATACTTTTCCTCATATGGGATGAATTTAAGTAACCAAGGGCATTTGGGGGTTTCATCTAAGGGGGACTCTTATTAGGAATGCATCAATTATTAAATTAGTTGAATCTATTTATGTCACTCTCAAACAATTCCGTGATATCGGTGAAGGAACAGCTTCTAGAAATATCACTATTGCCCCAGTGCCAATCACGCCGACTGGCGACATCACTATTCAGGACCAGAGGTTCATATCATGATAAACGTGTCTTATGTGTTCAGAACCAGGAGTACACGGGCAGAATAGGATAAATAAATGAAATGTATGAAGCCAGGAAAATTCTTCTAATCATCAGACAAGTAAAATGTAGGTAGAAGATTCAGTCTCTATAGATGCCTAGTCAAACCAGATGTACTAGTACAAGAGATATATTCAATAATGTAGCCTACATAATTAAACATCCACCTTGAATTTTCTATCTTTTTATGGGAATAACATGACATAAGATGTATCAGCATATCTGTGTTTAAGGCATGAATCTATGGTAGGACTGCAAACTGTTAACATGTCTGCAAATAGCTCAAGTGAAAGGAACTCCGTAAAGGTGTGGCCAAATTTTCGAGCAACCCTAAATATTTATACAGCAGTACCTCCAGGATATTGTTCAGCTGCAATGTTTCTGAAGAATCGTTCATGGAGAGGCTAGATGCAGAACAGCCATGGTACAAAAAAATGCAATTATCTTTTTACCCCCTCCATGACAATTATATTGCAAAATCCTTGTAATATAAAGTGAGGATGAGTATGCAACTAAAAATGCAGAGGGGGAAAAAGATTGTACATTATCTTCCTATACTTTGTGATATTAGCAATGGGTGTCGGCTTGTTAAAAAGTGACATTTGTTGTGAAGTTTTGTTCTTTTAATTAATACTTATCTTTGTACTAAGGTGTGTATTCATACTGTTTATACTTGATCTTGAAATATCCCTCTAAGTTTTATTATCGTTAGAGCCCTAAGCCTTCGATGTGTGTGTGTGTGTGTGTGTGTGTGTGTGTGTATCCAAATCTTCTTATAAGGACACTAATAGTATTGGTAAAAGTTTACCCTTATGACCTTATTTTAACTTACTTATTTCTTTAAAGAATACAGTCACAGCCCGGCCAGTGTGGCTCAGTGGTTGAGCGTCGACCCATGCACCAAGAAGTCACCGGTTGGATTCCCGGTCAGGGCACATGCCCAGGTTGTGGGCCAGATCCCCAGTGGGGGGCATGCAGGAAGCAGCCAATCGATGATCTCTCTCATCAGTGTTTCTGTCTCTCTCCTTCCCCCTTCCTCTCTCCCTCTCTAAAATCAATAAAGAAAAAAAAATTGAAGATGTTTAAAATAAAAAAGAATACAGTCACAATATGTATTCTTTACAGTCACATTCTGAAGTACTGGAAGTTAGAACTTCAATGTGTGAATTTGAGGAGGACATAATTTTATCACAGTGACCTTTGAAGGAAGGTGACTAATTGTTGGATAACAAAAATAACAATAATAATAGTAGTCATTCGACCAATATTTGTTGAGCAAACTGTAGTTCTAGAAATTGAGCAGTGAGCAAAATAAATAAAAGAATCAGTTCTGATAAGCTAGTGTAAGGAGACAAATAATACACAAATAAAGAAGAGGCCTGATGGATGTCGATTAGTTCCATGGAGAAAAGTCTGATGGGAAGGGATACATGAGTGCTGGAAGGGAGATGGTCTGCCATGGTGAATATGGTTTCTAGGGAAGGACTTTCTGACCAGGAACATTTAGGCAAAGACCTGCTTAGAAGTTGAGTATCAAATGATTAACATCATAATATTACATGCACTTACTATATCTGTTATTTCACTAGCTTACTGCCAGTTTCATATTAAATACAATTCTTAGTTCTTTACATTTATTACATTATCTTTAGTTAACTCAGTAGCCTAATAAGATAGGAATTTTTACTCTCGCCTTGCGAGAAATGATGAAATTTAAGCTCAGAGAGGTTGAGTCATTTTCTCGAGATCACACGACAAGAAGAAGGCAGTTTTTGATCCCAACTCTGCCTGGTTCCAAAGTCAATGGTTTTCTCATTGTTTACAAGGGACATTTAACATATCTGGTTCTTCAGGATTGTTTTGGTTCCAGCTGGCAGAATGACTTCGCTACCTCATGCAAGGATCACTGAGCTTTAATGCTGCTAAATAACTATAAACTCGGGTAAATTATTATACTCCAGCCTCAGTTCTTCATCTGTAATGAGGTTAGCAGTGATCATGGCAGGGAACTATGGGATTCCGAGCGGATCTCGTGAACTATTGAGCACCCTGTCTGGCAGGTGTTCAGAAATGAGTGTTGTTATCATCATCCTTATCATCATTTGCCTTTACCATAAAGGTTCTGGGTAATCTCCCATCCCTGCAAAATAACCCCATCTGTGAAATGAAAGTGTTAGACTGTGATCTCCAAAATCCTTCCTACCTCGAACATTTTATGAGTCTATGTAAAATGCTCCTGTGAAGAAAAGAATACTGTTGAAATGCTGCCAGTAGAGACTTGGTTCTAAATAGGATGTAGACATGTCAAAAGGCATTGGATGTGCTTTCCAACATGCATGCAGACAGATTTTCCACGGTGAGTCTTTATGACAATGAACACCAAAGAGCTTAATGAGTTGTGCTCTTTTCCTGCCCTACTTATAGTCAAAATAGAGAATTTTACATTTTTAACAGCAATAGTCACTCAGTGTGGACAGTAATGGATTGCTTCCCTGGAGTTATGGGTGAGTGAAGCAACTATTTCATAATCTGAAAACTGTTGATAGTGTGCTGACTCAGTGGTCAAATACATTACGTTCCTGTGTGCGGCGGATTCTCTTTAAGGATGACTACCAACAATCCCTCCTTTCCTTCATCCGTGATGCGAACAAACTTGGGTCTGCAGGACAGGAGCAAGAGAGGCCACCTGTAGGAGCAATGATGGTCTGTGTCATCACTGGATATCAACCAAGAAGGCCCTGCTGTGCTCCCAGCTAAATGCAAATTAACATCTCTAGCTTTCAATATATGATCAGAAATAAGCCATAACCAGGACCAAATTACAGAATTAGAAGCAAATAAATCATTGTCGTTTGAGATACTAGGTTTTGGGGTAGTTTGTAAAGGACCAATAGTTAACTGTAATACTGTAAAACAGAACTGAAGCTACTAATAAGAGATCTGGTTCTCAACCGGAGAAAGCAATGAACAGATTAGAAGTGATCACAACATCTCTATAAAAGAGGGAAGCATGAAGTCTGAAAAAAAAAGTTACTAAGGAACCAGTCCCCTCAAACTGAGGTATAATTGCAGACACACTAGGGATTCAGATTCCAACAAACCAGAGAAAATGGGAAAACAACTACTTCTGAGGAAATTGAAATAATAGCACAATTTTCAAAGGACTTAAGAAAAATTACATTCAAAATCTTTATGGAGACAAAAACTAAACCATCCAAACAAAAAATAATGGGAAAAAATGGAAGCAAAGGAAGATAAATATAAACATAAATAAAATCCTAGTCAAGAATCTATCAGAAAATTTTTAAATAATTGGCTTAAAGAGTCATTATAACCCTGGTCAAGTGGCTCAATTGGTCAGAGCGTCATCCCTTACACCAAACAGCTGTGAGTTCAATTCCCATTCAGGACACATACCTAGGTTGTGGGTTCAATCTCCAGTTGGGGTGATTGAGGGAGGAAACCAATCAATCTCTCCTCTCTCTCTCTCTCTCTCTCTCTCTCTCTCTCTCTCTCTCTCTCTCTCGCACATGCTTCTTCTTTCTCTAAAAAAAAAATCAATAAACATATCCTGGGGTGAGAATTTTTAAAAAAGTCTCTACACACTTTACATGTTTCTAGGACACCTCTGATCTGAGAGAAGCGATGAGTTACAAGGCAATGGAGATAAATTCACCAAGAAAATAGTATAGAAAAAATAAATAAGTAAAAAAATAAGAAAGGGAAGTTAAGTGACACAGATCCATAGATTGAGAAGTTCTAATAAAAGATTTCAATTGCTATTGTGATATGCTGCCCAAATCTGCCTTCCATGAAGAATTTGCTGACCCAGCTTCTAAGAATACTGTTGGCAGTCTGAAGATGTCAGCTCCTTAAGGGATTGCTTCACCTACAGAGAGCTGCTTTTCCCCAAGTCAAAATCCTTCCTGGAGTGGAGCTCATCCAATCACTGATTCCTATGGTAGGCATGATCACCTTGTCCCATTCAAGGATAACTCATGATAGCATCTTTGTGTGTCTACACATGCTTCTTTCAGCTCCCTTCCATGGGTATTAATCCTAAAGATATTGTTTAAAGGGCATTTGGGGTGCTAAACTCCAATGTACAGTTTGCTTCCTGAGAAACTCAAGCAGAGCCATTTGGTTCCAGTAATGATTCATGAAAACAGATACTAAGATGGAGTTTGACAGCTGAATCACTCACCATATGGATGCTATTTCTAGTCTCTGGCACAGTGAGTAATCTAATAGCTATAGTGAATAAGCTAACGAATAAGATAAAATGAAACTGAAAAGTAATCTTAAAAAAGGCAGAAAAGGAAGAAAAATGAAACAGTAAAAAACAAATGGTAAGATGATCAGCTTAAACTTAACTACATCAATTAGCACATTAAATGTAAATGCTATAAATATCTTAACTAAAAGGCAGAGATTATATAAATTGTTTTAAAAGCAAGACCCAACTGTATTGGTTCTATATTTTAATCCCATATATAATATTGAGCTTTGTGCTGTAATTCAGATAAATTGCTTAGATATTTTTAATATTTTGGTTTTGTTTTATCACATGTTAGATGTGTCTGGTCAGTGCTTAGTCTAGGGCTTACATTTTCTACTACTGAGACTTTCCTGAGTGCTCTATCCAATTTCTCATGAATTATGACATTTTCCCACTCTGACTGGTGATAACAGGCATTATTCCTGGTCTAGTGTGAGTACCAGGCACTGTCCTCAATTACCCTTTTGAATAGTTCTTTCCACAGCCTTGGAAAGTTGCCTCTCACATGTCCTGATTAATCTTCTGTGGAATACTCTAATGAGGTCCTCTTCAGAAGGGCGGTCAGTGCTCTCCTCTATGGCATTCTCTCCTGAAAACTCTAGCAATCTTTGTTTCCCTGGACATTCAGCTCTGCCTCAATTTCCCCTTCCTGAGCTCCTCCTTGAAGATTTTCCCAAGGTCAGGAATCTGGGAAATCACAGGGCTTGGCTCATATTTTCCATCTGTCAATAGTCAAAATCCTTTTTTCTTGCCTGATTTCCAATATCTGGAAAACCACTGTTTCATATATTTTTGTCTTTATATTTTTACTTGTTTTAGGCTGGAAGGAGTATTTGCTCCCTGTTACTCTACCTTAATTAGAAGTTGAAGAATAACATAATATGAAAGGAATAAAAAAGCAGGGTTCAAACATTTATAAACCAGGTGATCCAATCACATGAAAAAGTTCATACAGCCCAGTCAGTGTGGTCAGTGGACTGAGTGCTGTTCCATGGACTAAGAGATCCCGGTTCGATTCCCAGTCAGGGCACATGCCCTGGTTGTGGGTTCGATTCCCAGTAGGAGGCGTGCAGGAGGCAGCCGATCGATGTTTCTCTCTCACATCAATTTTTCTATTGCTCTCTCCCTTCCTATCTCTCTCTAAAAAAAATCAATAAAAACATATTTTTTAAAAATTAAAAAAAGAAAAGAAAAAGTGCCTACAAATATTGGCAAATTATACAGCCAAGGGTGAATATGACATCTGTTAAAATTCCACGCTCTTTAAGAATTTACATTACTAAACAAGCTTCATTTTTAAATTCAGAAGATAAAATGTTTTTAATTTTTTTTAGTGTTATGGGAATGTCATTAAACATAGCAAATTTCAGAACTCTAAATAGCCATGCCTCCTAGACTGTGTGTAGAAGTTCCCTGGGCACCACAGTGATCTCTCAGTGGTGCTACATGATATTTCATATTTTTGAGAGAAATGCATTATATTAAGCATCCGTCGGATAGCACCCAAACTGCTAGCTCCGGTGGTCACATTTTCAACAATAGTCTGTGATGATGTCATATCTTTGCAAAGCTGGGTGTTCAACGGTTGCTATGATTAAAAGCAAGTTCTTATACAACCAGAGTGAAACAGAAAATTAGGAAAGTAGTATCCAATCTGATTCCAATACTCAATAGTCATTCTGTGCTTAACAACTTCACGCGTTTCATGGAATTAGTGAATTATAATTATTTAAGAATCAAATAAAAATTTTATTTTTAGCCCTGGCCACTTCTGTAGTTTTCCTAAGAGGTAGCGTGAAGAGCACTCATACAACATTAGGGGTTCAGTGAACCGAGAGAGAAGGGAACCTCACACACACACACACACACACACACACAATCAAAGGAAACACAACATAATATAACTATTAGTGGTGATTTTCTTTAACAATTAAAAACATCATCTGTTGTTCTTGTTCGCTTGTTTAATCCTCTACTACATTACCACGAATGAGGATTAGATACAATAAGACCAGGAGCTCAAAGAAATGGTGTAATGGACATCTCTTAAGGGCAGAGTACACAGTAGCAAATTAAAAGGCAATGCTTCCTCAAGAAGATTGCAGAGAGGCACTGTTTGGCAGGGGTAGGGAGTGAAGGATAGATAGTTTGGCCATAGAGCCGACAGAGAGATCCAGATGTATAATAGGGTATATGACAGGAGAAAGAACTCAAAACACTACCAATGGATTCAGATAGCACTCTAAGCCCAGAGAAGCGCAGGGACACTTACCACATGGGCTGTTGAGGACCTGGGGTCCTGGGAAGTTATTCAAAGCATGCTTGTGGGGATACATGCTAGGAGGGACCATATGAGGAACGGAAGAAACAAGCTCTGACTGCAGCAAAAACACAGGTTGCCCTCACTAGGTTCAGGGCTAAGCCTTATTTACTAACATTAAACTAACAGCAGGAGCGATGTTCAACCTTTAAGCCTGAGTAAAATCCATTTGAGAATTCTGCTAACCAGAGGTCAGGTACTTAGCCACACGGGCTTACTGGATCCCACCTGTGAAGGTAAACTATTTGACAGGTGATAAGAAAAGAAATATCATGGTTGATTGCATTTTATTTCAGTCTCTATCTTGACATTTATAAACTATAGGACCTTGAACAAATCATACTCTTGAACCTCAGTTTTCCCTTTCATAAAAAGAGAACAATAGCCCTTCTCGGTGGTTAGAGAGTCAGCCCGTGGACCAAAGAGTTGTGGACTCAATTCCGGGCAAGGGTGCGTACCTCGGTTGTGGTTTGTCCCCAGCCCTGGTCGAGATTGTGCGAGAGGCAACCAGTCAATGTGTCCCTCTCACATCAATGTTTCTCTCTCTCTCTCCCCCTCCCTCCCACTTTATCTGAAGATAAATGGAAAAATATCCTCGGTGAGGATTTTTTAAAAAGAGAGAGAACAATAATCTTTACCCCATAAGACTGTTGTGAGATTCAAGGAATATTTTCCTCATCCAGGAATTGATCTTGTTAAATCCAGAGAGTTTCCTTGATTCACTACATTCATAAAAGTGCCAATGTTTATTTCAATAACCTCTGTGAAATATTTTTTAAACGTTTCTGTGTCTCAAACCTTAATGTATAAACCCTGCTTAGCCTTTTTCATTGTGGTAAGAATAGTTGACATGAGATCTATCCCCTTAACACAGTTGCTGGTGCAAAACACAGTGTTGTTACCTGGGCAACAGGCTGTGCTGCAGATCTCTAGAAATGTTCACCTGGTTTAACTGGAACTTTGTATCCACTGACCAGCAACTCCCTGTTTTCCCATTGCCTCAGGCCCGGGCAATTACCATCCTACTCTGTTTCCATAAATTTCACTGTTTCAGATAATTAGTCTGGTAAGTTGAATCCTGTAGTATCTGTCCTGCTGTGATTGATTAATTTCATGAAACCCAATGTCTTCCCAAGTCATCCATGTTGTCACATATGGAAAAATTTCTTTCATTTCTTTGAGGCTGAATACTATGCCATTGTATGCATGCACTGTGTTTTCCTTATCCATTCATCTACTGATGAACATTTAGGTTGTTTCCACACCTTGGCTATTGTAAGTCAGGCTAGAATGAACACAGAACTATTAATATCTCTTTGAGATCTTTATTCCAGTTCTTTTGTGTATACACTCAGAAATGAGATTGCTGGATCACAAAAAGTATGTTAATTTTTTGAGCAGCCTCCATACTGCGGTCTATAAAATTAAATGCATGTGTTGGTTTACTAGGACACCTTCTTTATGTAGGGATAGCCTCAAAGATTACAAAAATTAGGTGAATTGTGCAACATCACACAGCTGGTAACAGAGCCAAAAATGAAATCCCAGCTCTGGACGGTGAGCCCAGGGATTTTTCTACATTTACTATGATTTACTATGAATACATGTGTGGTGCTGTAGACTAGACATTGCTGTCTCATTGTCTGAATGTCAACCACACCTGGCAGCAAGCCCAGCTCTGCTACTGAAAAGCACACAGTGCTAGACAAGTTACAGTCTCTCTGGAACTTCAGTTTCCTCGTCTGTAATACGAAGGCTATTATAAAGTTAAGTTCATTGTATTAGGCATATTTTTGGGACTCACTTAAAAGAAAGTTTACCTTCTTTCCTTCTTCTAAGAAATGTGATTAATCACACTGTACAGATTTTTTCAACATGGGCTTTCAGAGAATCTGGTCTTCCTTACAAAATTCTTGCTCTATGCACTAGATGGCGGTGCCTACGTAATCCACAGACAACCTAAAACAAAGGACTAGTTCTGCTAGGGACTTGGGTGCCTGGGGCTCATTTCCTCTGGGACGTTATTAGAATTCATATTGCCTCAGAGTTTGTAGCTGTGGGGCACATGTACCTGGATCTTTTTCCTGCCTTCATAACATCTTGAGGTGAATAATGACACATTTGAAGAATAGGTTGAAAAAATAATTTTGTGACTTTATCAAGATTTTACTGTCCATTCCTGGCACTTTTTGGAATGGTCATGAACTAGACAACATTAGAAATATTTCTTTAAATTTGAGATTACACTTGACCCTCAAACAGTGCGTTACAGTCCACTGTGATGGAGTGCTTGGGAGGCAGTCGGTGGGTTTTGCAACCAGCCATAACTTTTTTTCTGTTAGTAAGAGTGGTCTTTGCTTTAACACCCCCTTCCCCTCACCATTGCTTGTTGCTATAATGATTGCTGA
The DNA here is from genome assembly GCA_030848825.1 of Tadarida brasiliensis. Taxonomy (NCBI): domain Eukaryota; kingdom Metazoa; phylum Chordata; class Mammalia; order Chiroptera; family Molossidae; genus Tadarida; species Tadarida brasiliensis. The sequence continues at coordinate 7,197,198 of CM061257.1, forward strand.
ATATCTCTTTTCCAAAAGGCTCCTGATGTTCCCAAAATGCCTTGCAGTCAACTCAAGCTCAACAACCTTTATTTGCTACCTCCATTATTCCAGTGCTAGATATATCCACATTTATTTTTTTTAATTCAACCCTAAAACCAATCTTTTACTAAGCTAAAGAGCAGAAGATAAATGACTAGCTCATTGTCATGAAGTTGCTAAGAAAAATAGCTGGGACCTTGACCTCTCCACACAAAAAAATGTCAGCAAAGCACTATCCATATAACACAAATAGATACCCTGAGTGTGATTTTGACAATTTCCCAAAGTAAATATCATCAAAATGATCAGCATAACAGTACCTTATTAGTGAGAGGGACAAGTCTTTGGACCAGATCTTTAATACAATCAACAAATATCCCCTGCTGTCTGTGGCAGGCCAAGCACAGCGCTAGACTCTGACGGTAAGCAGATGACTCAGAAGACCAGCACGTGGGTGTGACCGGCAGCTTCATTCAGCACACCTACCCCAAAGGATGGGGCTGCACTTTGTGCCAAGGTTCTGAGACAAAATACGACAAACACTGGCTGAGGAACTGTGATGGCAGGTGACTAGAATGTGCCCTTGCCGATAAAGCATGCGCCCTCCAATGCCATCCTCTCGATTCCTATGGATTCTTCCACAGATGCTGCCATCCTGGAAACCATTGTCTGGAACTGATGCCAGATTAATTTTAATTTTTATTTCTGATTATTTAATAAATATGCATTTATGGAAAGTGTATTTTAAAAAACCTCCCAACATCCTGGATACTCACTAATATTTTATTGTGCTCCTTTCCAATGTTTACACACATCATCAAAACTTTGTAAAGGGCAGCATTTTAGCCCGGCCGGGGTGGCTCAGTGGTTGAGCGTCGACCCCTGCACCGAGAGGTCGCCGGTTCAATTCCCGGTCAGGGCACATGCCCAGGTTGTAGGCCTGATCCCCAGTGGGGGCATGCAGGAGGCGGCCAATCGATGTTCTCTCTCATCGATGTTTCTATCTCTCTCTCCTTCTCCCCTCAGCATTTTAATCTATTACATAGATATATCATAATTTATTTAACTATGTCTCTAAAGTAAAAAAATTAAAATCACTTCTAATTTTTCACTGTTATCGGTAATATTGCTGTGGTGGTGTCTTTGCCTGTGTTTTGGCTCTTTTGTTCCAGCTTGCTTCCCCAGAGAAGGGCTTGTAAAAGAGTTAAAAAAAAAAGGGGGGAAAATGTTTATCTTTTGAGAGTGATTAAAAGAGAGACGTTTTCTTTTTAAAATAGAAATGGGTTCAATTGCTTTGGGACCAAATCCTGAAGTGAATATTTAAAAGGTAAAGGCACATGAGAGGGGCTTCATTCCAAAATCATGTGCGACTTTTCGGAACAGAGGTGCTCTGTCTTGCGAAAGGGGAAAGAATAACCTGACTGCCTTCGGAGTAAAGCTGAGTCCTTCCATCCGTCACGCAGCCCTCCTGCATTCCCTCGTACCCGGGCACCCAGTCATGTCTGAGAGGTTCTCCTACGACTCTCTGCTGTTTGTTCTTTTGCTTTTCTCTACAGTGTGCCCTTTTCTTACCCACAGTATGTTGACCGGTCTCCCTGCACTCCGCTCGGACCCTGCCCTGTCATTCTCAGTCTCGACTCATACAGTCCCTTCAACGCCCCCCAGGTTCCAGTCAAATTTCACTTAGTCGCAACGGATCGTTGTAGCCAAAATGAATCTCTCTTCTTATAAACAGGCAGAAAAGAGGAAACGATGTCTGCAGAAAACAACTTGAGCACTCATTATAATCTAATCGCATGCTTGCTTTCACATGGGCCTGGGCACTTTTGTCCTCCCTGATGGACTCTCTCGAGGCTGTGATTTACGCCTTCATCACTAGTCTTAATGATAACAAGCAGAATCCTACAAGTGATCGGTGCCCTAAAAGACGCCAAAAAGACACATTTGAAAGTTCTTTTTTTCATATGTTATGTAATCAGTTCTCCCAGCCTCCTCACTGCTGTTCTTTACATTGCTCTCCACGCATCCATTCACCTGGGTCAACATGACTCGTTTTTTGAAGTCCTGGTATAACCATCTTCTGACTAATCCTATAACCATGTGTAAGCCTGGTCTGGCCACTGCACGGAGACGCTTAGAAGGAAAAGCTGTGCAAACAGACTGAGCCGTCACGACGCTGCTGCTTTCCACCTCAGAGTGCTTTTGGGATGAGATCATGTATGACAGCCCGTGTGCATGTAGGATGCACACGTCTGTTGAAGGCAACACTTACTTCTTCATGAACTGCTATAGACTGAACTTGTGTGTCCACCCAAAATCTATATGTTGAAACCCTAATCCTAAATGTGATGCTATTTGGAGGTGGGGCCTTTGGGAGGTAATTAGGTCAAAAAGGTAAAGTCCTCAGTTTGGGATCAGTGCCCTTGGAAGAAGAGACATGAGAGAACGTGCTTCCTTTCTGTCTCCAGGCCACGTGCGGGTGCAGCCAAAGAGGGCTGTCTGCACACAAGCATGAGCCCTCGTTACAACGAGAGCACCGTGACCTTGGGTTTCCCAGCCCCCAGAACTGTGAGAAACAAATTTCTGTTGTTTAAGCCACCCCGTCTATGGTATTTTGTCATAGAAGCCAGGAGTGGCTGAGATATGAGCCAAACTACAACTCAACATCATTTCAGTAAGGGACTGGTGTCTCACACAAAACTACTTAAAATTCTGTGACATTGAACAAAACCCATTTCTATCCTCCCCTTGCATCAAATTTTATCAAACTAGTCCAGACAGCTGCTGCACCATGCCTGAAGGGAGATGTCTACTGCTCAGGCAAAAGGTAACATCATTTAGGCAAGATGTTATCCGTCGGCAGCGACAAGTACAATGAGTGAGCCAGGGGATGTGCTGAGGACGAGATGAATACACTCAGAGAGGACACCTGGAGACGGGGATGGCGATGCGAGGAGAGACACTGACCAGTTACGCTGCTTTCAAGTTTCCCAGACCGAGCTCTAAATTCTAGCTTTGTCACTTGTCAGCTCTTGGACCTTGAGAGGGACACTCAGCATCTTTGTTCTCATTCTAAAATGTGAATAATTACACAACATATAATTAATTATGCAAAATAATCCATATACATGCCTGATATGGACCGAGTTGCGTTCCACCAAGATTCATGTGTTCAATTCCTGACCCCCGGTACCTCTACATGAATCTGTGCTTGTACAAGGTCTTTAAACGGGTCATTACGTTACAATGAGGCCATTAGGAAGGGCCCTAAGCCAACTGACAAGTGTCCTTATCAGAAGAGAGTAGGACTCTGATACATTCAGGGGAAGACCTTGTAAAGACACAAGGGGAACACGGCCATCAGCAAGCCAAGGAGAGAGGCCTCAGAAGAAATCATCTCTGCCAACACCTTGATCTCAGACTTCTAACCTCCAGAACCATGAGAAAATGCACTGCTGCTGGTTAGCCCCTCTGACTTTGGTACCTGTTACGGCAGCCCTCGGAAATAATATACTATCTGCAGCACATAGTATGTTTCTAATGCATGTCAGTTATTTTTTATTTATATATTGTTTCTAATCTAACATGAGGTATACACTTTAAAAATATTGTTTATATGATAACTAGCTAGATGTGACTTTTTGCTTAAAATGCTCTAGATGAATTTCTTCACAAATTAACCCTCTAAAGAAGAAACACATGCCTTTGCATTCAATACTTGGTCAAAATATTGCCATAGTGATGGGACATCTTTTATTGGATCTCTGTTTTAATGAAAAGCTTGGGAAGGTCTGCAAAGTCAAGAGACCCTGCCAGGTACGAAGGTGACGGCTGAGCCTAGATCTACCTGTCAGGAAAAGTCAGAGCTGCCGCTCTGTCGACAGGAGTGACAGATAGAGCAGCCAGGTCAAAGCATGGAGCCAAGGAGCCATACAGATGGGTCCCAACACATGTCAAAAGAAAAACATTGCCTCAGGGGGAAAAAAAAAAAACAGTTGAAAAGAGACAGTTCTTGCTAGGATACAGTTTCTACCACACTCTTGGCTACACCAATGTTTTCCATGCCTAGTTCCCCGTCTGATCTTAGTATTCAGTCAACACGACAGCTCCTCGGCTCCGCACTCCTGCCAACAGCCAGTTTGAGTCTCACGGGGTCCCTGTCATGTCATTTAAAATGTGTATTATGAAGGCACATGCCAGGAGCTATGCAATGCACCCCTGAATCTCACAGAGAAACAACCGAGACTCACACTCAGGTCTTCCAGGTCCAAAGCTGGCCCTCTTTCAAGGCAGGCTCCTGCGATCGTGTGTGGATGATGAGACATGTAAGATTATATCGGCACTGTGCATGTTTGAGGGTCATAAACATGCGTTTAGTATCGAAGTGTCCTTCTTGCAGAGGTAATAAAGAGGAGCGAGTATTCCCTTTTCTTTCAAGTTAGGAAATATAATAATGACCCTTCCCACCCCAGCAGATTCTTATCAGGTTTAAATGAACAAATGCACGCGGAGGGACACCTCTTTGTTTTGGGAAATACAGCGATGGAATGACCTGCTTGGGCAGCGCGAGCCCTACAACCTTCCAAATGTGCAATTGTGGGCACATTTCCAAGGTTCTGTAAGCCTCAGTTTTCACATCTGTGGAATAAGGGTTATCACGGCTTTCTTTGCAGGGGTTTGCGGAGATTCAGGGAAAGAATCGGTGTTCCCCGTCTGGGATATAGATGACGCTCAGTCGTTCCCGTGTCCGAGCTCATCTGTATCATCGTTTGGGACTGCATTTCTGTACCCCGTGGTCTACAAGAAAGTACACATCTCCACAGCCATGCGGTGGTTCAGATTTGTTCTTCTTTATCTACGCTGGAGGGGACCCCAAAATACCACACTGATTACTAATATTCTTTGGGCTGAATATTGGAAAATATTAACAGCCATTTTATGGATTTGAAATTGGCCTCAAGAGGTGTTGCAGTGTTTTGTTGTGTCACCTGGCTGTGTATGTTGCTTTTCACTGCCTTGATGTTCGCACGTGATCTGGAATAAGGAAACAAATAAATCTGCGGCCAAAGCACAGACTGGAGTCCGGTGCTCATCTCAGGTAGCTGGAGCCTGCGTCTGCCCTGTGCCAAAACAACCAGCTGATCCAGAGAGAAAATGTGTCAAGCCGCTCGTTTGCCAACAAGTATGGAACAATTAACCTGGTTCAGTAAAGAATGGCTTTCACTTCATTACCATCTTCTCGTTATCTGTCCCTGTATTGTTCGTGGTGATGACAAGCTCTGCTGAGCCATAAAAAGGAGAAATTTGAGTGAAAACTTGATTTCCATGATCTATGTTTTTAACTGAGTGGGCTTCGGAGAACCCGATAATTTTGCTGTGTGTGTAAAGTAACGATTTAACACGGAGCCACGCTCTAATCATATCCAACATGAATTCAGCTATGTTATAGTAAATCAGGGAAATGAAGCATGCTTCATAAATTTCATCACCATTAAAATAAAGGTCATGTTCAAAGGAGGGGCCCATGAACTGGAAATGAATGCCTCGCTTTAGATGTTTAGGGATTAAAAATTTAAACTGCCCAGCTCAAGTCTGTTAATATTGAAAGGCATACTTGAAAACACTGGCAGACTCAACAAGGAGGATTCAAATGAAGGAGGGAAAGTTTTAAAGATTTCTCCAGCTGATTGTGAATGGAAATCACTTGGGAAACTTTTTAATAATGCAGAGTCCAGGTCCCCATCTGGAACATTTTGAGTCAGTAATCTGAGTGGAGGCATTAATAAAAGCTCCTAGGGGGTTCTGGGGGTCCACAACTGTAAGTCAAATGGCTGTATACCATCTGACTTGCTTCCCGACCCCTCCTCTGGCCACCAACATCTCTGGGCCTCAGATGTTCCCTGATGCAGAATCTGGTGACAAACCCTGCTTTTAGTCATAGGGATTAAAAGGCTCTCTCATCTGTAGCTCCTCCTACTGAATATTAAATCACCTGTGTGCTTAGCATCCAATACAAATAATCATGACTGTGTAAAGAGGGACTTTACTCAAACAGACTATTGCAAGAGGGCAGAAGAGAAACACAGAGTGGGTGGATTTATTTAATTATTACTATTTTCCAGATTATAAGGCTCAGGTAAAGTTCAGCACTCATTAACCAGTCTTTGATCTTGTAACCCACTTAACAATGATCGAGCACCTGCTCTGTTCCTGAAGCTGCCTTTGATTCAGGAGATGCCAATGTCCCTGCCGTTGGGAACATTGTAGTCGCGTATTAGAGACAGGTAGGTGAACAGAGTTGCAAAACAATGCAATACATTGTATAATGCAAGAATGTGCAAGTTGTTCTGCTGGGCAGGAAGGAAGGGAAACTATTTTCCTTTCCTTCACTTATCAAGGTGAAATGAAGAAATATCCGTTTGTAAAAATGTCTGCTATCTCATCCCTCAGTCCTCACTCCTCCCTGATAGTTGTGACTCATTGAAGAGCTTGAGAAGGAATACTGGGGACATTTTTCTCACTAAAGGAGACGACGTTCTCTGTTCTGCTTGTGGCCTTGTGATGATTTATCTGGTAAGGTCTGGCACCTTCCAGGGAGGTCTATGGCCTTCCCTGTGAATGGTCCTCTACCCAAGGGCCAGCACGGCATCCGACAATCTTATCCTATCTCTCTGGCAGTGAGCATCTGTCTACCTTGAGTTCTGCCAGTGGACTATCCTCCCACTGGCTCTGCGTGGCTGCCTCAGAACCCTCATACCCAACCCAACTCTCCTCTTCGCTCCTCGCCACATGGGTCTCTGGATGCTGTCTTCTGGCTGTCTGACAGCCCTCATCGGCCTCACTGTTTACTGGGTGAATATGATAGTCTTCCAAGTTCCTGTTGTGCCAACAGGAAACCCCCAGACAGTAATCTGTGGCAGGGAAAAGAGGAACAGCCTGGGGATCTGTAGACCTGAGATCCATTACACCGTCTTGTTTTCTCCATGGTCTTGTGCAAGAACACAAGCCAGTTAGTCCCTTTATCAAGGAGAGAGAATTCCTGGCCTGATGTGGTAGGTTAGGGGACTCGCAAGTTTCCACAGATAAATTCTTCTATCTCATCCTTCAATATAGGCCTTCCATACCATCAGCCACGCCAGCATGTGATCGGCCGGTTGCATTATTATTATTATATTACTTTCAGTCAAAACACTTCCAAAGTCATTGAGATGGAATGAGACAGCTGATTTAGCCTAACTTTTTTCATCTATAAATACGATGACTATCTACCATGTAAGGATGTCATAAATACAGCAGAAATTAACTCAAAGCATCTGGTGTATGTATCAGGACTTCTGGTTGCAATCAACAGAAACACAGTTTAAACAACTTACACAAAAGGACATTTGTTGGAAGAATACATGGGTATCTCCCAGATCAGTCAAACAAATAAACTTCCAAGAAACAGGGCCAGAAGCAAGCTAGAGATCAGATGACTGGAAGCAGGACCCTCTCTTGCACTGGCACGGTACCTGTGTTGGGGGTACGTTATCTCCATATGCTCTTGTCGACTTCTGCCTTTTCCATGCAGCAAGGGGTATGTGGTCACGGGCAGAGGGCGACACCACATCAAACCAGTGGAAACGTCTTCTCTCTTGCAGCCCTAATGTGAACATTCTGGGGAAGATTTCTCTTTGGCCTGTTTTGAACCAGCTGCAGCCACGCTGGACAGGGAGGTGAGACAGGGCAGATCTTTTTTGAAATATGTTTGAAAGCAGCAATTCACAGAAGTAGATGCAATCCAAGAAAGACGAATCAATAAGGGTTCACCACATCTGGAACAAATTTTTGATACTCAGCAATTGGTGACATAATCTATGCAACGTCATGTTCTTCTTAAATTATTAAGACCCTGATTAATGGTTCCTGCTCTAAGGTCAGTACATTTATCATGACTAAGTTGATTAAACATCAGCAGATTTCTTTATTAAGAAAGGGGTAGCGAGAGTAAATCTGAAGACTAGCGTTGGAAATCTGAGATGGAAACAGGCTAAGCTCACCCTTGGTTCCCAATGAAATCCTAACCAATAAGAAAAGATAGACATCACTCTCAAGTGGAGTTCGAGGTCTCGGGTTGATTCATGGTTAAGCGAGAACCTAATTACTCCCAAATGTATGGTTTCTGATCAACTTTATCAGAGGACAAGCCTTTAACATGAAAACAAAGAGGTGTTTTCAGCCTCCGCTCTGAAGCCCTGAGGTGCATTGTGCAAGATTTAACTTATAGAATTCCTGCACCAGTAAATACTGCCGAGCTGCAGAGACCCTGGATATACTGACAGGGGCCTCATAGTAACACGCAGAGAGAACAGAACTGTAAGGTCATGAGAGAAAGCAAGAACGTGCAGGTACACAGTGAGTTCAGGCTGGGATGAGCCGTCAGGAGGCCCAAGAGTGGCCTTTCCACACTCTCTCTGGTCTCTATGGAAATGCACCCCGGTGCACCCCTCCTGCCTCGGGGAGCAGAGAGGCAATGTGCCTCCACAGCCTAGCCCTGCAGGACAGGTGGACCGGCAGGCGTTCCCTCCTCCATGCTATGGTGTAGAGATAGGAGACGAATTTCCCCCGAAACGTGTCTTTGACATTTACTTTTATCCTAGAAGATGGAAGAATCCTTGACCCCACTTCCCCATCAACTTCTTTCCAGCCAGTTCAGGATGCTTCCAATGGCGTCTCTCCAGCTCCCTCCGGAGCAGGCAACGCCTATTACTGCATCATATACCGAATGTAGAAATACCCTCTGCTACCTGGTCCCTTCCCCCAGAGTGATGGGGTTCACTGCACAGTGCAGGCCAGGGCCAACTTCCTATGGCACAGACCAGTCTGCCCCAAAGATCATCCAGGAAAGAGCAGGTCCTTCCTCCTCACTTACCGCCTTGTCACAGAAGCAATAGTGCCTTTAGCTCCTAAGGCTGGTACCAGTTCTCTACCACTAAAGAAAGAGATGGCACTGTGACCTTTTCAATAAAAAGATCCCAACGGCATCTTTAAGATGTAAGAGCTCACAGGATCATGGCTTACTTTGGGCTTTTAACAATGGTGAATTTCGCCTCCCTGGGGATTAGATTCTGCTTCTCAAAAATCACCACTCCAACTGAGTCTGCCGTTAAAACCAAGATTCTGCAGAGATGATCCCAAATGCATGTCCATTGGGGCTGCTGTAACAAAACACGAGAGACTGGGTAGTGTATAAGCAACAGAAATTGCCCACGGGTGGGGGCAGATTCCGTGTCTGCTGAGGGCCTGCTTCCTGGTCCATACATGCTGCCTTTGCTTGGGCTCCGCCATGGCGGAAGGAGGCTGGGGATGCTCCAGGGTGTCTTTCTATTCGTGGGGGCTCCTTCCTCATGACCAAATCAGCTCCCAAAGGCCCCACCTCTGAATACTATCGCCCTAGGGGTTAGAATTTTGACATATAAACTTTGGAGACACAAACATTTAGTCATTTATTTGAATTCTGCATGTGTATGCGTGCATGTGTGTGTGTGTGTGTGTGTGTGTGTGTGTGTATGAATAAATTCATTTATTTGAATTCTGCATGTATATATATGTATATATGTATATATATGAATATTTATATATATTTCTCAAGTTGTGTTGTAATTCTATATATCTGAAGAATGCTGTCAATGTTTAGAAAATTTACATTTTTCAAATAAATTAAGAATATGTTATGCTTCGGGTGTTCATGAGGTAGGGTGTTTATTCTGTGAAACAGCAGCATACGTAACTACGAGCAGCGCCGAGGTCTGCAGCGCTCTGCAGGGCGATGGTGCAGCACCGGGCACGCTTTCCGCAGCGTTAAGCAAAATGCTCTTCGCAAAGAGTATGTTTCAACGTGAAAAGTTAGTCACATGTAGCGCAGAGTTGGTTCAAAACATGAATTCTTTTTAAAGATTTTTTTTCACGTGTTTTTAAACAAAATTTCCTCAGTTCAGGGCTATGAGTTTGAAGAAAACATAAAAGGAGACAAACCACCTAAGACTTCCACACGACTGCTTTCCCACCCAGCGCCGGGAGGTAACCACAGCAACATTTTAACAAGATTACAGTATGCTTTTCAGGTTTTATAGAATCTGCTTCTCTCGCTGTTGTTTGGGCTTCTTCTTGCAGTGATTTTGAAAGCAAACAGCCAGTTTTCCTTCTACTGGTGGATGTGCTTTGCTTCAAAAAGTCCTTCATGTAACTGAAAGCAACCCATGAACAAACAAGAAAAACAAGCAAACAAACGTTCAGAGACACAGACAACAGTCTGGTGGTTACCAGAGAGAAGTGGAGGGGGGGGGAGCACAGGGGGAAAGGGGTCGAATATATGGTGACGAAACATGGTTTGATTTTGGGTGGTGGGCACACAATGCAATATACAGATCATGTATCATAGAAATGTACACACGAAACCTATACAATCGTATTAACCAGTGTCACCCCAATAACTTTAATAAGATAAAATAAAGTTACTTTCTTTTATAAAATAAAATAACAAATGTCTTTTAGTTTTTATTTGTTTCATTTCCGAGACTAGATGAAATGATCTCAGTACCTGACCTAATCATTGTTATTATAAGTGGAGTTAGGGAGTTAAAAATAATTTTAACTTCATTAATTTTTTTTATTTTTTATTTTTTTATCCTCACCCAAGGACATTTTTTCCATTTTTCTTCAGATAGAGTGGGAGCGAGAGAAAGGAAGAGAGAGAGAAAGAGAAACATCGACGTGAAAGGGACACATCACATGGCTGCCTCCCACACGACCCCAACCAGGGCCGGGGACGAATCGCAAGCGAGGTACGTGCCCCTGACAGGAATCGAACCCAAAACTCATTGGTCCATGGGCCGACGCTCCAACTGTTGAGCCAAACCGGCCAGGGCCATTAATTTTATTTTAAATTATCAATTAACCAATGATTTTAGTCATTATTTAAGAAATATAATATTCAATATATTAATGTTGATCTTATTTTTATATTATGTCTATAATTTGCAATTACATTTATAAGCTATCAATAAACATTTTAATGTATAACATCAATTCTTTTAAGTTATTTCTTGATTTTGTAATTTTGATTTTTTTTCAAGAATACCTCCACATTTTTAGTCAGTGTACCTTTGACAAAGGGCCCAAAAACACACAATGGGGAAAAGACGGTCTCCTTAATAAATGGCGTTGAGAAAACCGATTTCCAACATGCAGAAGAATGAAAGGATGGACTTACCTTACTGTGTATCCAAAAACTGACACAAAATGAATTGAAGGTCTAAAACTAAAAACTATTAAAACACAAGGGGAATGATTCTTGACATTGATCTGGGCAGTGCGTTTTTGGATACGACCCCAAAACACAAGCAACAAAAGCAAAAATAGACAAATGGAATTTCAACAGACTAAAAAGTTTCTGCTCAGCAAAGGAAATGCTCAACAGAGTGAAGAAACAACCTATGGAATGGGAGAAAATATTGGCAAACCATACATCTTACAAGTCGTTAATATCCAGAATATATGAGGAACTCAAGTCAATAGCATGAAAACAAATAACCCGACCAAAAAATGGGCAAAGGATGTGAATATTCTTCAAAATAAGATATACAGCCCTGGCTAGTATAGCTCAGTTGCTTGAACATCTTCCCATACACCAAAATATCAGTGATTCAATTCTCAGTCAGAACACATGCCTGGGTTGCAAGGGATATGCAGGAGACAGCTGATGGATGTTTCTCTCTTGCATCAATGTTTCTCTCTTTCTATCCCTCTCCCTTCCTCTCTCTCTAAAATGAATGAAAACATATTTAAATTTCAAAAAAGAGGGTGTCTGGGGGGGGAGGAGAAACATCTGTAACAAAAATAAATCAATAAAAGTGGAAAAAAGAAAAAGAAACCTAAAAAAATAAAAAAAAAGAAGATATACAAATGAGCCTGGTGTGCCCGTTGCCTGTTCCCAGTGATCTCGAATCATGCCCTGGGCTCTCCCTTGAGGGGCGCCTTCCTGCCTTTTAACTTGGGCCACACAACCTGGCCACGCAGTGAGCCTGAAACTCTCTTCATAACTTAGTATGGGAATGCTAAACAAGTCACAGAAAATAATATTTATAAATATAAACATATATGTACATATAAGTTTATTTCATCAATGTGAAATATATCTCCTCATCAAAATGTTAAATACCTGTTCATCAAAAAAAATATCAAGAAGGTAATTAAGAAGCCTCAGATTTAGAGAAAATATTTGCAAAGCATGTATCTAGTTATAAAGACTGGTTTCTAGGATCTATAAGAAACTCCAATATTCAGTATTAAGAAGTCAAACAACTTAATTTAAAAATGTTTAAAAAAGCCCTGCCGATGTGGCTCAGTGGTTGAGCATCGACCCATGCACTGAGAGGTCACCGGTTCAGTTCCTGGTCGGGGCACATGCCCAGGTTGTGAGTGGGATCCCCGCTGGGGGGCATGCAGGAGGTGGCCAATCAATGTTCTCTCTCTTCGGTGTTTCTGTCTCTCTCTCCCTCTCACTTCCTCTCTCTCTAAAAAATCAATAAAGGAAAAAAATAAAATGAAATAAAAAGAAACAAACTGATATAAGCAAAGACAGAGGGGATCTCAGACTATTTGGGGAGTGAAAGAAGTCTACAACAGCTTACAAACTGTGTGATTCCATTTGCATGAAATTATAGAACAGGAACAACTAAGATAGATTGTTCAAGTCAGAATAGTAGTGGCCTCAGCAGGGAAGGTGAAGGTAAGGTTAGGGTTCATCGGATGCACGTCCTTGTCAAAAATCAGTGAAGGTACAGTAACATTTGTTTATTTCACTGAACAGAAATTGTGTATCTAAAGACAAAATCACTCCAAGCAAATATTGAACACTTGTTAATAATATGCATTCTTAAGAATCTATGGGGATTGCAGAAATGTCTACAATTTACTTGGAAATGCTTAAAAACTAAGCTGGATTGATGGCTGCATAGGGAGATGAATAGATGCATGGATATGTGGGAAGGGATTACGGTACAATTCTAGTCATAGCACCAGAATGGCATGTGTCTTGTGTTCACTGCAAAGTTTGATCAATTGTTTTAGATGTTAGAAAATCTTTATAACAAAGTATTGGAAAAATCAACAAGTTCTTTGCAGGTGTTTATTTTATTTTATTTTTTATGTTTTTATTGACTTTTTTTTAGAGAGAGAGGAAGGGGAAAAGAGGGATAGAAACATCGATGTGAGAGAGAAACACTGATCAGCTTCCCCTTGCACACCCCCCACTGGGGATCGAGCCCACAACCCTGGCAGGTGCCCTGACTGGGAATCGAACTGGGACCTCTCAGTCCACGAGACAACACTCAATCCACTGAGCCACCCTGGCCAGGTTCCTTATTTTATTTTTTTATTAAGCTAAGTTTTTAGATCAATAAGTGTAAGTATCCTGAGTTCAGGGAAGCTTTCTTTATACCTGAATTGTTATGATTTCAGCCATGCGTTCTGATTATATCTTCAGCTGTCTGTAGATTCCATCTGATAACTTGTCTTCTATATCCATCCCTTTCAGTCATTACTTCCATCTCCTGACCCAGCTTCTTTGTGTGAAAATGATTATTGTATTTTTTTCTGCATTATCAGTTCTTATTCTTGCTGTTCCCAGTGCCGATTGAAGTTTATCTACCCAGTGTTCGATTTGAAGCTTTCTTCCGCTCACTTGGCTCCTTTTCCGCTCAGCCCCATGGGCCGCCTCTCCTTTCAGTGGGATGCTTTTCCTTTCTCCTCTGACTCTTCAGTCTTATTTCAGTTACTCTTCTCTTGCTCCTCATTCAGAATGCAAAGCAGTTGCCTCTGAACTGTTCTTTGGTTTCCTTTGCGGAGTCTTTTTAAAATTCTGCTTCTCCTGCATCGTGAGTATAATAACAAATCCCTTTGTTTCATTCCCTGCGTTTCAGACCTCTGTCAGAATGTTTTAAGGGAATTATACAAATTTTAATGAGTGTTGTATCCAGGGCCAGTGTGTGCCAATAACCAAAAAATGCCAGAGCCAGCATAGCGACCCGCATAATCCTTGCTGTATGCACAAAATCTCCTCTCTGGCACTACCATGGGTTCACACACAGCTGGTACACCTGTGACCTCTCACCTCCCATGTGGCGTCCCCATCACAGAACCAAGAGACAGGACTACCTCGTTCCTAAGCTCATTCCTTCAGAACCTCAAAGATTCCGAGTACCTCTTAAGAACAGCAGTCAGAGCTCATGTAACTATAGTTTGCTTTGGGTTTTTAACAAAAAAGAAAAGATATATATATGTACTTTATCTGCTAACTATAGCCTTGGTCTGCATGGGAAATGAGAGGTATCACAGAGCAGATAGTACACAAGATAAAATACTCTTAGTTGCCTCGGACAGCACAGTGTGGAGACCACACAAACATACAAAGATGGAAGTTGCAGAGGTTAAATCAAGCCCCACCTGCCACTGAGGTCTTCACATCCTTGTACGTTAAACTTATTGAATTCCCACGTTTAGTACCTGGTTCGTTTTTATTGTATCAGTCTGTACAGTAGATATGATACTTCCAGAAAACGATCGAAATAAAAATAATAGAGTTAGCGTTGGAAGTACTCCCTCAAGGAATTGTTATTGGTGGGAAACGTAATTAAGAGTAGTTCATACAACAAAATAAAGAAATACGTTTTAATTAATCTGAGTGCTGAGTGCAGTTCAATGGCAATCAGTTATACAGTTAAATGTCAGAGATGAATTAATAGTATTGCACTGTTCCAAGTATAAACAATGTGTCAGGAGGAAACTGTGTGAAAATACCACATTCCACTCTCACGAAACACTGGACTGAAGTTGTATCAGTTTAGCCTCTGACTGGGCCTTTCCTTCTAGAGGCCCATGGTCGTGGCCAGGCCTGACCTCAGGACACTGGTCTCTGTGCTGGATTTGAGCTCCCCATGCGATCTTTATCCTGGCGGAATCCAGTGCCTGCTCTGGACACCATCCTCACGCTGATACTTAGAGAGGAACCAACATCTCAAGTGAATCCCAAGATAGTCAATGACCTATGGAATCTTTGCTTTTCTCTAAATATCTTTAATGCCCAAGAGGTTGGGGGTCTCATGACAAAGCTAGCGCTGTAATTCTGTTGCCAGTAGCAGCCGTAGACATAAACAATTCCTGCCTTCAGAATCATGGTGTGGGGGGAGCAGAGAGAACTTCCACCTGAATTTCTTCCACAGGCTCAGGTGCCCCCACGGTGTGTGACTTTCCACCAGGCTGGGGTCAACACCTCCCATGCACCCTGCTCTTTTATCAAAAGCAATCACAGTGGAAGGAAACAGCTTTCTTTGTGCCTGTAACCTTGATCTATTTGTCACACAGTAATTGAAGATAGGGCCAATAGGGAAAGATGGGATCACAGGAGGGAGAGGTGTGAGTGCGAGCATGAAGACAAGGCAAGAAGGGCGAGTTTGAGACAAGAGTTGATATCGGTGAGGGTCCTGTCATCACAACGAAGAGAAGCAGTGTGGTGGCTTCAAAAGGACTCTGGATGGAAGAGAGAGAAGCTGAATTCTAGTCTCAACTTTTTTACCAACCAACAGATTAACCCTGTGCGAGGTCAGCTCACCTCTCTGGGTCTGTCTCTTCACATATGAAACAAGACTAATAACCACCCTGCTCATCTCTGAAGACACTGCCGAAGCAGCTCCATAGGAACCTTCGAAATGTAACATTTTATGGTGACCAGAATAGCTCTGATCAAGTACAGCGCTCACTGCCCTGAGATTCTCCCAGTGCAGAAAAATATACACGAGAAGAGCAAAAGAGGAATAGAAGGGATTCACTTTTAAAATACAAAACCAGCTTAAGCCAGTAAGAATATATTGACCAGACACCATACTCCCTTGTAGTATGTTCTGGAAATCAGAAGTAAAACATGCAATTCGTGCCCAAGAAAAGCACTAAACACTCTTGTATGTGTAGTTACTATTTATCAAGGACTCGCCCATGGCAGAAACTATGCTAAACTCTGTAGCTACTGCAGTCTTCATGACTGCCTTAGGAGGTTGATAACTCCCAACACAAACTCTATAAATGCATTCTATTAGTGGTTCCCAGTCTTTGGTGTGAATAAAAATCGCTTGGAGAACCGGTCATAAAAGTGCATGAGTCGTACTCTCGAGGATTCTGACTCTGCAGGGCTTCAGTAGAGCTTGGGAATTTGCATTTTTAACAAAGTAGCAGGTAGTCTAAAGCAAGTAGAATATGCACCACTAATGCAGACACACCTCCATACATTGTTGCATATGAGATGCCAGGGGACACAGAGATCCTGAAGGCCAGTATTTAAAAAAATAAAATAAAATAAAAGTCTGATTGCAAGCCCCACCTGACACATTGTTAAAAACGTAAGGTCCCTGACTTATCCCTTGGAGAGTCTGATGCAACAATCTGAGAACAAGTTGGAGAATCATTCCCCCCCCCCAAGGCAATTGTTGTCCCAAGTGATTCTTATGGTCAGACAAATTTGTAGTTGAAGTGAATTGTCTGTGGTTACCTAGTAACATCCTCTCCTAAGAACTAAAGCCCAGTTCCCCAGGCTCCCGGGCCAGACTTCTTCCAATGCATTATCTCCTCCAAAGAAATACTCAAGAGGTGAGCACAGGCGGTTGTACTGCGGGACTGGAAAAGGGTAAGGGGCAGGCGGGTTCCCGCGGCTATTTCAGGTGTCCTGGGCTCGTGCTCAGAGCCAGGATCCCAAAGCTCGTCCTGCATGGAAATTCTAGAACAGAACGGCTGCACATCAAACCTCCTGAGGGTAAGAACACATCCGTGGAAACTGTTGTCACAGCCACCGAAACGGCTAATCCAGCAGGAAGCAAACAAACCCAGGAAAAAGGAGCTCGGGCGGAGTGCCTGCCCGGACGGCGGCCCACCGGTTCTCGCAGCGCGCTCAGTACTGGGCACCGCAGCGATCCGGCGCCAGGACACAGGGGACGCCGACGGCTGGGGACGCGCGGCCTCCACGACACGGTTACCAGCCCCGCGCGCGCAGCGTTCCAGAAGCAGGCCGCTGGGGCTCCGAGGGGAGGCCTGCGGACCCGAAGTTCGCGTTTAGGCAGAAGGACCTCTTACAGATGAGGGTGTCAGGGACTGGAAGGTGCCCTCTGGGTGTTAGGAGCAGGGCCACGCTTCCTCACCCCGGGGTTCCTGTCTGTACAGCCTGCAGGGAGCCACGTGGCGCCCCTGAGACTCAGTTCCCACATTCAAAAAACAAAAGAAGGTTGAAACGCCCCTTCCAACTCATAGGGCTGTCGGGATACCACATGCCACAGAGTAATAAACACGGATTGGTTCAGATTCTAGTAGGAGAAAGGCCCTTTGTACATCCTAGGAGTCGAGATTAGGCTCTTTCTGAGAAATGATTTCCTTATTTCTGGTTTTCTTTTATCTGAAACGTAGGAAACCACATAGTGCTAAAGAAAAAAGGGATTGTGCTTTGATTGCTTTATATTTTTTGTCAGGAGGGCAGGGAAGAAGGAAGGCAAATGCTATGCTGAGAGCTTTGTATAATTTTTCACATTCAGTGCTCAAAAAAAAACCTTGCAAGCTAGAGAGGATTACCTCCGTTTTACAGACGAGAAACAGGCTCAGAGAGATTAAGGACTTTATTTAAAATCACACTGCTTATTAGAAGATCCAGGATTTGAGCTGTGCCTGAGACAGTAGTAGATGTTCAAGAAATATATATAGAATAAATGTATATTCTGTATTATATATATAAAATGTAAATGTACATGTAATGTATACAGAAAGAATGCCCCGAAGACCAGAATTTTTTCCTTACTAGACTGCACATTTACACAGGAGTCCATGTAGCTTTTCACGCTCATTTATTCATTCAGCAAGCTCTCCTGTAACAATGGTCATGTGCAAGTCTCTGTTGGAAATAGAAGGGTGAATCAGACAACATTCTTTTCCTTGAGAGTCTGATGGTTAACAGAAGGGAGTGGGCATGTACAGAAATTATCGTCACACGAGCTGGAATGTGCTGAGCAAATGGAACATCCAGAGGGAGACAGAGACGAGTCCTAGGAGACACCTTCAGCCGACTCTGCAGAAGTGTTTAGACCTTGGCTGCCCAGGAATGAAACGAAGACAGTGTGAGCACCAGGAACAATCTGAACGGGGGCCCCGGGCAGCATTTAACACACGTCCAGGGGACAGGGTGGTTTAAAGGAATGGGATGGTAGGTTTGGGGAGGTAGACAGGAGGAGCCCCTGTTTCTACACCTGTCTGATAGCCACACCTTCTGCACAGCACCCCTCGGAGCCTTCACCTGAGAGAGCCGCCCAGTATACTTACTGCAGGTGTCTCCCCGCTAGGTGTTGGGGAGGGGGCAAAATGAGCCTGCAAACAGGACATTCGAAGAAACGCCTGGTTTTCTCTACCAATCAGAGCTCACAAGATGTCTATGTTGAATTCCCACCAGCCAATAACCAGGGGGTACTAAAGTACTTCAGTAGGTCCAGTATAAAGATAAAGGAATAGCTGGCCGGTATGGCTCAGTGGTTGAGCGTCAACCCATGCATCAAGAGGTTGCTGGTTCGATTCCTGGTCAGGACACGTGCCCAGGTGGTGGGCCTGATTCCCAGTGGGGGGCATGCAGGAGGCGACCAATCGATGTTCTCTCTCATCGATGTTTCTATCTCTTTCACCCTCTTCCTTCCTCTCTCTCTAAAAGCAATAAAGAAAAAATTAAAAATATATATATAAAGGAATAAATTCTTCGTATGCTGCTACCAATTTCCTGTGGCCTGTCACCCCCGTTTTAGTATAAGAGGTGTGTAGGTAAGACGAAAATGCAGTGACAGTAATGCACTTGGAGAAACCAAAATTAAAATTCACCTCTGGAAAAATATTCATTTCCTGCCTCTGATTCGTGCAAACAGAACGTCAAGACTATCACATTACTCATGAATACGATTAGCATAACTCTGCCTAATGAATTAATTCCTTCTGAGAAACTAAAGGTAGAAATGTTTTCCTTTCTCCTTAATCCTCTCTAATAGATGCAGATTTTCCAATAGAAGTTTTTTGGTTTTTTCCCTACATTATGATGCATTGATTAGGTGGAGTCCCATCTTCTGCAGGGGTGAGTGAATAAACAATATGGTTAATTGCAGTCTGTGCAAATATGGACCTTCCATTCCAGAACTAGGCGGAGCAAAACTTATTTCTTTAGTTCATTCTCAGGAATTTTACAATCGCATTAGGATGATAGGTTACTCTGAGGTGTTTGACCCAAAGAAATCATTTCTTTCCTCTATGCCCTCACGGGTCTAAGAAAACGGACAAAATTTTACTTTGCTTTTAAAAGTGTAAAATAGTACAAATATTTTGGAAAGCAACTTGGTATGCATCAAGAAACATTAAAATGTTTAACGTGTACATCCGGCACCACGTGACTTACAGTAATAAAAAAAAGAGAAAATAATTAAATGTTTAACAATAAAAGGCTGGCTAAATACACCACGTATTACCTTTAATGGAAGAGTATACAGATAGTTTAAGATATTTACAAAACACTGTAAGATAGAAAATAAAATGGAAATTCTCCTGGTATTGTAATCCCGGCAGTGACGGCAGCTAATATTCATTGATCACTCTGAGTCCACTGCTTTAAGTCCAGAGGGACTCCGTACAAGATCCCAGTGAGCTAAGCGCTGTTACCAGCCTCCCACATACCAGATGATAGTAGGAAAGCCTACAGACACCACTGTCCATAGTCACACTGTGTATCAGTTTTGAAACCAGATTCTGTGTCATGCTGAGTCCCCAAGACCACTCTTAGGGCAACAATTTACTAGAAGAACTCACAAAGCTCTCAAGAACTGTTATATTCAAAATTATAATTTCTTACAGCAAATAATAGAGCCTAAGTTCAGCGAAGGCAACTAGGTCAAGTTCAGGAGAGACCAGGCATAACCTTCCTGTGTACTCTCCCAGTGGAGTGACACGCACAGCGCTTCATTCTCCCTGAACAATGTGTGCCAACGTGTGTGGGCACCACCACCCGGGGAAGCTCACCTGAGCCTTGGTGCCCTAGGTTCCCACTGCTGGTCAGTCACATAGGCATGAACACCCACTGAACTGACTTCCCTTTCTTAGTCTCCAGTCCCTTCAGATATCAAACTAAGACAGCTTGGCCCAAGGCCTCCCCAGGAGTAAAACTGTTAGCACAGATGATCTAGGAGGCCCAAGGCTCCAGGTACAGAAAACACTCATCAGGCAGAATTTTCCAAAGGCACAGAGTTCTTTCTCAGGAGCCCACGAAAGCCGGTTCTTTCCTTGGAGTGTGCAGAGTTTGAACACGCCAGAGTGTGTGTGAAAGTGAGGCTGTGTACCCAGGGAGGTAGGAGGGCAATGCCGAGGGGTGACGGGAGAAGGATTCCCACTGAAGGTAGTCGCTGGAACAAGGGTTGTCTGAGAGTCAGAGAGAAAAGCCCTCTGGAAGGTTGGGAGATGGAGGCATGATGAATTTCAGAAGTGAAATGTGATGACAGCATTGTTTCTGACAACCACCCGTGAAAGCAGAAGGAGGTCATAATAAAAAGTTTCATTAAAAACTGTGGTTGGTGCTCGCTGGAGGAAACAATGGGGAGAGAAGAGAGGCAAAGGGGAAGGCGGGATGGGCAGAAGGGGTGGAACATGAAAGGGGCTTTGCCTTTCTGACAAATGTAAAGCTTATCCTATAAGACACAGAGTGATTGCAAGTTTTAAGGCCCCGGAGAAAGATGGTCATATATTTGCTTCATTAAAACAAATGTCCCAGCAGAGTGGACCTGAGACTGACGAAGCCTTGACAGCAGGTAGGCAGATCACAGGTAGGTGGCAACTGAAACAACTCCCACAGGGAGGAACTGAATAGCTAAGCTAAGACAGTGATTGTCACAGCAGAAAAACAAAGAACTTAATGAAAAGAGATATCATGGGGACAGGGCTTCATGAAAGATTGGATATAGAGGCCGTACCTTACTCGGTGGCCCTTGACTCTGGGGCCAGGTACACGATGTTATTGCTCAGTTAGATACAAGGGTGGGAAGGAGCCCGTTTTGGAGGCTGTGATAGAGGCAATGCTGTAGAGTCAGCAGACCTGTTCACTTTTCTTTGCAGCCCCACAGGAAGATTGTACTGTAGACCACGTGACTGAGTTCTAGCCAACGATCCGAGGACATAAATTATATAGCCAATTCTGGTTCCAGCCCCCAGTCTCCCATGATCCTCCATGCTGTCTGGCCTGGCTGCCCAGGGGGGACTTCGGGGTGATTTTGGAGCCACAGAAAGGAAGCAGCTTGGGATGTGAGTTGCTGCTGAAAGGACCATCACATGAGTGAGGAACAGTCTTCTGCGATACTAAGCCAGTGAGATCTGGTGTGATTTCTCACAGAAGTCAGTGTGTCTTGACTAAATCAGAAATTGATACCTTGAAGTATGGAGTTGGCATTAGAGCAAAACCCAACCAACAACAGAAACCAAGTCACATAAACTAAACTTGACTTAGGTTTCATTGCCCCAGTTGATTGGCAGGTGGCAGACAGGGTGGACCGAGGTGGCTGGAGATCCGTGCTATCCAGGAGCAAACCCCTTGGTGAACGGTCATGCTAACTCGGAAGGCAGGCCATGTTCCTCTGGAGCTGGGAAAGAGGCTGTGTACAGATTTTACTAGTGTGTATTGGTTGTTATTGGATGCACTTGGCAAGGATTCAATAAAAGCAAAAAATAGCTCAGGACAGAATTGGCTCGTTGGCAAGCAGACAAGAGAGAGAATGGCAAAGCCCAGGAGCGCAGAGTTGCCCAGGTTTGGAAAAGCTAACTATTCCTAGGCCCCACGTGTAACAGGTGCAATTTTAAAAGGCTGAGAGAGGAAGACCCAGGGAAACTTTTGAGTTGAACAAAAGGACAGAGCTCTGTGGTAAAGATCAGAATAAGCATGTGCCCTTCCCAGAAATCATTTCAGAATACTCAAGCAAGGAGCTCCCCCTGCACCAGAGAAAGGAGGAGACCTCACAGCGATGAAGTAATAAATTAGATTTGTGAATCAGGACTTACAAAAGAACTTTGGGTACTGTAACGACCTCATGAGTCTGAGTAAGAAGAAATAAATCAGAAGCCTGCAAAGTTTGTAAGAAAATTGTTTTTCCAAAGAATATATAACACTGGAATAGAAATAATAACAGAATGGGAGGGAAATATTTTGTTCAAGTCTCAAAATAACTCTGTAACCACCAATCCTCCGTGAGCAGAAAGGAGGCTGAAATAGCCGTGTAGGAAACAGATCCTCCCATCTCACTTCTGACATGGCCAAGGGAGATGACAGACACGGGGGGGACCCCCTCAAAGGTGGAGCCAACGACCTTAGAGAACAATAAGAGCACAATGGAGGATCAAGTCAGAACTGCTCCCCTCCCTTGGTAGAAAACCCCAACTTTCTGTCCAGCAAGAATTGGACGTGGATGACTGTGCCTAGGAGCTTCTATTCCCTCGTCCAAATGGAAGTTTTATTTCAGTTAAAGCCTCTTTTGGCTGGCGGGGAAACGTGTGCATCTTCTCTATTGGCTGGTGGGGAAATGTATGAGTAAAGATAATTTGCATTTTCATTTATGGGTCACTGAGCCACAGAGAAGCAGTACCTGGCCTGAGGAGAGGATGCCCCCTGTAGACCTGAGTTTTATCATGGATGCCATGTCTAGACGGGGCTTTGAGTCGACCCCCTGAGGAAGAAGATAACATTGGTCCTAAAGGGGAGAGGAAAGGGTCCACGCCCTGAAAACTCCCCCTTAATCTCCATCCTCCTTTCCTTTTTCTTCAGCCAACGTGGACTAGAGGGAACTTGAAGCCTTGCAGCCACGGTGGAGGAAAGCAGAGCCATAGCATTGAAAGAGCCTGGGTCCCTGAGTGCCTGCCTGGATCACAGGAAGAGAATGAGCCATAAACTCTCCAGGATTTGTGTGTTAGAGCATCTGGCAAGACCTTTTCTACTTAACACAAGGAGAAAGAGTATGAATTGCATTTTGAATGGGATGTCTTAGAGATGCCTATGACACATTGAATAGTCATAAGGCAATCATATTCTGTGTGTGTGTGTGTGCGTATGTGTGTGTCTACCCTCTAGGAACTATGTCTGAGGTAGTCACCAACCCTTTACTACATCTTTCATTGAGAGATGAAGTCCAATTCCTTTGGATCTGGGGATCTGGGCTGGACATGGCGACTTGATTGACAAATGAATGTGTATATGCAGTGAAGTCATAAAAAGCCTCGCAGGTTCTGCCTGGCTTTGTGCAACTTGGCTTTGAGTGGCAATAAAAAAAAAAAATCTGCCCAGCCTGACACCGTGCTGAAGATGCTATCAGTAGGTGCTCTGACTGGCAATCCCAGCTGAACCTTCCTCTTCCCCTCTAAGGTGCCAGACATGTGTGTGAAACCTGGGTCACTCTGACCAGCCCAACCACCAGCTGAATGCTGACCACTGTCGAGAACAAATCTAACAGAGGCAGTGGCCTGCAGGGAAACTGGCCCTCTGGGATAAAAATTTTAAAATATTTTCATGTTTACTGATTTCTGAGATGTAAGTATTCCCACGATGGCTTTCAGGCTCTCAGAGATTTAGCTATAGAGCTCACACAGTTTCTGAACGTCGGACAATTAGCCCTTGTGAGCTGACACCAGCCAGCGATAGCAACCCACAGGAGTCTCCTCGCCGAGCAAATCCCTGAACCACACACTCACAAGATATGACAAATTGCTTTGCTTTCAGGTGCTAAGTTCTGAGGAC
The DNA here is from genome assembly GCA_030848825.1 of Tadarida brasiliensis. NCBI lineage: Eukaryota > Metazoa > Chordata > Mammalia > Chiroptera > Molossidae > Tadarida > Tadarida brasiliensis. Next base: position 7,221,079 of record CM061257.1, read on the forward strand.
TGTTTATACAGCAACACGTAATTGGAATCTAGCACTATATTCAGTGACACTGTCCTTTTGTCCCCAGATCAGGGATGGGGAGGCAACTCTGAGGACAGATATGTAAAGTACCCTTCCTTATGGATCCTAAGGATGACTGCAAACATTTGGGGAGGAACTTCCTTCAAGGCGATGGAAAGCCAGCATCTCAATTCTCATCCGGCTCGCTGCATTCCCATCTATAGGAGACGCCAAGGGTCCAATTCCTGCCCTAATCCGAATGCAAAGACTATGGGAAGCCTAGAGTCTATGTCCTTTGCTGGACATCTGCTTTTAGGCACCAGACTTGTTGATCTGTTCTGTTCCTCCTATCTCTGCAGCTGGAAAGAGAATTGCAATGAGGTAAGAAAATAATATTACCCAGTTACTTTGTCATGTGGAGATGACGTGTAACTTTAAAGGGAATGATGATGAGAGAGCAGAATGGGCAGAAGCCCTGTCACAGTGTGTCAAGGAGAAAGGATGCCTCTAAACTTAGAACTGACCTTACTGGTTTGGGGACACTCAGGATCTAGAAAGGAATTGATCTCACTCAAGTGGTAACCACAAGAGCCCAAGGTTGTTGACTAAGTTAAGGAAACTACCTCAGGATGTGGAAGGACCTACAAACCAGCAACAGTGCCAAAAGAAAGAACTGTTGCTGGAACTGGGCACACCTGTAATCACAGGAGTGGTGGCCCCAAGTGGAGGCAAGTAGTCACTGCTGAAATTCTTCTCCGAGGAAGTCTCCATGGAGATCTCAAGGGTATTCAGAGAGTATCTCTGGCTCTCCATCTTCCAGGCAGAGAGTAGGGCCCCTCTTCCTGCCCCCCTTGTGGTTGGGTGGGACCATGTCATCATTTCCAGCTAGAGGGCCATGAGGTGTAACAGCTTAGATTTCAATTAAACAAGTGTGAAAAGAAGGAGACTTAGTTAACAAAGCTGAGGAGTCATGTGTGCTATTAGGGCTTGACTCAGAACCCAGACACACCTGGGCTCAAGTCCCAGCTTACTTTTGACAAATACCCGAGTAAGGACTTGAAGATTCCCCATTAGCTTTTCTGAAACAAGTTTGAAAAGCTAGTATCTGTGATTATTTCCCATCAAAATAGCCACTGTATTGGGATGAGTGGATAAAAAAGCTGTGGTACATATACACAATGGAATACTATGCAGCTGTAAGAAAGATCTCTTATCCTTTGAGATAGCATGGAGGGACCTGGAGAGTAATACGCTAAGCGAAATAAGCCAGTCAGAGAAAGACAAATATCACATGATCTCACTTATTTGTGGAATATAATGAACAAAATAAGCTGATGAAAAAAATAGACCCAGAGACATAGAAGTAGGGTTCAGGTGACAAACCTCAGAGGAGGGGGGCAGGAGGGAGGGAAAAGATAAACCAAAGAACTTATATGCATATATGCATAACCAATGGACACAGACAACAATGCTGTGGGGGAGGGGTGGGATTGGGAGAGGGTGTCAATGGAGGAAAAAGGAGAAACATCTGTAACAAAAATTAATCAATTAAAAATAAATAAATAAATAAATAAATAAATAATGAAACCCTTTCTTTTTTTTTTTTAATCCTCACCAAGGATATTTTTCTATTTATCTTCAGATAGAGTGGGAGGGAGAGAGGAGGAGAGAGAGAGAGAAACATCGATGTGAGAGAGACACCTCGACTGGTCGCCTCCCGCACAACTCCGACCAGGGCCGGGGACGAACTGCAACCGAGGTACGTGCCCTTGACCAGAATCAAACCCCAGACTCATTGATCCGTGGGCCGACGCTCTACCACTGAGCCAAACCAGCCAGGGCATCAAATCCTTTCTTGAAGAAGAAAAACAAATCGCTGTGTTGGGTCTGACGTGCACTGGCTCGTTTCATTCCCCCAACAGCTCCACGAGGAGGGCTCCACGCCGTGCCCGGTTTTGCAGAAAGAAAGCGGAGGGACAGAGAATGCAGTAACCGGACTGAACTGGCGTCCGTCGTGGGGAGAAAACGGATGGTGATCGAGGTTAACTGACTGCAAGTGCACACTTTGAATCACCGCCTTTTATCATCGCGGATTCGTGTTTCTGCAGAAAAATAACAATGTCATCCCTTGAGCCTCATTTTCCTCGTCTATAAAACAGTGATAAAGGAACACCTTTTAAAGCTCTGGGTGGTGTAAATGTCCATAGTCAGTGTGATTTTCTGATTTGTAATAACAAATACATATTTGGTCTTTGACCGTTCCTGGTACAGCTCCTAAAACCCGTGGACTGTCCTGTGACAGGAGACATGAGGTGTCTACGTGCAGTTAATGAGGTGCCTTTGGGAAAGCCCTTGGGCAATCCAAGGGTGGGGCCTGGTTGCTGGGGGGCCGTTTGTTTTGAGGGTTGTACGTTTCACTACGGTCCTCACCCCAACCTCAGGATGAGAAAGTCTGGAGGTTGACTTGATCAGTCGTAACTGTAGTGAAGCCGCCATAAAACCCTGAAGGAGAGGGTCCAGAGCCCCCCGCGATGCGGGCATAAGGACGCGCCTGGCGGTCGGGGAAACTCCGCGTGCTGCTCCATGCCTTGCCCGAGGCAGCTCCCTGTGTGGCTGTGCCCGAGTCACATGCATTTATAACAGACCAGTGATCTAGTCAGTACAATGTTTCTCTGAGCTCTGTGAGCTCATCTAACAAGTTAATCACACCCGAGGAGGAGGCTGTGGGAGCCTCTGGTTTATAGTCAGGCAGCCCGAAGCACAGGTAACAACCTGGACCTAGACTAGCATTTGAAGTGTGAGAGGGGGTGGTCTCGGGGGACTGAGCCTGCAACCTGTGGGACCTGATGCTGTGTCCAGGAAACAGTGTCAGGATCGAGTTGAAGTGTAGGACACCCAGCTGGTGTCTGGAGACCTGTTTGTCGTTGGTATGGAAACCACACACACGCACACTGAAATTGGTCTCGGAGCACCAAAGTAGTCAGGTATTATAAATGTTCATTTCTTTTCCAAGGACGATTGCTTCCAGTCAGATACTGTGAAGCCATCTTTTACTAACACATAGCCTTTTGCTCATGCCCTCCTCCCTTCAGCAGCAAGCGGCATCTCCTGTGGGGAATGACTTGCTGATGTCTCTATCGGAGACATTCAGCCCATGTATATATCACTCCCCTTGCTGTCTTTGTGCATTGTCCGTCGTCACCTGGGTCCCGGCAGGTCTCTGGGAATCGATGGCGGGCTCATACAGCATTTCTGGACTCCAGGGACCTGCAGACCTGCGATCTGTCCCTTTACTTACGCGGTCCCTTTCTTCCCTGTTGCGACTCCCCCGAGGACAGTGGAGCCTCACTTGATCCTTATTGATTGGGCCCACTTCCCACTTTCACAGGACACAGTGGAGCCACAAAACATCACCCATTTCTTGGCCCTATCCTACAAAGATATCCCCAGCGCCCCCTCTAGGTAAGACATAGGGTCGGGAGAACTAGAATGACTCCGCGGAACTCTCCACCTTTCCAGAGCCCGCGGTCCTGGGGAGAATTCCAGGGCGGGGGGAGCAAGGCCATGAGGAATGACTGCAGAGGCGGTGTGGCATCTCAGAGGAGGGGACCGCATCCCAGGCCAGGGGCGAGCAGGGAGGCCTGTCCGACAGCATCGCAGAGGCACTGTGGAGCGTGACTTCGAGTTGGAGATGGAGCGGGAGGGAGCAGGTGCGAGGGCGTCCTGGTGGAGCCCGTGGGCTACTCCTCGTGCTGGTGAGCGTCCCCTGGCCCCACCTGCTCTGTGCCGTGCGCTGCGTATACCAGGCACCCAGCATTCAGCTTTGTTCTCTTGTTGTTGTTTTTTAATTTGTTTATGCATTAATGGGCTATTTTGAAATTTTATCTTTATTGTTGAAAGTATTACAGATGTCTCCCCTTTTTTTCCCCATTGACCCCCTCCCCTCTGCTGCAGCCCCTCCCCAGGCCTTTGCTGCACTACGGTCTGTGTCCAAGGGTTAAGACTGGTGCAGCCACTGTGGGAAACAATGTGGTGTTTCCTCAAAAATTTAAAAATGGAACTGCCATTTGACCCAGTGATCCCACTTCCAGGAATATATCCTAAGAAGCCTGAAACACCAATCAGAAAGAAGATATGTACCCCCATGTTCATAGCAGCACTATTTACAATAGCTAAGATCTGGAAACAGCCAAGTGCTCATCAGTAGATGAGTGGATAAAAAGCTGTGGTACATATACACAATGGAATAGTATGCAGCTGTGAAAAAGAATGATTTCTTACCCTCTCTGACCACATGGATGGACCTGGAGAGTATTATTCTAAGTGAAATAAACCAGTCAGAGAAAGGCAAGTACCACATGATCTCACTTATATGTGCAATCTAATGAACAAAATAAACTAAAGAACAAAATAGATCCAGAAACATGGAAGTAGGGAACAGACTGACAAACCTCAGAGGGAAGAGGGGAGGGCGGGGGGCAGGAAAAGATTAACCAGAATTGAACTTTGGCTAAGAGGATCCAGGTCCTTCCAACCCTCCGAAGTCGTGCTGCCTCGTGGCCACGTGTTAGGATGGACACCCTCAGGCTCCGAGCACAGAGCAGAGGGGGCATGTGGGCAGCCTGGGCTTGGCCGTGGGGCTCTGGCCGCCCCACCTGTGCTCCAGGAGGTTCGGACGCCAGGCAAGGAGCGAGAAGAAACGCAAAGGGGGCAGCTGGCAAAGCCCGACCCCGGCAGAGGACGGAACGCTGTCAGGCCAGGAAGGTGGGCCAGACCTTTGTTTATGAAGTCCCCTCTGCCAAACATGGGGAAACGGGGCAGGAAGAGACCAATCAGTAAACAACCCACTGTGTGCAAGCGGGACGGAGGCCATGTCACGTCCTTCAGGGACCTGCTTGTCGGCAGAGGAGAAATGGACACACCAAGCTCAAGCCTAGAAGTTTCCCTAGAAATCGAGATACAGCACTGCCCCTCCCCCGCTTCAGGAGAAAGAACTGGTTCCGACTGCGGTCGTCTGAATGGCATCTGTGAAAGCTGGAGTGGGCTGACCGTCATTGGCCAAATCCCCAGCTCAGGTGACATGTCATCGGGTAAAGAAAAGGCAAACCTACTGGAAGGAGAAAGGGTTAGGGGATTCAGTGATGCTGTAAATGTCTGCGAAGACAGCCTGAGTCAGATAAGAGCACCTGACCCTCAGGAGTCACCAGCTGATGACCTCATTCACCGGCAGAGATGGGCCAGGAGGGTCGGGCCGGGCGTGCCCTTCCGACAACAAGGGCCTCTGACACATTACAACTGGTTCTTTAAATCCTCACCAGAGGATATTTTTCCATTTATCTTTAGATAGAGTAGGGAGGAGAGAGAGATCGATGTGAGAGGGACACATCGATTGGTTGCCTCCCGCACGACCCCGACCAGGGCCGGGACCCAACCACAACGGAGGTACGTGCCCTTGACCAGCATCGAACCCGCGACTCTTTGGTCAGCAGCTGACGCTCTGATTGCTGAGCCAAACCGGCCAGCGCCATGTCACAGCTTTGATCTGGGATTCTCTCTCGGGGAAAGAGATCGTCCTTGTCTCTCTACAGCAAAATGGTATTTTTGGAGAGAGGGAAGATTTCCAGGGGCTGATTAAAAAGAGCTACCGAGCACAGGGCGAGAATCCCAACGCCGAGCAGCCAGAATGTGCCCGCAACGTCTTCATCAACCGAACCGGATGCTCGGGACTCAGACGGCTGTCGCCGAGTCCTTCGGGGAGCCCACCGCAAGGCCTAGGGAGCCGCCCTTTCGACAGAAAAGGCCGTCGGGTGTGAAAAATGAGATGACCACACGATTTAATAATTCCTCCAAAGCGAGATGAATTCCTTCAACCCAGAATCTAGTTTTAGATTAGATCAGAATAACAAGATGATGTCCTAAATGTACGCAGAGCTTACCGCTTAATTTTAACAGATTCTTGTCTTTTGTGGGAAACTAAACCAAAGGGGGCTGAGTTCCTGTTCTCGTGACGTTTTTCATTAAATACAGAGACTATGTTCACGCATTTAATTATCATTCATTGAACATGGTTCTGGGCTGGGCTTGCTGGACTTGGAGGTGAGTGAGAAAACACAGGTCCCTGTGCAGGAGGGCCATGGAGACGGGCAGGTGGGCCATGGAGACAGGCAGGTGGGCCACGGAGACAGGCAGGTGGGCCACGGAGACGGGCAGGTGGGCCACGGAGACGGGCAGGTGGGCCACGGAGACGGGCAGGTGGGCCATGGAGACGGGCAGGTGGGCCATGGAGATGGGCAGGTGGGCCATGGAGACGGGCAGGTGGGCCACGGAGACGGGCAGGTGGGCCATGGAGACGGGCAGGTGGGCCACGGAGACGGGCAGGTGGGCCACGGAGACGGGCAGGTGGGCCACAGAGACGGGCAGGTGGGCCACGGAGACGGGCAGGAGGGCCACGGAGACGGGCAGGAGGGCCACGGAGACGGGCAGGTGGGCCACGGAGACGGGCAGGTGGGCCATGGAGACGGGCAGGTGGGCCATGGAGATGGGCAGGTGGGCCATGGAGACGCGGCAGGTGGGCCATGGAGACGGGCAGGTGGGCCATGGAGACGGGCAGGTGGGCCATGGAGACGGGCAGGTGGGCCATGGAGACACGGCAGGTGGGCCATGGAGACGGGCAGGTGGGCCATGGAGACGGGCAGGTGGGCCATGGAGACGGGCAGGTGGGCCATGGAGACTGGGCAGGTGGGCCGTGGAGACGGGCAGGTGGGCCATGGAGACGGGCAGGTGGGCCATGGAGACGGGCAGGTGGGCCATGGAGGTGGGCAGGTGGGCCATGGAGACGGGCAGGTGGCTGCCATATGACGTGACGAGTAAGACAGGGCTGCCTGCAGCGTTAGGGGAGAGACACGCCACCTACCCCGGGAAAGGGGGAAGGAGCTCCGGGGAGGGGTCGTAAAGGGTGTGAAGTTGCATGGAAGTGTTGGGGGGCCACAAGTAAGGACAGGTGGGGAGTTAGGAGCCTTCCGACCGAGAGAACAGTGTTCACAGGAAACACCAGAAGCGGGAGCTCGGGTGGCAGCCCAGAGCGTGTGGTGCCAGAGACAGGACAGGAGGCGGTGCCACGCTGACGGGGTCTTCTGTACATGCTAAGGCGCGTGGGCTTTTCCCTGTAAGCAGTAGGGCAACATTGTAGTGTGGGACCCAGGAACTCGAGTGTTCAGGCCTGACGGGAACATGGACTGCAGCAGAGAGCCCAGGTGGGGCGGCAGAGCCCTGAGCCCAAGTGGGGTCTCCCGCCCCGAACTGACTCCTTATGCTGGTCCCTCCCTGCCAGCTGGGCTCATCACTGTGCCTCTCTGGCCTCCCGTCTTCTCTTCTGTAAAACGGAGACAACCATACCACAGACGTTGCTGTGATGACTCAATGAGAAAACACAGAATGTTCCATTGGACACCGTGGGGAAGGCTCCTCCAGCATGAACAGTATGTCATAAGGACCAGGGTCTGGAGACAGTGCTACACACTCCACAAGGGATGTGGGAAGTGACGTGATCTGAGGTGGAACTTGACATTTTTCTCGTGTTCATGTGTATGTGTTCATTGCGTAGCAAAATAATTATGACGAGGATATGAAATCTGCATTGGCATATGACTCAGCAAACATTCAGCTGAGTTTAAAAAGAAGGGCCCAGTGTATTCGTAATAACCTAAGTGACAGCGCAGGGATCTGTGCGCCACAGAGGAAGACGCTGGGTGCGAGTCCCGCAGTGAGAGCCGGAGCCGGGAAAGTGTGCTCAGCACAGAGTTTGGGAGGAAGCTGGGAGGACAGCTCCAAGGGCGAGCGATACACGTGCAAAGTGAAAGTAGCCACGGATTACAGGGGGACTCTGGATGTAACCACCTACGAGGCCTGGACCTCTGAGGAGGCTGAGCGGGTGGAGGAGACACACTGTGAGATGCTGGTAAAGATGGCCAATAAAATATGGCCTTTTTTGACTTGGAAAAGTTTTCCCCAAGTAACCTTGATTCAGAGGAGAATGAGTGGAGGTTGGGGTCACGCCATCAATGCCCCATCCTCAACTCCCGGCCCTGATCAGGGGTGCCAGGAGAGGTGTGGGGACTTGTTTGCGGTCCTCATTTGTCCTGTGATCTTGGATGCTTTCCTTTGCTCTCTGAGTCTCAGCTTTCTTATCTGGAAGGCAGGGACAGCATGCCATTTTCTTAACACCAGGAACAGCATAAGCATTGCACAAAGAAAGGAAAAACTAGGAATGGAGAGAAGCAAAAGGGAGTGAGATTGGATGTTTTGGCCTGACATTTAGTAGGTGCCAAATAAATGTTGATTTCCCCTCCTTCGGTCTCCATCACATTTATGTAGGTGGTACACAGAAGTGTGACGTTTGGGAAACCGAACTGAACAAACAGCAGTAACAAACTTCCCTCTGATGCCCAGGGGCACAGCTAACATTGCCCTCTCCTGGGCTCCCACAGCAGTGAATGAACACCTCGCTTATTAAGACTCATCACACTGGAGAAGTGTTGTAGTTTTTTTCCTGAAGGTGCTGTCTTGAGTTTGCATCTCTAACCCAACCACTAGAAATACGTAATTTTCAATTGCAATTAAAATCTACGTATGTAATTGCAGATTAATGATCCCTGTGCAAACAGCATTATTTCAGACGTGTTTACATTGATCACCTGATATAACTCAGAGAAATTATGTCATCTGCCCAAGGTCTTATAGTGCATTCTTAGCAGAGCTCGGACTAAACCTGTGTCCTTTGCGATTAAGGAGCCCGCTCCTCTCTCTGCCAGCACCTGAGAAATGAGAACGTGGTGGAGAGATGGGGTCAGAAGGACAGCAGCATGGGTCTCTGGGCAGGGAAGGAGGAAGGCTAAGTGAGCACCGAATGATTCTACCTTCGCCTGTCTCATTCCTAACATTCCCAAAGCAGAAAAATGATGCCCCATGCACAGAATCACCTTCGCAGCCGTTATATAAACAAGCAGCCGGAGAATCGAAATGTGTGTGCCGAACACCTACCAATTCCCCGGGTAATAGCTCTCTCTGGGGAGAGAATGAAGGGAATAGGATTGCGGGTGGTGACTTCAGCTGTCTGTAATTTTTTCCCCCAAGAGCTGAAATAAATATGATAAATGGTAACATTTGTGAGATGTTGGTGGCGAGTACACAGGTGTTGTATTGCATGCTTTTCTAAATGTTTTAACTATTTTGTTTTTTGGGTTTCTTTTTTTTTTTTTTAAAGAAAAAAAGGTCTCCTCGGCCCACAGGTATCTGAAGCCCTGTCTGCTCAGAGCCTGGAAGAGTCGTCGGAACTAAGTGACTGTCAACCTGTCAAGAGGCAGGGTGGGGGATCCCCCAGGCAATGGGACAGTTTATGGGGTGGTGGGGTTCTTGCGGGGAGAGGAGAGGGCTTTCTGGGAGAGTCTCTAAGGGATTGAGAGAAGGTGCCCTCGTAGGAAGACCCAGAAGTTGGGGACAAAGGCTGACCATGCCTTAGGGGCTACACCTGCTCATTTATGTTGCCGAGCTACCCAGAGAGCAGGGTAACTCATCGTCCAGTCAGTCAGGGACCAGTCTTTACGGGAATAGCGTTCCCTCTGCGCTGGCAAAATTTAAACGTCCTCCAGAAAAGAAATTTGAGCCCTTTCTTTCCCTCTGTGAAACCCTGACAAACACATCTGCGATGAGAAAGTAGAGTCCCCATTTCCATAGCTCCATAATCACGGTGCTGATGACGATAATAACGATGTCAATGGTGAATCATTTCGTATTAGAAATCAATAAACGTGAAAGGATACAGCACACCGTTCTTGATATTATAACACACAGATCTCATAGTGTTCAGCAAATATCTGTATTGTGATCACACTGGATAAATACACATTTGTAGACTTTCAGAATTGACATTTTCCACTTTATTGCAGGAGAAAATGGTTTATATTGACTCGATGGTGCCACCTGGTGGTCATAGGTCATCTGAACAGGACTTTTTTTTTTTTTCTCATCTCAGGTGAGGCTGTGACTCCTTGAGGAATCTAATGTTTATGGAGAATAACCAGTGTTTATTGAGAAATTTCTTTACTGTGTGTCTAATGGAATCTCATATGTCTTCAGTACTTTCATCTGTTTAATTTTTGCAACAACACAATGAAATAACCCCTCATTTCCTGTTTTAGGGGGAGAGGGGAAGAGGCTGAGAGAGGATGGAAATCTCAGCCGGCCTTGTAGCTGGTACCGTGGAGTTGAGATTTGGACTCAGAGCTCCCGGTTCCACGGCCTCCTCCTCCCATTACACATCACAGCCTCAACGCTACTTGGCTATCTGTGCACACGGGAACGAGTCAGCACCTGCATTCTGAAAATGAGATGGATATTTAAAATGGGTGTATCCATCCATCCATCCATTCATTCATTCACGGAGCATATAGTGGCATCGCCACGTGCTTCCAGGACTGTTTTCTAGGCTTGTCATGGGGGCAGACACTAATCCCAGCCTCCCACAGATGACCCCTCTCAGAGCGAGAGCGTCCCGAGAAGAGGCAAAGAACTGATCACGGACACTGTAGAAAGCACGCACTGTGAGAACAGCCTCTTGGAAATCACTGAGCCGTGTGTTTGGAGCACACAGGCAGCAGCTGTGGCTCGCTCATCCGATGTGCGAAATCCTGGCACGACGCACACAGGTGCCCCTGGCCCAAACCACTGGGGCATTGGAACCGGCCTTGCTGAAAGCTTTATCAGCTGGGTTAATTAGCGCCAACTCGCACAGCAGAGAAGCTCTGAAATGTCAGAGGCAGATTGCCACACAAGTCCGTTTCTCACCTGCTTCGTAGTTGATGCGGGTTCCACAGCTGTCTTTTATCTTGTATCCCTGTCCATCTTGACTCTCCATCTGCAAAGCACGACCTCCAAGTGGAGGCAGCAGGGGGAGGAAGGGGGGAGGAGGCGGGCCAGGTTTCACCGTCACGTCTAGCCTCGGTGTATTGGCCGAAAGTGCCGCTCGGCCCAACCTAACTGCAAGGGGTCCTGGGCAGGAAGAGCAGCAAACAGAGATGGAGGCACTTAATTATCTCTGCATCAGGGGCCGGAGGCAACGCAAGTGGCAGTCGGCCAATGAATGATTTAAAAAATTTTAAAGAAACTCAACTTCCTGAAAGGCATCTGTGAGACAGTTCTCTGAAACCATTGGTAGAATAATTTTGAAAGTCAAACGTGGAAAGAAGTGGACTACTGTCCATCCGTCCTCCCCCGTCCAGACGGTGCTGTGTCCGTGAGCAGGAGAAAGATGTAACACAGGTGTTAGTAGGTGGCAGCCACCTTGCTGTTACTTTTAAGATGAGAGGGTGGTGCATGTTCCTTTCACCAGTGGTTTCTTATCTGTGTTTTATCACGTTAGGCTCTTGGTATTACAGTATTTACTGGTCTGCCCCGTTTAATTGTGGCTAGTGGTTTGCTGTTATAGGAAGGTGACGAGGTAGATTTCATTTCCCACTCTCATACTTGCTGAGATGAGAGCTTGAGAGAGAGACAGACAGATAGAGAGATTTGGGACATAATACTGCCCCAGAATCCATCAGGGTAAAAATTCTGCTTCTTGAATTGCTCCGAAGCCATGCGCCTGGGCTTACCTTCACTTTCTCCACAGTCCTCGCCGTTCTGAAATTCTCTCTAGCTCAATGCAGAAGACGACCAGGTGGCATTAAATGACTGCCCAGCCTGGGAGAGAGAGAGACAGGAGCCAGCGGGGAGAGGGTCAGGTTGTCCCCGGGACCCCGTGAGAGGAAGGAGAGGTGAGCCCCAGGACAGAGTTTCGGAGAACCCAGGAAAGCTGACCCCTGGGCAGCCCGGGAAGCTGGAGGCCAGCCGCCTTGGCTCCGCTGCGCATTCTCTGGACCCGGGGCGGCCGTGGGCGCTGCACTGGCTCGCTTCGCTTTTTCAATAATTATCGTTATTGTTGAAAATGTTACAGATGTCCCCCCCACTTTTCCCCCATTGACTCTCCCCCCACTCCCCACCCTCCCCGGACTTCACTGCACTGTTGTCTGTGTCCACAGCTTTCGAATTTCACGTTGGCGGCCGTGTTTCCCAGTAGCTTCCAAGGCTCCCCGGCAACTAGTGGCTGTGCTGTGTCCGGTGACTGCGCCCCCCTTACGGTAAGCCCAGCAGGGGTCGCCGCACTGAGCCCAGACACACTGAAGGTGACGGTGAGGAGTGGAGGTGGCTGGCTGGGCCAGCCCGTCACCCAGTCCCAGTCAGCGGGCACCCAATCCCCGGCTGGCTTACCAGGCGTTTGACAAGCCGGACAGGGCGACCCTGCTTTCCAACCTGGGTGCGTAGCTCTAGGCAGGTTGCAGACCAGCTGTCTCTACCTTCGAGAACCTGTTTATTTATTTATTTTTTAATATTAATTATTTTTTTCTTTATTGATTTAGAGAGAGAGGAAGGGAGAGAGAGAGAGAGAGAAACATTGATGAGAGCCCTGGCTGGTTTGGCTCAGCGGTTGGAGCGTCAGCCTACGGACCAGAGTGTCCTGATTCGGTTCCCACTAAGGGCACGTACCAAAAAAAAAAAAAAAAAGGAAAGAAAGAAACATCCATGAAAGAGAACATCAATTGGCCGCCTCCTGCCTCCTGCACACCCCCCTCTGGGGCTCAGGCCCACAACCTGGGCATGTGCCCTGACCAGGAATCGAACCGGCAACCTCTTGGCGCATGGGTCGATGTTCAACCACTGAGCCACACAGGCCGGGAGAGAACCTGTTTATTATTAAACGGAAACGCCACAGTGGATTTGTCTGTGTACTGTTTATATTTACTGGATGAGGATTACAAAACTATTAAACTATCAGCATCAGTATGCTTGTAACGATGCATGAAAGTGGTAAGCCAAAAAAAGCATCGAGACACGAAACGACCAGTCCCGATGGCTATGCCTATGACATGGGGTACGCCTAATAAAATGTTAGGTAGGAAATAAACTCTAACACTCACTACGATTGTGTTCAAAAGGTAGGATAGGGAATAACTTTTTCTTCTCCAAATTGCTCTAATTCCGTGGCACTATAACCTCCAGAATAACTTGTAGAGCAAAATATCATCATTATTATTAATAATATATTAATTGATGACTCTATAAGATTTTATATTAATATATAGTATTTCATATTATTTTTATTGTTATTATCATGATAAACCCAATTTTCCTTGTGGCTGGTTGAAAGCGTGGAGCGGCCGCCAGTTTGGGTGTTATCATTGTTGACTGTGATTCAGAGGACTCAATTAGAACACAGGTTTTATTGAAGTCATTATATGAAAATATGTGCATATACCTGTTTTCCACTTTAAGATTTATGTTTAGAGAAAACATCCGCACTATGGCACTCAGACGTCTTCCTAGCTTCCCCGACCTCATACTTAGAATCTAAGTGCTACGAATTTGAAAATTCCGAAAGACAGGTGCCATCCCTCCTGACTTCGCCCCATCTCCTTCCTATTTCTGTCTCCCCGGGGAACGTGCCGAGCGAGGCCTCTGGCGATGCTCAGCTGAGGTTTGGGGTGAGCTCATTAGTTCTGAGCCTCAGCAGGACGCTCCCCGTGCAGGCCAGGCAGCGCCGTGCCCGAGGTAACGGAGCGCTCACCGGTCTGCGTGCCCATGCGCGGCCCCGGCTTTGCTGATCCGGGTGGTGAGTTGGCAGACCCGGCCAGGAACAGCGGCTCCGCGGAAACGGCAGTGGGAAGACTGCCAGAGCCGCTTCCAACACCATCCTTCTGCATTTGGGTTTGGGTGAGATGAGGGGGAGAAGACAGTCGGGCACGCTTCGCTGCCACATTCGGAAGACAATGTCCTTGAGAAGGAAAACAAGAGGGACTAGAAATCACAAAGATCCAGGTGTTTTACATTGATTTTTATTTAAAAAAAAAAAAAAAAAGAAACAAGGAGAGATGAACAGGAAGGGAGGCAAGGAAGGAAGGGAGATGGAAAATTCCTGAAGCCCAAAGAGTCAGAAAATGTCATCAATAGTTCGAGATAAACTCACTCAAAAGCGTTTTCTCCAGAACGTCCCAGCCTGAGATGCAGCGCCTCCTCTCACCGTGACCATGCCTTTTATTAACAAGGAAGTAGGGGAGAGGATCTCGTGTGACCATCCAGGGGGCTAAACAAGGAAAAGAAACCATTTGTTAGCTAACTCGGTTTTAGGCACAAAGGAAGGACACAGACTGTGGTCTCACGACTCCACTGTGATGGCGGAAACGTCAGCTCTGGCTGATCGGTTGGTAGATGGACCAATCCATCCCTTCGTTCATCATTCAAGGAACTCGGACACCACCCTCTGGCCGGATGCCAAGCTGAGTGGTTAGGGGCAACATCCACTCCTGCAGCTAAAATGTTGGTCCACGGACCAGCAGAATTAGCATCACCTGGGAGTTTGCTGCAATCGCACAATCGTAAGACCCACTGCAGACCTAGGGACTCCTAGCCCGCATTTTACCAAAACACCCAGCTGTCATGTGCACGAGACACTTGATCTGAGTGAGACAAGGTCCCAGAATCCGGCAAGCGCGCGATCTAAATGTTGTGGTCCCGGCCTTTTGCAGATGCTTCCTTTCCTCCGTCAAGTTCACTGGCTCCCAAGTCAGGCACCTGGGGACCACCACTCCTCAGTTCCTGAGACCAAGGGGACCATCCCAGTTTCAACCTCTAAGCCCTGTTTGCTCGGTTTCTTCATCTGAGAACATTGCAGGAAATGCTGCCCCTTGTATTTCTTTCTGAGACTTACGTGAAATGATACTTACAAACCACGGGTCAGAGTGACAGGCTTGTGTTAAGCTCTTCACAGTCAGGTGAACCCCTTGTCTCTCTTTCCTGGAGTTCCTCACCTCCGTCTACACTGGCCCGTGTCAGTCTGGAGCAAACACAGACCCTCACTTTCTTTTTATACTTCCCGGGCCATTTGTAACCCAATACTCACCTTCACTTTGGTGTCAATGTTCTTACCAGCCTGAGGGCAGGGCTGTGTTGATTTGTTCTGGACACCAAGTTCAACCCAGGGATCTGGGTTGAAAGAGCTGCTGGCCACTCGTTTGGCTGAAACCTTGCCCGAGGTATTCAATCTCATTGCCATCACTCCCTCAATGGTGAAATGGTGGTAACGATGGCAGTTTGCATTTTTCACAGCGGTGCACTAACTATTAAGGTTCCTTGTAAGCGGTGTTGTTCGTTTGCCTATCACCTTCATTTCATACTCAACCCAATGCTCTGACGTCTTGCATTCTCCGTGTGTGTGAGTTGCCAGCTGTGTGTTTTGCAGTATTTACTTAAGGTGCGACCAGCGTGGTGCTAGCTGGATAGCTTTGTGGGTGAGCGCACACACACACGCAAATAGTCACGTATTTATAAACTAAGTGCACATATGATGAAGTATTTTTATGTGGAATCACTGGGTTACCGCCAAGGGGATCTAAATAAAAAGGTGTACACTGGGCATTTTAAATGACCCATGTACTAGAAAAGCATTAAAAGCAGCCAGCAGAGGGCACAGCGCCCCAACGAAAGGGGAACTGACCGGCTGAGTCCTGATCCTCCTCACTGGGGGCGACAGCCTGGTCCCTGCTCTTCGGGACAGAGCACCCTCGGGCAGATTCCTGGGGTCTTGGGAACACACTTGGAGAACTCCGGAGTAGGTTCAGGCCGTGGGGGTCTCTCCCAGAGAGCCAGCTCACTGGTTAGGAGCTGAGACTCAGCACAGACTTGGATTTGAATCCTAATCTTTTTACTTACTGAAATGCCGATGAGGGTGGGTTTATGAACATCCTAAATCTGTTTCCCCCGTTTTGTTATGTTAATTCTTTAGAGGATAGTAAAAGACCAAGACAATGGGCCTGTAAGTAAGAAATCAGCTTGTTATTATACCAAATATTGGGGTGTGGGGTTCACTGTTGGGATGAGCCTGGCAGCCTTTCTCCTCAGAATGAAGAGAAGGCACATAAATGTACTCTTCTGCAGACAGTGGGGTGATGCAGTCTGGGAAGGAAAGGAGGTAGACCAGCAACACTGACGGATGCCCTCCTGTATGCCAGGCTCTGCGCTAGCCATGCACCCTCACAAAAAGCCAGGAGGTAAGTTATTTCTTCATTTTGCATCAAGAAGACAAGCTCAGAAAAACTAGGTCATTTGGCCAAAGATACAAACCTAATAAGCAGTTTGAAATATTATTTATTTATTTATTTTTTATCCTCACCCGAGGACATTTTTGCATTTATCTTCAGATAGAGCGGGAGGGAGAGAGGGAGGAAGAGAGAGAGAGAAACATCAATGTGAGAGAGACACACTGAGTGGCTGCCATCCACACGACCCCAACCAGGGCCGGGGACAAACTGCAACCGAGGTACATGCCCTTAGTGGGAACCGAACCTGGGTCTCTCTGGTCCGCAGGCCGACACTCTAACCGCTGAGCCAAACTGACCAAGGCTGAAATATAATTTAAATCCATGCTTCTCAGACCAGAGAGCCCAGGGTTATCCTGTTGCACGGTGGAAATCATAGTGACGTCAGAATAACCTTTCGAAAGACACCAGTCACCTAACTGCTCCTCTCAAAGCCCTTCATGGATCAACCACCCATTCATTCATTCAATAATTACTGAACAGCTACAGTCGATTTGCCAGAAGTTGAAATTTCAGAAAGAAAAAATAACATGTAGTTTTCATACTCCAACATACAACATGAAATATGAGTTACTGCCTTT
Organism: Tadarida brasiliensis; assembly: GCA_030848825.1. NCBI lineage: Eukaryota > Metazoa > Chordata > Mammalia > Chiroptera > Molossidae > Tadarida > Tadarida brasiliensis. Next base: position 7,237,844 of record CM061257.1, read on the forward strand.
GTGGGCCGCTTGCACCTGTCTTTAGGAGAGAAGCTGCCGTGGGGAGTACAGTTGACTGACAGCCTCCAACTGCCACACCTCTGGGGTCCCCAAGGGTGTTCAGAGCAAGGTCACACTCTCCTGGGACCGCTCTGGCCAGGCCTTTCCTGCTGAGTGAGGGACTCCTCTGGGGGAGCTCCCTGCTCCAGAGCCCTCAGCCTGACCCTGCTGGGGCCCCCCAACCCACCCCACTGCCCTCTCCCGGCATCAGACCGCCATGCCTCAGGGCTGCCCTCAGCTCTCCTGCCCCCTCTCCCTTCATCCCATTGACATTCCCCTAACAAATATCGTGACGTCGAGTGCGCTCACGGCATCTGCTTCCCAGAGGGACCTGAGCTGATACACGGGGTCTGGCCAGACGTCCTCGGGGATCTCAGTAGAATTGTTACACAGGGTGCGTGAGCTTCAACTGTGGGATTTCAAAACCAACGGAAAGCACGCTGTCCCATAGCAGTTAGAAATCTGTCCTAACGCTCCCTCATTCCCTAACTGAACCATCAGCTTCTTCCACGTTATGTATCCATGTTTCCATCTATCTGGCTGCCCCTTGGGAGTACAGCCATTGCTCAGGGTACGTCTCTCACGTGAAGAAGCCGAAGCAGTGCCCGTGGCAATCACACGCCAAGCTTCCCAGCCTCCATGCGGTTCCTGGGAGATGAGACCTCCTCTGTGTGCCGTTGTCACAGCTCTGTGCTCTGCCTGGCCGTCCAGTGTCCAGTGCCCAGCACAGGTCCTAGACCAATGCTGATACAGCGTCCAACTCTAAGGGAACCACCTTCTCCGGGCTGCTGGTGCGGGGAGGTGGTAGACAGGAGAGAGAGGAGACACAGCCTGTATGTTATGTCGTCACGACCAGCTTCCCCTAGCAAGGCGGTTAGACCAGGAGAAGGGCCCTGACCCACGAGTGGCCGAGCAAGAGGCCCGGCATTGAAAGCTCTGCTGAAACCAGGTCAGGCCGGGCCACTCGTATCATCTCAATCACGAATTAAGACAAACCTGGAAAACGAGGCAGTGAGCAGCAGTGATGTTGCCACCAAAGCATCAGATGGTAGAAAGTGTGCCACGCGGGGCCGCAGGTGCGCTGAAGTTATGAGTGCGAGGAAACCATGGAAAGCAGAGTCTGTGTAATCGGAAATGTTAAGGTTCGGTGGTTCCTACGTGGGTCCCAGCGTCAGAGGTCTCACTCGTACCAGCTCCGTGACCTTGGCAAGCGGTCACACTCGCCACTTCAATCCCCTTGTCTACGAAGAGAGAGTAGCTTTACCCACACGGGGTCTCACTGGCCTTGCTGGTTAGCATCTCTCATCTCCCCGTCCACCTCCACAGGAGAAGTCAGCACGGGGATGACGGGGTCACTGCTCTGTAGGGGAAGACAGTGTGACCCCTGGGGAAGCAGCTGTTCTTCTCACCATCACCCTGATGTCTGCAGGGGCATCGTAGCATCTGGACACCACGGAGAGATGCTGTCTCAGGAAAAAGCCAGTACGATGAGAACAGGGCCAAGTCAAGAACAGACAGGACCGGGCAGTGTGCCACGCGTGTCTGAAAGTCACGCTTTTCCGTCCCAGGAGCCGAGGCAGTTTTCTGTCTAGAGAGGGCTGGGCTTTCTGGCTCTGACAAGCAACACAGTTCTAACCGGGCAGGCAGTCAGTAAGGTCCATGGAGCCCAGAGGGCTCCCACGGCCAACTTGATGGAGTGTCAGACTTTCTTTGTCCCTCTAAGAACCTCCTCTCCTCCACTTCCTCTTGAATATTTTCAATAAAACCCCATTATATTTAAAAATTCTTGAGTGAGTCCTTGACCCTGACTAGCCCGTTGGCTTGCAGGAACCCGTTCTCACTGCGTCAGGGAAAATGCTGTACGCTGTGTATCTTTTAATCCCCTGCCACAGGGGTTCCCAAATCCCATGCCCTATCAAAGTGATGAGGGACTTTTCTTTTAAATGTTTTTATTGATTATTTTAGAGAGAGAGGAAGGGACAGAGAGGTAGAAACATCAATGTGAGAGAGAAACACCAATTGGCCGCCTCCTGCACGCCCCCTACTGGGGATGGAGCCCACAACCCGGGCATGTGCCTTGACCGGGAATCGAACCAGGACCTCTCAGTCCATGGGACGACACTCAGTCCACTGAGCCACACTGGCCAGGCGAGGGACTTTTTAACCACAAACCCCTGTGCAGGCTATCTTCACAGGCATGCCACCTTTCCCAGGGTCCTGTGCTCAGAAGGGCCCTGCGTTTGGTCTGCTGCTCTGCTTCCAGCATCTTGAAATTCTGAGCAATTCTAACAAGGGATTCCTCATGTCCACTTTTCACTGAGCCCCACAGAATCACAGATTTTGATTCACAAATTCTGTGGTCGGGCCTGGCCAGTGTGGCTCAGTGGTTGAGCATCGACCCATGCACCAAGAGGTCACCGGTTCAATTCCCGGTCAGGGCACATGCCCAGGTTGTGGGCCCGATCCCCAGTGGGGGGCATGCAGGAGGCGGCCAATCGATGTTCTCGCTCATCGATGTTTCTATCTCTCTCCCCCTCTCCCTTCCTCTCTTTCTAAAATCAATAAAGAAAAAAAAATATTTTTTAAAAGAAGTTCTGTGGTCGAGCTGGGGAATCAGCATTTTTTCTACAATCCCTGCCAAGAGGATCTTACACAGACACATCTTCAATCAGTACCTGTTTAAATACATTGAGACGTTTAAAATATATTGATTTTTTTTTTTAATTTGCTTGATGGAAACATTTTGGGAAGTGGAGTTAGTCCTTGAAAAACCTCATAAATTCAGATTCTGGAAATAGAAGGGTCCTTAGAAGGATCATCCCCACTGGTTCTCCACATCGGCCGCATAACGGGGTCCTCAGAGGCAGGTCCGAAATCACCAATGCCCTGGCCATGCCCAGCGTTTGAATTCAATTGGTCTGAGATGGGACTTGGGGATCATCATTTTTATAAGTTCCCCCGGGGATTCCAGGGCTGAGGACCTCCGATGCAGGCTAATGTTCTTACATTTGAGGAGATGACCAGAAAAAGAAAATGGCTTACCCAAGGTGATACTAATGCCACGGACAGATCGATAGCCACTGTAGACAGTGGCCCAGGAGTGAATGTTGGATCAGAACATGGACTTCAGAATCTCCGCCCAGACACCTGTGGTCAGAACCGGCGGTCTGTCCACTTCGCTCAAGCCAGCTGTCCTCACCGAGCGAGTTTGGTAAATATCGGTGACTGACTGTGGTCTGTTCCTCACTTATTGTAAGGACATTATTGGAGCAGAGTCAATCCCTAGCATTAGATACCAAGACATAACATTTTAAATGATGGGTTAGAGTCAAACAATAGATGCTTTAATGACTCCAAGTGTCATAAAGCAGGAGGTGCACAGAGAGAAAGGTCGCACTGCAGGAAGACAGCTGAACCCGGGCTCTGTCCACACCGGCCTTTCCCTCCAGGCTGGGCTTCAGCCTCGAGGTAGGTCACCAAAGGTCAGGGCAGGTCAGTTCAGCTTCCCCAGTGGCCAAAGTCAGTCACAGGTGAGCGCTGGAAAAGAATCCAAACAAATCGCAGACAGGTCAGCTTTGCCGTCTTCCAGCCCTTACGGGGCGAATTTACAGGAAGCAGGAATGGAAGGATTAACAGGAGGCAGTGATTGCTCATAGCGCTTACCAGGCTGTGTTATCACTATTAATTTACTGGTCTGCTAGTGTCACTAAAATTTTAGCACCTCTCAGATTGAATAATCCTAGTATGTGTAACTGTTGGAACATAGGATGGAATCCGCAAATGCTTGTTGAATTAATAAACATATGGATTTGTACATGTAAACAGGGGTGGGCAGACGTAGGTTTACACTTCTTGGTATGGAAAATAATGCAATAATTAAAAAATAACAATACAAGAATAAACTCTGTGTCACATACTCACAACTGTAAACCTACTTTGCCCACTCCTGTACTAACTCTGTGTAATAACGTTAAATATCCCTTTTAAATACTTGCTAAAGTTTTTGCCCCGCCGGTTTGGCTCAGCAGTTAGAGCATAGGTCGAGGTTTCAATTCCCAGTCAAGGGCAAGTACCTGGGTTGCAGGTTTGATCCCTGGCCCCAGTCAGGGTTGTGCAGGAGGCAACCAGTGGATGTGTCTCTCTAACATCGATGTTTCTCTCTCTCTCTCTCTCTCTCTCTCTCTCTCTCTCTCTCTCTCTCTCTCCCTCCCTTCCCCTTTATCTAAGAATCAATGGAAAATATATCCTCGAGTGAGGATTAGCAACAACCAAAAAAACACTATCTAAAGTTTTATTTTTTTTTCTATCTAAAGTTTTAAATAGATTTTATTTATTGGAGCAGTTTTAGGCTTACAAAAAACTGAGTAGAAAGTGAAGAGATTTTCCATGTGATTCTGCCCCCCACACCCCCACCCCCGCAAGCACAGCCTCCCTACTATCAACATCCCCCACTAGAGAGGTGCATTTAATCAATGAACCTACACTAACACATCATTACCAAAGTCCATAGTTAATATTAGGCTTCACTCTTGATGTTACACTTTCTATGGATTTCGACAAATGACATGGATCCATCCTTATAGTATTATATAGAATAGTTTCACTGCTCAAAAAAGTTGTCTATAATCCTATTGATCTCTCCTTTCTCACTAACCCCTGGCAACCTGTTCTTTATACTATCTCTATAGTTTTGTCTTCTCTAGAACGTCATATAATTGAAAGCATATCATAGGTAGCCTTTTCAAATTGGCATCTTTTACTTAGCAGTGTGCATTTACATTTCCTCCATGTCATTTTTGTGGCTTGATGGCTTCTTTCTTTTCAGGGCTGAGTAATATTCCATTGTCTGCATGGACCATAGTTTGTGTATCCATCCGCCTGCTGAAGGACATCTTGATTGCTTCTGAGTTTTGGCAATTATGGATAAAGTTGCAGGTTTGTGTGTGGACACGTTTTCAACTCCTTTAGGTACATGTTTAGGTTGTGATTGCTGCTGGATCAAATGGTAAGAGTATGTTTAGGGTTGTGAGAGGCTGTCAACCCATCTTCCAAGGCAGCTGCACCATCTCGCTTTCTTACCAACAGTGAATGAGAGTTCCTGTTGCCCCACTGCCCTGTCAGAATTCAAAGTCATCAATATTTTGGATGACGACCATTGTAATAGGTGTGCAGAGGTATCTATTATTGTTTCCATCTAACGTTTGAATTGAAAAGGCTATTTTTCAGAAGTAAATAAGGAAGTATGCTAGACAATAAGGGAGTTGCTGACTTTGTCCTGTTTATTTCAATTAAGAATATTACAAACGAATATTTACATTTTCATAAGAAAAATAAGAAGCAATAATCCATGTTTTATTAAAATAAACACCATCATGTCAAATGCATTTTCTGTAGTTGTCTTGGTCCATTTGTGCTGCTGTAACCAAATATCGGTTACTGAGTGGCTTACAAACAACAGAAATGAGTTTCTCACAGTTCCGGAGCGTGGAAGTCCGAGCTCAGGACGCCAGGTGCTTCTGCGTCTGGTGAGAAGCCACTTCCCAGCTCAGAGACACCGTTTCCTCGGAGTCCTCCCTGGCAGAAGTGGGTAAGCGCGTTTTCTTGGGCTTCTGCTATGAAGGCACTAACCTCACTCATCCTTTGCTCCCATGGCCGGGTCATCTCCCAGAGACCTCACCTGCTAATACGATCACCTTCGGGGTTAGCATTCAACGTAGTGGAGAAAACAGTAAATATTAAGGTGGCTGCAAACAAATTTAATATAGGCAATCATAATTCTCCTATATAAAATAGCAACCAGTTTTTTTTTTTAATTACCTGTCCAGATTTATTTGCTTTTCATTTAAAAAAAATTTTTTTTAGCAACCAGTTTTTTTAATCTAATTTTAAAAGCATATATTACAACAGTAACAAAAAAATATGAAGTCTCTACAGATAAATCTTTATGGAAAATTAGCGAGATATATATGATAAAACACTGAAAATCTACTGAGACTCAGAAATGTTGAATAAATGCAAAGGCAGATCTTGTGGTTGGATAGGAATATCCAATATCATAGAAGTTCAATTCTCTTCAGATTAATCTATACACTTAAAGCAACCACAATAAAAATATTATTCTTTAAGATTTAGGCACTATAAAGCTTTCATGTGAAAATAAATAAATAAATAAATAAATAAATAAATAGAATCATAATAGATTAACTATCTCCTATGTACCAGGTGCTTTTCTAAGCATTGCAGATGTGTTAAATAATACACTTTCATCAATTCTAGGAGAAAAGCTATATATTATTCCCACGCTTACAGATGGTGATTTCGAGAAACAGAGAAGTTGAGTGACTTGCCCAAAGTCACACAGCTACCATGTGGCAGAGGCTGTATTTGAACCCAAACAGTCAGACTTCAGAGTTTGGGTGTTTAATGAACTAAGGCTCATTTAAAGAGAACCAGGAAAGTTCTGGTGGGGAACAGGTAGTGATGGAATGGACATTATGAGTCCCACATAATGTTAAATCATATATCAAAGCTCAGAGCGGGTACCAATGGCCCAACAGAAGAGAGGAGAGAAATCCAAACATGCAGGAGAGTTTAGGATGACATCAGCGGAGTAAAAGGATCCCTTTTCATAGATGGTGCTGGAACAGCCTGGTGGCCATGGGAACAAGCATGAAATCGTATCCTTACCCCACTCCATGCATCACAGTAAACTCCGTAGGGTTTGATGTTTTCGCATCCCCCCCGCCCCCACAAATCACATTAACAGTAATAGGAAAATAAGTCATTTTAAAAATTGGAGTGGGAAGGTCTGTCTTAGTATTACTGAAAGTCCAGAAGGTATAAAAGATCTACAATCTTAATCAGTTTGTAACTGGAAAAATAAAATGCTGATGATGATGTGGATGTAAAAAATAAAAAAATAAAAATTTAAAATAGAGGACTCCAGTGCTCTGGTCTGAACAGCTGGGTGAATGCTGATGAGATTGTCTAAGACTGAAAATCTAGGAAGAAGCAGGTTTGGGGTATGTGGAATGTAACATTCATTTCTGTAAATTGCAAATGCCATTAAATAACCCCGTGGAGATAAAGAGTAGGCAGTTCATCATCGGCGTCTAGCGTTTAGAAGACAAAGCAGGACTGGAGATTGATTTTTGAGTTACTGGTGCATATATTACAATGAATAATAAATTAATTTTATTACATATTATTTAAGTCTTTGCTGGCATTTTACTCTCTACTGAATAATAAAACAAACGGAGGCTCAAGGCAGGTACAAGACGCCTCTACCTCGCTGTCACGGACTACGTGTTGAACAACACAAAACCCACGCCCTCCAGTTGCTCCGAGTCCAGAGAATGTGTCAGACGATGTAAACAAATAATACATTCTAGATTTTAACTTCCACCTGTGACTTAAATTCAACTTTTGTGCAGCACTTTTTTTTAAAGCAGCCTACATTCTCTTGGGAGGGGAGCTCTTCATGACATCGGAACGTGTCTCCATCTGACTGTCCTTAAAGAGAGGCCACCCTTTGCCTCGTCTCGGCTGGGGACTCCGTCTGCCCTTTGCTGTCACTGCACACCCAGTGCACCCACTAGACACTGAGGTTTTTCGTTTTGTTTTTTAATCCTCACCCAAGGATATTTTTCCATTGATTTTCAGATAGAGTAGGAGGGAGAAAACGAGAGAGAGAAACATCGATGTGAGAGAGTCACATCGACTGGCCACCTCCTGCATGACCCCAACCAGGGCCAGGGCCAGGGACTGAACTGCAACCAAAGTACATGCCCTTAACGGAAATTGAACCCACAACTCTTTGGTCCACGGACCGACGCTCTAACCTCTGAGCCAGACTGGCCAGGGCAACACTGAGGTTTTGTGTTTTTATTTTATTTTTTTTCCCCTTTATTGATTTTAGAGAGAAAAGAAGGGAGAGGGAAAGAGAGATAGAAACATTGATGAGAGGAAACATCAATTGGCCACCTCTTGTGTGCCCCCCACTGGGGATTTGGCCCACAACCTGGGCATGTGCCCTGACCGGGAATCAAACCGGCGACCTCTTGGTGCATGGGTTGATGCTCAACCACTGAGCCACACCGGCCGAGCAACACTGAGGTTTTTAATCAGCTTGAAGCCTCTGTGCTTTCCGTCACAGCACCCTCAAGATGCAGATGTAGGTCAATGCACCCCCAATGTCTTCTTCCTTTCCTGCCCCCAACATCGTGACAATAACAAAGAGGAATACGTGAACGCTATTATGAGAGCAAATATAAAGCCTTTGACTCTAAGTCACACACTAAGATCCCATCCACCTAGTGGCCACCAAAAGCCAGGCTTCCCAGGGCGGTGAGTCCAGGTGTCCCCAGCGCTTCAGGTGACTTGGGTGTTATCTCAACGGGGAACTGGACAAAAATAAAGGCAGAGGAAGTACAGGAGCTCTTGGTTCAAATCCTGGCTGCCAAGCCCCAGGAAGAACCCTTCAGCAAATCGCTGACCCTCGCTGTGCTAAATGAGTGAAATGAGAATAACTCAAACGCGATTGTGTGTGCAAAACTCCGGCGTAACCTGTCCCCCACCCCCTACTTTCTCTGGGAAAAAAGGAATGAAAGTCATCTTTCTTGACAAGAAATCCAGCCCACCCGCTCCCCAGGCCCTTCCGGACGTACCTCTTAGGTTTCAAGTCACAGAAGCAGGCTGACCACTGAGCCGATCGCGGGCAACCCCACTTCAGAGACAGGCCTGGCTGACAGAGAAAATAAACGGGTGAGGAGTTGTCTCAAAGGCAGTTTTATAAATCAGGTCCTTGCTAACAGCCAGGGGAAAATATCAAGTCTTTCTCTGCACGCCCCCCGCCCCAAACTCTGTGAAATACGGTATATTTTCCAAAGTCAAGTGCTCAGGGTCCTCTATTGCTTTAAGAAGCAGGAGGCCAGGAGGGAAGGGGCCTTGGGGATGCTGAGAGGGGAGATCTGTGACACATTGTTCTGCTGAGAAGGTGGAGGACCACAGAGGTGTGTGGTCCTGCGACGCACAGGCCTGGCCGATGCCTCCCTCCCCCAGAAACTCATTTATCACCTTGATGGTTTCAGCTCATTTGCAGCCAAGTTATTGTCACCCCTAAAATAATGTGGCTTGACAGGGGGAAAAAATGCAATCCTTGTGAAAAGTTACATAGTCATCACACTCTGGAATCAAAATATAGGCTGCAGTATCCAAACACGGCCCTGGGTACGGCGGGGGTGGTATTTCCTCTCTCCCGCAGGCTTTGGTTTTCGAACAGGACATTAACATTTATGTCATGTTAACATGCACCTAGGCATGGCGTGTGGCCTCCTGCCACGGACACAGAGAAACACACGCCCCGCATGACCGCCGAGGCTCGCAGTGTAAATGCAGACGCGTGTTTCCTTGCCCGGAGAGTTAATAGAGGGCGGCGAGACTTCAATGTTTAGTCATCCCCCGGCGCACAGACTCCATTTCACATGTCAGGAAAGCACTAAATCTTGCTGAGCTATCAGCAGCAACTGAGTTTCATCCCCAGAGCCAATTAAGCCGAAGCATTCTCAGCTTGGAACCCCCAGGCCTCCCGGCCACCGCGTTTCACGGCATCAGTGACCTCGACACTTTGTCAGCCCAGTGTCCCGTCTGTGAAGCCAAGGAGGTCGGTGAACCTGCACGCTCGTTGCGAAGAAGGAAGGAGTTGATGCACAGGAAAGGGTCGGTCCCGGTTTCTGGAACGAAGCAGACGAGCAGTGCGGGAGGGCTGATTTTCACCCTGGTTCTGTGTTGCATTTCTTACCTTGCACACCCTTAAAACTGGGTTCTACCTGCGTCAATCCCAGAGAGCCGGACCTGTGTCCCCACGCAGCTGTGGGAACCTGCAGGCACGACCATGTGCCTTGTTTCCTGTTCCGCTGGAGCTGGAACCAGACCACACCAGCAAGGAGAGGTCTGCCTCAGTGGAGAGCTGACACCGGCCAAAAGGGAGCAGAGTGGAGGCCCTGCAGTCCCTGGGGACACGGCTGTCCCTGACTTCCCTCTTCCTTACACCCTTTCTCCATTCTGCACCCAAAACAGATCTTAAAGAATCACAATGCCATGCGTTTTCTGCCTAGGCTTCATCTAGCTGAAATCCCTTTCTTTCCTTGCCCCTTCCTGAATGAGTCATCTTTCCAGGACCAGTGTGAGCACAGCTCCCCCTGCTGACTTGGAGGTCCCACTTCTGTACCCTCATAGCACCCGCTCTGGGATTCCATTCCTTCACCTCCCTCTGGGGCTCCATCTCTTCACCTCCCTTGGTCATCTGTTCCCTGTCCCACCCTTTCTGGCTCGTATACAAAGGCCCGGCTTTGTTCTAACCTCTCCCAGTCGCTAGCACCTGTGGGCGACACAGGAAGTGTTTGGGAAAGTGCACTTACATGTGCCCAGTATGGATCATTCTACTCGGGTTGTGTGCAGGACATCGAGTACAGCCTTCACTGAGCACCCCAGGACCTGCAGACTGGCAGGGACCCTGGGGACAAAGGTGACTTTACTGCCCCTTTAACCCCAAAGTTCCTACGTTCACTCATTTTGTGGACCCTGCAATTTTGTCCTTTCATATTAACTCAGTGAGAGACTTCAACCTTTTTAAATTAAGTTGATTATGGTGTCATTGGTTAATAACTTTATATAGGTTTCAAGTGTACATTTCTATGATACATCATCTGTATATCGCATTGTATGTTCACCACCCTACATCAAATCTCCTTCCCTCACCGTATATTTGACCCCCTTTTCCCTTTACTAACCCCCCAACCCCTCCCCTCTGGGAACCACCATACTGTTGTCTGTGTCTATGAGTTTTTGTTTGTCTTGTTTGTCCATTTGTTGCTTTCATTCTTACGTCCCGCAAATGAGGGAAATCACATGATTCTTGACTTTTTCCGTCTCACTTCTTTCACTTAGCACGGTCTTCTCAGGACCCATCCATGTCGTGGCAAATGGCAGCATTTCACCTTTTCTGTGGCTGAGTACTATTCCATTGTATGTGCGTACCACATCTTCTTTATCACATCCTCTATAGAAGGACACTTTTAAAAAAGAATATTTTAAAGAATATAGCCCTGGACGGTTTGGCTCAGCGTTTGGAGCGTTGGCCTGCGGACCAGAGAGTCCCCGGTTCGGTTCCCGCTAGGGGCACGTACCAAAAAAAAAAAAAGAATATAAATGTGGTTTTATATTCACTTGGGAGAAACGTCCACGGCATGTAGTATATCACTGCCGCAAACAAAGGTCTTTGTTGTCACTTTGCACAGTCCTTACCGCACATGTAGTGATGAGGGTGCTCATAGGCATTTTGAGTTAGAATAAGAACTCACTTGCTGTGCATTTTTTTTCTCTACTCATGTCTCTTTTAGGTGGTTTAGCAATGGCCTCAGCTCTATTTTCTTGTGTTCAGCCCAGGAAAGAGCTATATGGAAGGAGTTCAGGGTCCTTGCCTCACAGGGGAAGCAAAATTGCAGACTCTGTGCAAATGTGGTTTTTAGATCTTACTCAGCACTATGGATTTTCTCTCAGTCCATAAAGATTTTACTCTCAATTAACAGTTTTAAAAAAAAATAGTGATCTATTATGAAAAGTACAAAAAGTAAGGCGACCAATTCATATGCTTATGTTATCATTGTTAACTGGACAGCATATTTTTTCTTTACCTTCCAACAGTACGGATCTTATCAATCTGAATTCAAGGCCCAAGTTTATTCACCCTTATTACCCAAATGAATGAGAGTTATCGGTGCATATCATTTACCGACAAAACTGTTTTGAAATTCAATTTCTCTTAATTTGATATAGACCATTAAACCCATGGCACTAATTATCTCTTGTACTGTGAAACTATCTTTCAAGAATAAAATGCAGGCTAGCAAAGCTCTCTGCTGTTGTATTGATGCCTTAAGGGTGCATTTCAATTGAACTATATAGGAGTATGATATTTTTCCATGTTCATGTGTTCTCATTAGTAGTTTATCAGAGCAACAATTGATAAATAATTATCACAATTATCTAACATTTGTGGTATGTTTCTTTTTATGATATCTTCAAATTTGGCTTGAAATAAACATTCTGGAAGATGTATAACAAGATCTCTTAAAAAGTTCATACCATGATAACCTATAAATTTGTTTATATTAATTTATGACAGATAACATCATTGAATTTTTATTTGCAAAGATACTAAAACTGTTCATTATATCATTTGTATATATTTGAAACTAATACAACATTACTAGCTGAAGTATACAATTAGTTAAATAAATTATGGTGTATCTATATAATAAAATATTCAGCCATTAAAGATAATGATTTTCAAGAATATTTAACTATGAAAAATTTGCTTATGATGTGTGAAGTGATAAACACAGAAAACAAAAAATATAGAGAATATTATACCATTTTCTTCTCTGTATCTATCTATCTGCATATTAATTTATCTATATATTTGAGACAAAATATTTAAGAAGAGATAAACCAGTAAGTCAATTCTCAATCTTCAACATGATAGAATTCTGGTATTTTTCTTTATATCCCCTTTATTTTTCAGAATTTCATATAATGACTATAACATTAAAACCATGAAGGAAAGGCCATTTATTTATTGTTGTCATACAGCTATGTTTGAGACTGTTTGAGAAAGGGTAGAATTAAAAGAGGGAGAATTAAAGGCAAAGAAAAAAGAAGGAAAGAGGGAAGATGGGATGCTCTCTATCTTGACATTTTCTCCATTATTTTTTGATATGTGAAGTAAATGAAAAACCAACAGTCACCGATGAAGCAGGATCTGGTGTTGATCATGGCAGGCACTTAAAACTCATCAGCTCGGGGTCTGCTAACATTTAGGAAAGCAAATAGCCAGCCAGGGGTTCCAAATAAAAGCACAGGGCAGAAGTCAGCAAAGATCATTACGGCGATCTTCAAAGGCCAGCTCGGACCACACATTTGGGTGGCAGCTCACATGGTCACCATTCAAGAATTCAGAGGAAGAACCAGAAGGGGCCGGAATTGGGGCGGGGGAAGGGTAGAAGAGCTGTTTCCTGTGGCAAAGCCCTGTAAGCCTACTGAGAAGCTAAAGTGATGTCACATTCGAAAGAGACTGGAGTAAACGTTCCTGAGCTATCGTGAGGAGGACCAGTATTTCTGGTATTTGGAGAGAGTTCTGTCTTTTCGCTTTTGCCATTGAAATGTATCCGCATCACTACCACACAGTTCTAGGCATGAGATTTTGATTGCTGGAAAGAGAATGTGCTCAGGCCACAAGTAAAGCATGTTTCACTGTGAGGGCACCATTGATCCATCTCACAAGTCCAAGCCAACCTCGGCTTCTGAGGGTTGTGTTGGTACTTCTCAGGTGTCTCTCCTTCTAGACCTCCCTTCTCCTGCTTTGGTCTGCAACTGTCTCTCTCTGTTTCACTCACAGCATCTCTGTTTCACTCGCAGCATCTCTTCTCCCAAAGCCCTCCGAGGCTTTAACTGGTCGTATCACCAACACTGGGCCCAACTCTACTTGACCTCTTAACTCAAGAGTTTGCCTTTCTCTTCAACTCATTGTCTCATCGTCATCATTCTTCATTCCTCCGAGAAAATCCCATTGGCCAAGTTGGGCCAGTGTCGCACATGGTACAATCAACAGCAATAGAAGTTATATGTGTATTTAAGGTGATGCCTCCTAAGGTTGTGGGTGAAGTCATCTCTCTGTTAATGTTAACAATGAACATGTCTGCAGCATGTACTTCTTAGGGAAAAACAGCCCTGCGTGCTTGACAAGACTCTAGTGTTTGGCCATAAGGTATCAAACATTAAAAGGGATTAGAGAGGGAAATATTTATTAAGCATCAGAACCTAGGCACATGGCAGCCCACTTACTCACGTGAGATATTCTTCTAATAGCTGTTAATAGTTACTGAGCATCTACTACTGAGAACCAAATGGTTTCCTATATGTTGTATCATTTCAACCTCATACAGTGCTGCAGAATTCTTGCCTCGTGTTACAAATGAGAATAGTTAACAACGGTTCTGGTCACCCATTCTGATTCATATGTGGGGGGTAGGAAGTTTTCCCCACACCATTAGGCAATGCTCTGACACCAGCTGGGGTTTCAACAATTCAACTCAATTCTGACACTATCTACCCAGAGAGAGAGCATCAGATCCCATAGATTAAGCGCTCAGTCCCACAAGAGTATTCCCTTTGCACGCTTCAGATGCAGTCCCAAGCTCAGGTCATCACCCGAGCTTCTAACAGACCTGTTACAGATCGAATGTTCCAAGGATCCCTTCCTTGGGTTCAATTAATTTGTTTGAATAGCACACAGAACTCAGAGAACCATTGTACTTACCAGATCATCAGTTTATTATTAAAGAAAAAACTCAAAAACAGCCAGGTAGAAGAGGTGCACAGGCAAGTTATGGAGAAAGAGTACAGAGCTCCCATGTTCTCTTCCATCAGGCCAATCTCCCCAAATCTCCATGTTTTCAACCAGAAAGCTCTCCAGACCTGTTCTTTAGGTTGTCATGGTGGCCTCACTGCATAGGCATGCTTGATTAAACCACTGGCCAGTGGAGGTCAGGGAGGTGGGACCGAGTGTTCCAACTCTCTAATCACTGGCAACCGGCCCCCAACCTTAGTTGCCTTCCAAAAGTAACCTCATTCGCACAACAGAAGATACCTTTATTGCTCACATCTTAGGAAATTACAAGGGTTTTAGAAGCTCTGTGACTGAAAGGAGGATAAAGACCAAATATATATATATATATATTTCTTATTATGAATCACAATATCACAGTTAATCTTTGGGATTTTGAGTAATTGCCCAGGGATACACAGTTGGAATGAAGTTTCGAGAAAACCCACACCTGTCTGACTGCATTAGGTAATGTTTCTCTGAAAGCCTCAGTTTAGCCTAGAGTCAATCACTGATTTACTGCGTGATCTGGCATCCGTCACTTACACTCCTCGGGCCTCATATTTCTCGTATGTGAAGTAAGAACATTCTACAAGGTATCTCGAGGGTCCCTCTTAGTTTTCACTCTTATGAAACTTTGATAATGTATTATTTTGTTTGATTCTGTTTATAGACTGAGTTTCCATAGTTAGAATTTTGTAGGAATTCTGAGCCCTACAAATAAAGATCAGTAATAAAAGGAGGGTTGATTTTAATTAAAATAATTAAAGGGTAGTTATAAATTCAACATTAATAACTGAATGTGTATGGATATAACAGCATCAAAATTATGAACTTCGATAAAATTCAGCAGTATACATTGAGTGCCTCCTTTCAACATGGTTGGCCCCTGAAAAGGACCCTAAGAAGAATTAGATGCAGAATACTCTATGTAGCAAGTGCTTCGTGAGCAGATGTGTAAATGATAGGACTCCAGTAAATGCAAACAATGAGATCACTTAAGAGCGGGCGAGTTTGGGAAAGCTTCCTGGAAGGGGAGCATTTGAGCTGTGCAGTGAGCTTATTAGCCAAGAAGTATTCATCGGAATCAATAATAATCACTATACTTTTTTAACAAAACCAACAACAGTTTAATTTAATTTGAAATAATTTGGCACTCCCTTTACATTTTTTCCATCAGCCCAAGTTCCTTAAGACAGCAGAGTGGTTACCAACGGCAGCCGGAGAGTCAAATGTGAAGAGTTCTGATGCCAGGAGCCAACCCAAGACAGATGCTGGGGGGAGAGCACAGTCAGGATTTGAGCACAGCTGTAGAGCTTTTCCCTTGACTTGTGTGGCATGGAGCTGAGTGTAAAGAATAGGAAGTGATGTGGAACGAGAATTCAGAACGATCCAGGTCCCACTGCAGTAAAAGTCTGCCTGAGAAGCAGCTGAGTACATAAAAGCTCATAAAGAAAACCAAAACAATGATATTCCCCATTGTGACTGTTTAGTCTTTCTGTAGCGACTCATGGGGTCTTGGCTATTATCTATTTTTAATATTACTTGACCTGAAAATTTATGCTACCATCTGGAAAAAGAGGAAAGTTTTCCCCTAATGTGAATATGAGTGAAGGAAAAACGATGAGGGAGGCGTCACAGAAAGTTTAAACTTTTTAAATCAGCAGACGCCACTCATTTCTTGACATTTCACAGATAACTAAACACATCAGACATTCCAACCAATTGATCAATCATTTTGTATATGTCCACCATATTCCTGATTGGGTCTCTCAAATGGCAAAGTATAAAAGCTAAGATTTCATTTCATCTGTATGATCTTTTTTTTCCCCATTAAAATAAGAAAAGCAGCTGCTCTTTGAGGGGGTGCTGCTAATTGTTTCACTAGTTTTCTTACAACATCATCATTCTCTCACCTTGAGGTTGAAAGAATCAGACAATGATATATTTCTTCTGGGACTGAACTGAAGATTTCATGTGTGGGGAGTCATTGGGAGGTAAAGTGGGGACATTTGTAATACTTTCAACAATAAAGATAAAATTTTTTAAAAAGATCTCATTGAATTCAATTCAATTTTCAGAATTCAATCATTTAGTCAAGAGTCTAGTGGAGGAGAATAATATATGCTGAGAAGTCTGCTAGATGCCTGGCGTATAGACACAAATGGTCTTTTATCTCTTACCGATACCATCAGTGATGTCAGAGATAGACAGTCAGGAAATAATTGACGCGTGCAGACGTATGTGTGCCCGGCAGGTGCCCGGCAGGATCCAGGGCACACACCTGGTGCCGAGGTAGCACAGAGCAGTGCCAGACGAAGTGGACTGGGCCAGGGAAAGACAGAGGCGTGTAGGGGACGATGCCCAGTAACCAGCATTCTCTAGGAGGAAGTGATATTTGTGCAGAAGTGGTAAGTATGGGTGGTAATTTGCCAAGTGAACAAAGAAGAAAGGTCGTGATGACTCTACTTACCAGAACTGGCATTTCTGTCTACGTTTCAATTAAATCAACCATTGAAACTGTGCAATAGATGTCAGGATACGATGTGGAAAACTCGATACTCCAGTTGGCCAGACCATGAATGAAGTACCAGGAAGCCAGCTTTCACGGAGGACTGTTATGCCCTGTTGTTTCCCTGGTGCTGACTGGGCAGTTTATCCCTCTTCCCCTCACGTGGCAGGTGCTAACCCAGCACAACCCTCCTGTCTCCCCTTCACCTCCAGGAAGAGGGAATGACTACCTAATTGGTGATTTCAGATGACAAATTGGGCAGGTGTGACCCGTTCCCTTCTCTCTTCACCTTGCCTTGGAGGGCTCTGTCCATCTCCAGAGAGCACGAGTTCCACTCGCCCTTATGCTAATGGACAGGGACCCTGCCTGAGCTGGAGTTCGGCATCAGAGGGGACTGTGGCCATAGAGAGAGGTCACTGTCTCTCAGGTGAGCTTTGTTAGTTACGGAAATGACTCTTTGGCAAATATCTGCTTTCACTCCTTTGTGTTACTTTTCACCTGGTTTTAATGCGCATTTATTTTTCAGTTGGCACAATCCCGGTCGTCTCACTGTAAAGGTAACACTGTATTGCAGCTCTGAGCTCGGACCTTGAATGCTAGTGGGAGCCCCTTCTCCGCCAGCTCTGGGTCAGTACCTTTCGGAAAGTTGCCAAGTGTCTTTGAACCTGAGCTTCCTCCTCTGTGATATGGAGATGTATAAAATGATAAAATGGCTTCTTTTCTAACCAAAAGGACTTCCTACAAATTTGGTCAAGGTTCCTTGACGTTCATTCCTTTCTACATTCTTTCCTTCATTAACATAAGATAGGGTTAAGAGCATGACTTTCAGAGCCAGACGGGGTGAGTTTGAATCCCGGCTCTGCCACTCACTTTGTTAGGACTTTGATAAGTTTTATGTATTTAAGCTACTTCATCAGTAACATTCAGATAATAATAATATCTACATCTGAGAATTACCATAGGGATTAAATATACTTTATTGAAATATAATTTATATGCAACATTTATTTTTTTTACATTTTTTTCTTTATTGATGGTAGAGAGAGAGAGAGAAAGGGAGAGGGAGAGAGAGAGATAGAAACATTGATAAGAGAATATCAATTGGCCACCTCCTGCATGCCCCCCACTGGGGATCAGGCCCACAACCTGGGCATGGGCCCTGACCAGGAATTGAACTGGCGACCTCTTAGTGCATGGGTCGATGCTCAACCACTGAGCCACACCGGCCAGGCGTACATACAACATTTATTCATTTCAGGTGTACAACATAGTGATTTGACATTTGTACACACTGCAAAGTGATCACCGCAGTAAATCTAGTTACCATGTGTCACGGTGCAAAGTGAATACCCTCCACTGACTATATTCCCCATGCTGTAGATTATATCCCCTTAACTTATTTATTTTACATCTGGAAGTTTGTACTCTTTGATCCCCTTACCCATTTTGCCCCTCACCTCAAACCCCTCCTCTGGAAACCACCAAGTGAAACTGTTTTGTTTTTAGATTCCACATATAAGTAAAATCATATGGTATTTGTTTTTCTCTGAATTACTTCACTTAGACTAATACCCTGCAGGTCCACACATATCGTCACAAATGGCAAGATTTCATTCTTTTTTGTGGCTGAGTAGTATTCCCTTGTATATATGTACCACAACTTCTATATCCGTTCATCCACTGACGAATACATAGGTTGTTTCCCTATCTTGGCCATTGTAAATCATGCTGAGAAATATCTTAGAGACCATTTCATCCAAATTCCATGTGTGAAGGAACAGAGGAGCAGAGGCATGAAGTCAGGGCTCACGTAGCCACGTAATCAGAGAGGTTCTTCCTGACCCCTGAGCCTACCTTCCCAACCCTACGGCCACTCAGCCAAACAACTCTGAACTACTCACGGCTTTGCCACTGTGTCTCTGCTCCATGCCTTTCTCACGGGCTGGCACTTCCATCTGAGATGAACTCCACCCCCCCCACCCCCTTTTTGTCAGTTGAAGCATCACCTTTACTGGGAGGTCTTCCCCCACACCCAAATCTGATTTATGTCTGCCGTATCTCAGCCTGCGTGCTTCCACACTGTGGAGCGTGACCCATGGGTTCACTTGTGGTCTTCACAAAATATTGCTCCCTGTGAAGGCAGAAAACTGCGTCCTGTAAAATTGGCCATTCGTGATTCTCGGCATGCAGTGCACTCGGTGGAATAAATAAATTTCTGTAAGTATCTCCTGACTCTCAGCAAATGATTGAAATTTATTCCTGTCCCACGCCGTATTTATCATCTAGTCTATTTTGCATTTATTTGTATGAATGCATGGATATACTTGTCACTGTTGATACATTATTTCCAGTTTTATCTTAACCACTAGGTAGTTCTAACAAATGTGAACCTGATTTCTTTAAGGTTTGTTTCTTTACCTAACAAACAGCCAACACCGGTAAGCAGAGTCAAGCATGATCACAGAGTCCATACAGCCAGTATAAAGGTCACCTTTACTTTTTTTAATATTTTGAAATATTTTTATCATATGAATTAAAACACACAATAGCCAAGTTCAATATCCAATTTTCTAAAGTTGTATTGTACAGGTTAGCACAGGATACTTGAAAATATGTTGTTTGTTTTTTGCATTGAAACTGACTTCAAGAACAAAGTAAAAGTGCTTCTGAGTCCTAGCAGTGCCCAGGCCCCAGGCAAAACCATCTATACTTCCAGCCCCAGGCAGGTAGCTCATCAGTCAACCAGAATAAAAACATGGACAGTCCTTGACAAATTCATTTAAAAAGCCATAAATACCTAGTATTGTACCTGGTCAACCTGACTTCACATATCAGGATTCTTAGTCCAAAAAGAATGTGTCATCAGTGTGTCCCTGAGGAGTTTCTCAATTTTGCTATGAAGCGAGAAGAACATGGACTGATAATAAAGAGCTGTTAAATCCCAGCACGACTACTTCCCTGTGATATTTTAACCAAAGTATTTAACTCCTCTGTCCCTTTCTGTTTCACAGGATGGGGAGAAGGTAACTAAAACTTTTCTAGGTAAAGAATCTAACTCAGATTCTGACTCATAGAAGACAATGAACAAGTGTTTGCTCCTTTTCTTTCTTCTTCGTTTAAACCAAAGCTGACAGTACCTAGCAAATATCCATTCTGACTCCATCCTGTTCCTCTGGTTTAAAATTCCCTCCCACGAAACCCAGTGAAGCCCTGCAATTCTCAAAGCTTCCCTGGATAGTCATGACCAACGGATCAGGAATCATGGAAGGGGTCAAGTGTATCGAACCCTTGGGGCTACAGTATGGAAGTGCCCACGATCACTGTGTTAGGGTAACCTGGAGACCTTCATAAAATGCAGTCCTTGAGTTCTACTTCAATCCTAGTGACTCCAAGGTTTCTGGGGTTAAGGCTCAGGAGTATGGATTTTTGATAATTTCCCAAAGTTGTCCTTATGTACACCATAGTTTAAGTACCATTGTTTTTCACGTTACTTTGACAAATTATATCTGCCTAGAGAAATATAAGATGTAGACCCTGCCATGTAAAAGGTCATAGGACATTCAGGAAACAGATAAGAACAGGCATCAGGATACTGTGATAATAAACCCTATAACAGAAGAATGAATGAAGACCTCTCAGAAATCTAGAGGGGACCAAGGTCATATTTCCATGTGTTTGAGGTTCTCAGTATACTAGAAATAAAAAATATGCTGAATCTAAATTACAAAAAATATAATGTTGCATAATTGTACCATTCACAAAATAAATCCAAGATTAATTTAGAATATAAAATTGAAAGCTAATAATAAGCCTGGCTGGTGTGGCTCAGTGGTTGAGCATCGACCCATGCACCAAGAGATCGCCAGTTCAATTCCCAGTGGGGGGCATGCAGGAGGTGGCCAATTGATGTTCTCTCTCATTGATGTTTCTATCTCTCTCTCCCTGTCCCTTCCTCTCTCTCTAAAAATTAATAAAGAGAAAAAAAAAAAAAAAAAAAGAAAGCCAATGATAAGCAGTTTGGACTTGAATATAGTGAAAATGTAAATGCCTGATGAATGTCGTTCTTCAATCTTACCAGCGTAATTTGTGGCCATATAAAGAAATTTATTATTTTGTGTCAATTTAAGAAACTCATTATGTCAACAGTCTAAATTTAATTTCATGACCATGACCCTTCAGTCAATCCTTCACCCCATCCAGTGTTAGTTTCTAGGACGAAAAGAAACTAGTTAACTAACGACCATGGATCTGGGGAAAGTTGGGAATGTCTTCACAGAGGAAGGACAATAAATCCGGGTGTTGAAGTTTAAATAGAAGTTTGTTGGGCTGTCCTCTCCATGCACGGCTTACTGCAGCATGCTCTTACCCAGAGCTGCTGGCTCATGGCTTAGCTCTTTGTCTTTATAAGTCTCTGACGGTCTAGCACGTGATTTCACATAGGATGATGGCAAGATTCAAACCTTTCAGATCTGTTAACCACTCCCTGTATTTCTCAGAACTATTAACCATCACTGAAGCGGGACAGTGCTCCCAATGTATACAGGGACTTTGGCAGGATGAGTGTTTTACAGAAAGAACAGCTGCAGGAAAGAATGTTTCTAAGGCCCCCGCCCTCCCCACCCACCACCACCACTTCCCTATCTCCTGCCACTTCGAAGTAGGAAAAAAAGGAGGAACAGGGTCCCCGTTCAGATATGGTGGGTTAGCTATAGATCCCTATGCCAAGGGTCCTTGAGGCATCACCTTTGGTCCCCTTGGCTCTTCTGCCCCAGGTGGTTTGTAAGGAGGGAACAGTGTCCTTCAATTCAACCTTCTGTTACCTATATTTTTCTTCTTTTGAATTTCTATCTCTGCATTCCATGAGCAGCACATAGCAATTGTATTATAGTCTTGTCTACAGCCCAAATGACATTTCATCAACAAATAATAAATATATGCATCTATAGCAAAATTGTATTACAAGTGTCTACCCCGACGGGGTTATTTATTAGACACTTGATTCGATTTCCAATGATACTAGAAAGATAAAAGTTTCTTTGGGACAAGCTGAATATGTATTTTTTTTAATTTTTCAAATAAAATCAGGTTTCATGGGCTACTTTTATTTGTTTTTCCTCTCAATTGAATATAATAATAAATCTAATGACAGTTAGAAATATTGCTATTCAATAAAAATGTTTTAATGTAATGAATATATATCCCACTTCATTTCAAAAATGACATTAGGAGGGTTATAAAAATTTAAAGTATTTGGTAGGAGGAAAAGTAGTTTAAAATAAATGACAGAGAGAATAATATTAGTTGAAATGGAAAATGAAGCCATAGAGAACTATGAACAGAATACATGCCCAAAGATTTTAAAGTTCTTCATAAAAATAAACTATTGACTAAAATTGTCCTTAGAGCTTCCTGACATTCAAAGAAAAAGGGCAACGCTTATGTGCTATGATATACCTGATCACTATAAAATAAAGATAAACCAGTTGCTTAGAACTACGGCTTCTCTAATTAGCAAGGCTGCGAATTTATCATTTGGCCATTTGGGGTAATAGGGTGGGTAACACTTCAACATGACATTTTCACATTAACATCGACTTGTGTAAATGTTTCTCATTCCGGGTCTCCACGCAGCAGGAATACAGTCCTGGTTTTCCAGCACTCTCCCTGGATATTCCTCAGCAACTTCTTAGCATTTCTTCTTGCCTACCTGATCCTTCAAAATTGGGGGTCCTCAGTACTGATCTCTTTTCCTTTGTTCTTCACTCCCTTTCCTGGAAGGTCACAGGCATCCCAAAGGCTTCATTATACCCACATCCACCTCCAGCCTAGAACTCTTGTTTGATCTACAAAACCCTTTCATCAACAGTTTTTACAGCATTTGTGTGTTGACTTCTCACAGTGCCCTCAAAGCCATCATTTCAAGACTGAACTCATGGGGTGCTTCTAAAGGACTTTGTCATGTGGTGTTCCATCGCTCAGTTAATAAGCATCCTACCTGAAAACTGTCCCGTCCATCCATCCATCCATCCAGTCTCTCAACACAGATGCCGGGTAGGCATCCATGTCTTCCTTTGTCTTTCTTGTTCCTGTGGCTAATCAATGATCATGTCCTACCAATTTTATCCCTTGTTATAAATCCATGCACATCGCTCTGGCTTCTCTACCACTGTCTGCGCACCAGCCAGGGACACCCCTTGCCCTGATGATGATGAGAGCCTGGTTTTCCCATGTACATGCTGAACTGACCTCAATCTATTTCACCCAGTGAGCACCAAGACTCATCTTAAGATGCAAATCTGATCCTATCCCTCTCTGGCTTAAAATCCCCCAGGGGCTTCTTACTGAATGTCAAGTGCAAGGAGTATGTATTCTGCTGCCACTGCTTACTAGGCTTAGGAGGACCTGGACCCTACCTCCTTCCCCAGCATCATCACCAACTCCTACCCCCCTGGCTTCCAGGCTCATCTTTAAATACCCCTACAGGATCAAGTATTCTGTTCAGAGATGTATTCTGTGCTCGAGGTCTTTTCTCCCTAACCAGCCTTCTCCACCTGATACCCTTTGCTCAGCACGTTGACCTTGACTTTAACCCTAACATCATGAGGGAGAAGGCTAGTCCCCCAAAGCTGTGCCCCCATGGCATCCTGCCTTTTCCCACAGCGTTTCTTTCCCACTAGACTCTCAGCCCCACTCATGCAGGGACCCTACCGAGTTCTCCTCACCCCTGGAACTCCGCGCCTGCCACAATGACAGGCATTTTGTGGGGGCTCAAATCCTTGCTCGTTAAATGCATGAAGGAATAAATGTCCGAATGAACAAATGAATGCCTGCATGTCTTCTTCAGAAGTCAGAAACTGTGAAGTGATTAGGGTGCGCACTTTTTGCCAAAGGAACACGTTGAGGAATTGGACACTCGGGCTCTGAGGAGAAGAGACCAAGGCCTTCGCTGGCTGACATTCCCTTCATTTCTCTTCCCTGGTGGTCCACTTGGACTGCGTCCACTGAAGTCCCTGGTGCCAATTTGTCTCGTGTTGTGAACCGATGTGCTCCATAAACCACCCATAATGTGCTGGAATACGGCTCCTGGGCTTCCGTGCTCGCGTGAGAACCGCCTGCTCTGCTTACACAGCGTCTTTATGATTTACTCGGTCGTGGAGCCCCGCGCCCGGGGCGAGAGGCTTTGTTCGGGGCCAGGTAGGCGACTCGATCGCTGCTCCAACATGCCTTTTCAGTGGGAAGCATCAGGGAGCTTTGCCACTGTCCTTCTTATCTGAAAGCACCAGGAGAGACTTCCCCACAAATCGAGTCAGCAAATACTTACTGAGCGCTGCGTATGGACTCAGACTGGAATGGGCCCGCAGAGATTCTCGTCAAACGTCCTTACTCTACCGAGAGGACAGCAGTGGGTGGACCCCTGACCCGAGCCCATCAAATAATTCTCTGTGCAGGAACCAACCTAAATGTGCAGGATGCTCTCCGTGTCCTCAGCAGGCCAACGTCTTGGGGGGAAGAAGATCAAACAAGTAATGGGCAGTAATGACACTTTTTTTTTTTTTATCCTCACCAGAGGACATTTTTCCATTTTTTGTTCAGATAGAGAGAGAGAGAAACATTGATGTGAAAGGGACACATCGAGTGGCTGCATTCCACACGACCCAACCGGGGCCGGGGACAAACTGCAATCGAGGTACATGTCCTTAGCGGGAACCAAACCCGGGACTCTCTGGACCACAGGCCGACCCTCTAACCACTGAGCAAACCAGCCAGGGCAGTAATGACACATTTTGATTGCCCAGCATACTGCTTGATATATAGTAGCTCCACAATCATGCCCTCTTAAATAAATGATTGATCAATTAATCAACATGCAATACAATGGGGTACTTACCAGAGTTTTAATTTATATGTATGTGAGTATTTGTTATGTACTGCTTGCCTCGTCTAGACCTTAAGTTGATGAGAGGAAGGGAGAGTTTCTGTTATTTGCTGACTATTGGATTCCCAATAACTCACAGGGTACTTGGAACACACAGCAGCGGATTCTCAGTACCCATGGATCCTGTATTTGCGAATTTGCCCGCTCAGTAAAATTTATTTGTGACCTCAAATCAATTTCCACGGCACTTTCACGGTCAGGCATGGACCTGTGCAAAATGGCAAAAATGTGAGTCTCCTGACACACCAGTTCCCAGCTGAGGTCGGTCAAGGTGACCCTCTGCCTTCTTGTTTCAGCTCTCCTACGGTACACGGTGTCCTTGCCACTGTCTACTTAATGCCGTGGACACTGCAATTTTGTGTGTTTGCTTGGTGGTTTTCCGGTGTAGAAAGATCCCCAGCTATAGTGCTAAAATGCTGTTCCTAAGTGCGAGAGAGAAGGTCGTCATGTGCTTTACAGAGAAAATACGCGTTAGATAAGCTTCCTTCAGGCATGAGTTATAACACCGCTGGCTGTGAGTTCAGAACTAAAATTAATCAACAGTGTGTATTAAATAAGTGTCCTTAAGTGAAAATGCAGATTCTGTATTGGTTGGTTGGGGAAAACGTTGTGGCCAGAGGCTTACAGGAACATAACTCTGTATTGCCCCTGGGTAGGAGCAGGGGATCAGTATTTGCTAATGGGTATTTGCGGTGCCTTCAGGGAACATAAATGCTGTGAATACTGAGAATTAACTGCATATACTCAATAAGTAGGGAAGGAAAAAAGGGAAGGAAGGAGAAAGGGAGGGAGGAAGGAAAGAAGGAAGGAAGGAAGGGGGAAGGGAGGGAGAAAGGGAGGAGGGGAGGAGGAAAGGAGGGAAGGAAGGAAGGGAGGGAGAGAGGGAGGGAAGGAAGGAAGGAGGAAGGGAAGGAGGGAGGGAAGGGAGGAAAGAAGGAAGGAGGGAGGGATGGAGGAAGGAGGGGTAGAAGGAAGGAGGAAGAAAGGAGAAAGGGGGGGGGAGGGAGGGAGTAAGGAAGGAGGGGTAGAAGTCTGCTAACAGCAAGGACAAGTGCTTTGTGCAAACAGAGAAGAGTCAAAGTGTCCGTCAGTAGCCTCAGAACAGCCCAGGCCAACACCCTCTTATAATCACTGCTCAGGCCCACCCCAGGCCCTGCACCTAGGAAGGCCTGGCACGATGAGAAGGGCGAGCACCCTCCATGGTCTGCGCCCAGGCGGAGGCCATGCCTGTTCTCAGTCAGACCACCTACACTGAAGCTCAAACCCAGGCTTTCTAGACTCCTGGCTGTGTGACTTAGGGGAAGCTAGCCAAACTCCCCTTTGTCCCCTAATCTGTAAAGTGGGGGTTATCTTGGTGTCTATTTCATAGGGTTAGAATGAAGCTTAAATGAAATAACCAACATTACATACCCCAGGGCCTGGCATAAAGTCAGCACATAATAAATATTAGCTGTTTTTAAATGTAGTTTATTCTAACTGGTCAAAAAATCAGTGATTTTATACTGTACTAAAAATATTTAACTAAAGTATTGAGCAAAAAATAAAAAGGGAGAAAGAACTCATGGATACAGAGAAGAGTATGGTGATTGCTGGGGATGGTGGGGTGGAGGAGGGTGTAGGGGGACTAAATGGTGATAGAAAATAATAAAGTAAAATAAATAAAAAATAATAAAAATTGTTAATCATAAGACAGACTTAAAAGAGGGGGGGATTCTCTGAATGAACAGAAAATTACATAGTAAGATGGTAAGAGCAGAACGAAAGATTGATTCTGCTTTCAAAGATAAAAATAAAAATGAAAAAAAATAATGAACTGAGATGCAGTTCCCAACGTGTAAAAATTCTGTGTACTAATCCCCTTTGTTTGCAGTGTTTCATGACATTTTTCTAATTTTCAGCACCCACATGTAAACACACATCTGCCAGTTTGCTATCTGCTATTTTGAAAACGAGGTCCCCCCATGTTTCATAATCACAAATAATTAGATATTCAGCCTCCCAAATAATGGCAGTATCAGAGCCCTCCGTTCTTGGAAGATAAAGGTAAGTTCAATGACTGTTTGCCCTTTTGTGATGGCCAATAGTTTTGCAAAGCCAGCAGCCATTCCAGAATTTTCTGCCATTTTGGTCAAGCTACAGAATAACATCTCCACCCCTGTGTTATTGGCTTACCATTAAAGGAGCCACATCAAGAGGTGACATTGAGCTTCTCAGTTATTCACAGTCCTACAGAAACTGAACCAAGCAAAGAATCCAGAATTTTCTCCAGGGTCAGGACTTAGATCCCTGTTACTTTCCCTCCTGAGAGCAAGTTCTGATGTCCTATCTGGGATTCTTCACAAGCCACACACCTGACTCAGATAACTGACATCTGTGACAAAAAAAGATGCTTCACTGGGGAGACTCAGGACATACCTTGTCCAAGAAGACACCACATTTTCCCTTCATGTAGCTAAGATCCCACCTGTAACTCAGCACATGTCTAGTTTTAGATAATACGTTAGTTCTGATTTAAACCAAGGTGACTGGGCGTGTTTCTTTTGTTTTAAACAAACTCCAGAAGAAGGTCAGCCACTTATCATTGTTTGGAGGGACAAAAATGATAAAATACTAAGAACAGAGTTATATCATCAAAGAGTCAGTTTGTCTGCATATAATTATGGCTTAAATAAGAGAAGAGTTCATTTTTTTCTCTTGGGTTAAATAAGTCCAGGAAGAGTTAGACCAGGCTGGTATGATGGCACATCAAAGATATCATCAGAAACCCAAATAACTTCTATCCTTCTGCCCCATCATTCTTAGCAAGTGACTGTCATCCTCAATGTTGCTTCATGGTCACAAAATGACCACTGCTGCTCCACCTATTATGACTGCATTCCAGTCAGCAGGAAGGAGAAGGCGTTTCATGGACAGGGCTCACCTCCCACCTAAATCAGTCTATCCAGAGGCTCCCAATTTATTAAGTACATTTTGTAGTCTCTAAGCTAATGCCTGAGCTTTAGTAAATGAATAGACACAGTCTGGTGGCATTACTCAAGGTCAAGCTGTCCTATGACTTCTTCTGCTACTATGGAGTGACCCACCACTTCACAGGTGCATGGAACATTGCTTGGGAGTCCTCCAGACTCCATTGTTAATATGTGAAACAGGAGTAGCTTACATACCTCTGTAATCCATCTCACATCTTCTTTCATCTACCTTTTTAGACTAGACATTATCTCAGCAATCAGCTGAAGACAGGTGTGAATTGAAAGCACCTTGATTCTTCTACTCTGTGTAGGTCTTAGCCCAGGACTTCTAAGCCTCTGTAGCTTGGGAAGTCCCAGCAAAACACTGAGTTGTTCTGATGTGTGCACCATCCTGGGAGTGCTGGAGAGATACCATCCCCTGGGGAAATTCTTCATAAAGGGGACTGAGAGCTGAGAATAAGGCTAACCAGAGGGTACCCAGTGAATTGAACTGCAGTTGCCCGTCAATGATCAACCTGATCATATGCCCTTGAGTGGGATTTCTTCCTTCTGCTTCACACTTTCCAGCCCTCAATCCTTCCCCGGGATCTCTTCCCCAAATAACTCCTCTAATCAAAGTTTTCATCTCAGTTTTCATCTTTTTGGAGTAACCCAGGTTAATGTCAGACATGGAGGAACATCATAAATCTATTT
This sequence comes from Tadarida brasiliensis, assembly GCA_030848825.1. Lineage (NCBI taxonomy): Eukaryota > Metazoa > Chordata > Mammalia > Chiroptera > Molossidae > Tadarida > Tadarida brasiliensis. The sequence continues at coordinate 7,266,436 of CM061257.1, forward strand.
TCAAGAAAGTAGCTTGCTTTAAAATGCTGGTTTTCTACATAATTCAATTTTTATTTAAAAAATAGATTATTCAAAAAGAAAGCAGTGTCAATTAGCAAAGGTTAAGATTGAATTTAAGACAAATTGCAATAAACTGGATAAAGAACATTATGAATAGTAAAAGATATAATTAATGAAGAAGATAAGTCATACACCCAACATGCTATGATCAAAGCAGTTATGGGATGTCTCCAGGATACAAAGAATGAGGTCATCCTACATGAGGTTGGGATGAGCAAGAACACCTTTATAAAGGAAAGATGTTTCTCAGACTTGGGAGATGAGAGCTTTTCTGCAGGTAGCTAATGATAAAGGGCTTTCTTGTCTGAAAAAAACAGTGTGACAAAGGCAGAGAGATGGAAAATCTATTATTTGGGAACCCATAGTACTGGGGTATGTCTGAATGTTTGTGTGCAAGGCAAGAAGAAGGTGAAAGAGAGGGTGGAGAAGAGCCTGAAGAGGTGGATATGAACAGTTCAGAGCCGTGAACCTAAGACTTATTGAAGGGAGACTCTAATATCCACACCCTATTTCATTTTACAAGGTTCACTATGGCTCTAGCAGGAATGATGGACTTATGGGGAGAAAAAACCTGAAATGTGAACATTGTGCACTTGACTTGTCCATGGATATATAAATTCACTGATTGATGAGTTAGTCTATAGTTTGGGACAGTTAAGGGGTCATGTTAGAAATCCCGATTGGTAGTTCTTCAAATGAGACTGGGTTTTAGACTATAGAGTCAATGCTGGAAAAGGTTGAGACATTTAAGGCTGTTAGGATAGAATGTATGTATTCTGCATGTGAGAAAGACATTAATTTTGGAAGGCTGGGAATCAATGGTATAGACTGAATATTTGTGTCCCCCTAAATTTCATATGCTGAAACTCCAACCCACAATATGATGGTATTCAGAGGTGGGGCCTCTTGGAAGTGATTAGGGTATCAGGGAATAACCTTCATGAATGAGTTGATACTCTTGTTAAAGAGACCCTTAGAGAGATCTCTGGTCCCTTCCAGCACCTGAGGACACAGCGAAAAGACAGCTGTCTATGAACAAGGAAGCAGGCCTGCCCCAGATGTCTAATCTGCTGGTCCCTTCATCTTGGAATTACCAGCTCCCAGAACCATAAAAAATAAATTTCTGTCATTTATAAGCCACCAAGTCTATCATATTCTTAGACAAATAGTTTATGCATGAAAATTATATCATTACAACTTTTTATTATTGAGAAAGTAGGTGGTCATTCTGTATAAAACATCCCAGAACAGAATTGTTGACATTTACGTAAATATAATGATTATTATATTCATATTAATAGCAACTGATATTGCTGAACATTTTATACTTGGCAGGCACTGGCTAGGTACTTATGTGCATCATTTAATCATCGCAATAACTCTATGAGAGAACTACCATTCTTATCCCCATCTTACAGATGGGAAAATCATGGCATGGAGACGTGATAAATGGTACAAGGTGAATAAGCTGGTAAGTAGCAGAGGTGAGATTTGACCTCGGGATTACTTGCCTTGCCAAGCTAAGCTTTTAATTTCTTCTCCACAGCAACCCAAGGGCAAGACGGACCACTTCTGAGAGCAAAGAGGTTTTTGTGCAAATGTCTAGGTTCATTATCTCAGAAACTGTCCCAGCGACACTGACAGGCTGGTGTTATTATTACTCCCAACTGATGACCAGAGGGAAAGCCGCTTCTCCCGAAAGGCATATGAGAGAAAGAAGACGGTGGAACAGATTGGCTCCGTTTCTGAGTCTCAGCGAATGCTCCCACGTGCGCCAAAACCCACTTGCGCAGAACTTGCGAAGACAACGCCGCCAGAGTGGTCCTACCAGTGTCACCTACCTCCAGGACACATGTCTCTACCTATAAAATGGAAAAATTGGTGGAGGCGAATAATCGATCTTGGTATCTTACAGGATGTCCCGAGAATGAAATAAGAGAACATGCTAAGCTCTTAGTCAAGTGCTAGGCGGAGACTAGTACATTATTGGGGTAATTATCTAAATGTACTAGGGCCAGTGCTTCAGATCACCAGACGATCGCTCATCTTCCCATTTTCTTAACGTTTCGTAGAGGCAAGATAATACTAATTTCTAGTTGCACCCAAATAGATACAGCTTATTTTATGACAGCTTCCATGTTAAGTAGTCACGTGGTGACTTCATGCCATCCCTTCTGTCACTGATTCTTGGCTATTTCCACTAAAACATGCTGCATTTTACAGCTGAATAGCCAACGGCAGTGGTGTTTGATCACACCATGGTTATTTCATGATGATATGCACATTTCTTCATTTGTTTAAAAAAAAATGTTGTGAGGCTGGTGGTAAAACAGAAAGTGGAGGGAGAAACAACGTGGCCTTGGAGCCCCACAGACGTGGGTTGACATCTCAGGTCGTGCTGTTCCATTCGTTCACTCACGGTGGGGAAATAGCTCTTACCTTCCTGTCACTGTGGGAACGAAGTGGACAACACGGTACGAGGGCGTCACAGTAAGAGATGCCCAAAGGGAATCCGGTGTTCGCTGGTTTCTGTCCACTACCCCTCTGTTCCTTTTGTTCTGCTTTTGTCCCAGAAAGGAGGGGCATTCTAATGGCCGTGCAAAGAACTGAATGGTTCTCCTTGTGGGGAAGAGGTCTCAAGTCAATATTAATAAGCTTACAAAAAAGAAGGAAGGAAGGGAGGGAGGGAAGGAGGGGAAAGAAGGAGGGAAGGAAATAAGGAAGGAAGGAAAGAAGGAAGGAAGAGAGGGAGGGAGGGAGGGGAAAGAAGGAAGGAAGGGAGGGAGAAATTGGAAGAGAATCTCTTCATTCATTCATTCATTCATTCATTCATTCTCACTGCATTTGGGGGAAGCAAGTTCTACTTGATTTGGACAATGAAAAGCCCATCCTGCTGCCTTTCAACAAAGCTTCAGAGGAGTCTTAAAATATCAACCACCAAGCAAGACGTTTACCTGAGGGCTTAGGTAGGAGCTGAGGAAATAAACATTTTGAATGCGTTTGGTGTCTGGGGGAAGGTGCTGGGTCCCTGCTGCCACCTTGCAACCTCTGCTATCTTGGAAGGCCTGAACTTAGACCCCGGGTGGAAGGGGAAAGTGTGTGGTATTTGCACAGCTGAAAAAAAGATGAAAAACCCCAGGCCCCTCTCACACCCCATTAGACCCTGCAGTCCATGGAGTGTTGCACTCAACACATAAATACTCTGCTTGGGGAAGCCGTGGTCGGCGTGTGAGAGGGAGGGACTCTCACAGAGGAACAATGGGCTGTCTGTGAGGAGGCTGGCCTCCCCGTCCTGCAGCCCAGCATGCATTAATCATTACTCCCACCATGTGCATTTCAGTAACCCCCCAGGATTTGGGGGGTGGATAATGGGACAACAGGTAAGAGGACACCCAATCAGAAAATAAACATTCTTGGGCCAAGGAGTCAACATCCCTCCTTCCTGGTCCAGGGAGACAGAGCGGGACAAAGGAAGAATTTAGAGTAAACAACACCGACTCCAACACAGGGTCCTAGCAGGTGGCTGTGGCGCTGTGGGCAGCTGGTGAACTCCTCTGGCCTTTCTGAAACCCTGCACCTCTGTCCTCATTGCTCTATCTACGTAGAATGTTCTGGAAACCACACACGCTTTCTCTGGGCCATATTCTTACTCATCTTTCTAGACAAGATCCCATGCCCTCTCTTCAGAGAAGCCTTTTGACCTCCCAGCCTGTGCCGAGTCATCCATTCCCTCCTCGGCATCCCCACAGCACGGCACAACCAGACTTTGATTAGAGGGCATTTCACGCTGTATTGGAATCTTTGTCCCTGTCTCTCCCCTCTGCCCCGCAGTGGATGACTGTGCATGTCAATGTTCTCAGGTCGCATCGGCTGTGAGGCAGGAAGCCCCTCGTTTTCTGCCTCAATCTCTGCAGTAGTAGCTCAACCCATGTGCTCATTGTGTTTGCTGCTGTAGTAGCTTGAATTGTGTCCCCCAAAACATGTTGGAGTCTCAACCCTGGTACCTATGACTATGACCTTATTTGGATATAAGGTCTTTGAAGATGTGATCAAATTGAGACGAGGTGTTGCTAGGTTAGGATGGGTTCTAAACCCAATGATTTGTATCCTTTTTTTTTTTTAAGGGAGATTTGGAGACTGCTAGGATTGACTTATGTCCTCCTGAAATTCATATGTTGAAGCCTTAACTTCCAATGTGAGGTCATTAGGCCACGAAGGTGAGGCCCTCATGGTGGGATTAGTACCCTTCCAAATGAGACACCAGAGAGCCTTTTTCTCTCTCTTTCAGAAAGAAGAGGCCATGTGACCACACGGCCAAGAGAAGAGGCCTCAGAAGAAGCCTACTTTGTCAGTGCCGTGACCTTGGACTTCCTAGAGAGGTCGTTTCTGTAGTTTAAGCCACCCAGTCTACGGCATTTTGTTAGAGCACCCAAACTGAGACAGAGACACAGAGACATTCGCAGAGGGAAGACGACCATGTGGAGATTGTGGCAGAAATTAGAGGATGCCGCTCCAAGGATTGCTAGCAACCGCCAGAAGCGAGAAGGAGGCAGGGAAGGATTCTTCTCCAGAGCCTCCAGGAGGGACGTGGCCTGCCCACACCTTATTTCAGACTTCTAGCCTCCAGAATTGAGAAAGAATAATGTTTGTTATTTTTTTAAGCAGCCCAATTGATGTCAACTACAGAAAAAACAAACAAACAAAACAAAATCCTGAATTCCTCTCCATGCCTCTAGATTTGACTGCCCTTCCGGCCATCCTCTATTCCCTGGGATGTAGCACTAGAAGCTGACTTAACCTTTTCCTGTCCACTAGCTCCTTCCTGATAGCCATTGTAAATGCTCGGGTCTCCCATATTTAAAATAACAGCAGCCATGCCCTTCTGGGACTCTAAGTCCCTGTCTGGATTAAGGAATAACTAACTTTCTCTTTTCCTGAAGAGCTAAAACCCGCAGTCGAAGACTCTGTGGCTGTCTCCAGTCCTTCAATCTTGCTCACTCTTCATATTGCTGAAATCAGGGTTTGTCCCAACTTCTACAGTGAAATTATTCTGTAAAAGTCATGAACTGCCAAACTCTGTAGTCTCTTTTTAGCCTTTACCTTACTTTGCCTTGTTGGGTAAAATCTACCCAACTCTCTTCCTGTCTTAGTCTGCTATAAGAAAATGCTACAGACTGGGTAGCTTGTAAGCAACAGGCATTTCTTTCTCACAGCTGGAGGCTGGAAGTCTGAGATTAGGGTACCAGCACAGTCAGGGGAGGGCTCTCCCTCAGGTCACAGACTTCTTCTTGTGTCCTCACATGGAAGAAGATAGAAAGCTCTACGGGGTCTCTTTATTTTATTTTTAATATGGTTTTATTGATTTTCGAGAGAGAGGAAAGGAGAGGGAGAGAGGCTGCGAAGTCCAAGATCCAGGCACTGGAAGATGAGGTGTCTGGTGAGTGCTAGCTTTCTTATTCAGAGATGGCAGTCTTCCACACGGCCAAAGGGGCAAGTGATCTCTCTGGGTTCTCTTTTATCAGGGCACTAATCTCACTCATGAAGTCCATGTCCTCATGACGTAACCATCTCCCAGGGACCCCACCTCTAATAAACAACACTGAGGGTTAGAATTTCAGTATGGGAATTGGGGAAAGGGGGACATTCAGTCTATAGCACTATTCATTCTTAAAAAAAAAAGTTTGAGCTCTGGTTTGGGCACTATTGAGTTTCTGAAATACAAATACATTCACTACCATGTGGCATTATGCAATTTCCTGGGAGAAATCAACCCATGAAGAAACATCAATGCAATGAGATAAATATTACATAAAGTAGGAGCACAGATTAGAAGCCATGAGGTGCAAAATATAAATTAATGCCAAGGTGTGTGATGCTTAGGGACAGAACATTCAACTCTCACATCTGCCTACGCCTAGCTGAGCAGAGCCCCAGAAGATCATAATACAACATGGTCTCCTTGCTGGCCATGACTTTAGTCATCATCCATTATAGCCTTCTCTTCTAGAAGATAAAAATTATTTAGTCTGGAGTAGGCTCTAAAAAACGTTATGGAAGAACTGGAATTGAGCGCTAACTTGACTTGTGTCTCAGGTCTGAATACACTCAAAAGTGAAAAAGGCCATTTGTAGAAGAATCCCATGCATTAGGAGTTTAAATTCAATGATTTCTATTGTCACTTTAAATATGACCATATGATTTTTGTAAGGAAAATTACATTAAAAAATAAAATCTAGCAATATCAACCAGCATTTTAAGCATTTAACATATGCCCTGCCTGGCATTCTCGGAGATCACCTAGCTTTCTATTGTTTTGTTTTATTGTTTAACTGTCTTAATATTATATTATGTTAAAATGTATCAATTATCTAAAACTATTCCTACATAATTACATTTTTAAGCAAATTGTTAAATGATCAGCTTTATTAGATTTTCAAAAATATCACCCTTCGGTGATAAAATACATGGAAACATTGATGGTTATATATATATATATATATTATACACTGGTAACTAACGATTTCAGTGTAAGACTGGAACATGTAGGATTTCTTCACAAGGAATTACAATGAATTAACATTGTCGAAAACAACCACCACCTGAGTTCAAGGAAACGCTCTTCTCTGATCACCCTACTAAGAAGATATCATGCCTTCTCATTTATAAACCAAAATTCCTAATGCACAGCATTTGCAACAAGCCACCTTGGACCATACAAATGTCCCAGTTAACAAGAGGTATTACCTTCAGTTTATACGCTGAACACAGTCCATCGGCTGGGGTAAGACTAACACGTCCAGTCTCTCTCAGCCCAAAGGACAAAGGCCAAAGCACTGCAAACCCAAACAAACCAGCCCTTGGGTCCACATTGCCAGGATAGAACCTTTGGATGGTAAGTGCATTGGATGCACCAAGTCCTCAGATCATACTCACTCTGATACTGGTTATAAAATATAATGTTGTCTTATTATTTTCAATTTTTTTCTGTATTGGATTTTTAGTTACTCCCATGAGCCAACTCTCTTTTTTGAGACAAATATTCTTTCTTAAATGTTTCTTGTTTGGGGCTTCAACATATTGGTCAGTAGTCAAACTGACTTATAAAATGTCTACATTTATGAAATTATTTATTTCATAAACATTGCAATCTGCATATTTGTAAGTTGCATGTAATTCTTAATGAGCTACAGAGTTTCTTAGGAAACTATTAGTTCAGTACTATTAATACATGATTTTTTTTTCTCCCACTGTTTATATTTACTAGTTATCTCATAGTTTATTGGGAAGAAGTATGCACTAACTCAGATATGGCTTGGGGGAGAAAAAAGACTGGCACTAAGAAACAATTCCGTATTACTAGTTATGTTTATCCAGTCATATTGAAACAAAATCTTCTAAGGCTGTAGCCAATTTCTTCTCAGGTCTTAAAATTGTTTGGTCATGTATTCAGATTTTGTTCTATTTAATTTATATTTACTGATGTCAAAACTTCATGATTGAATGAATATCTTTCATCATAATTAAATGACTATTTATTAATAATGTTAATTAATTCTAACTTGTCTGACTCTAATTTTCTCACCTTTACCTTCCTTCTGATTTAAGCGTGAGTGAAAATAGAACTTTGTTCATTATTTTTTAGATTTTTCTAAATCACTTTGATTATATCTATTTTTCCAAATAAATATTGTTTTGTTTTATTTTTTAATCTATTCTAAAAATGAGTATCAACTGACAGGGTAATTTGGAGTAATAATGTATATTGTTATGATGTTTATTTGTGATCTACAAAGTTATTCTATGTTATGCTATTTTTGCTTTTTTGATAATCCCTTATACCGTGCACTTTACAAATGGAAGTTAAATTTTTCATATAACTTGGAATTTTATTTTTATCCTGTTGTGAAAGTTAAAACAAAATTAGAAACTAAAAATAAACAGAAAAAGCTTATTTCATTTTTAAAAATTTATCATCTCCTAAAAGTTTACTGGCTGTGGAAGCAGCTATTGGGACATGCATCAAATATATTTATTACAAACCGCTAGGCAGTGGGAAGGAAGGGCAAATAATCAGAAGTTCCCATGAAAATGTTAACAGACACTCTGAAAAGAGTCATTTTCATAAACATTTTATATCACGGCAGTCTCATAATAATTTATTGTCAGTTTCACTATTTTATGACAGTTTTCACAGAGACCTGGGGTGGTCAACTCAGAGTCCCACCAACACTTTGGGTCTTTATTCACAGCAAGGATTATCTGAGTTTGGACTTTTAAACTCAGTTTTCCCATAAACAAAAAAGAAAATGGCATAAATAAGTTAGATGACTCAGCCAGAATTTAACAGCCAGAATTTTCTCTTTCTTAAAACAATGACTGTCACCTTCAAAACTCACACACACACAAATGAGTGTTTTTCCAAACAGAGCATCTAAAGACAATCTGGAGTCATTAATAAGATATATAACTTCATAAAAAGTATTTTGGAAGTGAAGGCAATAAAAAGAGATTGTGTGGGCAGGGACTGTTAGCTGCCACCAATATCCCTTCCGGTACCTTCCGCGAACACGGAGTAGCTGTCGCCTGGGCACAGGGACCCCAAAGGAAGACTCATTCCCAAGCCACCCTGCAGCTGGGTGTGGCCATGTGAAAGAAAATGTCACAAGTGTCTCAATGGAAATAGAAGTCCTTTTTTTTTTCATTTAAAGTATAATTACTCATACGTACCCTCTTCTTCACCTCTTGCTCTGTACTGCTGCTGGGATGTGGAGACCAGGTCGCACCACGGAAAGAAGAGCTGCTCTGGGAGAACTCTGCAGACTTCCTCTCCACAGGATGGGTGACCTGCGAGCACTGGGCAAGGTCACGCTCACAGGGGCGGGTCTGGAGCCCAACAGCCTGTGTTCAAGTCCCAACTCTGCCGCTCGCCAGCTGGGAAGTCCTAAGGAAGTGAATTTCTCTGTGTCTCAGTCTCCTCATTTGTACAATGGGGATCATAAGACCTTGGAAGGTTTTGTGACAATTAAAAGAACCAACACATGTGAAACATTCAGAATAGTGCCTGGTACATGGGGAATGTTAAGAATTATCACCCCTTCTTGTCCATTTTAGAGAGTAAACTTGCATCTTGTTGAAAGTAGACTAAACATTTAGTTATTTCTATTAGCCATAGCCAACTTTACTTTTAACTTAAACGACATGCAGACATCAATTGCAAGCATAATAAAATGTAGATTTTCATCAATGTATTTCTAAACCAAGTGCATTAGTCTTGCTAGTTTCTCCAAGGATACCACAAGGAAAATATTGGGAGAAAAAAATAAATAAAAATTAGCACATTTAGTATTTATATACTTGTGTTACTCTGCAGATAAAGTATAACTTTGTTACATTTTACTTCCCCATTCATCCTAAGAGCCAGCGCTGCCATTGGTCTTTCTCTGTCACCCTTCCCTAGTATTTATATTAGGTACACACTCATACGTGTATGCACATGTATGCACAGGCATGGATATGTGCACATATATGCACACATATATGTGATTGGGTTGTAGATGTTGTTAAGGCATTGCTCTGCCTTTGACATTTAGAGTTTCAAAAGCAGAAAAACATAGATTGTGATAAAAACATGACCCAAGTCCAGCTGGTGTGGCTCAGTGGTTGAGTGTCGACCTATGCACCAAGAGGTTGCTGGTTCGATTCCAGGGCACATGCCCAGGTTGTGGGCCCGATCCCCAGTGGGGGGCATGCAGGAGGCAGCCAATCGATGTTCTCTCTCATTGGTGTTTCTATCTCTCTCTTCCTCTTCCTTCCTCTCTCTCTAAACTCAATAAAGAAAAACAAAACAAAACAAACAAACAAAAAAAACATGACCCAAGGTACTTTCTTTTAGTGAAAACTTGTTGGTTCTATTCTTTTGAGATGCAAAAATTGGATTTGAAAATAAATCAGTTAATTAAAGTAATAAATATCTGTTTTCAATTTTATGACAAATGTACTGTTCCTGTTTAACAAAAAGAACAATGAGCATTAATCACATTTTTCTGGAACGATTTACTTATTGGCTGCATCCCTGTTTCCCAGGCCGAGAACTCCTGTTTCTCTTCCTGTCTCCCATGTGTAGCGATCTACCCAGCACACAGCTGCTGGACCAGAATTAAGTTTTGAGAGAATGAGTGAATCAGTGGGATTCACAGGCTCCCACGCCCGGGACAGTGACTCCATGACACTGGAAAGAAAGCCGAAGCACTGAGATGTAAAAAGGCTTGCCTGGCAACCTGTCGATACTTCCGCGTAGGAACAAGTAAAGAGTTCAAGTCCTCTGCTTCTCAACCCCACGGACTGTCTAACCCCCACCGTATGTCTGAAATTTTAGGAGTGAGAGCTTTTATTTTTTCTTTCTCACTTTTTGTGAGTGGTGCTGAATGATGAAACAAAAAGGGGGGGGGGCATACCATTCAAACTGCCTGGTGATGAAAATAAATTAATGAGGAGGCATCCTGAAGGTCCAGGCTCTGATACCCACGGGTGGCGGCAGGCATCTGTTTTTCCTGGCACCCTCTGCCTCTGGATGGAAGCAAGCGCAGAAGTTGGTGTTTTATTACTGTAAGCATTTGTGGTGCAGTGTTTGCTATGTAAGTGGTGTGTAGGGAGAAAGAGTGAAAAGGAATTTCTTGTTATTACATATTGTGAAATGTTCAATATTTCTACAGCATGGTTTATTTTGAGTTCCCTTCCTCAGCGTGCAATTCTGACGATTTGGAGATAGAAAAATCTCTCCGAGATGCAGGTTCGGACACGGGCTGCCTACATTTGAATTCTGGCTTCATTCCACAGCTCTGTGACTTTGGAAAGTGAAATAACATTTGGGCTCTTTTTTTTCCATCTGAAAATGTACTCTTGAAACCTTAAGAAACAACTATAGTACCTATCTCATTAGGAAGGTTTGAGCATTAAACAAGATAGTACATGTAAAACATCTAGCATAGTGCCTAACACTTTTAATATTCTCTCAGCTATTCGTGTGCAACAAAGGACCTCAAAACTCAGTTGCTTAAAACAATAGGCATTTATTATGAAAGTCTGCCGGTCCATGGGATGGCGGAGTGTTGGCTGCCTCTGCTGATCTTGGCTGGGCCAATGCATCTGACGTTTGGATGGGGCACTGTGCTCTAGCTTAGACTTGGCTGGGGCAACATAAAGGAGGCATCTCTGCTCCTTTAGCCTTGACCCTTCTCTCTCCAAGGATGAGCAGGCTGCATGAATGTGAACACTGGATTGCCCCCTGTCCTCAAATTTGTAGTTGGCTGGTACAGCTTAACGGAGCCAGCTCTGCTCATATGTTTTTAATTATTTTTCCAGCATTAACCCAGACTAGTTAACTCAGGCATGTCCAACACTGAGTAATATTAGCTCTATCATTTACTTCCCGAATCTTTGCACATGAAATGCCTTATTTCTTCCTAAGCTATGAAATGGCACAGTACTAATATGAGTAGCCTGGACCTGGTGAATAGTACAGACAGTGTCCGACAGCTTAGAGAGGCAGTGCCCTCCCCAACCCTTCAGAAATGAGGCACTCAACACCCCACCTCCCACCACTTCACTTTCAGGGGCCCCCTTTCCGTTCACTCTCCTTTCGAATGTGAGGTTTGGCGTTGTTTTCATGACGATAGCCTTGGGCCATTTTTTTTTTTTTCTTTTCTGTTCCTTGGATTGAGTAATTTCTATTCAAATTATCTTTTAATTCACTGAATTTTCTTCTCTGTAACTTATCTAGTGATTTTTTAAAATTCTGTTTTTATACTTTTCAGCTATAGAATTTCCGTTCATTTATTTATATAGGTTCAACTTCTCTGTTCAAATTCATTTATTCATTAAGGTCATTATTTCCTTTAATTCTTTCAGCGTTTTTATTTTTTATTTTTTAAGTGTATTCATAATATATACTTTGAAATCTTTGGGTGTCAACAGATGAACATACTTTGTGTCCTTTCTATTGTCTTTTTTCTGAGTGTGAATCACATTTCACTGTCACTAGTTATGCCTTCTAATTTATTTTATTTAAAACAGAATATTTCAGATACTATTATATAGATACTTTGCATTTTGCTGCATTCGGATCATTGTTATTTTTATTTTTTGTTGTAGTAATTAACTTTCTTGAACCCAAACTGTGATCTTTGTCTCTTCCATGATATGTGGCAGCTGAGATCTCTACACACTTGTTATAGATTCAAACGGCTGCTGTTTCAGCCCAATCTCCTTGGATTCTCCTCTTTATTTAAAATTTGGCCACCAGCAAAGATTTGGACAGTGCTTCTACTCCAGTTTTGGGGTTTATCCTCTACCAGTTCCATTAATTTTATACATTGCTCTTCTAATTGCTCTACTTAAATCTGTCTCTGTTCTCTGATCTATTAAACCAGTAAGGTTTCAGCTTTTTGCCATGTGAGCTATATATTTGAAAATGCCTCCATTAAAAAGTCAGCATTCTCATGAATCTCACACCCAGTGCATCTGTCTTTTAAAGAAAGGTTATCTCAGGCCCCTGCTTGCATTTTCATTGAGTCCCCTTAGTCTAACTACCAGTGTGAATGATCAGCCAACAACTAGCACATAGAATATAGTCATATATTGGGCCCAATTCTCCTCCAGAATTAAATTCTTTTGTTGACATTTTGAGCTTAGAACGTTATTCACTTATGGGCATATCCTACAGCAACGAAGCCAAAGACTTGCAATCATTACAATTTCCTGTTGGAGTTTTCTGGGTTTTGTTTGTTTGTTTGTTAGAATAAACTCCCCTTTGGCTTCTGTCTGATTTTGGATACTTTCTAGTGCATTTAAATGGTTGTTTTTTATACTGTGTGTAGACTTCACCGGAGCGATCTGCGGGGTTCCTGTGAGCACTTGGCTGCACTGCCCTGTGGGACAATGCAGTGTGCCGGCTCACTCCCCCAGGGTATTTTTAAAGAATATGAAAGCAGGACTCGAAGAGAAGAGCATGAGGTCATATGCCAAAGCTATTAGTCAATCAAGGTAAGTGCTCAGAAGGTTGATAGATGAAAACCATCCCACTGTTGAATGGCAAAACCTCTAAGAATCCGACTTAAAAGGAAAAAAAAAGAAAAGAAAGAAAGGCCAAGGAATAATGCTGAGAAACAACTCTGGGAATCAGGAAGAACATGAAGTCAACCTGCAGATCACGAGGAAGAACGGCCTGCAGCGAAAATGGGGCCTTCATACTTGAATTCAGTGAAACTCAAGTATAGGAAATGCTCCAGAAAGCAAATGAGACTATGGTGGACTTGCTAACCATCAGAACAGTACTTAGCAATGCGATCTGGCATCTGAAGCCCCCAATAGCCAGACTGTCACTTAATAGTGTGCCAATACTCACTCATGAGCACACAGTAGAACCTCAATAAACAGTAGCTGTTGTCCTCCTGTGAAGCAAGCCTTCAGAAGGCAGAGGGCAGCATTTTGGGTGGAGAGGAGAGCTACAGGGATGTGTGAAGGGAAGAAACACTGACGGCCACAAGGGTTCGGGAACTGGAGGTGAGAGGTGACCGGAGTTCAATCCTGGCACATATTTATGAAGAAATGATATAACGTCGTGGAGGATAGCCAGGCCTCATGGAAATTTAGTGAGTAAGCAATGACCACAGCCTCTACCCCCACTCCCTCTTCCCACCTCCTCAGACAGGCTAACCTACTTGCGGTCACCCCATCCACAGAAGGCACAGGGAAAAACACCGTGATTAAAGTTGGGCCCCCTCCCCCATTCCTTCCTCCAGCTCAGGTGAGGGCCAGTGCTTCTGTGTGCGGGGCTGTCCCCGTCAGGGAACTAGGCAGACCCACAGTGTCACCTGGGGAAACAAAGAGCAAGGATGTGCACAGTAGTGGGACCTAACTGGGGTCTTGAACTCTGGGAGAGGACACAAATCTCTAGGGTTTCTACACTGTCCATCCCAGATCTTCAGAGGAAAGAAGGTGTTTGCAGATTTAGAATCTTAGAAATAACCCAACAGGGTTTTAGTGTGGACTGAGAAGATTGTTACATAAAATAAGCATAATCAATGGACATAGACAATGTTGGGGGGGGTGGTGGGATGGGAAGGAGGGTGTCTGGGGGAAAAAAGGAGAAACATCTGTAACAAAAATAAATTAATAAAAGTTGGGGGGAAAAGAATATTACAGAATACTAACATTTCCTTGTAGCTATATCTTTCTAGAACGTGGAGAGAGTGTTGAGTGTAGAGAACAAAAAGAATGGTAGTCATTACGTAGGGCAGGAAACCTTTAGGCCTACAACTGGCATTTAGTCATCAAGAAGACTCCACGGAGCCCTGGCCGGTTTGGCTCAGCGGTTAGAGTGTCGGCCTGCGGACCAGACAGACCCGGGTTCGGTTCCTGCTCAGGGCACGTACCTCAGTTGCAGTTTGTCCCCGGCCCTGGTTGGGGTCGTGTGGGTGGCAGCCAGTTGATGTGTCCCTCTCACATCGATGTTTCTCTCTCTCTCTCTCCCCCTCCCTCTATCCCTCCCGCTCTATCTGAAGATAAATGCAAAAATGTCCTCGGGTGAGGATAAAACAAAAAGAAGAAGACGCCATGGTGTCATGATGAAAGCATGGACTTTGAGTCCCATCCTGGGTTTGAATCTCAACTTTGCCATTTAATAAGTGCTTTTCAACTTGCTTAATTTACTTAAATGCTGTATGCGTGCATAAAATGTAAATTATGGCGACTATCACACAAAATTGTTGTGAGAATTGAATTCATTCATATATATAAAGGCATAGAACATTAAATGGTATATTAAATAATATGTAGTAATTACTCGTGGCTTTTCATTGAAACAGAAAAACACTGTGAATGAATTTTGGTTAATTCCATAGAGAAGAATGCCCAGAATGGGCATCATACAGCCCTGGATTTGGGTGTCAGCCCTTCCACATGCCAGCTGTCTGGGGTAGACATGTCACATCCTCTCTGGGGACCCGTTTCTCTATCCACAAGATGGATCATTTCCTGTTCCACCAAGTTTATGAGGTTGTTGTGAAGACCAAACAGATGATGGGTTTGAAAGAGCTTTGTGAACTGCAGAGTGTTGGGAAAAGCATAGGTGTATTGATAGGAAATACCTTTAGCTTAAAAAAGGGATCTCCACTCTTCTGCAAGCATTTACTGTGTGGGGTCACAGCACCTGTTCCCTCGGCTGAGGGTTTCTCTTCCATTCACTCCGTTATTCAAACGCATGCTCTGTGTGTTTCCTGTTGATTCCCAGATGCCACACAGTAGGCGCCTTCCTTCAGTGAAAGGATTATGTAAATACTTAAAGTGAACAGTATTGGGTCTGATGTTTTAATTGGGAATTTGAGACCATGGAACAGTCTAAGGCAGTGGTTCTCAACCTTCCTAGTGCTGCGACCCTTTAATACAGTTCCTCATGTTGTATGTGGGTGTATCTGCATGTGGGCGGACCTGCATGTGGGCGGACCCGCCTGGAGACGGATAGAGGATCAGTGTCTCGGTTCCTAAGACCAGCGGAAATATGTGTTTTCCGATGGTCTTAGGCGACCCCTGTGAAAGGGTCGTTCGACCCCCAAAGGGATCACAACCCACAGGTTGAGAACCACTGGTCTAAGGTTACATGCCGTTTACCAACCATGAGGGGAATAAATATGAATTCACAAAAATTCAGTAACAGCATTTTTGTCTTCACAGATGACCATATCCTGGTAGACAAGTGCATTCCTAACATTTGGGCAGCAGGGGTCCTTGGACAAAATTATTGGCGGGTTTCTTGAAAATCCTTGTGCAGAGGAGAGGTGGTGAGGCCTAGAACCGAACTTGGCTTTGAGCAAGTGTTTTTAGTGGGTTCTTAAGGTTCCGTTTTTATAAAATCCTCAAATGCTCTCTGTTTTCTTCAAAATTCTAACTAATCCTTATGGTTATGAAACCACATATTAATAAGCAAATTGACCTTTTCCACAGGAAATCAGCACAGTGTTTATTTGACATGACCTTTGGTTATGCCTTTCCAAAGGGAAGGTTCACATCTTTCCATGACCTCCTTTATGGGAATCATTTGTATTGTCGCTACTGTTGTCTGTAGCTATTAGGAATGCCTTCAGCTGCAAGTAATGATGTCTAACTAGAAATAGCCTAAAATTGTCCAGCCGGTGTGGCTCAGTGAACTGAGCATTGTCCCATGGACTGAGAGGTCCCGGTTCGATTCCCAGTCAGGGCCCATGCTGGGGTTTGGGGCTCAATCCCCAGTAGGGGGCATGCAGGAGGGAGCTGATGGATGTTTCTCTCTCACATCGATGTTTCTATCTCTCTCTACAAAAATAAAAATCAATAAAAACATTAAAAAAAAGAAATAGCCTAAAATCAATTATTTAGTGTTCTCTAATATCAAAAAATCTGGAAATAGATCGTTGCTGTTGGTGTGGTTTAGTAGGAAATGATATTAGGGCTTAGGTTAGCGACTTCATGACTATGAATGGCTGCAACTGCTCCAAGTATCACCTACGTACACACGTAAAGAGACTGGATTATAAATGGGTGACCAGGGAGCAAGCAGATCACAGGCAGGAGATTTCTCTTCATCGGGTGTCCAGCTGCATCTTAACTCAGCCCATGATTGGATTTTTTCATCACTTGACAGGTAAGATGTTGGTACAGTCTGCTATAACCAATTTTTTAGAACTACTTTGCACAATTCTACAGAAAAGAATTCACTGGTTCATTCAGCAGGAACACAGTCACAGCCCGTGTGAATAGTGAAGGGTGCACCGATTAATGGAGTAGAAAAACAAAGACACTCACCAATATTGAAACACTTGATCGGATCTCACTATTTCTTCTACCGATGAAACACAGCTAAGTGTTGCACCATAGACATGTTCCCAAATCTCTCATTCAAACCTGCAACGTTTTCCCCACGGCTCTGACAAGTTGTGCTGCTTTGTTTAGGGACTTGTCACCTACTTCAATGTCTGTTTGTCAGTCTCTCTAGCTGGCTTCGAAGCATTTTGAAGACAAGAACTGTCATTAATTACCATATCCCCAGAGCTTAGCCCAGGGCCTGACACACTGGTGTTTGATAAACACCTGCGGAATCATTGGGCTACCGAATGACTAAATGATGCGATTGTCAGCCAAAATGAATAAGTGCGATCTCTGTCACCCTAGGCTCAGTTCAGAGATTTCATCTCCCTAACCTCATTCTCTCACTCACCCAGGGTTTCCGTTTTAAACACCACGGACATGTCAAAGGATCCCAAATCGTCCTTCAAGCCCTGAATGAGTTCCCAAATGTATATACACAACTATGTATCATTTGGTATCTTTACCTGGTTGCCTAATACCACTTCAGACTTCATTCTCGCTCGGTTCTCCCTTGGCTCCTCCCTTCCTAGGCACCTGCCCATCTTCCCTGTCTTCGTACGTGGCACCTCCATCTGTCCCACTGCAGAAGCTCAACATGGAGGCTCTGTTCTCTGTCTGTCATATCCAGTCCGTCAGTGTATGGGAGTGACTGTGCCCCTACAGCATATCCCCAAACCAACTTCTCTCCTTCTTCCCTGGCTGCTCCCTGGTCCACTGCCACCTCTGTCATCTGAACTGCTGTGACAGTCTACCAACCAGTCTTCCTGCCTCCGCCTCACCCCACTGTCACACATGCTCCCAACTGTGGGCAGGGCCATCCCTTACATGTCAGTCAGATCATGTCACATCCCTACTTTAAAGCTTTTACCTTGAAACTTTCCCATTGCCTCCAGGTAAATTCAACCCCCTAGCTCTGGCTAGTCCCTGCTTGCATTTTCAACACCTAGAGCTATTTTCCAACTTCTAAACTCCACAAAAGGTGTCCCTTTTAAAGTTCCTTGAACACACCGAGGATGTTCTACCTGACTGTCCCCACTGTTTATATTGCTCTCTCCTGACCCTCCCATGGATGGCTTCTTGTCACTTGCATCTCAGTGCACATAGCATCTTACCAGAGACATCTTCCCAGTCGCCCCACCTCCAGTCAGACCCAGTCGCTCTTTAACCCGGCAGCATATTTTAATTCCCTCCTCATCCCTAATCATTAGCACATAATCGTTTTCTTGTTAATAATTCTTTCCATGTTGACTCTCCTGGATATAAGGCCAGACCTTGTCTTCTTATTCACCAGCATATTCCCAGTGCCTAGAATAGGGCACATACCGGACACTCACATATTTACTGGTTGAATGAATACTTGATCACATCATCTGATGCACTAGCCCAGGACAAAGAAGCTTCCAAATCAGTGCTATCAGGGAAAGTGACCAAGGTTCGTAATGAACTTGATGCTGTCTTTTCAAGTCTGTCTGCTTGCGTGAAGGGTCCCTTGGACCCAGCTCCCTATTTTCACTCCAGACTAATTTTGTCCCAAATAGCTCCTGCGAGGTCCAGTACAGCAGCTGTTAGCCACAGGTGGCTGATGAGTACTTGAATATGACCGGCACACCCAAGGAACTGAATATCTAGTTTTATTCTGTTGAAGTTTAAGCAGCCTCGTGTGGCCAGTGGCTATCACGCTGAATAAAGCAGCGGCAGCCTGGCAGCTCCTCCAGGGCGCTCCTGCGTGTCCGTCCATCTCTCCATCCTCCATCCTCCGTGCTGAGCCAGTTCCTGGGGCAGCACGGGTGTCGATAGGCTGGCTGACATCCTGGTGGCACTGGAGGGCAGAAGCGTGAGCACTGGCGGCTTCCCTGGAGGGGGCATGGAGTCCGGGTGATGTCTCTGCAGCGGAGAAGGCCCCATCTGGTGTCTCTGCAGCGGAGTCGCGGGAACCGTACAGGCCTTCGGTTTCCAAGATAGAAATTCAAGATGTTCGCCGGCTGTTTACAAGCCGCGTGACCCCGGACAAGCCGCACAGCCACCTTGGAGAAAGCAGCAGCCAGCTCCTTTTCCTCGCCTGTAGACCAGGGATGAAAAAGAATATGGCCTCTAATCGCCTGGATTTTTCTAGGAATCAGCGGAGGCCAAGAATAGGAAAACCAAGCCGTAAATGGTGAAGTGGTCTGTAAGTATATGGTTTTATTATTGGTCCCGCGGACTGATCCTGTTGGCAGATAGATATTAGGAGTCGGTTATCAAACATCACATCATCGAGACAGCCCTGGCCCTGGAAACGTTGGCATCTGCTCATTTTACTCCGTGATGGAAAAAAAGAATAAATAAATCATAAATGATTAATTTAGACTTCCCTCCACGCCTCCCATTAACACTCGAAGTCCCCCCCACACAGCAGGCTCGGTGATGAACTGGTGTGGTAGAACCTTCAAGACGGCGGCTAACCCTTCTCCAAGTACAACCAGCTGTGAAAACAAATTTAGCTCCACCAACTCTGCAAAGGACCAAAGCTTTTTCATAGGTTAGAGATATAATGTTCACCCCATTCAGAGGAATCCAAACCAAATACCAATGGCTGGGGAGGGGGGGTGGGTAAAAGGATATTAAGCATAATAGACAGATTATCTGCTAGTTTGCTGAAGGCGAAGGAAGAGATATTTGTCATAGTTTTGCTAGAAAATGAGACTTTATCAAAGGGAGGGAGGGTCAAAGGTCAGCGGTCCTATTGGTGCGATTATTATCTTTACATAGCTGGAGTGGCAAACCAAATGATCCCAAACAGAGCAAAACAAAACAGACCTCACCGAAGCACTTCAAGATGAGCCCCAAGAAGCCTTCACGCCAGATCCACTGGCTTCATCTCCATTCATCATCTCGGGCTTGTTGACAAGGGCTGATGGTGTTCTCCATCCATCCACGCTGCAGCAGCCTTGCCTCGGCACACCCCTCGGTGGACAGAGGGGATAGTTGTGCTTTAGGGAACAGTCATTAGAAGAAGAAGAATACCAGCATTTTTTGAGCACCTACGACAGCCCTGAAACTGTGCTTTCTATTTATCATCTCACTGGACAAGCCCCGAAATAAGTGTTACTGTTACTGCTTTATAAATGAGGCCACAGGGCATTCAGCAAGTCGCCACATTGTAGCTGGCTTCAGGGATATATTTTTTTTATTTTGGGGTTAATAAATATAGTCACGAATAGTGTATCAAAAGCAGCCTCTTTTGTTGGTGGTGGTGCTGCTGGTGGTGGTGGTGATCCTCACCAGAGGGATATTTTTTCCCACTGAATTTTAGAGTGAGAGTGGGCAGGAGCGAGGGAGAGAGAAACATCGAGGTGAGAAAGACACATTGATTTGTTGTCTCCCACATGCACCCCAGTTGGACCTGTAGCCCAGGTACAAGGTCTTGACCAGGAATCAAACTCACAACCTTTCTATGCGCTGGCCAATGCTCTAACCACTGAGCCACATGGGCCAGGGCAGAGAATCGAGCTCTTTTATAAAAGCCTCTCTTAGTGCCTAAAAACGTGCACATAAGGGATTTGATGGTCACTGTTTAGTTGGTGTCTCTGTCAACGTGTTTGCTCACATTTCTGTACATTTTATCTTCTTGGAAAGCTTGGAAATCTGAAGAAACACTTCTTCCATGTCAGCTAGTTTTCTTCCGTTTTGTCTTCACTGCCGCCCCGGATAGGAGGCTGGGCTACCTTCCTCGACCAGGGCGGTTTCTCCACCCTTCCCTGGGACGTCTCATCACCACCCTCACATCCGCTGCACCCTCTGTCTAGCCATTTAACTAGTGTGTGGGATGATCTGTCTGGCTTCTGTTTGACCTTCCTCCAGAAACATGGTTTCTTGGAGTTTCCTGTTTCTTTAGATCAGTGATTTTCAAATGGTGTGCTGTATTTTTAAATCAAGTGATACCTGGCTATGTAGTCAGGAGCACTGACCTCTTTTCCCCTTAGATTATCAAATAAAAACAAGACAATAGCTATCCAGTGTGAATGAATGAAAATTATACCTATTTTTTTGTCACATTGGCAAAAAAAATGTAATATATTTTGTGGTGTGCCACACAGTTTTAGTAATTAGTTTATGTGTGTCATGAGATTTTTTTTTTAATCCTCACCTGAGGATATTCTTCTATTTATCTGCAGATAGAGTGGGAGGGAGAAAGGGAGAGAGAGAAACATCGATATGAGAGGGACACATCTACTGGTCGTCTCCCACATGACCTTGACAAGGGCCGGGGACAAACCGCAACCGAGGTACATGCCCTTGACCGGAGTCGAACCCGTGACTCATTGGTCCCAGGGCCAATGCTCTACTGCTGAGCCAAACCAGCCAGGGCAGTGTCATGAGATTGTTAAAAAAAAGGTTAAAAATCTCTGCTCTAGATGAAAAACTATGGCATTTTCACATGCCCTTCTCAGAGCCAGGAACAAACCCACGATTGTCCGTTCCCATGACACTTTCCGATAGTACACGGCTTACCTCCCATTTTATTTTATTTTTTTAATTTAAACTTAAAAAAAAAAGTTCACCCATGTCTTCCACACAGCTACTCCCCGTATCTGGCAACCAGCCTGCTCTCTGTGTCTACGAAATAGTTTTTCATACAGTGTTTGTCCTCTTTCCTAGCGCGAAGCCCTCGAGTCCTCCCACGTTGGTGCAGATGGTAAGACGTCATTCTTGTCATAGCTGTTTCCATGGCTTGGCTGCTGTACACGACGCTGCAGTGCCCATGGGGTACATGGGCCTTTCCAAGCTGCTGTTTTCCTTTTCTCTAGATAAAGGCCCACAAGTGGGATTGTGGATCAGACGGTAGCTCTAGTTCTAATGTTCTGAAGACCCTCCATACGGTTTTCCTTAGTGGCTGCATCAATTTGCAGGACACGGGGCTTTCCTACCTCCAGATTCTGGCCACACCCTGTTATCCTTGTCTTTTTGAGAACTTCCATTCCTACCTTTACGAGGTGATATCTCATTGTGCATTTAATTTTAATTTCCCTGATGAAAAATGATATTGAGCATCTTTTTGGGTATCTGTTGGCCATCTGTATATCTTCTTCGGACAAAAGTCTATTCAAAGCTTCTGTCTATTTTTAATTTTTTTTTAAATATGGTTTTATTGATTTTTTTTTAGACAGAGAGGAAGGGAGAGAGAGATAGAAACATTGATGAGAGAGAAATATTGATCTGCTGTCTCCTGCATGCCCCCACTGGGGATGGAGCCCACAACCTGGGCGTGTGCCCTGACTGGGAATGGAACCGGCGACCTCTTGGTGCATGGGTCGACGCTTAATCCACTGAGCCACACCGGCCGGGCTCTGTCCATCTTTAAATCAGATCGTTTGTTTGTTTGTTTTCGTTATTGAGTTGCATGAGTTCTTTATATATTTGGATATTAGATTCTTACCATATATATGATTTGCAAATATTTTATGCCATTCACAGCCATCTAACGGAATCCAAACCACCCACAGCATGGCCTGGTGTCCTTTTGTTTCGGTAGATGCTTTGGAGAAGAAGACACTGAACTTCAGAAACAATGTTCAGAGGAAGATTGGATGGAGACATGGTTCTAGGACCCAGGAGCCGTGTCTGCTTTGGTTGTTTCCGTCTCTGGGTCTCTTACTGACTTAGCTCATCCACAGCCTCCTCACACAGGGCGAACACGTGGGCCATCCCTCAGAGCTGGGGATACAGGAGGACTAACAGGACCAGCAGAGACGCGGGTCAGACGGCCCTGACCTCGAACCCTGTCTGCCACACTCAGCAGACTGATCTTGGGCGGGTCACTCACGGCCTCTGAGCCTGGTCTAATATCTGCAGTGACACCAGTCTCACGGGCTACCACGTCGTCTTAAATGTAGCATATAGAAAGCACGAGGGGAACTGATTTGCATCCAGCTTCACTGCACCAAGCCTTCAGGGTCATGGTCAGAGCTATGGCTTCCCAGTATGAAGGAGCCACAGGGCTAGACTTTTCCATTTGGAAAACAGAAAAAAAAAGTACTCATTCTATGAATAACTTAAGTATCTTAGAATTGTAGTATTGATTCAATTTAAGTAGAGTTCTGTGTTTAGGTTAAGTACTGCTTTCATTCAGGAAGAGTAGAAATATAAGCATTCAGTGTAAGTGAAGTTTAAGGATAGTAGATTCAGCTTAAGGAGATTGATTCAGCTTAAGTAGAAGCTAAAATGCACAGGGAGCCCTGCTACAAACGAGCTAAAGGATGAGGGTGGTGGGGAGGGACAGTTGTTATCTAGCTCTTGGGTCTTTCACCATTCTCTCCGACCTCCACCTTCCAGACCACCACTAGACACCAACAGATCCCAAACTCTCCATAAATGACACTGTCCAAGCGTCATTTATGTTATTAACATTTAATAAGCACCTACTGTATTCCAGGCCTTGTGTTAGCTGCTCAAGGCATAGGCACCGTCCCCCAAAGCACTCACAGAGATTGGATAGACAGGTAGTTATCCTCGGACTTAAAAAGTAAGAAAAGATTCATCAGCCGTGGGTCCTTCCTTCAAGGAATTTGCTCACATGTAAAGGAGGCGGGAAGCCTGGGCACACATGGAGCCGATGATAAAGGCCTGTGGACACTGGGGGAGACTGTTGGATTTTGGAAGGAGGTTGCAGGGATGGGGGAAACCACCACAGTCTGGGTGGAGAAAGGGAACGAGCAAAGGTGCCGGAGAGCAGAACAGGGCAGGTGTTCTACTTTCACTCCAGTTTTGCATTCGATCTTTCCAGGTTCAAGTCCATTTTGTGCACCATTTTGAAAGGGTTTAAGAAGGTCCTTCTGATTCCTCTGCAGGCTCCTCGGGTCTCCTGCCCACGGTGCCAGTGTGTTGTCCTGTATACAGTGCCCTGAAAGCAGCCACTCTCCGATGAAGCGATGACAAACACAGCAAAGCAAAACACAAGACACCCAAGTGCATGTGAATTGGAGAGAAACAACGAATTATTGTTTTAGTATGACTATGTCCCATGCGATATTTAAGGCATGCTCGTATTAAAACAAGTTATATATTGTTAGTCTGAAGTTCAAATTTAACTGGAGGAACTGTGTTTTAGCTGATAGTACTACTTCAATCCTTCATTGATATAACATGCTACTGTTTTTAGAATTCTCATTTCTCACCTCCATGCACCTGCATAGATGCATTCTCATCACCTCTTGTTATAGACCAAATGTTTATGTCCCCCTAACACCCAGTGTGGCTGTATTTGGAAATGGGGCCTCTAAAGAAGTCATTAAGGTTAAATGAGGCCAAAGAGTGGAGGATTGATCAGATAAGATCTGTCTCCTTATAAGAGGAGACACCAGAGAGCTTATTCTTTAGAGAGGAAGTCATGTAAACTTGATTCCCTATGCTCCAGCAAGCCAAGAAAGGACTCAGAATGAAACCTACCTTGCCAGCACCTTGGTCTTGGACTCCCCAGCCTCTAGAGAAAATGAATTTCAGTTGTTGAAGCCACTCCGTCTGTGATATTTTGTTCTGGCAGCCCAGGTAGACTAACCAACCCGCCCCTTTGCACAGCTCACTGGGGACAGGGGATCATGCATAAGCACGCATTACCTGTTTGTTGAATGAACGACAAGTCAAGTTATTTGGGTTCTGTTGAGTAAAACAGATGCCCACCTTCTCTCGTAAGAATGAATCTGTCATAACATGTCTCTGCTAGAACCTATTAACATATCACCCCACACTGCCAATGCCTATTCACTTGTCTGTCTACCACCAGGAATCCTGGGAGACAGGGAATGGATGTCAGTCGTTCATCGTCATGCCTCCAACATTAAGCCAAGTCCCTCCCACCCTGAATGTCACGATTTCCAAAGGCACACACTCATGAATAAAAATGGAGGTTTAACCAAAGCACTTGGGACTTGGGATTTTAGTAGTTCTTGAGGGAACTGAAATCATTTTCCAAATCCGTCTTTCAAGTTCTGCAGTTGAAATCCTGCCCCAGTGTGGAGACCATCCCCATGTCTGAGTGCACATGTCCGGGCACTGCTGGGCTGGGATCAAATGTTTCCTGTCGGCACTGGGTCTCCGCAGTGCGTGGAGGGCTCCCAGTGACCCCTAGAGCCGGTGTGAAAGTGGACCAGCAGCCAGATGGCCTCACATTTCCACATTCCTTCAGCTTGTTTTCTTACTGTGGCAGATACCCAAGAGCATCCCCAGTCCTCCAGAGAGATGGGATTTCAGGAGAATGTGTTGTTACTTTTGCAAAGTGGTACGTGTGAACTCTTGAGCCCAGTGAAGGCAGAGAAGATGTAAAACATATATTCAAGCTATCTGCAATGATATATTTTTTTAAATATCCAAAAGGACAGTGATTTTTTTTCAATGTGCTGTTTCACCTGGGACAAAGTTGCCACACATCCCCACCCCTGAAGATGAAGACAGGTCAGGGATCAGAGCGCTGTGGCCACACAAACACAGCCGCCCGTTTCCTGAGACATCGTTTACGGAGCAGTTACCTCCGCGGAGGAAGATCATGAATCACACTGTTCTTCTCTCTTCCATTTGATCCGACACCATGTAAACAAGCAATGTTGAATGGGAAAGAAAACATTGCAGGCGACCGATTTCAATACATTTGGGACTGCTTACCTTGTGTAAGCAATCTGCTTGTCCGTAACAAGGTCTGATACTAGAAAGAAAGAGTTTTGGGTGTGGATGCATTTGGATAAATGAATGAAGAACAATTATTTAACACCAATTAAAGTGACAGGCATTGTGGTTTATTTCTTTCCTGCAGGTGACCTTATTTTACCCAACCACCCTGGGGAAAAGTGATAATGGTACTCCTTTTCATAAATTATAGGTGAGTAAATATTCCCCAAATCATTTAATAAAGGGGCAAAGTCAGCATTTAAACCCATGTCTCCTGACTCTAAGTGATGAACTTAACTCAGTGAACATTTCATTGTAATTAGTGATGCAACTGATCAATAACTATTGAATAAAAGAATGCATGAGTCATCTTATTTGCTCTTAAGTATGTATTTTGGAACTAATAAAACTGAGATACAAGGAGGTTAAAGAATGTATCTGTTTTCAGAAGTCTCAAAAGACAGAGGTTTGATCTCTTCTCTCTCGTGAAAGAACTGAAGGATGAGAGAAGTCAAGTTTTAATATGAGGAGGATGAGATGTCCATAAAATAGTCCAATGCCCCACCATTTGGGATAAGTTGGTTTTGGATCCCCCCCAAAAAATAGTGTTTCTTCAAGTATTTGTCAAACCCTCTTCTAATAAGTCACTCTGGTGTCAACAGGCAGTTCAGTGAAAACTAGTAATAAGTAGAGCTTGAGATGCAGAGAAAGATCCAGCTGAAGAAATGCCACCAAAATGAACGGCAAACTTGGCTTGGATTAAATAGTGGTGGTAAAGTTAGTAAAACAGCACACCTGATAGAAGTATGAGATCTTTCTTCAGAGCGCTTCATGTAGAATTTCTCAGTTTGGGGGACAATTTGAGGAGTGTGGTTCAGCAATAAAGACCCTGGGCTCCAGGGTAGGACTGCCTGAGTGTCTATCTCAACTCTGCCAAATACCACACGTAGACCTAGAGAAGCTCATCCACCTCTCTGGGCTCCAGGGAATGAGGATAATCATTATAACTGCTTCATTTACCATCACCATGATTTAATGAGATAATCCTTCCAAAGCGCATAGACAATGCTGACGTATAATACGCATGGGAAAAGTGGATAATGAAATTACTCAATAAAAAACAACTGTTAAAAGCTCTTATTTTATTTTACTGATGCCATCACATGTGAATAGATAACTTCTGAGATTGAAATTAGGATTATATCACCGTGCCTTCTATTTTCCCTAATATTAATGACCTAAGACTTACTTTGCCTAGACCATCATTATTTGTCAAAGTAATGTGCAAATCAATGAATACGCAATCATGGAGATCAATCCTAGGTCCTAAATCAGCACAGTGACATTTGTAGAGGAAATGGGTTCATGCTACCAGCAATGGAGCAATGGAGTATCATGGGGAAAGCACTGAATCAAGAATTAGCATCATTTCAATCAAATCTTCACTCAAGTTACATCGTCTCTCTGTCTTAGATTCTTCCTCTACACACAAGTGGCTTGGACAGAATTATCGGTATAGTTGCTTCCATTTCTCAAATGGAAGTTATTACCATTTTAATGTTGCTTAGTGATATACAAGTATTAGTAACAATTATTATTATAAATAATTTGAGGTCTCCTCCTTCCTAAATTACTGCTTCAGTCATTAAACCCAATTACCTCATTATCTAAATTCATACGGATTATCATATAGCCCTGAAAGGCATGGACAAAATGGCTTTGAAGAAACCAACGTGTCACCTCACGCATTCATAAAATAAGCAAAGTCTCAGACCATATGGTAAAAGGTCCAAGGGCCACTGCCTCCCTTTCCCAAATCCCTCCCTTTCTATTCCACATTTTACAGTATTTATTTACCTTAAGCTTAGACGAGACCCTCCAGTCCCTGAAGGGGATGTAAAGAGATTCAGTTCTGAAGAGGGACTAGGGGGAAAAAGCATATTTCATGCCCATTGGCACTTGGAAGACCGTCGAGCTATCTGTGGGGAAGTCTCTGGAGAAGAGTGTAAACAGAGTTAGAGGGTGGCCGGCGAGCATTCGCCTCCCATCTGACTGCAGCTCTCAGCGCCTCCGGCTCGCCATCTGCAAGATAGATCATCAGAATGTAACAGACCATTTATTCTGATGACCTTGCTTTACTGATGCAGAGATGGAGGCCCTGAGAGGAAAGCGATGTGCCAAGGTCACAGAGTGCGTCCGTTGTTCCCAATCAGAGACCACACTCCCAGCCATCCCTCGCCTTCATTTAAGTCAAGCGTGAGTTTGTGACAAGGAAGAATTTGGAGAATCGTCCAGAACACGGCTCTGTTTGGTCTTGGGCTACGCAAGGAATTTGGTTTGCTGGAGTGGAGCGATCGTTATTTTTTTATTCAAATGCAATGTATCTTTAGTGTATGGGTTCCCCGCTGGTTCCTTCTCTGTAAAACAAAGATAATATCTGCTTCCTGGGGTCGTTGCTGCATTAAAATGAAATGTGATGACATGCTAAGGAGCACAGCACAGAGCCTGACACATAGCAAAGACCCTAAAAATCCCTGTTCTCCTCTGGTGTCTCCATGAGGGTGGCGACCGTCACAGGTCAGCCCCCACAGGCGAGCCTTTCTCAAAGGACATGAGATACTTCATGCCATGGCGGCCTTTCAAATATGTCTTTTGCCACTCAGATTTTAGAAGGGTTCTTACTAGAAATGCTTTGCCAGGGAATGGAAAGGGAATTCTAAAAAATAATCGGGATGAGATGTCCAGCCAGAGGGGATACACAGAACACACCCAGTCACCCACAAACACACACCATACTTCCCCGTTTACTCCCCTCCTCTCCAAAAGAAAGAAAGAGGATGCTGAGAGGACAGGTAAACGATCAGCAAAGGCACGAAACCATAAGGACGAAGAAGAGGGAGGAGCTCGACCATTTTGGAAGCTGGGCAGCAGATGCCTGAGTCGCAGTAACTACCTTAGCAGAGCCCACAGACAGACTCACTGGCCACGAAGGAAGCTAAGAAGACACTTGATATACAGCCCAGATCTCCTGAAGGGCTCGGACCCCTGCAGGTGGAGAGAGGGACGGGAGAAAGGCCAGAGGAACGGTGGCAACACTGCTGAAAAGCCTTCAGACCTGGGTCCTTTCCCTCCATCAAGGAGAAAGGGGGCTTCCCTGCAAAGAAGGTAAAGCAAAGGGTCTCTGGGCAGACGGATGCCAGGCGCAGTCGGGCACGGCCAGGGCGTGCCACAGTGAAAGGGGAAACCGGGTGACATTCACACGCTCAGTGTTGAGACACCGAGGCCTCTGCCTTTGCCCTGCACTGAGTTGTCAGAGTCCGATGATGTTCTGGAGCTCAGAGGAGCCCTCTCCGGAGAATCAGTTTCGTCCAAAGAAAAGACCTAAAAATACTGGATTCAGGAGTTCCTCAATGAAAACAGCCAGCTCAGTCTCCGGAAGGTGAAAAGCCAACTGAACAGCTCATCTGACAATCAGGAAACTTCTAATCTAATCAGATATCAGTGCCCATCCTTAAAAGAACACCTGCTGTGAAAGTCAGAGATGAGAGAGACAGACAGACAGAGACAGAGAGACAGAGACTGAAACAGAGACAAAGACAGAGACACAGAGAGAGACCGAGACGGAGAGACCAAATGATGGAGAGACAGAGAGAGACACACACAGAGAAAGAGAGAGAGAGAGACAGACAGAGAGACAGAGAGAGCGAGGGAGAAATTAGAAGAAAATCACAGAGGAGAAGACAATTTTTTTAAAACAAGACAACAATTGGTCTTTTTCAAGAGATAAGAGGATATATGTACTCTACAAAACAAGGACAGGGAGTATGAAATTGACCCTCAAAGAGCACCAAAAAGAGCTCTTACATTTATGAGAAATATGAAAGAACATAGAGAAATATGAGAAAATATGAGAGAACCGAAAAAAGCCAGCAGAAGCTTTTGAAGGTAAAATGTGGTACATTAGAATAATAGGGATAGAAAATGGATGAGACAAAAAAAATTGATACATCTAAAATATTCAGTATTCAAATATGAGGAATTCTAGTCAGAGAGAGTAGAGAATTTGGAGATAAAGAACTCAGCAAAGAAATAATTAAACAATTTCATAAATTTGAGGCACATGAGTTTCTGTTTGAAAAGAGCTTCAGATGGAGAGGGGGCGGAGAAAGCATTCTACAAGCTTGCAAACAAGGGGCCAGGTAATGCAGGGGAGGGGAGACATCTTCCATACAAATCAAATGTCCCCGCATCTCTCAGGAGCAGCACAGAAAGCTGGAAGGCGATGGAGGAAAGCGTTAAAAGTTCAGAGGGAAAATGATTTGCCCCCGGACTCCTATACACAGGCAACCTATTGATTTCACATGAAGATACAATAAAGATATTTTCAGACAGGCAGGTCTTAAAGTTCCAGAAACCACCTGGCAGATTTGATGTGTTTGCTCTAAAGAAAGGAATAAATTAGGAAAGAGGAAACTGGAACCCTGGATCCAGATACAGTCTGACAGAGAGAGAGAGAGAGAGAGACAGAGAGAGAGAGAGAGAGAGAGGGAGAGGCAAATCGACTTCTGAGTTAGGGAAGGTAAGGTGTAGTCCAGGGAGGGGCGGGCAAGGAGGGATTACTCTGAGAAGATAAATGTGTTAAATGCCTACAGTATTTGTGTGTCTTCAAGGAGATCTACAAAACGGGGGAAATTCAGAGTTGAAGTCATTGTAAGCACATAGAAAATAAGCAAATGAAACAAGAAGAAAAATCATTGACTGCATGGGTATTTTGCAGTAAAGTCAATACAAACACATCATATGGGTCCACCAAGAACAGCACAGTATACATAGTAATCACGTAACACTGCAGGTTAAACTGAAAGTTGCTGGATAAGCATATGGGGAGGATGGAGCAATAGGAAATATCGGGGAGGGTAGGAGAGATGAAAAGGGGATGGGGTGGAGGGTGGTGGATAAAATAAAACAAAATCCAGTCTTCTCTATTGGGAAGTCGATGTGTGATGTCAAAAACAGAATATTGATGCAGTTATCAAAGAATTAGCTCACAAAAATCACAAACAGTTGCCTCGGGAAGGAAGGTAGTGTGTGGGTTGGGACAGGACTATTTTTCTTGTTTCCTGTATCTACTGGATCCTTTTCAAACATATGCATATTTACTTTTGATAAAAGTAAAAATCAAATTAAAAACTAGAAGTTTCTAAACTTCCTCTCCAAGACTTTTACCATCTCTATTAACTAGTAATTTTTTCATTGCCTATTTTGTTTTCTACTCTCACCGTGACAAACAAGGTCCACGCAGTCACTAAGTGTGATGCACCGTGTCACGTGTTCCTTCCAATACACACTCAATGTAAATCCCCAATACTAAAACTAAGAAGGTCTGTGGGTGTCCCGCCAAGGATCGCCTTCCTGTGGCTGTCCACCTGCCCACCTCACCTTGAAAACTTCCCGCAGATTCACTCGGGAAAGTCGTCACTGCTCTCCACTCGCCACTAGAGGGAGATGTTGGTCTTTCTGCTAAGTCCTCGCCCTGCCAAGGGGACCGGCTCCTTCGGGCAATGGTAGGAATTAAAAAGCCATGGCCGGTCACATTTCTCTGCTTGGGCGGAAAGTACCGGAGCTCCGGGGGACCTCGGAGCTTGTCTAGGTCAAGTCTCCGACCTCTCTCGCTCTCCACCCTGAAAGGAGCCGACATCCAGAGATGAACAGTGCTTCCTTAGGTCATGGGATACAAAAGCGAGAAAGTCAGTGTTAAAGCCAAAGTTTCCTTATTTACCCAAACTGGGCAAATGAGGACTTCAAGAGTCACTCAAAGGCGTTGCTTTCACCGAATGTCTGCTGTGCGCCAGAACTACATTCTGTATCTCCATTATCCCCTTCCTGACCCGAGTCCTGTGAGGTAGGGACAGCCATCATTGTCCCCTTTGTCTAGAGGAGGGAACGAACGCACAGAGAGGTTAAGTTACCCACCTAACATCACACAGGTAGTGATCCGCGGAGCAGGGATTCGAACCCGGACTCTGTAGCTCTGGCGTTCATGGCCTCCACATCATGCTTGCTGACTGTCGTGGAAAACACGGAGATCACCTGTTCACACAGAGCTACCTGTCCCCCGGGGAAGTGGTCTCCCTTCCCATTCTGCTTAGATGGGATGCTTTGTCCCGCAGACCCCAGAGGTCTTTGGAGAGTCTGGCCTGGCAGGCAGAGCCGCTCAGGGTCTGCGCGTCTGTTCCCACCGCCCGTCACCGTGCCGCGCAGAGTCCTGGCTTACTGGATGTGAACAGAGCAAACACACCATCCTGATCGCTTCCCAAGCCAATCAGCCGTGGAGTAAACGCGCGGGTCACATCTCACAATTCATATGGTTTAAGAGAACGCCACGAAAGCTATCAATGGCCACTTGCTGTCTCTGAAAACTGTGACGTGGATCCAAGCCACCGTCTAATCCTTTCCGATCCTCCCCGCTGCCCACTCCACCCCGCCCCGCCCCCCGCGTGCAACGCTGTTTAAAACACAGTCCTGTCACCGCCCACACGGCCAGGCTCTGAGCCCCCTGCATTGTGTCACTTCGCGAGCTGACGCGTCACCGCTGCACAAAACACCTGGAGACTGCATCGTTTATTGCTCTGGGCCCGGCCAAGTCCTCATCCTCCCTGTTCACGGAGCTTCGAGCTGGTTTAGCTCAGATTCCTCAGAGCACAGGGGCCAAGGGGGGGGGGGGGGGTCCTGTGCAAAGGTGGAAACCGTGTCCAATGAAGAGGGTTTCCTGGGGGGCGTTGCAGGGAGGGATATACCCTCCCAAAGACCGGACGTCTCTGCTCAGAAGAAAAGCATGTTGCGTGAAGAATCCCCAGAGGTTTTCCAACTCCCTGCTGGAAGATTTGAAGTCATCCAATGCAATTCTACAAGTTACAGGGGTTAAAATGTCCCTGTGTTACCCCCTCTCATCCAGCTCCCACGCATTTCTTTTTAACATGGACTTTATTTTGGTAGACAGTTCTGTGCATTTCAAGGCATGTGTAGCTTCTTGTAACCAGCACCACAAAAAAGAGAACATTTCCATGACTCCCCCAAACCTGGTATTTCTTTGTAGTCACACACTTCTCTTCTTCCCTAACCCCTAGCAAACACTGATGTGTTCCCCATCACTATAATTTTGACCTCTTGAGACCATCATATAAATGTAATCACAGAGCACGTACGCTTTGAGACTGGCTGGTCTCACTTTATTGCTTTTAAGATTCATTCAAGTTGTTATGAGTATCTTCATTGCAGAAAACTATTCAACTGTATGGACGTACCACAGTGTGTTTATCCATTCACCCACTGAAAGATATTCGAGTTCTTTTCCGTTCGGGCAATTGTAAATAGAGCTGCTATTAATATTTATATGCAGTTTTTGTGTGTGTGTGAACATAAGGTTTCATGACTTTAGGATAAATGTTAGAAGTAGGATTGCTGTGTCATATGATAAATGGATGTTTAACTTGACAGAAAACTGCTAAAACGTTTTCTGGAGTAGCTGTGCCACTTTGCACTCTCACCAGCAATGGATGAGAACTCCAGTGGTTGTGCATCTTCTCTGCAGCTTGGTGTTACCAGTCGTTCAGTAATTTCTTTAGTTCTTCTAATAGTGATGTACTATTATCTCCTGGTGGTGCTAATTCACATTTCCCCAATGACTTATGATATTGAGCATCCTTTAATCTGTTTATTTGTCTTCTGTATCCTCCCTTTGGTAAAGTATATATGGAAATATTTTGCCCATTTTTAAAAACGGTTTTTGTTTCCTCATGTTGAATTTAGAGAAAGATTTTTTATCTTAATTAAATTTATTGGGGTGACATTGGTTAATAGATTTCAGATGTACGGTTCTATAATACATCATTTGTATATTGCATTGTGTGTTCGCCACCCCAAGTCAAGTCTCCTGCCATCATCGTGTATCCCCCTAACCCTCTTCTACCTCCCCCCACCCCCTTACCTTCTTGTACTCCCCATGCTATTGTCTGTGTTTATGAGTTGGTGAGTTTGTTTTTTGCTTAATCCCTTCACCTTTTTACCCAGCCCTGCAAACACCCTCCCTTCTGAAAGTTATCAGTCTGTTCTCTATTTTGTTTGTTAGTTTATTTTCTTCATTGGATTCCACATATGAGTGAAATCATATGGTACTTATCTTTCTCTGTTCTGTATATAAGTCATTTGTCAGATAGGAGATTTTAAAATATTTTTCCCAGTCTGTGACTTGTCTTTTCATTCTCTTAACAGTATCTTTCAGAGTGTATTATTAAAAAATAAATTTTGATGAAGTCCAATTTATCATGTTGAAAAATTTTATGAATTGTACTATATCCAGTAACATCTTGCTTAACCCCAGGTCACAGAATTTTTCAAAAAGTTGTATCGTTTAACGTTTTACATTTAGATCTGTGATCCATTTTGAGTTAGCTTTTGGATCAAGTGTGGGATTTAGGTCAAGGTTTATTTTGCATGAGGATTCTCACTGTTTTCCAAAAAAATTATTTAAAAGACTGTTTTTATTGAATTGCCTTTGTATCTTTGGAAAAAATTAATTGGCTATGAATGTATGGGTCTATTTATAGATTCTCATTGACTTATTCCTTCCATACCACAATGTCATGATCAGTGTAGCTTTATATACTTCTTAAAGTCGGGTACTGAATACTCAACTTTCTTAAACCATTTTGACAATTCCGTATTGGCCTTTCTATAACAATTTTAGAAATACAAAATATGATGTTAGCTCTAGATTTTTGGTAGATGTTCTTTATAGGCTTAAGGAAGTTTCCTTCTATTCTTAGGTGGCTGAGAATTTTTATTATGAATGATGCTGTATTTTGTCAAATATTGTTCTGCATCTATTAATATGCTCATATCTTGCCTCTTCTTTGGGCCAGTGATTTTCAACCTTTTCCATCTCATGGCACACATAAACTAATTACTAAAATTCTGTGGCACACCAATATATATTTTTTGCCAATCTGACAAAAAAAATAGATATAATTTTGATTCATTCACACTGGATAGTCCTTGTGTTGGCTGTTGTCATTTTTCAATTTGACAGTCTAAGGAAAAAGAGATCAGTGTCCCTGACTAAATAGTCAGGTATTACATGTTTCAAAAACCCTTGCTACACACCAGTTGAATATCACTGCTTTAGGCTTTAATATAGTAGATTAGATTGATTGCTTTCCAAATATTGGATCAGCCTTGCATTCATTGGAAAAATCCTATTTGGCCATTATGTGTTATTTTTATAGTTGGAAGGATTTGATTTGCTAACATTTTGTTGATTTTTGTGTGTATGACGGATTTGGTTTGCAGTTTTCCTTTTTGTAGTGTCTTTTTCTGGTTTTGGTAACAGAGTAATATTACCTTCCTAAAATGAGAAATGTCACTGCCCTCTCTATTTTCTAGAAGAGTTTGTCTAGAAATGGTATTATTTCTTTCTTATATGTTTGGTAGAATTCTCCAGTGTATTTATCTGGGCCTGAAGATTTCTTTTTTGGAAACCTTTAAACTAGAAATTTAATTTGTTAATAAGTACAACACTGTTTCATGTGTCTAGGTCATCCTGGGTGATTTTTGGTAGGTGTGGTTCTGAAGAATTGGTTAATTTCATCTAAGTTATAGAATTTATGTTCATAGAGTTATACAGGAAAACCTTTATTATCTTTTTAATTTGCAAGTCCTGTAGTTGTATTTCAGTTTTCACTTCTGATTAGTAAATGTTGTCTTATCTCTGTTTCGCCTGTTTAATCTTGATAAAGACATATCCATTTTATTGATCTTAAAAACAGATTTTTGTTTGATGTTATCTACTGTTCTTCTATTTAAAATTCACTGATTTCTGCTCTTACTTTGTTTCCTTCCACTTGTTTGGGTACATTTTGCATTTGTTGTCCCAGTTCCTTAAGGTAGTAGCTTAGATTATTGAGATCTTTCTTCTTTTCTAATATAAGTGCCGTGAAGCTAATGCTATGAATTTTTCTCTATGAACTGCCTTAACTGAATCCCACAAGTTTTTATATATTGTATTTCTATTTTTGCTTAGTTCAAAAGATTGTCCTAATTCTCTTGAGAATTCTTCTTTTACCATGTATTATTTAGAAGCACATTGTTTAATTTCAAGTGTTTGAAGATTCTCTTGTAATCCTTGCTACTGATTTTTAGTGTAATCTACTATGGTAAAATAACAAATTTTGTATGATTTCAAGTCTTTTAAATTTTTATTTCAGAATGTAACCCAGAATAGACTCTTTCTTGGTGAATGTTTTCTGTCTGGTTGAAAAGTATTCTTTGGTTGTTGGTTGGAGTGTTTCTAAATGTATATATATATATAAAAATAAAAAAAAAGTCCAGTTGATGGATTCTTATTATTCAGTTCTGCTATATCCTTGTAGACTTTCTATTTCTTTTTTAAATTTATTTTTTATTGTTGAAAGTATTATAGATGTCCCCTATTTCTATTTCCACTAATTCTATGGATTCATGAGAGCAGCATTTGACTTGCTGAGAGCAGAGGCTTGTATCCATATGCAACCGTGAGTTTGTACACTTCTCTCTTCAGCGCTGTCGAGTTTGGTGTTCTATACTCTGAAGCTCTATTATTAGGACATATTTTACACATTCGAGATTTTTATGTCTTCTTGGTGAACTAATTTTATTACCATTATGTAATGTCTCACTCTATCCCTCTTAATGTGCTCTATGAGTTCTATTTTGTCTGATAGGAATGTAGCTAGATAGAAACTCTAGTGTTCTTTTTATTAATAGTTGCATGGTATAACCTTTCCCAACCTTCTCCTTTTATCCTACCTTTATCATTAGAGTTGAAGTGAGTGTCACATAAACATGATATAGTTCTTGTGTCCTGTCTAAAAAAAAACAAAACAGCTCAGCTGGTGTGGCTCAGTGGTTGAGCATTGACCCATGCACCAAGAGGTCGCCGGTTCAATTCCCAGTCAGGGCACATGCCCAGGTTGTGGGTCCAATCCCCAGTGGGGGGCATGCAGGAGGCGGCCAGTCAATATTCTCTCTCATCAATATTTCTATCTCTCTCTCCCTCTCCCTTCCTCTCTCTGAAATCAATAAAGGAAATAAAAAAAATGTTTTAATAAAATAAAACAAAAAAAATGTTCTTTAGTGATGAAAGTTGGTATTCTGGTGTCAGATTCTCCTAATTCTTCATCTGCAGATTTCTTTATTTTACCATTATTTCTGCAGAAATTTTTCACTTGATAGAGAATTCTGAGTTGACTGTTCTTTTCTTTCAGCCCTTTAAAACTATTTCATTCTCTCGTGGCTTCCCTGCTTTCTCTGAGGAATTCATAGCCATAGAAATTGTTTTCTTGAGGAATGAATATTTTTTTCTCTGTCTTCAAGCTATTTCTTTGTTTCTGGTTTCCAAAGTTGGATGATGATGTCTCTGGGTGTGGATTTCCTTGTTTGTTAGTTTGTCTGTTTCCTGTTCTGGGTTTGCTCATTTTGGAATCTGTCTTGCCAAATTCGGAAGGTTTTTCTAATATTATTTCCTCAAGTACTCCTTCTGCCACTCTTTCTTATCTCCTTCTGAGAATTTCAAGCCATACATGTTAGCTATCTCAGTATCGTAGCCCAGTCCCTGGGGCTGTTCATTTGTCTCTCAGTCTGTCCGTGTTCTTCGATTGAATCATTTCTATTGATCTATTTCAAATTTGCTGACTCTCTTCTATAATCTCCATTCTGCTATTGAGCCCATGTTATACTCTTGCTTAGTTCGTGTGTTATTGTTCTACATTTCCATTGGAACTTCCTTTGCACCTTTTATTTTTTTGATGAGATGCTCCACCTTCTCACTTGTTTCAAGAGCATTCGCCTTAACTAAATGAAGCGTTTTCAAAAGATTTGCTTTGAAGTCTGTGAGACAATTCCACCATGTACTTTAGCATCGGTCAATTCTCTGTTCCTCTGTGACCTGAAATTTTCTGGCTTCTTAGTATAGTGAGTCATTTTTTTTATCATGATCTGGATATTTTTTAGTATTATGTTATGAGCTGCTGGGTCTTGTTTAAATTATCTGGACATTTAAAATATTTTTTAACATATCCATGCATCCAGCGTGGGGTGTACCAGGAGTTCAGAAACAAGTTGCAGGGTTATTTTCTGAAATATTCTCAGAGTTTTCTCCCCTTCTTAGAACAGTAGCTATTCTGATCAGAGAGAAAGACCCCATTCCCTCAGAAATTGAGGTGTTTGTGGGCAGCTGTAGGCTGAAGTAGAATTCATTTATTTATTTGTTAAGATTGTTTAAATTGTAATATAGCTGACATACAACATTATATTATTTTCCAGCACAACACAATGACTTGATATGTGTATATACATAGTATTGTGAAATGATCACCACCATAAGTCTAGTTGACATCCATCGCCACACATAGTTACACATTTTTTTCTTGTGATCAGCACTTTAATTAATTTTTTAAATGGGGCATTTAGCTTCATTCTCTGTGGTCATTAAGACATTAATTCCCATTACTTGAGCCAAGACAAGAGTGCCTGTCCTGGGGGTGCCTCGGTCCTGACGAGCCCTCACTTTCAGGCTCTGGACTGTGTTGCATTCAGGCTGGGGGTACTGGAGTGAAAAAGAATGAAAAATTCACGGATAGTCCAGTGGCACTCTGAATTCTGGTCTTCTTCCTCAACCCTCCTGCCATTTGTTTTTTAGAGTCAGAAAAGCGTCTCCATGTATGCTGTCCTGGTTTCCAGCTACACGCCACAAGACAGCAAGGACGGTGTGTGCTCACCCCCTCTGACCCACGCCTGACCCTGCATCCGTGTTTTCCTTTGTTAGCCTTTGCTACTCCTCTAGCCCCTATTCTTCCCAAATGTGCACAGATCCAGAGGCACGTGGAATACATGTTAGTGGGACTTCCTGACATTGTGGAACACGGAGGTCACAATCCATCAGGGATGGTGCCCTTTCTCCTCACCCACATTCACCTGGTTAACTCCTTCGATTTTAAAATTCAGCTCAAGTGTTGGCCTGAAAATGAGTTCTGTGTTCCTCTTCCTTTTACACTCTCAGTCTTCTGAGCTGACTGCTTAAGAATGCTTATCTTACTAACTGTGACTTCTTTTAAGGACCTGTCTTCTTCATCTGGGTATCTCCAATGTCTAAAAGAGAGTAGGTGTTTCATAAATGTTCGTTGAATGAATGAAGCAGGAATGAAAAAGGAATGAAAATTTATTGAGGGCTTACTCTGTATTTGTCTTATGTAATCTGCATAAGCTCAAAAGAACATAATTGGATCCGACATGTTTTGCAAGTGACTGTCCTTCACATTTCCTGTCCACAAACCTCGTTTAAGGCGAGGTGCCCCGAGCCTCAGGCTCTGCTGTCACAGACGATTGGATCAGGGCATTGAAGCTCAGCTTCCCCAGAGACTAACAACCTGTGACTAAAAAGTAAAATATGATCTAAGCTAATCATCATGAGCTTTCAGGAATTTTGGAATCAGGAAACTGAGAAAATGTAGCCAGATGGAGCCACAAACAATTGGGGCCATAGTGACAAGGGTGCTGCCCAACCTGATAAAAAATAAAAGAAGAAATAGTTTGTAGCGGGGAGAATACACACAGAGAAACAAGATGTTTTGGGACCTTGGGAGAGACACCACCCAAAGGCCTGTTGCCCTATTTCCTACCTGTTTTCCATTTACAGCTCCCAATCACTGACCGTACATACATACATTCCTAAACTTAGATTCTCTTGGGACCCATAAAATGGTCTTTACAAAGAGTTTTCTTGAACTTTCGTGTGTGGATCTCTGTTGCTTGCAATATCCTGGTCTAAAGAGACCGTGGTTCCCAACATAGCAATCGTTAGCTTTCTTCCCTCTTTTCTAACAAAACCTCGATTTTGTTTCAATTGTTTAGCCTCCTCCATGTAGCCATGCTTTGGGGGGAAGGTCAGTATCATCCCCAGCCCCTGGGGGTGACTTCGATTTGGTTTAGGCAAAACATTGTAAGCCTCTCTCTTTGAAAGTGAGTGAACTATGTAGGGGAATTGGACAATTCTGTCCAATAAGATGTGAGAGGAAGTCAACTGGGGACTTCTGGGAAAGGGTGTTCTTTAAAACTAAAACTAAAACAAATGAGATATAACAATTTCCCTTTGTCCACTGAACATCGCTGTTTCTGCCTGTGGTGTTTAGAAGTGTGACAACTGTCTGAAAATCGTGACGGATCCTTTAAAACCACACTGCGTGTCTAACTAGAAAAGTGAAAGCCAGTTATGTCATTAATGATCTTGCCGATGCTGTCTGCTGACTTAGTTTTACCAAATTAGAGTTGCCCAACATCTTACTGCCTCCATGTTATGTAAACCACCTGAAGAGCAGTTTCTATGACTGGCAGACAAAGCATCCTAATGACAACACTGGTCTCCAGAGCATTATACAGATACAAATGACTCACTAACAGAATGGTGACTTTTCTAATGCGCCCAACCCTAACCAAGACTCAAACCCAAATCTGTCTGGTTCAGCCCAGGAAGGGGATGTCAAGTACCCCTTACTTACGATGTTCTATGTAGCATAGTGTGTTGACATTTTCCATAACTGCACAGATCCTTTATTATTAAAAATATAGAATATGCCCTTCTTCGGTAATTTATTAGTCAAGGACATTCCAAACTATCATTACGCTGGAGCATCCCCAGAAGACTGTCCATGTATTTATCTTGACTAGCAGCTCTTTGCACTCCTTCCCAACCACCTGGGGTTGATGCTAAAACCAACTCTCCTTGCGTCTTTTCTACCTGTTCTATGTCTCCCTACTTCACCTCCAACCAACGACCAAGAACTGCAAGAGTGCCAGCCACAATTTCTGGGTCTTTCAGGGAAAATCTGAGGTGTAACCACTGCTCCAGAACTTCTCTCCAGGATCATCTATACCAAGTAGGACTTTTCCAAATATTTCTTCTTTACTTGGCTTTCTTTCCTTCCCTGCTTTGTGTCTTCTTTAAAAGACAAAACAAAAAACACTTAACCACAGTTTCCCACTCGGGCTCTGTTGTTTGGGGGTACGAAGATGCATCGTCTCCTGCAGTCATTCTGGACTAGTCACTGTTGCTCAGGCACCTTGCGCTTCTCTGCCTTTGCTGCTGGTCTTTCCTCCAACTGGGAAGCCATCCCCCATCTTCGTGTAGTCGTACTCTTCGTTTTATTAAATACTCTAATAACAGAGTATTTAAGAATGCAGCCTTTGACACCAGGCAGTCTTGAGTTCAAATCATTATTGCCCCACTTGGAATCTGTGTGACCTTAGGCAACTTACCTAGGCTCCCTTTGCCTCACTTTCTGCGTACATGAGTCCTACTTCTCAGTGCTGTGGGGATTCAGTGAGACAGAGAATATAAATATAAACTGCTCAATAAAGTGGAGCTTCCCACTTCCCATAGTATAAAATATAAGTTCCAACGTCTGAGTGGTGCAGGGGAGAGGGCCCGAGGTCTGTTCTCTCTGCATCAATATTCACCCCACCAAAGGCCCCCCAAACTTGCCAAATCTTTCCAAAGCCCCAAGACTCCACAGGACACACTGTGATGATTCCTGATTTTCCAAATGTAATTACAATGTAAACAATTATTAAAATGTTAAAAAGTTATGGTAAAAAAAATATTATAACATTGGCAACATCAAATATGTAAAACACATTTGAGTAAATCTAACAAAATGTATTTAAGAACTTTATAGAGAATAGTGTTAAATTTAGGCAAATTTCAAAAAAATAACAGTTCATTGGAGAAAGACAACATGATCACAGGTCAAAAGAAGGTGTCAGCTCTCCTTAAATGAAGCTATATTTTAAAGATAATTACAATGAAGATATCAACAGACGTTTTATCAAAATTTTAAAAATCGATCTTACATCAATAGGAAAACGTACAGCCAAGATATCCAAGATGATTTTGGAAAAGAAGAAGGAAGACTTAACACCCAGATATCAAAATATTTTTAAAGGTAGAGCTATTGAAATAGGAGGTCGGAGTGGACGGCTGAGGACCCACACAGCCCAGGCACAGATATGTGCGCGTGGTGTGTACGTGCGTAGGTGTAACGGAAAATGGAACAGATTTTGTTTACTTATCAGCTAATCGACTAACTGAATAAATACACAGGAGAAGGTTACAATTCTGCTTATTTGGGGTCACCTAGACTGCTCCCCGTAATTGGGGCTCAGGGATGACTACCCACTTTGCATTTCCTTCTGCAGAAGGAGGAGAGTAGAGTAGGCAGACAGTATAGAGTGTAGACTAAGAAACTGCACATATTCAGACTGGAGGGCTCCATGAGCAGCCTACAGCCTGCCGGGGGACGGGAGGGGCTGAAACAGCGCCTGACGCCATGCACACAGTCCACTGGAGGTCGATTTTGTCCCCGTCAATGTGGATAGCTCTTTGTCATAACTAGAGGCCACCTGGAGCTACGGCAATAGTAAGGGTGTAGACTCAGACAGAGCCAGGCTCGACGCACTGAAGCTCGATGTTCCTGGAGTTGAATTTAGGATGATGAGAATGTAGCAGGAAAAGATGAGATTAGGCCTCTCTGAGCCTCAGTGTCATCATCCATAAAATGGAGGAATGAGAGCACCTACCTGATCGGGTGTTTGGGAAGATCAAATGACAAATTGGCCATCAGAAATGTTCTGCCGGCTTTTATTCCTATCAGGGAACTAGATATTTTGGACTGAATATATCTAAAGCATACAGGAGAGTCCCCGATGTACAGGAAGCCTTGGGAGCAGTAATAACAGCAGCAGGAGACCCTACTTCGAGGTAGAGTAAATGGCATGTAGCGAGCTTTGGGCACCGTGCCTGAAACATCCAAAGTGCCCTATAAACATGTTTTCCTCCTTTCCCTTAAGCTGTCTACAAAAGGGACAAATGTCCCTCCAGAGGTGGTGAGTTCCCCATCAGCAGAAGTGTTCAAGCAAAAGTTGGTTAACCACATCTCCAGAATGTTACAGTGAAATGTTGGAAATGAGGTAGAGACCAGGATTAGGTGATCCCTGAACTCCCCTTTAAATTAGAGATTCCACGATTAAGTCGGAGACTTTTGGAAAGTCTGTCAAAGGGGAACTGTGGGTAACCAAACGTTCCTGGAATTTCCAGCTCATTTTCCAGGATAAATGCAGCCCCCGTCTCCCTACACAGCACACCAAATATTAACGCACGCGCGCGTGCACACACACACACGCACAAACACACACATGTACACAGAGGCATCATTCATATGTTGTAACATGAATCTTTTCACCACAATGACCGCGGTTGTCAGTGAAAGAAATACCCTTGTTCAGTCCAATGCACTTGGGTAGCCCAAATAAACAATAGTATAATACCCCGCATTTATTCAGCACCCTTTGGGGCAAGGGCTCACACTTTATACATATTTCTCGTTTATCATGGCCACATTCCTGGGAGACAGGCTGCCCCTCAGAGAGGCAATGGCCTTGGGCTTTTGCTTTCAAGCCTGGCTGGCAGAGAACTGCTGCTCTCGGCATGTGAGAACGTGCAGTACTTACACGCCTTCAGCCTTCTTGGGCCCAGTGACCTTTCATGACAGAGTTCCGAAGCCGCCTTGGGAGCCTCTGGTCTCAGCTGTTTCTCATCACCAGTGGGGCTTCTACCATGCGGGTTAGGAACAGCCAGGCTCTGAGTAAAAGCTTTGTGATGTGTTTCCGCAAGAGCGCCCCCTGGCGTGCGCACCAGTGTCTGGATCCAGCTCCCAAGCAGCCTGCAGGGACTTGGAGGGCTCCGGCACCCACCAGCCTGCGCCACTGGCCAACTATGTGATCTTAGGGAAATTACGTGACCTTTCTTATCTATCGGATCTAGAAAACAGGTCCCGTGAGACATCATTTTCTAGGCTGTTAGGACACTAACATGGAATATATCATGTGAATTCCCGGCACATGGTGAAACTTGAATTGAAAGTATCTACTATTTTATAGGCATTGTCTTGCCTCTGGGTTGCCGAGCTCACTGTTTCTGCACATCCAGTGTATTGGGCGGAACTGTGATCTCCCAAAGTTCCTGTGTTGAAGTCCTAGCACCCAGTACCTCAGAATGTGACTGTTTTTGGAGATGGGGTCTTGAAAGAAGTAAATAAGTTAAAGTGAGGTCATATGAGTGGGTCCTACTCCAAGCTGACTGGTGTCCTTATAAGGAGAGGAGGTGAGGACACAGACACACACAGAGGGACGACCATGTGAGGACACAGGGAGAAGATGACCATCCACAAGCCAAGGCGAGAGGCCTCAGAAGAGACCAACCCTTGATCTCAGACTTCCAGCGTCCAGAACTACGAGAAATACATTTCTGTTGTTTAACCCTCTCTCTCTGGGGTGCTCAGTTATGGCAGCCGAGCAGACTAATAACACACCCAGTTTGAGTCTACAGCCATAAGCCCCCAACCTCAGGTCATGAGATCCCTTTGAAAGATGAAGTAAATAATGCCCCAAGGTTCAGGAGGACATTTAAGAAAACAGAAGCTGCGATTATACACAGGAAGCTAGTTGGATGATTCCCTTTGCGAGAAAGGAAAATCAAGGCCGAAAAGATCACCGGATTTGAACGAGAGGTCAGAGTGTGAATCCCACCTCTACCAGAGCTTAGCTGTGGAAGCTTTGATAGTCATTTACTCTACATGTTCCGAGTTCAGTCAAGTGAATCAACCTGTCTTCCGCACCAGAAGATCCTAACGACCTGGACCACGTTAGCGCTCTTTGAACACTCAGGGCGAAGCCCAATTACTGCTTTACTCCAGACAAAGTATAAGTGTCCCTCAGATGCGTACAGCTTGAAGATTCTATTTGGAGTTATTCTCAAGCCTTTGATTCAGAGTTAGGTGGAAAGACAAATGTGTCTTTCAATGAATATCGCTATTATTACAGGGAAAAAAAGGTGTCACGGAATCACAATGAAGGATGCAGTAATCTTGGCATTTTCTACTCAAATGCCTTACACAGAAGTAGACAATAAATAATGTTTTATTGAATCGCCAAATCTCGCCCTACATGTTTTGAATAGTTGGTGTAAAATAAATGTTGAACTGAATGATGTATGTGATTCTCGAGA
The DNA here is from genome assembly GCA_030848825.1 of Tadarida brasiliensis. NCBI lineage: Eukaryota > Metazoa > Chordata > Mammalia > Chiroptera > Molossidae > Tadarida > Tadarida brasiliensis. Next base: position 7,311,182 of record CM061257.1, read on the forward strand.
TAGTTTTTCAGGAAAAATACTTATTTCTGGAGACACAACAATATGTCTGTGGGGAATTCACAGTCAGTCTCACCAGTCATAGCTCAAAACCCATTGCTACCCTAAAGTCTATGGCTAGAGAGCCCAGAACTTCTCCAGTTTTCCTGTTGCACTTTTCTTTAGTAAGTATCCTCCCTCCTAACTTCGGGAATGTAGGAGTCTTTATGCTTTTCCTTTAGACAACTGTGACCTTTCATGTGTTGCTATTTTATAATTATACTTAATTTTCTAACACATATTTGCAAACTACTTTGTGAGTTTGGAGAATTAACTCATATGTTTCAAGTGTTATGGGTTTCTGAGACGAAAGTCCCATAAAAATGTTTATGTTGTTGTTATGTTCTGATTCAATAAATATTGTCAGAAAAAAAAGGACCTTTAGAGGGCCCTTTTATGCCTTTGGAACTTCATCACAAACGTACAGTAACTCCAATCCCATATTCCCCCTCCCCCAACACTGAAGAATCCTATGAGTCAACCTCGTACAGTGGGAAGGTTTTGAGTTAATACCCAAGGAGCTCTGGCTCCACATCCCAGCATGGCTACTTGCTAATTTGGGCACCTAAAGGGACTTGGGGCTGTTACTTTACATTTTCCCACCTCAGTTTCCATTTTCTGAACTGGTAAGATGGAAAGGTAATAGAATCAACCCCACAGAACCACTGTGAAAATGAAACAATTGCTGGCAGGTGCGGTTTACAGGGCAGATTAGAGTCCGTAACCTTCTCTCCATTTAGAAGCAGATCCGTTCAGCCAAAACCTAAGGATGTTATTTAGTCGTCAGTAGTCTTCCCTTTCAATACAAGAGCGGTGACTGATTAAATCTCTAAATACACATTAAACACTCACTATACACTATAGTGGCTGCTCTCAGAAGCTTCTAAATCAGCCAAGAAGAAAGCTTAGCTACAGGCAGGGCGTTCAAAAGCGTGTCAACTGTTTTAAGCAGTGGCCCAATCAGCAAATAAGATAGAAACACACACACACACACACACACACACACACAACCCACCCTTGCAAAGCTTACAATTTGGTGGAAGACAGACACACAGGACAACTACGTGAATACATAGCACGTTAAGCACTGATCAGTGCTAAGGTGATAAAGACAGGAAAGTGAAGACAGGTGTGGCTCATGGGTCATCACTTTAGCTGGGTTAAACGAGGTGCCTCACTATGAAGATGGCACTTATGTAAACGTGTGAAGGAAGTGAGGTCTTAAATCATAGATCACCTTCTCAGTGACAAGTTATGACAAGGAGCAAGTGCTGTAAGACATCGCCAACAGTGTGGAGCCATCACAGAGAGCCTGGTGTGGGGATGTGTACTTCCTTCACGGTGCCCAGGCCATGTTGACTCACCTCCACCTATAACATGGCCAGTCTTTTTAGAACCTGTACTCTGTGCTCACCCAGTGGCCAGTATCACTGACAGTGATCAGTGACAAAGGTCTTTGAAGACTTTGCTCATTTCATGGCCAAGGGTCCCATACCTGAAACATTTAAAAGTACATGATTAGGGTGATAATGTTGAAAACACCAGGGTGATCCTTTACATCATCGCAATGTTAGGTTTTTCAAACACATATGCATATAACTTGCTGAGATTAGGGACCTGGAGGGTTTTGACGACGTAGTTAATCTGTCCAGGGGAAGTTAGGCAAGGGCTCACCACGCAAGAGCCTCAGAAGATCAGCACTCAAAAACCAAGCACTGCCTCTCCCAGTTTCTCTCTGGACAAAGTTGTGTGGCTCAGACGTCGCATCCCATGGTATACCCAGTCCTGGAGGACAACACATGAGACATGACAGATTTCAGTGTCCCCGTTCCTCCAGCAGACCCCAGGTCCACAGTTTGGTCAGCTGTCTCCCCTGGGCCAAGAGGAGTTGTGAGGAATAACCCGTTATGAGAAATTTCCCTTAGGGTTGGTGGCCTGTGCAAGCCGGGCTCTCTGCACAGCACGACTGTGGTTTCTGCTCGCTCTGAAGATTGCCAGAATGCTTGCAGGGATTAAAAACAGGAAATCCAATGATCCACATAAATGATATTTTCCTAATGGTAATATTCCGCGCATTTCAAGGACACAAGTCCCAGAACTGTGCAGGGAAACAGAACCCCTCCTCGTCTTCCTTTCATGTCAATAACTCCACTATGTGAGTCCTATGTCATTTTTTTTTACACCCACTCAACCTGTGACATGTCAACTTAGGCAATTTTGGTGCTAAGAGTGTTGCCTTTCCTGCTTGTCCCAAACCTGTGGGGTCATTCCATGTGTGACTGCACACCAAAGTAGTTTCAGAGATGTGGACGTGAATTTCTGATTTGTTACAGTGTATGCCCCAGTCCGAGAACTCTGTGTTTGACTCTACATCTGGACAGTTCTCTGGAGTCTAGACAGCAGACATTGTGTGGGGTGCTCTGGCTGCAGTGTAAAGTGGAAAAGCTTCTTACCTGCCTGCTGGTAGCTTAGTATCAAGCATGCAATTCAGTTCAAAATATCTAGTTCACAGATAGGAATAAAAGCCCACAGAACATTTCTGATGGTCAATTTGTACAAGTGGTCAAGAGCCTTTAAAAATATCCTTATTCTTTAAGTTAGTAAATCTACTATTAGAAAACTGTCCTATAGAAATTATTAGAGCTATATGTATAAACATATTCTTTGCACCATTATTCACATTATAGGAAAAGATGGTAAAAAAAATAAAATATCCAATTACAAGGAATAGTGAATAAATTTTGATACATCAATAAAATAGAAAATTACCCAGCCATTAAAAAGTATGCTTTTCAAGAATGTCCAACACCAGAAAAGTCGCTTATGTTAAGTAATGCAATATGGAAAATATCAGGATGCAAAATTATACATCTATACTAAGATTTCAAAATTTTGTCCTGACAGCAGATACCTCTGGGTGGTGCCATCAGTGATATTCATTTAATTCTTGAATGGAAATGTTCTTTTTCACTCAATGCTAGCACCTCTGAGATCACATGGTGCCACGTTATTCACGTTGATATAAATCAGAGTCAGCACACTACAGCCTATGGTCCAAATCCACCCGCCTCTGTTTGGGAATAGAGTGCTCCTGGAGCACCGCCATGCTCCTTTGTTTACATATTATCTACAGCTGCTTGTGCACAGCAGTGAGAGCTGAGTAACAGTGACAGAGCTCATACGGCTCTCAGAGTCTACAACATTTACTCTACGGCCTTCATAAAAAGGTCTACTGATCCCGGATATAAATGTAAATCTCTGATTCTCAAGAAGGGAGAGTTCATCCCATTGGAGCCATTTGTCATCATCTGCAGATATTTCTGGTTGTCACAACCGGGCATGTGGGTGGTGCTATTGGCATTGAGTAGGTGGGGATCAGTGATACTCCTACATATTCTGCAATGCACGGGACAGCTCTCCACAACAAAGAACCACCCAGCCCAAAATGCCATAGTCCTGAGGCCACTCCAACATTCCCATCAGGTTACCAGAGTTGACCAACCCAAGCCTTTTGAGACCCCTTCGTGAGACGAATGTTTCATCTTTGCTGATGACAACTTAACTCAGCTCTTTGCCCTCCCTGTATTTCTTTAAAAGATATTTTGCTCGTGTTTATTGCCACGATTTAAACAGAGCTCTCTCTGACCAGAGAAAATCAAGTAATTTTAGGAACAGGTGACTGCCAAAAATAAAATATTAGACTGTAATACGTATATGTTGGTCTATGCACTTTGAAAAGGTAGCGCAAACACCATTTAAAAGCTTAAAGATTCTTTTGAATATATTTAGGCCCCACCTCGCTCTGAAGGAAGCTAAAACACATGTGTTTAAAGGAACAGAGACTGAAGCGACCACTAGTACCTCATTCCCGTTACCTTTGAAAAGGCAATATTCTGTCTATTAGCCTCGATGACCTTAATTTAAGATAGAAAGATTGGTTAATGTGATGCTGGAACCGTGAGAGCTAAACCCGCAGAGAGGGATTACACGTTCTACTGGAGTCCAGCCCCAGCCTCTGCTACTTGTTTCCAAGGACTCCTCCGTGTTTTGGACACCATGCACGCAACCATCTCCGTCTCGGTCTCCAAGGAGTTGGCCGATCTGGGAGCCTGAATGGATGCATAGCTGAAACAACCAAAACCGACAGCTTGTTCACTGACACTCACCACCCTATGGTTTAAGTGGATCCCGGGACACACAAGTCTGAGGGAAGGCCCACAGCCACCAAGCTCCAAGCTCCATGCCCACGTTAAGCCCGAGCACGATACGAACAACGTCCTCTGTGCAGTGAAGATCATGAAAACCCTGCTCCTGGACTCGTGTGAGGAGTAGTGAGCTGATATAAATGCAGGGTGTGGCAAAAGCAGGCTTGCAGTGGCAAGTGTGCGAAACACAGTGTTTATTCCTGTATTATTATGTATTAAGTTTTGTATTATTTCCCACACGAACAATTGTAAACCTACTTTTGCCCTGCCCTGAATATATATGGCATTTAGTTCAGTACATGGTAAGTTGTAAGTGCTATATTAGTATTAATTATCTTTTATTGTTTTCCCCCTTAATGCTCAAAAACGATTCTTTGAGGGTAGCGCTTATTAAATCAATATGTAAAATGCAGATGTTGAGACGCGAAGAGTTTAAGCAGCTTGCCAGGCTTCCCACAGCGAACGCGTGACCAGGTCAACACGCCACGGTTTTAGGCCACCAGACAGGAAAGGCAAACACGTTGAGAGTCTCGGAGCAGAGGACAATCCCTGACAGGCTGCTAAGGGGTCTTGGGGGTTTCCTTGACACCCCTCCCACTGCCCCCGCCAGTCAGAGGGCCCCGGGCCCTGGTGATCCCCATCTAGGGTGGCAGTTCTTATGTTCTTAAAGTCGGCCCTGCGTTGAAATCATTTCACTCTACGTGCCTTGCCCTTATTTCAAAGGCTTCTAAGGCCCCCATTTTTGGGTTACAAAAACAGTCCTAAAAACCAACTTCTGCCAAATCGCAAGTAATTGGGCAAATTATGTTTCCTAATCACCCACCTCTCTCTGCGTCTCGGCCGTCAAACCCCTTCTCCTGACGTGCTCTGGGGGCCCCTCGCTTTCCAGCCTCTTCTCTGGTGTCATTCTAATTGGCACTAATAGCTTCACTAAAATTCAGGCATCAAAAAGGTCCCACCAATCAGTTTATCCTTTGACCCTGAGCGCTGGCTTCTCCGTCAAGTTCAGGCATTACTAATCCTCCTAGTGGTTAGACGGGACAGCTTGTGTTGTCTGCACCTTTTCTTGTCCCACTCAGAACGAAAATGATGACCAGCTGCATTTGTTCAAGTGTCCCTGCCCCTCGGTGACCTATAAAGCAGCCATGTGGGGCGTGCCTGTGACTCCCCATGGCCCGCTGGGGTTTGTCCTCCCTCAGCCAGAGGGGCAGAGTGGAGGTGCATTCCCTGCGCCCCTCCCCCACACCAGCCCTTTCTTCCTCACACCTGGGAGGTGAAAAGCCAGACTGCTTTGCTGAGCCCTCAATTCCATCAGCTTTGTTTCTGTCCCAGGGTGAAAGATCAGACAGGTGACAAGAGCGAGGTCACAGCCAGTGCCGTCAGAGTAGAAAACAGGGGCCTCGGGAGGGGATGAAACGTAAGAGGATTTTTTATGCTCTGCCTGTCCAAACTAATCCTCCCAAAGCCACACCATCAATGAAACGTCCTCTTCCTGGGAGAGAAAAAGGCACTGGACACCTGAAAGGTGTTTATGACTCCGCCGTTCTCTCCCGCCGAGTAGGCAGCCGTCTCACATGTCCGGAGCACCCTGCCCTTCTCCCTCCGGACTCTGAGCAGGTCCAGCTCCTTGCCAGGAACATGGAAGCCTTTCCATTCCCCTGCACTCTCACTGTCATCCCTCACATCCTTTCCGAGGATCGCTGCACGGCGGATGGAACGCATGAGAAGAGAACTTTGTCTTTGTAATATTAACCCTTTGCCGTAACCCTTTGAGGTAAATGGTGTGTGGCTTCTGACGGACCAAATGAGTCAGTCACTGGCATCCCATGGGCTGGAAAGACAACGAGTGGTACCAGGGTCTGAGTTGGAGCCCAGATGGCGGCACCACTCATTTAGTCAACGTAATCGTGGAAGCAATATTTCTGCTGGTTCTTCAAAAAGGAAAAACTTTTAGTCAGATAAAATATGCAGAAGGCATGGAGAAAGATGTTCATAGAAAAGGAAGCTCATGAGAAACAGTAGGCAACTTCCTAGAGATCCTCCCTGCCCACCCCACCCTATCCCTAGAAAGAAGAAATATCAGTAAGGCAGAAGGTACTTGACTTTAGACTCAGAAAAGATTGGGTTCTCAACCTAATTTCACCTTGAACAAGGGCAAATTGCCAAACCCATTCTGCATGGATTCTCTTCTTTGTCGAATAGGTATTGACATCCTCTGAACAGTGGCATCAAGAGCTGTATGAACCTACATGAGGTTTTATTTAATTAACTTCTCACATCAGGCTTAAAGACAAGTACTCTTAAAGTCATCCTTGTATTACCCGTGATATAATTGAATTATAAAGAAGTTGAAAAATGTCGATAACATGTGGTTGGGTAAGATGTGGACCTTTGGCCCTGGCCAGTGTGCCTCAGTTGGTTGGACATTGTCCCATGCACCAAAAGGTTGCTGGTTTGAGTCCCAATCAGGGTACATGCTTGGGTTGCAGGCTCAATCCCCAGTAGGGGGTGTGCAGGAGACAGCTTGATCGATGTTTTGCTCTCACATAGATGTTTCTTTCTCTCTATAAAAAAAGAAAAAAGAAAGATGTGGACCTTTGTACATAGACACTAGCACTTAAATTACTGTGAGCCCCTCCATCTACCTGCCAGCCTCTGAAGATGAATCAGGTAAAGGGGATAAAAGAGTTCAACTAATCCCTAGGTAGACTGTATTTGTCGTGCATTCAATTTTTGTCTTTCCTCCACAAGATAATTTTACTTTAATAGATAGGAGTAGAGATGTACAGACATTCATCCAGAGGACTTGGTTAATAATTAATCTATCTAATCAGAATTAACTAATATGATTAGATCCCCCAAACATTTCTTGAGAATGAACAAAATCCTAGGCATGACTCCTAAAGGCAAGGAGCTTACCTCAATAGGGGCATGAGGCATACACAAAAACACACACAGGTGCATACAGATGAAAGAGTTCACCTTGGAGAACAGAGAAATGATACAGGAGAGGCTGAGGTAGGAAGACATACATAGAGGGTTTTACTATAAACCAGGAAAGAGATGAAGCAATAGTAGTGATGAGGAAGTGTGGTGCAGTGATTTGAGAAATAACGAAAACTTGGATATCTAGGGAAAGGCAACAAGAAAGGGAGAGTGAGAGAGGGATACTGGATTCTGCAAGGTTCTGGTTAGTGAACTGGATCCACTGAGATAAGGACATAGTTGGAGCCAGGTTTTGGGCAAGGTGGACAAAGAGATGGTATGGAAAGAAGATGACATGTTGAGTGGACATGAGTCTGGGAGGTCATGATGGGATGTCCAGCAGTGGTTACATCTGAGTCTGGAGATCAGAAGGAGGGTTGGGTTGAAGATGAGAACATGGGAACCATCAACAAAGACTATCATTGTCTTGGCCCTTATAAACCCTGTTCTCTGGCACTTTCTAGGAATTAGCTATCCATTTTTGTGTACAGATTGGCTCCAAGGAATGATAAACAAGAAGACTTGTCAAACAAAGTGTTTTGCAACATGAAACTGCCACAGGAAAGCCAGCAGGTCATTCCTACTGATGACAAGGACAGTTACATAAGCCTCCATGCTGGAAACCACTGTGCCAAGTCGGCTTTTTCTGCTAAGTGCAAATTCTCTGAGGCCTCCCTAGACAAAGCACATCATCCCTCTTCACATTCCACCAAAGGCTTTTAGCAAACATCAAAGAAATTGTCAAACTAAGCTGTGACAGCCTCATTAAATCTGACAGATTCTTGCTTGCCTTTTCTGCCAACTGTTCTTTCCATAAACGGCTTAGCTTTATAAAATGTAAAGCTGGAATGTTAATAATAGATGCCTAATATCTGTGCTTGCCATGTTCTAGGGCCTGTGCTACACATTGGACATGAATTATCTGATTTAATCCACACAAAAACTGACAGAGCTTGAAGTATCAGTTAGCTGTGGCCACCATCATGCTGTGTAACAAGTTGCCCAAAAGCTCAGTGGCTTAAAACCAGTCATTCATCATCCCAGATCACCAGGTCAGCTGGGCAGCCTCTGATGCTCTAGGCTGAGCTTTTCTGGGCAGTTCTTCTTCTCATTGCAGGTCTGGGGTCAACAAAGGCACATCTGCTGTCTTGTAGTAGTTCAGTCTAGACTGTAGAGACAGCAGGGATAGGTTCCCAGGAGTACTGCTAAGCTTGGAATTGGAACCCCCTCCTTTCCACCCACATGCCATTGGCCAAAGCATCAAATATGCCCAAACTTCTGCTCACCATGGCACAAAAAGGATGGGTAAAGAATAGGGTCCAATTGTTTAATCTACCACTATTGACTACCTCCCATATTATGGGTATAGAATTCTATATATAGAAATGTTATGCTTAATACTTCATCCTTTCATTTATTCATTCATTCATGTTTTCTTTTATTAAAAATGACAATATTCCAGGTAATATTGCCAAGCCTGCCAAACCAGAAATTCATGCCACCATCCCTATCATAAAGGGTCCCACAGTGTATGTTGTGGGAGAGAAAAACTTGTAGATACATCTTTGCAGCACAGGGCAGCAGCTTCTGCAATAGATTTCTTTAGAAGATGCTAGAGAACAAAAGGATAACTCACTCTACTTGGAAGAGTTGGGTGGAGGAGATAATGGAGATGATGTCAGAGCTGGATCTTTGAAGAAGAAGAAGAGTTACTTTTTAATAAAAGAAGGGAGATGAATAAGTTGTAAAAAAGAGCGTATCTCCCATAATAAGGTGCATGAACAAATGAGAATCCATGAAGGTATGAGCAGAGGGATGGCATTCTTGGCACAATGTAGTTTGAATTGGAGAGACAGTGGTATAAGGAAGAGGGAGACATCTAACAAGACCATAATGAAGTGCGATCTGAATGAGGACACCAATGTTAGCATGAGGGCATACACAAGTGTGGGCATACACACAACACACATGCACATACACACAAATATACACAGAGACACACGTACACACAAATATTCACAGACACACACAGAAACATACACACACAGATACACAAGCATGGACACACACACACCTACACATACACACACACACACAGGTCAACACACTCAGCACAGAAGGAGAAGGGAATAAAAAACCAACTTGGAAGCAATTTCAGCCACTTTAATTGCTCACCTGACAGCCCCGTGGGGTAGGGTTTGAGTCAGCATGTCACACACAGTGAAATGCACCCCATGACCGTAGCCACTTCTCTTCCTTTCTTGGGGGTGTGTAACTCTCCCACAGAAGCCTCCCTTACCCTCATCTCTGAATTCAGATTGGCAGAACTGGAGATTACTGCCTTGAAGTGGTTGTATCATATGATCAGACAGACTTAGGAGGCAGAAGTGTCACCTGGAGGTACCCCATCAGAACTCTGGACCCAGCACCAGTGAGTCACAAATCTCACCTTCATGATCTGTAGCACTGGACAAGAGTGAAATTAAGAAGACCTAACTTTTCTGACAATGTCCTATGTGATATGTGGGATCCTGAGCACTTTATATGCAGCATCTCAAACATTTCTTACAAACAGAAAATAGAAAAAAATCCAAAAAACAATTTCAAATCCCTAACTTTTTTTTTTCAAGAAATAGCTACTGGTTATTAACTATCCAATTGTGTCTGATTCCAAAGCCTCGAAAACATTCCTTAGACCAGACCAATTCCCGAGGGCACACTTGCCTTGAGCCTGAGTGTTTGGCAAGCAGGCAGGAGAGTTCAATAGGAAACAGGGAATTACAAAGAGCCTGGCCTTGACCCTCAGCTCCATGACATACTTCCCAAGCAGCACTGGGCACATCCTTAACTTCTATGAGCTTCAGTTTCCTGATATCTGAAGTAGAGATTGTCAGGGCTCATTGTGAGGACTGCACGAAGTGACATGTGATAAATGGCATCTGATTCGAGCAGCTCAAGTCGATTTGTGATTTGTGTGTATGGTCGTTTATTCATGGAGCTCTCCTCAGAAGAGTTAGAAGAGAAGGGAGAGCAGCAGAACAGAGAAGGGAAGGGAGCTATGCAAGAATGTGGGTCAGGGGAAATCTAGCTTCAGCCTGAATCCTAGGGGAGCTTTGGAATGTAAATTATACTCCAGAGTCTGTCCTGCCTTGAGATAAGAGAGTGGTTCATTTGCACCCCTGCCCCTAACAAATCAGTGTCCATTGGATGGTGGGCAAGAAGGGCTTAACGTCCCAACTCCTTTGGGCAAAGTGGCTTCCATTGCTGAAGGACAAACTCCCAAAAAGGTTGCAGGTGTGACCATTAGCTGAAGTGCCTGTGGCATCTGGAAGATGAGCTCACTAACCAACCGGGCTAAAGGGATCCTAGGGAGCCCGGTAGGGCACCACAAGCATCTGTTACAGTCCACCCCTTGCAGCACCCTGATTTGTTTAATTCTCCCATTAGGTTCATTTCAACAGCAAACTGCCAAATTTGGTTGGACATCATATCTGGTGGTATGTTGCCCCACAGTGAAACACGGAGAAGGGAGAGAGCGTAGCATAACAAAGTGATGTGATATTGTGATCCAGAAGACCAGTGTCTGTGGTTTCAGATATTTTAGGCTTAATGCTTGATTTTAATCTCTTACCTGCTCTGTAACCTCTGTGACCCACTTTAACAGAGTTCATTTTGTCATCTACGGGATGAAGATATTAATTGTAATGAGTTGAATAGTGGGTCCCCAGAATATGTATCCACCTGGAACCTGAGAATGTGACCTTATTTGGAATGAACATCTTTCGAATGTGATTAGATAAGGATCTCTGGGTGAGATCATTCTGGATTAGGGTGACCCTAAATCCAATAATGACTATCCTTTGAGACACAGAGAAGGAAAAGACACTGCGATGCATGGAGAGAAAGTGTACGTGGAGACAGATGGAGAGGTTGGAGTCCAACCAGAAGCCAAGGAATGCCAAGAATTGGCTGGCAGCCACCAGAAGCCGGAAGAGAAACATGGAATAGGTTCTCCCTTTGAGCTTCCAGAAGGAATCAATACTGCTAACACCTTGATTTTGGACTTCTGACCTCCACAACTCTGAAATAATAAGTTTCCGTTGTTTTAAGCTACTGAGTTTGTGATCATTTGTATTAGGAAATGAATGCAATAACCATGTGAAACTGTTGTGAGGATTCAATTAGTTAATGTAAGCCGGGTACTTAGGACAGAGGCTGGAGTATAGTAGGAACTTCTAAAGGGTTTGCTTTCAATGTAATCATTCAAATTGTATACAGACAAATACACCTAGAGGTTGTTGAATATTTTTTATTGCTGAGTGTGTAAGTCTATTGTACAACCAGAGTAAAAGCATCAGTTTGGGAGCCCACACCTGATTTCAATCGGAGGAATGGTATGCAGAGAATTGGACTTGGCAGGAATACCTCCAACCTTACTAAGTCTCACAGTAGATCAAGCATAATGCTTTCCTCTTAGCAGCTGCTCACTAAATGAGGTGTCATTCAAATGGAATTTCTAAAAGTCCTCTGTTTACATTCAGCTCTTTGAATACAGACGCAAGGTTCTTGAGGGCTTGGGATGTCTCTATGGGTAGTACCTTAAATAGAGTAGGCGTAAGTATCTCTCCTTCCCTTTCCAGGAATGAAAGTCTGCATTTACTGCGTGGGCAATGCCGAGCAAAAACACATGGCTAATAAGCCAACACTCCCCCGGTTCCATATTCCACTCTTCACCTGATGGATTCCTATAGGATGAGAGGCTGGAGCAGGAGAGAGTTTTGGGAAGAGGTCAAGGGAAACAAGGTTTCCCTAGGACACCATCCCTGCTCTAGTTTAACATCCACCCGACAGCAATGCCCTGACCCTCTTTCTGGAGTGCTAGAGATTATTTAGGTAAACTCAGTTATTGGCAGTAATGAAGGTCTCAATTCAAAACCCTCTTCTGGGTAAAGTGATTCAGAGTGAGAAGTGCTATGTTTGATTTCTTCTCACTGTGAAATCCAGATTCTGCATGACTATAATGTTCCCTTTTCAGGAAGGCTGGCAGGGCCGGCACTGAAGCCCGGTTCAGCCATGCCTAATGCTATATCCTGTCGCTTGAATGCCCTCCTCCCATGCCTGCCCTTGCCCGCCTTTCTTCCCTTACACTTTGCCTTTTAAGATGAATTGAAGGATTATTTTTACCCTAGGATTTGGAGTCTCTTAATTCTGTTTTTGGATGTGTCCAGCGGCACTAGAGCATTTTTATTTTATTTTAATTTGTGTTTACCAAACCTGCATCGTGCACCCCATCGGGCAGTGGGCTCCTTTGGGCTCCTTCCAGAAAATTAAAAACATAAATTAAGTCTAAATGGCCAAAGCCGCAGAACAAGCAAGACCTTCTTCGTGTCCACAGAGAGGAGTTCTATTACCACCACTTGCTTTAGAGGAGAGGGAAGTTACCTGTAATTCTTGTTCTCTTGAAGGTGTGTATTTTATAATAGGTCCCCATTCACTGCCCTGCCTTCCCCGAGGAGTTCTTAGTTGCTTGATTTTTTTGGCTGCAGAAGAACTGGCAGTGAGGGGTTAGCACATTCTTATGACCCCTGGGGTAGATACATTGCAGTTCTTGCAAGTGTTTATATTCTCTTTAACTGTGTTTCTGGGTTTTAATTTTGCCTCGGGCTGTATGTTAAAAGGAGTCCTCTCTGATGAGAGTAACTGCCTTTAGGGAGAAATGCTTCCCTAAAGATGCCTGTCTTTATTAACAGAAATCCCCTCTCCCTTTTAAAATCATTACAGTAAGACATGTAAAGGAAACGTGGACATTTTAAAGACCCCAGGTTTCCCCCAGTTTCTCCTCTGTTACCTTGAGCTGGAACCATGTAGTCTGATATACATAAAGGAAACATCTCTGCCTCTCTCCCTTCCCGAGACTCCAAACTCCTTGAAGCAGGAGTGCCAGTCCATTTCAACCCGCTTGGCATCTCCTGTTGATGGATAGTGGCTGCCTGTCGAGGAGGAGTCCAGGCCAGGTGCAGACTCAGCAGGAGGAGTGTGGTGATTGATTAGCGATGTCTGCCTAGGTGGACCAGGGAGAGCTGGCCACCCATCTTTGTGCCCCTGTGCCTAGCATGGTGCCCGACTCAGAGGGGTGCTCCACAAATATTTGTTGTACTGGATTGAACTAAATGTTCCACCCACCTCCATCTTTCTCTGAGTCAGAAAAAATGGTGGTGGTCAAGTCATCATCCATTGGCAGCAAACAGTGGTGGCGAGACGTCCCCCTAAGGGCAGAGTTCTTCTGGAGCCAATAGTTACAGAGACCCCAGAATCTGTTCAATTGCTCTGCCACAGACCCACCGCCCCTCTACCCCATGAGCCTTCCAGTTCTGTCAGCTCTTTGCTGTTGCCCTGTTACCTCCCCAGGGATGAAGTCATGACTGTGCCCAGCTGCCAGTGGTGACCTGCTGGAACACATCTCGCAGTACCCCAACATGGCTCTACCTCGGTGTGTTAACCACTGACAACCAGGCATCTTCTGCTGATATGCTCTGTCCATTGGGATAGACCCCTACACTCATGACCCCACCTCTGAGCTTGGGAGAGCCTTTGGACCATGCTTAAAACTACCTGCAGAAGCCCCCCAATTTCTGAGCCCATTCAGCACATTTTCCTCCCAACTACTCCCACCCCCACCCCTCAGCCATCATGTCTCCCCGACATCATTTCATGCATCCAGCACCCTCACCACGACGTGATCTCCATCACATTTGGTGCAGCAGTGAAGGGAATTATCTCCTTGGAGTCGAGAAATCCTGGCTTCAGTGTTTTTCTCCAGTTTTCCTGAGACATAATTGGCATGCATTACTGCATAAGTGTAAGGCCTATGGCATGATGGTGTGATTTACATGTATTGGGAAATGATTACGATAATAGGCGCCGCTAACATCCATCATCTGATACAGATACAATAGAAAGGAAATTTTTTTAAATGTCTCCTTGTAATGAGAACTCTTGGGATCTACTCTCTCAGTAACTGTCCTGTATATCGTACAGCAGTTCTAACTGTAGGGAACATGTTGTACATTGCACCCCTAGTACGTAGAAGGTTATAGTTTTATTCTTTCCATTATCTTAATGGATCCTCACCACAGTGCTTCTATTTTATGCATGAAGCTATCAAAGCTGGGAGGGGTTCCTCAATTTGCCCATGATCAGATTCCCTGTAAGTTACGGACCTCGGTCTTGTCCCCAGGTTCTGCCCAGCCGCCATTCCACTGTAACATATTGTCACCTTACAGAGATGTCTACAGGGAAGGTCTCAAACGGGGTCCTCCGCAAACCGAGTGGGAAGAGCCTAGAAAGACAGAGCGCATTCTGACACCCTGCTCTGCTGGTGACAGGGCTAAGCGGAGGACTCCCCAGAGCTGCTGCCATGAGCTCCTTTCCACACAGAGCTCCTGGCCGGAGGGCCCTTCTCTGAGGCCCTGACAGTGGAGGGGTGTCACCACAGCATCGGGCCACAGCCAGGCTCAGAGTGCCTGCCTCTGCAAAAGCACACCTCCACAAGCATCGGGAGGAGAACGTCTCTGCCTACCCTGGTGGGAAGTGTTTGAGGGACGAAAAGTAACAAGTGTGTCCACCCCGAGGAGGCAAGCTTTGGCTGTACCTGTTAGAGCAACACTGGCTTTTTCAAAGGCACCAAGAGCCCAACACTTGGGTTTCTCACCAGCTCCTCTGAAATGTGTTTGGAGAGAGATGGCTTCTGCGAGGGCATTGCCTACAAGCAAATTGTCAACTTCGCAAGAAGGAGAGACTGCTTACCAGCCATTTCCCACAAGATGAACACCCTGTCCTCCCCCTACAGGTATCCGTGCAGAGGGCGTGATCTTCGCCCTGCCTCTTGTGTTTCCAAATCAGAGCTCAGAGGACAGGGATCTGTTGGTTGCCATGTAACAGAACCCCACTCAGCCCAGCTTCACCTCATAAGATCTGGGAGGTTGTTGGAATTATTGGAAAAGTAACAGCAATATTTTCTGGGAAAACAAGAGCATAGAATGGAACTGGATTTCATAAGCCACTGAGGTCAATAGGAGGAAGATTTTCAGGATCGAGAACCCTACCCTCTCTGTCTGCCTCATTCTGCCATCACATAGTTTGTCGTTGTTTGTGGTTTTTAAATCTGCGCTTCTTGATTCTTGTCGTACCCATCTCTCTTTGCATACAGCTCACACACAGGCATGAAGAAGGCACCCTGGCTTACACATCCCACCAGTTAAGATGTCCCTTAGAGGTTGGCTAGAGCCACTGTGACCACAGACCCAGTGTTACTTCCCCTGCATCAGGTGTCCTCATCTGCAGAGAAAGAGAATCTAAGAACGCACACATGGCTGCGGGAGTCACCCCTGTGAGTGAGAGGTGCACAGCTCTCAGAGCACGGGCCAGGACTTAGGAGCAGGTCCGTTCTGATTAGATCATGGTCATATCAGAGGACCACTGCCACATAAGCTGATCTCAGAGTCAGCTTACAGTTGGTAGTCACTGCAGCGATCTCAGAGATGGTCATATGGAGAGCATCAGATAACTTCAGGGCACAAAGGGGCCTCAGGAGCATATCAGCCACCAATCATGTCTCAAGAACTGACAAAGACCTTGCAAAGTGAGTGCCTCTTTGCCGTAGAATGAGAACATTATTCTCAGTTGGTTACAGCATCGTCCTGATACACTGAGGTTGTGGGTTCAATCCCCGGTCAGGGGACATACAAGAAGCAACCAATGAATGCATAAATAAGTGGAGCAACAAACTGATGTTTAGCTCTCTCTCCCTTCCTCTCTTACTCTCTCTAAAATCAATAAATAAAAATGGGGGAAAAAAAAGTAAGCCTCAGGTTAACTTGCTCAAGGTTACACTTTCTGGAGGAAAAGCCATGAACATCTAACCCACCTCCTTCCTTCCAGGAGCCCTTGAAGAGAATCTGCTACCTGGGTGAATGTCCCACTGCTCAAGTTCTAGCCCTCAGCCTGCAAGCCTAGAATCCTCATCTGCCAGCACACAGCAATTCGATTCATATCTCTGGGTAGACACACACTTATGAGCTGACAGGGACTGATGAAACACAAGATACCTATCTACTCCTCTTCAAGATGTCCCATCATAATTCCTGCCAGAATGCCCAGGTAGCCTGAATGTATAGTGACTCCTTCCATGACTAACATAGGAAAACTGACCATCAAGTACAAAGCATCAGAATAGGGGCATTTCATACATAATTCTAATATTTCAGCTTATGTGGCAGTGGTCCTCTGATATGACCATGATCTAATCAGAACGGACCTGCTCCTAAGTCCTGGCAGGCTGTGTCTTGGGACCTGGGCATCCTCTACTCAGTGCGCCTCTTGGAAAGGCATCATCAATGCTGGTCTGTAGGACTCTCCTTTTCCTAAGCTTCTGCTAAGCCCTCCCCTCTCTGACTGGCACATTCTTTTCTGAATAGGTTAACCCTCCTTAATCACTGCTTGCGCCCACCTGGGATCTCATCTATCTTTTCAAAACAACTTTTCCTAGCTCTCCTCTGAGCCATTTGGGTCTCTCCACTTTACAACGCCCCTGTGAGGGGAGGCAGATCTCGGGGTGTGCTTCTTTCCTGCCGCTTATACCTACCGCCCATGCCCAGATATACATATTTTAAATGCAACTGAAAATTAAAGCCATCGCAGAAGCTTTCCAAATGGGCAAATATTTGCCTCAATTATTCTATTTACAATTCCAAAAATATTTCTTCTGTTGAAGTCTGTGTACAAGGACTGGCTCCAAAACCATTTTTAAGGGAGTTTTGACATCAATGAAACGTTATGCGGGCACTGCGAGTGAAGTGCTTGATTAATAAAGAGTCTCAGTGTTTTCAAACACATATTCCAAGCAGCCTCATTTGAAGAAAACCACAAACGGAGAATGCTTTGCTGCTCACAGTCACAAGGGGGTTGTGTATTTCATTCCCGCTTACACAGTCCGCTTACTTTGGAGCTTGGGTAGGAAAGAAACATGGCCAGCAGAAATAAGGCTACATTCAGTGACCCTGCCCTTCCACCCACTGGCCTGATGGGAGAACTTTTTTACCCCTCTTTGCTACTGTTTTCTTAGTTTTTAACCTTTTAAGACTTAATAATTCTCTCAAAGACCATCTTGAGAAAAGAAGAGGGGGACAGTTCCGGCACTCATTGTGCGAGCAGGCGGGGATGATGAGATTCCTAATTTCAGAATTTCCAGGCAGCGGTCCTGGCATGCTACACAGAAACGTAATTGAGCATGTTCATGTTAATTACTTTGAAGTGCTTTCCTCTTTTCCAGTGCTTTACAAAAACACAGCAACCTAAATTGGGTCATTATTTCATATGTCTAAGATTCTACTCAGCTACTTAAGGTAGCCATGGCAATGTAGTCAGAGAATTCATTAAAAGTGGGTTCCTCTGCTTCCTAATGAAGGGAAAAAGCTAATTAAAAAATAAAAAGGTTAAATGCAAGAATATAGTGGCAGTGTAATGACTAAAACGGGAATTTATAAGAATACTAATTTTAAAGTTACAAAGTATCTGTTCTTAAGGTCTCATTACTGTCTAATCCTGTTTGTGCAAACTGTTTTTCATCTCATTAATTAACAGGTTAAAAACAACTAAAGAGAATAAAAAGGTAATTTTTTTCACTGATTATCTAACATGCAGTTTCAAATAGAAGAGGAATAGAGTAAATGATCAGTAATTCCTTCCTACTTTAAAATTCTGCAGTTCTAATACTTTTTATTACATTTATTGGGGTGACATTGATTAATAAGATCATCCAAGTTTCAAGTGAACATTTATATGATACATGATCTGTATATTGCATTGTGTGGCCAGCAGCCAAAGTCAAATCATCTTCCATCACCCTACAGTTGGCCCCTTTACCCTTTACTACCCCCCACTCCCTGTGTCTATGAGTTGTGGGGATTTTTTAATTAAAAGAATCATAACGAATACACTATTTCCCTGTGTGTATCTCTCTATCTTACAAAACCACAGGACACTAAACTATCCCTCCAGAGCCCTCCCAGCATGCAGGATCTTGGCTCCTGATGGCCGGTCATTCTGTTTATCGCATCCAGATTCATTTCTACTCGCCTTGAATCTGATCTGGGCTGTGTTTAAGGCTGAAACGCTGTGTCATATTTCTGGCTCTGTTCTTACTGTTTCTCCTTGGCTACCACTTTCATTCTATTGGAAGCTTTTCTGAGGCCCAGCAAACCTATTAGGTCTAGTGCCTCAGCCCCAAATTCTGGACACTCCTAACAACTCAGTTGCCCTCCTCGACCTGCCTTTTCACCCCTGATCTTCCCAATCTCATCCAAACTCTACAAATTTGACAGATCCCCCCAAACTGTGTACATGTTCAAGTCTCTTCTCAACTGCCCTTCCCATTTTATATGTTAACAACATTATGTTAGTAGTTTCATACGCCTTGATAAAAGGCATGCTTCCCCGGAGAAAAATGCAAATTATCAAAACTTATACAAGAAGACTGAGAAAGCCTAAAGTGCCCAATAACTACAGAATGAGAGAAAAACACATTAAAGAAATTACTTCCCAAAAGCCTCCAATTGCACATAGTTCTTATGTCCCTAGGCTTTCAAGGTAAAAGTACAGATTATTTATACATCACTTAAACTGAATAGAAAGAGAAACACTGCTAAATTTTCTAAGCTAAACCAGAATAATCATGATATGAAACATAACAAAATAAGGGGAATCATCAAAGTGTAGATACTGTCACTTATGATACCAAAACCTTTATAAAATCCCAGCAAATTTAGCCCAGAGTATGGTAAAAGTATAATATAATATTGTCAAGTATAGATTCCATGATCCTCCAAAAAAATAACTTTTATTAAACTGAGAAAAAAAGGATGCTTCGTGAATGTAATTGACACCAACCAACAGAGGCATTTCTCTTCAACTCGAACAGGAAACAAACCACAATACCACCATTACTATGGGCATTTGCTCTTAATGACCTACACAATGAGAACTTCAATGATTCCCAGACATTCTGACACTACAGTCTGAGCTTCTATATGGTTTTTAGCCCTCGGAGGTATCCATCCTTGGTTTTCAACTGGCCAGCATCCTTCCCCACTTCTAATAGAAGCACGTCAAGTTCCTTTTGGAAGGCTGCCTCTCTCCTATTACATGCAGTCTTGATGGGTGTATCAGTCAAGCTGTCCTGCCCTCTTCCTGGCCAGGAAGTAGACATGCAACCAACCAATCAGACGTCCCTGCCCTTTTTTTCTCTCTCTATCTCCCCCAGTTCTGTGGAGTTGGATCTTTAATAGAATGCTGAGTGTACTAAATATTTCAAACTGATTCACCCTGAGGGGTGTGGTCTCAGAAGGCAGTGCGTTCATTCCTAGAGCTTTCTCATTTCTGTCCTTTCTAAGGCCTCGTGTTAATGTGTCCTTTCAATCTATGAGTCATCTGCAAATCCTGCAAATCCTTTAAATAAATATCTTTCAAAGAGACTTGTTGCTAAAGTGAGCCAGTGTGTGTCTGGTCACTTGCAAAGAACCTTAGCTGGTGGATCTGTACTTCTGGCTGGTGCAGCTAGAGCTCTGGACACATCTCCCTTTCCCTAACCCGCAGTCATCAGTCGCCATATCCTGTGGGGTTCACTTATACGGTAGCGTGGTCTTCTTCTCCTGACCTGCTCCCTTTCTATTACTGCCTTAGCTTACATCATCGTTACTTCCTGCCTGAACTATTACGATGGCTTTTAACCTGCCTTTACCTGGAGTCTCTCCCTGCCTAATCCATTCCACCAACAGTCGTTAGATTATGATTACGCTAAGAATAGCCTTGATGGTGTGACTACTCTGTCCCAAATACTTGAACGAGTCCTCATTTCAAACAGAATGAAGTTCAAAATTCAAAAAGCAAGCTGACTATCCTGAACCTATACATCTAACCTTAACTCTCCCTTCTTTCCTTCCTGGCATTTTACTCAAGTCAAATGCAATAATCTGTTCTTCTCTTCAGGATACTATGCATTCTTGTCCTTCAACCTACGTAAGGTGTCTTTTTCCTTTCTCCATATCTTGCCAACCTCATATAGTCAAATCTTGCTTAAACTTAGAAGACAACTATATGCCCAGCCGGTGTGGCTCAGTGGTTGAGTGTCAACCCATGCACCAAGAGGTCACTGATTCGATTCCTGATCAGGGCACATGCCCAGGTTGTGGGCCCGATCCCCAGTGGGGGGCATGCAGGAGGTGGCCAATGGATGTTCTTTCTCATCGATGTTTCTATCTCTCTCTCTCTCCCTCTCCCTTCCTCTCTCTCTAAAATCAATAAAGAAAAAAAATATTAAAAAAAAAAAAAGACAACTATAATGATTAATTCCTTTGGAAGCCTACCCAAAGAACTGAAGATCCCATCTGCTTCTTCTGCATATCCCAGCATTTCACCTCGACCTACCTTGGCACTCTTAGAGCTTTCTACCTGTTTCATTTAAATCTAAAAATGTTTTACCTTTCTGTCTAGACAGAAGCCACGCCACGTGTCCTATTTTTTCAGGACAACTAGGGTAGAAAAAGTGGGTGATTAAGCAGGAATGGACGGCTCGAGCCAGACCAAGATATTTCCTAAACCCAGCTCATTAAACCTGGGAAGATAGATAGGGTGTGGTCGGTGAGAATGTTTCTGAGAGGGCCCTGTATGTATGAAGCCTTCTTTGAGCGTCTACCTCCATTTGCGAATTGTGTGGTCACAGCCCAATGACCAATGTGGTCAGCTGAAGGCACACCCAAGGCCACACATGTGTAACAAGCTGCCCAGGATGAATGACAGCAGCACCATTGTTGAAAGAAGCTAAATAGAAAATGGTCATCATTCTTGAGACTTACACTTCTAAGCCTTCTTTGTTTTTTGTTTTTTTCAGTGGATGACATATTTCCAAAAGGCCCTAATATCAAAACTCATAGAGAACAGTAGATTAGACTCAAGGAGAACCCAGGCTTTAGAATCAGACAAACCTCAGTGTAACTACTGGTCCACCCTCCCTGAGTAATATGACTTATCAGCCTTTTCCTTTAACCATGAAATGGGTGTGAAACAGTAACCAGGAAGTGCCATTCTGAGCAACCACTGAGGTCATGCAGGTCGGACGCCCACCACAGTGCTCAGCAGTTTGATGTGCTGATGTCCATAGGTGTCTTGTAACTATACATATATTCTTCTCAACTTCTTTTTTAATTGTTTAATTATGGGGTAAAGAGAATTTTAGGGAAAAAACTGTATGCATTAGGGATGGGTATTGTTGTATAGTAGGCTAAATGTATATTGATTTATGTTTTATTATATATAATTAATACATTATAATTTTTATTTTTTATTATTTTAAAGATGAGCAAACAGGCTCAGAGAGGAAAGGTAAATTGATCAAGCCCACATACCTCGTAGATGGCAGACCATGGAATCAAATCATGGTGTGTGTATTCTGCAGTCTGTTTTCTTAACCATTATAGTATCGCCATCTTAAGATGTCTTCTCAAAAAGCCCTCTCAGAAGTCTACAAGACATCCCAGTAGGAGTCCTCATCTTCTCAACTCAAAACCATTTAATTTTCCCATTTCTCTATGAGAAGTGCCCCTCGGACCCTCATGTGAGTCTACACTGCCAACCCCATCAGTTGCTTGTCCGTCCTCACCTTACTCAACATCCAACGTTGGGCATTTCCTCCATGTGCCTCTTTGCTCCATCGCCTGCAATGACACCACACTCTGGATCTCATGCCTCTTGGTAGAGTCAGGCATATCATATTTTCACAAGCTCAGTCCTAAGGTTGCACTGAAAGGGATATTGACCTGGAAGACTACAGAGCCCGTCCTTATTCTTACTCGCTTTCTGAGCCACTGAGTGGTTTTGGGCAATCTCCTCATTTCCTCTATGCCTCAATTTGCTCATTTCCAAATAAGGGAGATGATCCAGAGAGTCTAAATTAGCTCCCACAGTCTATAATTCCAAGTTCATAAAAAGGACATTGAGAGGGAGAAATCTTGGCTGTCTGCCTTGGGGAAAAAATAATTAAGATATCACTTTGCAAAAGGAGTAAGTGAATTTCAACAGCATCGTGCCTGTCTCTGCCTGGAGTTGGCTGCCTCTCCAGGCTTGGGCTCCCTGTTGGACACTATAAATTATCCAAGGACATAGGCTAATTGACACAGTTGAGAGGAGTGGGACACAAACAGTCCCCGGCTTGGAGAGAGAGACCTCTGTGGGGAGGTTAATAGAGCTGGAACAGCTCGGGCTTGGGGAAGGGCCGCTGAAGGGAGCCATCATTCTGCCGACACGTCCATAAAACGATATTGTGAGAAGGGCAAGGATCAGTCTTCTTATTAATCAACAAGGGCAGAATGAGAATTAACAAGCTGTAAGCTGCAATGAGGAATATCAGGGAAAATGTTAGACCACTGGGAGCAGTTAGGCAATGGAACAGGCTGCTCGGAGAAGCCATGGAATCACTCTAATTGGGGACATTCAAGGCAGAAAGCAGACACACATCTGTCACAGGGGAGGGAACTCAAGAGGGAAAGCAAGGAGCTAGATTTCAAGAGACTTCAATGACCTCGGAGCAACCAGCTCTCAGCTTTAATAGCAGAGCACAGTCTGAGGTCCAGTGTGAAGGCAGAGCAGGTGAGACGGGTGATGGTGGGTAGGGTGCAGACAAACATGGAATGAGGATGGTATAGTGGTTGAAATCATGCTTTTCAGAGTTTTCATGAACTGGGTTTAAACCTTAGCTCTGCTACCTACCAACTTGCAGAGTTTCCTTCTAAGATTCAGTTTCCTTGGCTAAAAAATGAGAACTATGATGACTGTTTGGTAAAGGCTGTTTAGAGGATCTAAAAAAGGCCACTTAGCATGTCATCTGGCACACAAGACGTTCTAGGCAAATGACGTTTATGATGAAAGCAGGAACTCGCTGGGACAGGAAGTGAGAAGAGGGAAGTCTCAGTCTTCAACTTGCTTTAGTGGCTGGTCCTTGAACCCTGAGGAGAACAGGAACTCAGTGTCCAGAAGTGATGATCTTCAACCACTGACTGTATCTCCCTTGCTGAGGGTATATTAGGAGAAAGCCGTTTTGAGGTTTGATGGGGCCACATATGGAAATGTAGAATGCTTTTCTGAACTGCCCATGTGTTACAACGTACCTGGGGCCAGAACCTAGAAAAGGAGTTTGGTAGCATCCAAAGGATAGGGATTGCTCCCTGTAGCAGATGTTCTTGGTGCTTCGCAGTATGCCACCTTAGCCCACCGCTGAGGTCATTCACGGTGGTGGACAGCTCATTGGGAGCTTACAGTCTCATTACAACAAAGTCCACTTATAATGCCAATCTTGTCACTTTCTGCCTTAGAAAAGGGTCTCTGCTGATGCTGTGGTATCAGTAGACCTGTGCAAAGTGCAGCCCAGAAGGGAAGATTTGTTTGTGACCATAGGTAACCCTCAAACAGAGGACAGGAGACAATGAGTAAGTACCTGTCCTTCGGGCAACAATTCTGAGATGCACGGACTTTTCAGAGGTCCTCATACAACCAAGCTCTGACTCGATCTCCCCACATCTTCATTCCTGCTCCCTGGGATTATTTCCCAAATAAATTACTTGCACTCAAATCCCTGGATCAGGCTGTGTTTTGGGGGGAACCAAAACTAAGGCAGTGTCCAGACGGGACAATAATTCAAAAGGTCATAAACTAGAGGCAGCCTTCAACGGAGCTTTGTATATTAGGACTTGTCATAATGATTACTCTAGAAGAAGTATGTGTCCTCAAGCTTTAATTTTTAACAAATATTGCCACGTAATTTTTTTAAAGTAAACATTGTCCCCTCAGATGTGCCTTCATCCCCTCACAGGGATAAAAGCAAATATTTAAGAACTTTAAATGCCTTCCATCTTCTTTCTTCCCATATGTCTCCTGGGAATCAACATATTTTCTGATTCAGTCTATTGGGGCATGTGCCATCAAAGATGTGCAGAGTATTTTGAACTCAGAATTAGTTTTTGTTGAAATCCATTCTGTGTCATGTGCATATATGCATTATCTTGCTCGGGAACAGAAACAGAGATCATAGACACACACGGCAGACTATGTCTTTCATTTTATTGGCCAGATTTGTGTGTTATGGCTGCTGCTAGCTGCAAGGGAGGCAGGAAATTTATTTTTTCCTCCTAGAATGGAGACAATTAAGCTAAGAAGAGGAGCAAAGATTGAGTGCTTAGTTAGCCAGTGAAAAAGGTTCTCTATCACTTTCCTTTTCGGATGGAAATTTTAATCCCAGGTTTTTGCATACATCAAAGGAGCAATTGAGTTTTAGTCAAGAAAATTGTCACCAGTTAGAGATCATTTAAAACTCCTACACATATGGAGGTGCAGAAACATAATCATCATTTGTTTCTAAATGTATGTTGGTACCAGGAATATAAAAAATAGTGTTATCTGCCCTCATGGAGCTCTCAGTGTATTAGATACACAAGGGAATTCCAGCCTATAATATACCCAGATCAATGCAGTACAGTGCGGATATGTAATGAGTGTGGTATGCACACAGTTGGGGAGAGGGAACCCAATCCAGTTCTCTTGATGTTATTCAAAGAAGTCTTCCTGAGAGAGCTGTGCAGGGGCTTAATAGGTAAGTTTGGATTATAGATTGTTTATTTTGCTTAGCATGGAAAGAAACCATTGGAGTTACAAGCAAGAGAGCTGGGCAATATGACCTACCCTTTAAATAAAGCATTCTGTTGGCTCTGTGAAGAAAGAATGATTAGAGCATGGCAGTCGGGAAACTGGCTACCCGTCCTGCAGTTGGTTGGGAGAGAGAGAAAAGTGGCTTGGTTTGGGGTTGGAGCTTTGGAGAGAGTAAGAAGTGATCGAATTCAGAATATATTGTATTCTGCATACTGCTGAATAGAATGTAAGTTAGAAGGCAAATAGAAATAAAAAGACACCTGTTTTTTTCCCAGCCACAGTAGTTGAAAACATGTAAGCTTCATTTACAAAGAGAGAGAAGATTGATCAGAAAGGCGAATCTCTTTTGCTCGGTTCAGTTTGAGTTGCCCACTAGCTGACAGAGTGGAGTTGTCAAGCAGTCTAGTGTTCAGGGGAAGGTCTGGAGCCCATGGAGAAGCACGTCGCTTCCTTTAACAGAACTCCCGAGATGCCTCCACTCCTGCCTCTGATGGTGAAGTGCTCCTCCCCGGGCTCCTTTGAAGCCTCCCGCATAGCTCGTACTCACCTCTGCCGTAATTCTCTTTATCTGCCTTTCTCGTCTGTCTACAAACTTACCGAGCTTGGTGACTACATTTTACTCATTTTGGCATCCCCATCACAAGATCCAGCATAGAAGAGAGGTGTCATCATATTTTTGGCAGTAAAAGAAAAATACTCTAAGAATAAATGAGCATCCCTGTCAAGTAGGAAAAGCACACATGACTATAATCACCATCCTCACCATGTATATTTTACAGATGTCAATGTGAAATGTTTCGGGTCTCACAACCCATCTTTTAATTTTAAATGTCTTATTCTTGCCACTGCATAGTGTATAATCGGGTCCATAATAAGCACAGCATTGGCTAAATTGACTTGCTTCCATGAAGCCTAAAAAGAAATAACTCATTTACTTAACACATTTTTCAGAGGTATTAGATATAGCAATAGAATGTCCATCCCTAGTTGTCAAAGCCAGCAGCTTCATGATGTTAGTGGGTATGTTTTATTAATATTTAATTAGGTTGGACTATTAAAGAAATATATGTCAGTTCTGGGGAATATTATCAATTATAGTCTCTATATATTTCCATTTCAATTATTATTTTTTATTCCCTTAATGCTTCTGAATAAAAGGGCCAATCTCCTGGAGTAAGCCCTTGTGCATAACTTAAAATGAAGCTGGAGTTTGGGCCACGGCCACAAAATTTGATAGACATTCCCCCGTGACTTTTCTGAAAAAGAAAATAAAAATGTCCATGTTGAAGGCATTATAAAAGATATCATTGAATTCAGCAAACTTTATTCAACATGCAATAATATGTTCAGATAACAAAGATTTTCTACGTAAAAATTAGGTGTTTATTATATTTTCCTTTTTATTCACAGGCACTCTTAAAGCTTTATTATTTATGAGAGTGCAATGATTGTGACCAATAAATTATGTTATTTGCTGGGGATTTTCAAAGTTGTAACTTCACAGTCAGCATCAATCTGTGGCCTGTTCCAGTTTCACTCATTTGCAGTGATTAATTAACCTTGTAGAAAAGTTGACGCCACCACTGGGAATAATTCTTTGTTATTTTTTACCGTGCTTTTTTTGGTATTAAACTACTTATGTTTATATCTCCTGAGGCCATATAATTTAATACTTGGTGATTTCAGAAAGATTTAATTGGTGGAAAACCTTATAGGTTGTTGCTAATGTAAGAGGAAGGCTTAGAGAAAGCCAAATTAAGTTTGGAAATTATCATGCCACAGTGTTTAGCAATGCCTACTATAATAGTCTGCATTTTTTCAGATTAATTTTCCTGAAAATAAAATGTAAGTGAAGTTCACGGAGGAGAAGAGCTATTGTGCCCCTTACCTAGAACAATGTCTGCCACAGAGCAGCGGGCAATCAATTCTTTTGAATGAATGCCTGGCTCATTTAGCTAAAGGCTATTTTTACAGTTGGGATGACCTTGCTTCTCTCAAAAGTACCATCAGTTGATCACGGCAGTGAGAGAATGATAGCCAGTTAAATGTGTAGAACACTTTAAAATGAGCAATGTGATTTTCAATTCTCAAAATGCTTTCGCTTATTTGAGACTGGCAGAAACCTCATGTAGCAGAAAGAGTATTCACACCTTAACTGGAAACCTGTAGGTTTTATGCGGAGCAAACCAAGACTGATAAAAACGACCAGCTTGGAGTCAGCATACGAATGAATGCAAATCCGTGTTCTGACTGCACCACCTTTCGGGGCTGGAGAACCTCCCAACAGTAGGTTT
Organism: Tadarida brasiliensis; assembly: GCA_030848825.1. Lineage (NCBI taxonomy): Eukaryota > Metazoa > Chordata > Mammalia > Chiroptera > Molossidae > Tadarida > Tadarida brasiliensis. Next base: position 7,338,453 of record CM061257.1, read on the forward strand.
CAGAAGGAGTCCGTGATCTCTTCTGCGGGACCGATAAACCCCAATGTGATGGTGGTGTCTTGTGCAGGGGGGAGTCTCCACCACCCAGAAGAGGTAAAGCTGTAGCAATATGTTGAAGAATTAACAAACTGGGGAGAGGGGTGAGGATCCAGGGACCCAGGCCTAGAACTACAACCTGTGCTCCTCTTTCCACATTCTCCATCTCCTCACTCTGCTCTTTTCCCTTAGTAGCTCTTACCACCTACCTGGTATTACAGTATATACATACGTGCGTATTGACCACTCCCCACTAGAATGCAAAAAGGCAGCGGCTCTGTGTAACTTGGTCCACTGCTCCTCGGCTCTTAGCAGTGCTTCCTGCACATTCCAGGCACTTAGCACACATCTTCGGGTGAACGCATGCTGAAGGAAACGCCTGTGCAGAGGCAGGGGTACGTCACACGTGTCCTTCGGGAAAACTGCAAGCCATTCTATCTCCCCACCAAGCTGAACCAAGGCGATCCTGATATGTGACTACTTTTGATTAATTTACATGGAGATTTTTGGATAATTCATCTTGATAGAACATGGAGAGGAACTCGGGAAGGGAAGCGCTCTTAAGGAGGGAAATGAAGAAATTGACCAAGTTGGGGACAGACTCACTTAGCAGTTAAGGAATCTGGGTGGATACCTTCACGGAAACATGTAGGTTCTACGTGGAGCCACAGTGACAGTCATGGGTGAGTTTCAAGTAGGGGATTGACATGACCAGATGGATTGCTCTGATGATTCGTAGCAAACGGATTCAAAGGAAGAAGCTGGAAGCTGGATGATAGCACTAAGTCAGTGCATGGCCAGGCAAGAGAGGGTGCGTGCCAGGACCCACTGGTGCGGAGAGGCCCGACTCAGGCCCTCGGGCTGGGCCTTCTCCTCACGGTCTCCCTGAACTCCTTCTGCATGACTGGACCTATGGGCTCTCAGGAAGATTCCTGCTCTCCTTTTCTGCCTTTTCCCAAGCATGAAAGGACCCCAAATATATTCCTTTCTCACAGCTTGGACAGACTGGGTTAACCTGAAAATGGAAGAGACGTGAAATGGGAGGGAATAGACAGAAACACCTGAGTGCAGCTCTCTGATCTGACCAAAGCCAGGTCTCTTGTCCCAGCCCAGCGAGATCCCACCTTCACACCCCTTTGAATCCTCTGGCCCATTTCCCATCCTCTCCTTTTATTAACCTGCTTTGTCTGAAAAGTGTGCTTTGTTTTTTTAATGCTTTTTCTTTTTTGATTGTTGACAGTATTAGAGATGCTTCCCCACACTCTTTGGTATAAACAGGTGTTTTGTTGGTTTTGAACTTGATACTAGTTCAGCAGGAAAACAATTGTTGGCATCTAATTATTACCAAAACCAATGGCAAAAAAAACATCCATTCTATCGCCGATAACATCACTCTTTGCAACATCTGTCAGCTGACTGGATGACTACGTAATTTTTCTGCACAAATTAAGACCTGTGTAAGAGGAAAAGAAACACTCGTTATCTGGGACAAGGCTTCCCCAGGCAAACCAGACGTATGTCACCCTGCACGTAGCTAACAATTCAGAACACAGGCACTCACTGAGTTTCTCTTCCTGGGGGATGTATGCTGCAACAACTTTATTAGGGATACCTCACCGGTACCTGCAGCGTGTCACGTCTATGTGTTCTTGAGCAAGATTACATCTGCTTTAAACTTTTCCACTCCAGAAGTCCACTTTGTGTGTTCTGAATGCCGTAACAATCCTAGGAGGCAAACAGAGGTCAAGGTTAACACGTGCATTTTATCATTAAGGAAATTGAGGCTCAGAGATATTAGATTAAAAACGAATTGATGTAAAGTAGAAGGACCCCTGACCTTGGAGTCACAAAGCACACGTTTGAGCACAGGCCTATCATCCCATAAAGGGCCACAAACACTTTAACCCGCAGCCAATGAGAGTAGACCCAGAGCCACCGCTAAAGCCATCGAGCAGAATTGGTTCATGCCTAGTGAATGAAGCTTGCATTTTATGTCTATCTTATCTTTAAATTTCTGTGTTAGTGATTCGTGGTTATTTCATTTCACAAAAACATCAGTCCATAACAAATTAAATATTTTTAAATAAATTACTTCCTACAGCTCTTTGGGAAATACTGGGTTTTGAGAGATCAGGCAATTACTTAAAAGCATTCTGGGTTTCAACTTCCTCGCATTTAAAAACTGAAAACAAAATGCCATTCCACCTCACAGTGCTGATGAAACAATAAAAAATGATAGTAGTAACGTAATAACTGACATGTGAATCGGTCCTAGGAGTAGCAATTTTTAAACTATGCTCAGTATCAGCCCCTAAGAATCCGGGGAACCTCAGCAAGCGGAGAATGAGACTCAAGACTGAGTTCAGCCCCGCCCCCAGCTCCGCCCTAGCCCCGCCTCCCAGCCTGCCTCAGCCCCGCCTCCCAGCCTGCCTCAGCCCCGCCCCAGGCCCGCCCTAGCCCTGCCCTCCAGCCTGCCTCAGCCCCGCCCCAGGCCCGCCCCTCTCTCCCTTTTCAAAGCAGATTGGCTTTCACCTCTTTTATTTTATTTATCTTTTTTTTTCAATTTTTATTAATTTATTTTTGTAACAGATGTTTCTTCTTTTCCCCCCTAGACACCCTCCTCTCCATCCCGCCCTCTCACCCCCCCAGCATTGTTGTCTGTGTCCATTGGGAATGCCAATCAGAAAGGTGTCCATTAAAAAAAAAATTCAACTTTTCACTAGGGTGTACAAAGTGCTTTTGTACTCATTATCTCACTTAATCCTCACAGCAGGCATGTGATGTGGGCATCACTGTTTTACAGATGAAGGAGAGAATGGCGAGCTTGAGCAGGGGTCAGGTCCTCTGCTGACAAGTGATAGAGCTGATACAAGCCCAGACCTTCGGGTTCCATGCCCAGGTCTCTTCCTGGCAGCCTGGCAGGTATTAAAAAAGTCTCAAGTTTCTGCATCTTCTCTTTCCTTCCAATTTTCTTTGTGAAGTCTTGGTTCATGAAATGTGCCCTTAAAAAAAGAGTTCAAAGACCTCCAAAAGTACACATCGTGCTCCAAAAAATCAAGTTCATACTTCCTAAACAGTAACAGAAACATCTCCCAACTGAGGCTTAACTCTGTGTGTGTTAAGAGGTAAATTGTGTCCTCCAAAAATTCAGATGTCCCCGTCCTCACCCCCAGAACCCCAGAATGTAATCATACTTGGGAACAGGGTCTTTAAAGAGATCATTAAATAAAAACGTGGTCGTTAAGGTGGGCCCTAATCCAATGTGACTGGTGGACTCAAGGAAGAGGAAATTAGGACAGACACTAAAAGGGTCAGAATGATGTAAAAACACAGAGCGAAGACAGCCATAGACAAGCCGAGGAGAGAGGCCAGAACAGAGCTCCCTCGCGGCCCTTAGGAAGAACCGACCTTGCCAACATCTTCATCTTGGACTGTTAACCCCCACCACTGGGAGAACATGCATTTTTGTTGTGTGAGCTACCTAGTTTGTGGTGCCTCGTTACAGCAGACCTAGCAAACTAACACAGCGAGCGTGTAACATTTGTGCCGCCGTGGATGGAACCATTTAAGTTCCCTTTATGGGTCAGGCAACAGAACACATCACATTGCTATCTGTCGCATACACTCAGGAAACACTCGGTTCACATTCCAGGGCAAGTGAGTCACCCTTTTGAGTTTTTCTTCTTTTCTTCTTTTAAAAGTCTGCATTTTCTGAAGAGTTCTAAACCCCATAAACAAGTGTTTTGTTAATAGGGACAGCACTGTTCTTTGAGGCCAGCAAGTTAACCAGCTATGGAGGCAGCCTGTCTGCCATCTGTGAGACCATGAGGGAGGCATCTGTCCTCCTTGGACCTTGTTATTATTATTTTTTTTATGTACAAAAGGGAGGACTCGAGGAGATGATCTCTAAGGCATTGTGTTATGATTATAAGAGTATTAAATTTGGGGCAAAAATATCTGAATCCAAGCCTTGACTCTGTCACTGTCTACCTGTGTGATGTCAGGCAGGCCCCTCAGCTCCTCTGAGCTTTGATCTACGCTTTTGTAAAATGTGCATACTACACTGAAATCAAAACGTGACTATGAGGACATGGTGATATGATGAAATGTGAAAATACCTGGCACATTGAGGAATCAAAATACGTTAGCTCTCTTTTCATTTCAGCTCTGAAATGCTAGCTCTGTGAGCACTTTGATGAGATCAGATAGTAGCTCAAAACATGATCTGAACTAACGTCTACAGAGCAAGCAAGATTGCATATATGTAGAAAAACCACTTCGGTCATCCTGCATTTTTATTTCTTACCGAGATATTTTAAAAGGCAAGAACGATGTCTTCTGGACATCAGCATGACATTCCAGAACATGACGTCAGTTAGTGCTGAAATCAGTCATCTCCTCTAATAACCCTCCTGCTAGCTGGGGCCTCTTGGATATGTCAGAAGTGAGTTTGCTTAATCCAACTTGCTAGTATCGAGCATCTCCTAATTCTTGGCCACTAACAATCCACTCTTAAGTAAAAGTTCAAAGTGTTGTTTACATCAATTGTAAAATCAACCCCCAAACTCTCCCCAAATTTACTGCTACTAGATGTGAAACCAGATGCCTTTAATTTCAGATGAACTAGATTAAAGGTACTACAGATTCTCAACAAAATAAGATCCAAAAGGATTCTTAATACGCACAGCCCAGTCTTTGGGACTATCTGGTAGGGTCTAAAGAGTGGATCTACAGAGACGACAGTTGCCCAGAACAGATTACTTCCTGGAGCAAGATGGAGGCAGAGTTGAGTCAGAAATTCAGAAAGAGTGAGAAGTTACTGAATAATCCATCAATTCACTCAACTGGTACTTAATAAACATCTATTTGATACCCATCACTGTGCTCATACGAAGGGGGAAAGTTGCCTGGCCAGTGTGGCTCAACCTATACACCAAGAGGTCACCGGTTGGATTCCCACTCAGGGCACATGCCCAGGTTTTCGGCTGATCCCCAGTGGGGGGCATGCAGGAGGCAGCCAGTAGATGTTCTCTCTCATCGATGTTTCTCTCTCTCTCTCCCTCTCCCTTCCTCTCTCTCTTAAAAGAAGAAGAAGAAGAGGAAGAGGAAGAGGAAGAGGAAGAGGAAGAGAAAGAAGAAGGAGAAGGAGAAGGAGAAGGAGAAGGAGAAGAAGAAGAAGAAGAAGAAGAAGAAGAAGAAGAAGGAGAAGGAGAAGGAGAAGGAGAAGGAGAAGGAGAAGGAGAAGGAGAAGGAGAAGGAGAAGGAGAAGGAGAAGGAGAAGGAGAAGAAGAAGAAGAAGAAGGAGAAGAAGGAGGAGGAGAAAGTAATTTACTTCTCTTTCCCTTGGTCAAATACAATGAACAAGTTGATGGCCTAGTGTGCAATGTGCTAGAAATGAAGGTGACTGTGATAAGAGTGCTCCCCTTAAGGAATGCACAGAGGGGACATACAAGGCATGTGTTACACACACAAGGGTCAATAACAACATAGATGTTAAGCTAATACTTTAGGAATAGCAAAGTCAGCAACTGACAACTCATTAAAGAGCTGTTGAAGGCCCTTTAGGCGCCTGTAACTGAAGCACAAGGCTGAAGCCAGACCTCTGATCACCCAGCCCCCGTGGGATCTAAACCTTGGCATATTACCACCTTTCGATGGCAGCAAGGAAGAAGAATTTGTAGACGGTCCAGAGTCCACTTGCTCGGTTTCGGAGAAGCAGAAAGAGAACCAAAGTGAGACATGGAAACAGAATAGAGAGAATAGAAGAGAAATTTGAGAGGTTGCTGAGGAAGCCTAGAAGAATGTTTGTTAATTTGACCAATTACATGAATGGGTTCTCCTCCACTGCCTGAGAATGAAAGGAGGGGACCAGTGATAGAAAAATAACTTAAGGCTTTTCCTTCTGTTAGGGGTTGGAGGGAGGAAGGTAGGAGGCAGGGAAAGAGAAAGCTATGATCATTTGCCAAGTCCTCCAAATGATGCTGACGTTATGAATGATGGGGGTACATCTGAATGTGATCATGTAAGAAAAAACAAACCCATAAACACGGAGACTCTGAACAACAGCTAAGCCTCATTTTTGAAGCCTAGACGACTGAGGCAATGACTATTAATTTGCTCAGCAAACCTTTTTAAGCACTATTACAGATGTTCATTACATTAAAGTTGTTGATTGATAGATGATACAGACACCATCCCTAAATAAAAATTTTAAAAAACTGTACACTCTCAGGCCAGGCTATATCCATAAACACACAACTGGAATATAACATGGTAATTTCCATAAAGCATAGACATACCAGGGACAGGAAAATGCAGAAGAAAACCTTGCTGTACCCCAGGATGTTAAAAAAAAAAAGTTCCACAAAGAACACGGGAACTGAGCCTTTGGAACAGGAGAATGTGCTGACTGAGCAGGTTGGCTGAGTGGAGGGAGAGACAGTACAAGGTCAAAGGCAAGGAAGAATGGCAGGACACACACGTCCTGAAAACGACTTACTTATATGTCTGCGGAGCACCTACCATACCTGAGAACACAGGAGCACATAGAAGAGAATGTCCCTACTCCTACCGACCCCATTGTGGCTGTGGACGAGGGGCAGTGCAGACAATACACAAGTGAACAAATAAATAATTATAACATTTTTAGAAGCCAACTTGCGCAGCCTAGAAAATAGAATGGGGTCATGGGATGGTTCCAGGAGACCTGTTTTATGTGGGGACGGGATCAGGGGAAATGACTTTGGTCGTGAACATTGAACTCAAACACTATGAAGGATGTGGCCTTGTAAAGATGAGGGGGGAGAGCACTCCAGAAAAAGGGAGCGACTAAAGCAAACGCTGGAGACCAGAAAAACACTCGGAAGATCCATGACGGAGGTCACCGGCCCCCACGGCTGGAGCTCGTAAGCAGAGGGCAGCACAGAGGAGAGATGAGCAGAGAAACAGGAACGCCGGATCACGTGAGACCTGCAGATGTTGGACTCGGCGGGGCACAGACTGGAGAAGCTGGAGACGTCGTCAGCAAGGACGATCATAAAACGCTGCAGGTGCCCCGCTGGGGAATGAGCACCTGCTCGCGTCCCAGTCCACTTGGGCGGCTGTACCAAGACACAGTAGACTGGAGAGCTTATAAGCCACAGACTTTTCCCCCAGTTCAGGAGCTGTGAACCCAAGGTCAAGGCGTCGGCAGAACCAGTGTTTGGTGAGGGCCCCTTCCTCATAGGTGGTGGTCCTGACTACAGCCTCACGGGGCGGAAGGGGTGAGGGATCTCTCTAGGGTCATTTTTTTTTTCTTTATTGATTTTAGAGAGAGAGGAAGGGAGAGAGAGAGAGAGATAGAAACATCGATGAGAGAGAACATCGATTGGCTGCTTCCTGCATGCCCCCCACTGGGGATCGGGCCCACAACCTGGGCATGTGCCCTGACCGGGAATCGAACTGGTGACCTCTTGGTGCATGGGTCGACACTCAACCACTGAGCCACACCAACCGGGCTCTAGGGTCACTTTAATAAGAGCACTAATCTCAAGACAGAATCACCTCCCCAAAGCCCCCCTTCTTAACGCCACCTCCTTGGGGGTGGGGATTTCCACCTATGAGTTCAACGGGGACACGAGCATTCAGGTCAGGGCTCTCACTGTAACTGGAAAGCAGAGAAAAGGGACAAGATCGGGGACGAGTTTCCACTCAGTTGCATTGACCAGCTGAGCAGACACTGTCACCCAGACGCCGTCGGCCTCTCAGTGTGGTCACCGCGGTCTGCAAGCGATGCGGACAGCAGACAAGATTCCGGATTAAGCATCAATGCATTGTCTCTGTGGGCCTGGAACCCGGGCCCAGCAGTCATGCAGAGAGAAGCAAATTCACAAGCTGTTTGGTTTTCCCTCCTTCACAAGCCCCTCGGACACAGAACGTCCTCTGTGAACCGGCCAGGAGAGAGGAGGCCAGCTTTACAGTGCGTGTAATCTGGAAAGCAAGGAAAGAAACATTTAAGCTGTTATTCAAACAAGTTTCATTCCAATTACTACTTTCCTGTCTGTCAGAATCAATTCTTCTCACTTTTGACACGGCCGTCGCCCGCCGAGGTGACGGGGGGGGATCTGCCTCTGCGTTTTCTTCCCGCTGTTTTCTTTTCGGGGTGCCCTCGCTTGTGGGTCGTTCTATAGTGTTGTTGATCTTCCTGCTGCAGCCAGCGCCACGGAGTTGCTTTTACGTGGCCATAAAATGAAATGAATGTACACAGGAAAGGGGGCCGTGCTCCAAGTCAAGTGCTGGACAGCCTCGCTCACTATGCACTCCGCTGCACCAGCGGAGACCCGCTGACTCGCGCTGCTTAAAGACACAGTCACCCTTGGCTCTGTGACATCCCCTTCGCCAGCACTGGGCCCCAGGCAGACAAGGACGGACAGGCCAGGTCATGTTTGCCGTGTGACCCGGGGAGACACGCTAGTCCCCAGACTTTGCTAGGCTAGCTGTAGCAGCACTCTGAGTTCTGATGCCACGGTCCGGAGCCCGCGGGCACCTCCCTGACGCTATCAGCTCGCTGGGGCTGCTGAGTCTGCAGGACTTGGACGTGAGAGGAGCGAGCTTAAGTGTTTCCTCACATGTGGCCAGTAGGCTGGGCCTGACCGACGGTCACACAGTCACGTCGGGTCCCGTCGGGTTCCATCGTCTTGTGTTATCCTTCGCCCTGCCTCCTGAAGGGTAGGCATGGACTGCAAAACGATGGCCAGCAGGCATGCTTTCCGTGATTACACTTTTTAAGAAATTTATTCAGCTGCAGCTTAGAAACGTTTCTTAAATCATATATTCTTTCCTGTCTACACGCCGACGAACTCTGAGAAATGTCATCTGAAGCTCGGTGGGGTGGTCTCAGGGAAGACGTGGGAAGAGCCCAAGTGTGGGCGAAGGGCAGCCAGCCTTTGTTTTTATACCACAGCCAAACTGAATGGGTTTCCCTTCTGCTTCCCACTTTTTGTCACATCCAAGCCTTTGCTCACAGTGTCCGTACGCACTTGTCTGTCACTTCGGGCTGCTATAACGAATTACCATAAACTGAGCAGCTCTGATAAAAACACTGAGTTCTCGCAGTTTGGAGGCTGGGAAGTCCAAGGTCGAGGGGGCAGCAGATCCGGTGTCCGGGGAGACCCGCTTCCTGGTTTGCGGACAGCAGTCTTCTCCCGTGTCCTTACAAGGTAGAGAGTGGAGGGCTCTGGTCTCCACATCCCCTTACCAAGGCACCAATCCCAGGTACGAGGGCTCTGTCTCATGACTTAATTACTGCCGAAAGGCCCCACCTTCGAATACCATACATTGGGAATTAGGGCTTCTACACGTGAATTTAGGAGAACATAAACATTCAGCTACTCACCCAAATATGTATGTCCTTCGCACATGCAGAAAACATTCATTTCATCTCAACAATCCCAAACGGCCTAACTTATTCCAGCATCAACACTTAAAGTTGAAAGTTTCATATAAATTCCAGATACCATCCAAAATAGACACTGATGAGCCCTGGCCAGTTTGGCTCAGTGGCTGGAGCATCAGGCCTCGGACCGAAGGGTCTCGGGTTTGATTCCCAGTCAAGGGCACGTACCTGGGTTGCAGATTCGATCCCTGGCCCCAGTTGGGGTCATGCAGGAGGCAATCAGTCGATGTGTCTCTCACATTGATGTTTCTCTCTCCCTCTCCCTCCCTTCTACTCTATCTAAAAATCAATGGAAAAATATTCTCAGGTGAGGATTAACACACACACACACACACACACACACACACACACACACAAAGAGATATGGGTGAGTCTCCAGGTACTGTTCATCCTGAAGCAAAACTCCTCTCCAGCTGTGAGTCTGAAACCAATTAAGTCATGTGCTTTCAAAATGCATTGTCAGGACAGGTATATGACAGACATCCCTATTCCCAAAGGGAGAAGCTGGAAGTAAAAAGAGAGTGACGCACCCTGGCCGTTGCTCAGTGGTTAGAGCGTCGGCCCGCAGACCGGAGAGTCCTGGGTTCGGTTCCAGCTAGGGGCACGTACCTTGGTTGCAGTTTGTCCCTTGCCCCGGTTGGGGTCGTGTGGGTGGCAGCCACTCAATGTGTCTCTCTCACATCGATGTTTCTCTCTCTTTCTTCCTCCCTCTCTCCCTCCCCCTCTATCTGAAGATAAATGCAAAAATGTCCTCGGGTGAGGATAACAAATTTTAAAAAAGAGAGTGACGCATCTCAAAGCAAGTCCTAGCAAAGCAAACTCCATGAGATCTTCAGGCTGGAGAATCCTCCTCTTTGGCTCAATGGTCTGTCTTCCAGACGCACTGGGGCGGAGAACCTGCAGCCATGGCCCTGTCAGGTGACGGTCCAGGCAGCCTCTGGTCTGTTGAAATTAAGGTGGTGCCTCCCCCTTTTGAAACTGGAGGCAGCTTGAACAATCTCTGAATCGCCTTTGGGCTCATTCTTCCCTTGTTTTGAAGAATAGAATAGGTTCATAGTCACATAACTCTGCGGTGCTGTCCTGTAAAATCCAAGAAGCTTGACAAACTTCGTCAACTCTATCCTGTCTCCATCCTCTTCCTTGGAAACTGGCTGTGTTCCCTCCGGGAGGGTTGATTCGCTCCCGGTTCACACCAGCACCGACGTCCTTACAAACGATAGGTCCGGCATATCCTTCGTGTTCTCCTCCAAACGTGCCTCCTTGTTTTGTGCCATATGGACAGCCTGCGGATTTCCCACATCGCGGAGCTCTGGTTGTCTGGTCAGCTGCTCCGTCCTTAATGCACGCCTCTCTTTCTGAATCTCACCGTAGCGGCCAGGAGCAAACAAGCCGCTTCTTCAACCCTGTGTTCAGGAATCTCCTCAGCTGAATTCTAATGTTATCACTCTCAAGTTCTACTTTCCATCAAACACTAGACCAGAAACACGATTGGGCCAAAATATTTGCCACTTTCCAGCAAGGATCAGCTTTTCTCCAGGGCCCAGTAACGTGTCCCACACTTTCATCTCAGACCTCATCAGGCTGGCTTTCTCCCTCCAGCATCCCGGCGTGATGGTTTATTATCCTTCGATGACTACATCAATAGACACTGCACACACGTCTTGGGAAGGCAGTGCGTTCTCTGCAGATAGCTCTCCTCTCTCCTTTCTGAACTCTCGCCAGAACCACCTTTCAAAGCCCCTTCAAGGAAATGCCAGCTCTCTCTAGCACACACCTTGACACTTTCCCAGCCTTTATCCATCACTTAGCTCCATATGCTTAGTATTTGTGATGGCAACACCCCACTCTCAGTACCAGTGATCGTCTGGTCTGTTCAGGCTGCCATAAAACGTGCCATGGCCGGGGCAGCATAAGCAGCAAACATTTGCTTCTCACAGCCCTGGAGACGGGAAAGTCTGAGATCAGTGTCAGCAGATTCAGCTCCGATGAGAGCTCATTTCCTGGTTTACAGATGCTCGCCTCCTGTCTGAACCTGCAAATGGCAGGGAGAGAGCATCTCTCTTGAGTCTCTTCTTATAAGGGCACCCCTCACATTCACGAGGGCTCCATCCTCATGACCTGATGACCTCCTACAGGCCCCACCTCAAACACTGTCACATTGGGGGTTCGAGCTTGGATATATGAATTGGAGGGGACATGTTTAGTCCATAGCAAAAGAATTAAAATGAGTGACAGAGGCCCAGTTTAGCTGAGAACTTTTTGTTTTCCAAAGAAGTTTCTTCCTGTACACATGTACATATATGTTTTTTTCTCTCCTATATATTTATTTATTTTTACTAAATGTCATGGTCAATATCGTGAGCTATGGTAACACTGGCAAACTTGGAGAGTTATGGAAAATTATATCATATGTGAACATCAAGATTTTATTATCATAAATGAGCTATTTTAGGAAACCCTCCCGTTGCCTGATCTGTTTGTACACCCATGAGCTGGCTGTATTTTCAACACCACCAGAAACATCATGATGTCTCTCAAGTTTAACATTGTAGAATTGTACTCAAAGAATATCTGAGACTCGCAATAACAAGGAAACAAGAAACGGAGATTTTTTTTTTTTAATCTGTTATACTTTAAGAAATAAAGACACTTGCCAGGCCGGTGTGGTTCACTGATTGAGCGTCAACCCAATGCGCCAAGAGGTTGCAGGTTCGATTCCCGGTCAGGGCACATGCCCAGCTGTGGGCCTGATCCCCAGTAGGGGGCATGCAGGAGGCAGCCGATCCATGTTCTCTCTCATCAATGTTTCTATCTCTCTCTCTCCCTTCCTCTCTCTAAAATCAATAAAGAAAAAATATTTTTAAAAAAGAAAGAAAGAAAGACGCTTAAAGCGATGCTGGGTCCTCTGAGGCAGTTATATCGATGGTTTTGTTCACCTCTCATCCGTCCATCCTGCACTGAGAGCGTAATAAGTGCTTACTAGTTACTTCCCCGTGGAAGACACGCCACCCTTGTCATCAGAGGTGCTCCACATTCTTAGTTTCCAGGCTTGTGTCCTGGACTAAGGGCATGTAGATACGTAGGCACATACAATAATGGGTTCCTGGACGTATAAGCAAAGACTGCGTGAATCCCCTTATTTACAGATTTAAAAAATTCTTTAAAATCACCAAAATCATGATCATAGAAAAAACAGAGCTTTCTTTGCTAGTATTGGATGTATCATACGCCTCTGAGTTGTTCATCAATCACGTCTGGAAGGAAGGAGATGAGGCCCCAGAATGTTTGGGTCCTCGCAGCCCCTGAAGCTCTTATTCTGACCCTCTCTCCACCCTTTTCTTCCATTCGCTCCTGCTTCCTTTACCCTTTGGAAGGGAGTATTTGGGCTCTTTTTACTGTTAAAGCACCTAATCTGGACTCCTGTGATGCCTACTAAGAGCAGTTTTCACAGCCCAGAAAACCTCTGTGCAAGCATGACCACTAGCGACTTCTGAGATACCCCCTGGGAAACCAGGAGCTAGAGGTAGTCTGATCCCAAGGAAGCAGCAGACCTCCCTGCCCCCCAGATATGTTTATTTCTCCTTTAATCAATTGGTGAAGCAACACAGACGTACAGACATGACGAGGGTCCTCTCCCCAAGCACCAGAAAAGTGAGGTTAGAGAAGCTGGGAGGATCCCCTGGTGAGTCCTTGCAAAGTCTGAAACAGTCCTGGGCTTTCTCAACTCAGAGCTCAACACTCAACGGCTTCCCATAAGGCCTCTCCAGTGAACTCTGTCTCACTGATATTGGACATTACAGGAAAACATGACAACCAGTCTAACTGGCCCCTGTGGCCTGGGAAGGATGAATAAAGGTGTGAGATGCTGTCTACCCAGCTTGCAAGGACAATGAGCCCTGCACTAGATGATCTCAGAACAGATTCACAGCATCAGAGAGATAGAATAGAATGAACCATCTCCACGTTCCCTTTCACTGGTGGTTTTCTATTCACTGGTGAATGAATCCTACAAGGGGACAGTACTACTTTCTAAGACTGCCACTCAATTCTTTAGTAATTTTTTTTTTTTTATACTCACCCGAGGACATTTTTTCATTTTTTGTTCAGATAGAGTGGGAGGGAGAGAGAAGAAGAGAGAGACAAACATCGACGTGAAAGGGACACATCGAGTGGCTGCCACCCGCACGACCAACCAGGGCCGGGGACAAACTGCAACCGAGGTACATGCCCTTAGCGGGAACCAAACCCGGGTCTCTCTGGACCGCAGGCTGACGCTCTAACAGCTGAGCCAAACCGGCCAGGGCTCAATTCTTTAGTAATTTTAACAGCTAGACATATCCACTAAAATATAACCCAAGTGACTGCACGTTGTTCATTTCTTTTGCCCTGTGGGGGCAAAATAGAGGGGAATTTATCTCTAGTTGCGGTAAGATCTCTTCACATATTTGAAGGAAGGCGTCCTATAGCCATAATTCTCCTTCTCTGTGTGCTAAATAACTCTATTCTCATGCTGCTCCAGCCCGGGTTCCACCCCACTAGAACTGCTCCCCGTGGCCTCCTGGTACTGTAGCATGTGGTTTTACACTCCTGAACCCTCCGAGGTGTGCGGCAGGCATAGCTACTCCTTTCTCAGAGCATCTCTCCTGACACACGTCTGTCCCAGTTCCCACCCACCACGCTACGGATTCTCAGTCACCCTCCTGTCCTGCTCTTCCCTGCTTTAATCTCCCATGAAGTGTGGACACTCCTCTGAGTTCTGGCCTCCACCTTCCTTTCTTCTCTACGAACTGGCCCTGGGTGAATGCCCTGCATCCATGCCTGTGCCCCCGCTCTCATCCAGACACGGGTGGTACCCAAACTTCACCTCCCGTTTGAGCATCACACGGCCGTACCAAACTTCACAACAAAATAACACCCCACAGCGATCTCAAACTCAATGAAAGGCCAAACTGAAATAATCGCCTTCCTCACAAAAATGAGTTCCTCCTCCTCCTGTGTCCCAACTTGCTAAATGTCTCTACCATCTGTCTCCCCGATGACACAGTGGAAAACCTAGACGTTATCCGTGACCTAAGGCATTCATCCACATCTTCCCAGCAAATACGGAGGCGAAGGTGCATTTGAAATCCAAGACTCCTGAGTCCCAACCAAACGGCTGTATATTGATGTATGCATATTTGTTTCGTTTGCTCGGGTAAATTTATGCAAAAAGAGCTTCTCAAGGACTTTTAGAGAACATGTACTTGTATGTAACGAGATGAATTTCAGTGGCAGATACAATACACATTTTCATTCCGTTCCATTTCGCATCATCTTTATGAAAGAATAGAGCTTTGATACAGACTACGATTGGTCGTGAAGTCTATTTCTGTCAAGGAGGGGTGAAGCAACAAGGCCAAGTTCACGGCCGAGGCCGGGCACACTCGGCCAACAGTGAGCTTAACCGAGGAGGGCTCGGACACGTGCAAAGGGCAAACCTTTCCATGAATCGCTGCTTTATTGAAACCCTGCCAGCAGATGCCTTCTAAGTGGAAGGGGAATTTCTGCTGCTGTTTACAGGACTGTGGGGGTCAGATGTCAAGCAGGGCCTTCTTAAAACGGACTGGAAGAGCTCGCCACTGCGAGGTCAGCCGCCACATTTTCACTTATGACAGATGTTGAGGAACTGAATAACCCTGTGAGGGAAGGCATGATGTCTTTCACAGCCCGCGAGCCGGGGGGGTTGCCATGGGCATGAACATCAGAGTTTCCACAGCATTTCTAAATATTTTCAGAGAACCATTTCCTGCTTCAAGAATGACAAAAGTCTAACTCGGAGACTGGACATCTTAGGGCTGGTCAATGATTTCAGAAGAGCTGTGCTCGGTTGAATTCCGCAGTCAAATATGCTACAACAACATTTTGGGCTTGGCAAGCTTGCCAGATCTAGGAAGTTCAAAATAAAGGTTGAATGCTTCATCCTTAGAGCTCTCAGCGAGGGTCGGGCAGCGCAGTGGGCTCGTTACATAGGAGGCTATTCTCTGGAAGCAAGTGGTGGAAATTGAGCATGAAATCCTCTATTCAGGAGAGTACAACCAGGTATTATCCTAAAGCCAGCATGATTAGGTGAACGCGTTCAGATAGAATGACATTTCCTCCCTCACTCAGCCTCTTAACCTCCAGCCGCCTCTCAAATGATTTCATTATTCAGATTTATAAAATTTAACTTATTTGCCTCCTCTTACTGCCAAAAGTTTGCAAAACCGTTGCTAGGATCTGCTAGATGTTCTGAGAATGAACCCCCCAGTGTCTCACCCTCACATGAAATATCAAACACATTCACTCTACAGAAAGGTAATAGTAGCCACCACTTATTCAATGTCTTCCATGTGTCATGGTCAATAAGACGCGTTTTGCAGACATTATCTCTTTTAGTTTTCCTAAGGACTCCGTGAGACAGAATTTATTTTAAATATTAGTCAACTCTGCTAGAGTCCAAAAAAAGGCTCAAGACACAGATGAAGATGTCATTTCAACTCGTCCTTCGAATGAGTAACTGAAAACTCAGAGTAGGTAAACCACTTTCTCAGGGGCATACAACTGAAGAGCAGCAGAACTGAGGATTTTACTCCAGTAGACTCAACTCCAAAGGCCATTCTGTTTCCAGCAAACCGTCGATAGGGACTGGAATCCTCAGCAACGTGACCGGTCACGCACAGTAGTGCATGGTGGGGCAGAGCAGGAGATGCAGTGACGCACCTGACAGGTGGAACATTCAGATACCAGAGTGAGAAAAACCTCCTTTTCATATACATCATGTCATGACACACAAAGGGAATGCTAGTGGCATGTTTGGATGGGATACTTCTTCACTGGGCAGGACTGTCCCCACATTGCAGGATGCAGGGTAACACTGTCTATGGACACTTAGTACAAGTAGCATCTCCTGCCGTTGATACAAATGAAAACGCTCTATACATTCACAGATGTCCCCTAACGGAGTGGTACCACCTGCACTTGAGAACCACTGCTTAAAGGAAAAGGAAATATAATTCTAATAATCCATTCTTCTCATGATGGATACTTGAAAAATCTGCCTAACTTGAGTCTCTATTTAATTGATTAAAGACAAGATCCTAATAAAAAACAAACCAGTCCTTGACCCCTTTCTATTTGGGAGTCTGAACAGGAAAGGCTTCGTGGAATAGGTGATCTGGTGAATATTAATGTTATATTCAATATTAATTTCAGATTAAAGATGGGAAGGTGATACATTGGAAAAGGCATCGTGATGCAGAACAAAGCAGTCTTCGACATTGGAAAGCCCTCAAACAGTGATCGTACTTAGCTCACGCTTGACCAAAGGGTTCAGGTCATTCCCAAGGAGGAGAGTAGCTTGTGGTTTCTGCAGAGCCCTTGGGTTCCACTCAGCATTTGCAGACATCTGTCTCCAACCAGCTTGGCCGGACTTTTATTCATTTTTGCCCTTGCACAGAGGTGACAGAAAATGACAGTGTCCCATCTCCATAGCTTCCACTGGACCACATTTCTGGTGAGCATCCAAGAAACCACAAGCTCTTGGCAAACTTATCAGATTTCATTAAGGCAAGAAGGAGAATTCTCACACCCTCTCTGGGGCATTTACTACAAACTACAAACCATATTGCTTGTCATCCAACTTTAACTCGGTCCTTCATTATCACCCAGACTATAACTCCCAGACTTCTCCGTGCATACCTTCTCTGACATAGTCCAACTCCTTTTTCTTCTTGACTGGCTGGCCTATATCCATCCACCACCACTACTGTAAACATGATTTGCTCTTCTCTGGCCCACTTTTGCCCTAGAACGAAGCTTCTATGTATGGCAGCATCCAGGCTCCCCTGTTCACTGACTTCCTGTTGGGTACAGCCATTGGGAGGATCAAGCAGAAAATCAGAGGATAAATGGAGAGAGCATTTATTCTTTCCTGCATGGCTCTATTGCTTCTGGATCATAGTTCCCGTAAGCATTTCTTTCTTCATGGTCTGGCTTCCACTGGGATCTTTATCACTGTTTCCTCCTCTTATTCCCTCAGACCGAGAGGTACTAATGACTGCCCACTCTTCCTAGTCTCTTGGTGCCTTAACTTCCCTTATTGGTTCCTTCAACCCTGCCTATACCTTAATAAGTGGTTCCTTTCATTTAAGTATCCCTAGTTGAACCGTCTGAGTGGAATTTGTTTTTCTGTCAGGGCTCTGGTCAACATGTTCTCCCTCCATCCACTGTGCCTTGGAACTCCCCAGCTGCAATCAGTACTGTCCTCTTGATCCCTGGCATCTGGCATAGTCACAGGTGTCCACTCCACCATCTAGTCTGGAAGTCTAGCTGACTCTTTCCTAGTTTACTTTTCCTGTAGCCTTCTCAAGTGGAGGATCTTTCATCTCCTACCTCATGTGACTTAATAGCAGGACTGACTGTCATTACAGCCTACACACACACACACACACACACACACACACACACACACACACCAGAAGCAAAGAAACCCTATCGCTTAAAAGGTTCATGTCATCCTTTTTATCTCCATCTTTGCCAATTTGTTGCTGTCATCCACTGATGACAGCATTTCTCATTTCTCATTCATTTAAGCCTTTAACTGTTAATTCAGTCTTACTCCACAGCTTTACTCTTGTCCTCATTCTCTTTTTTTTTTCCTTTTATTTTCAATCATGGTTGAAATACATTATTATAATAGTTTCATCCCAGTGATTAGACATTACATAATTTACTAAGTGCTCATCCAGATAAATTTCGCACTCATCTGACACCACACATAGTTATTAGAGTATTTGTAACAAGCAATTTGTAATTCTTAATCCCTTCACCTTTTTCAAGGATCCCTCCAACTCCCCTCTCATCTGGCAACCATCAAAATGTTCTCTGTATCTATGAGTCTGTTTCTGTTCTGCTTGTTCATTTATTTTGTTTTTTAGATTCAATTGTTTATTGTTCATATTTTTATCGTTTTTTTCTTCTTCTTAAAAAAGACCCTTTAACATTTCATATAATACTGGTTTGATGGTGATGAACTCCTTTAGCTTTTTCTTGTCTGGGAAGCTCTTTATCTGTCCTTCAATTCTAAATGATAGCTTTGCTGGGTAGAGTAATCTTGGTTGTAGGTCTTTGCTTTTTATCACTTTGAATATTTCTTGTCACTCCCTTCTGGCCTGCAAAGTTTCTGTTGAGAAATCAACTGACAGTCTTATGGGAGCTCCATTGTAGGTAACTAAATGTTTTTCTTTTGCTGCTTTTAAGATTCTCTCTTTGTCTTTAACTTTTGCATTTTAATTATGATGTGTTTTGGTGTGGGCCTCTTTGAGATCATCTTGTTTGGGACTTTCTGTACTTCCTGGATTTCTATATCTATTTCCTTCATCAAATTAGGAAAATTTTCTGTCATTATTTTTTCAAATAGGTTTTCAAGTTCTTGCTCTCTCTCTTCTCCTTCTGGCACTTCCATGATGCAAATGTTGGTATGTCTGAAGTTGTCCCAGAGGCTCCTTACACTATCCTCATTATATTTTTCTTTTTGCTATTCTGATTGGGTGTTTTTTGCTTCCTTATATTCCAAATTGCTGATTTGATTCTCAGCTTTATCTACTCTACTCTTGATTCCCTGTAAATTATTCTTTATTTCAGTTAGTGTATCTTTTATTTCTGACTGGTTCTGTTTTATGGTTTCTGTGTCTTTTTTTGTGCTGTTGAAGTTCTTACTAAGTTCATTGAGCATTTTTATAACCAATGTTTTGAACTCTGCATTTAGTATGTTGCTTGTCTCCATTGCTTAGCCCTTTTTCTTGAATCTTTTTCTGTTCTTTCATTTGGGACATGTTTCCTTGTCTCTTCATTTTGGCAGCCTCTCTGTGTTTGTGTCTATGCATTAGGTAGAGCTGCTATGTCTCCTCAGCTTGGTAGAGTGGCATAATGTAGTAGGTATCCTGTAGGGTCCAGTGGCACAGCCTCTCCAATGACCCAAGATGGGCATTTAAGGTGTATCCCCTATGTAGGTTGTGTAGTCCCTCCTCCTGTAGTTGAGCCTTGATTGCTGTTGGCATGTCAATGGGAGGCACTTACCCCCAGGCCAATCAGCTGCAAGGACTAGCTGCAGCCACTGACCACTGATCTCTGACCACTGTGGAGGATCAGTTGTGCAGAGGCCTACCCACAGAGCAGAACTTACTTCAACAGGGCTCTGGTGCTCGCTGAGTCTGCCCCTTGAGTGTGTAGCTTGTGGAGATGGTTGGGTGGTTGTGATTTGATGTGGTCTGAAGCTGTCCACTGGGTGCACTGGCTCTGGAGAGCTCCAAAGAGGTGCAGTCCAAGTAAGTCACTGCCTGTGTTCTGCCTGGTGTGACCTAGCATGAGCTACAATGCGATCTGAAGATGGCTGCTACTTGTGCTGAACTTAGAGGTGCCCCAGAGAGGCCAAGCTGTGGCCCAAGGCCAGCTACTCTTGGAGCCAGGCCTGGGTCCATTTAGCAAGGGGAACAGGGCTTACTGAGGCCAGATGCTGCCTGTTTGAGAGATTTTAGAAAAATCTGAAGCATGAGCCAAGACAGGCCATTTGTATGGAAAAGTCATTGGAAACAGCTTGAGTGGGCCTGAAAGTTGGGTGGGATGAGATCCCAGGAAATCACCAGGGCCAGGCCAAGAATGTGAGCCAGGTTGATGGAGACTCAGATATGGCATCTGCCTTCCAGCTCTGTAAGGGAAGGGCTCAGGAAAGGAATGATGGCCTCTGGCAACACTTCTGTGCAGAAGAAAGCCACCCCTCCAGACCTCAGCCTGATGCCAGACAACCAAGTTCCTCCCCTTGTGTCTTTAGAGCCTTTTGAGCTGTTGCCCCATTGGTGGAGCTCAGAGCAAGTGAGTACAAGTAAGTCTGTGTGCGGGCCCTTTAAGAGGAAATGCCTGGGACTTTAGAAGCCTCTGTCTCCATCAGTCTCAATGCTCACTGGTTTTTACAGCCGGAAGTTATGGGGACTTCTCTTCCTGGCACTGGAAGCATGGCCTCAGGGGCTTGGTGTGGGGTTGGGTACCCTCTCTCCTCAAGGGTGACCTCCACAGCCAAGATATCCCTCCGGATCTTTTTCCACCAAGCATGGGTGTGGGATCAGCTCGTTTCATGTCTCCACCTCTCCTACCAGTCTCATTGTGGCTTCTTCTTTAATTCCTTAGCTGTAGGACTTCCATTGAGCTTGATTTCAGGTAATTCTGAATGATGGTTTTCTGTCGTTTAGTTGTAATTTTGATGTGGCTGTGGGAGAAGGTGAGTACTGTATTTACCTACACCACCATCTTAAAATTTTAATCTCCTGTCCTCATTTTCAATGATGTCAGCATTCATCACTCATCCAACAAATATTCATTGAGCACCCATCACCATCCATGCTCTAGTTGGTAGGAATACAGTGTTAAGACAGAAGAAAGCTCCTTCTCTTTTCTACTAATGTGAGTGTGGGAGAAGGAATCTATTTGGGTTAATCACTCAAACCTTAACTTAACCAGTATCACAGATGACTATGTGAATGGGGTCCACAAAAATGTGTTAGCCTAGTCTTCGCTTTCCTAAACTCCAAAAACTTTTCTTTCCACTTGACTATATTTACTACATTATCATCACCAGAGCCATGTACTGCTTCAACATCTCAAATTTCAGTAGAGAATTCTCTGCTCCCCATCTTCCATTCTGGGGCTCACTTGCTCTAGTGTCCCTCCTATCAGTGTTCAGTCTCACTAGATGTCCAATCTATTGATATGTTTTCTCACTATCCCTTAGCTTTTTCCTGTCTTCAGGACAAACCGGGGAGCTGAACCTGTACTCCACATTAAGCCAGAGATTGTCAAGGGGACGTAAGTGGTCCCAGGTCACTGAAACTCATAACACGACTTCTTCCCTTTGTCTCTCAACACAGGGGGATGTGCTTTGTGATGTCAGCCTAGTCTCTGGGTAACCCCTGTTCACTCTTGGCAACCTATGTAAACAAAACCCTGCAATGAGCTTCTTCTGTTTAAATTTTTGAAGTTATTGCTTTTGTAGTCTTCTTTAGACCCTGATTAAGACACAAAAGGCCAATAAAATTAAAAAACATGTTCAATTTTAATAGTATCAAGAAAAAGTGAAAATTAACACAATATACCAACCAAATTGACACTTAATAAAAAGTAGTTGACATGGCTATAGAATTTAAAAAGAAAACCCTTATACACTCCTGCTGGGAATGTAAATTGAAATAGCAAATTGAAGTTGAAATAGCAAGTTTAAAACCATGTAGCATTATCTTACACTTGTGGACATTGCATACCCAGCACTTCTAACTCCTAATAATTAGAGAAACTCTTACCATTCAGCAACAAAAGCTTGTCCAATAATTGTCTTATTAATAAAAAAGAATGTTAGCAATAGCAAGGAGAAAGAAAGAAAGAAAGAAAGAAAGAAAGAAAGAAAGAAAGAAAGAAAGAAAGAAAGAAAGAAAGAAAGAAGAAAGGAAAGGAAATACTTATAAATGACCATTAACAGTAGTATGGATGATTAATTATTACTTATTTTTTCTCTAAGTAGAATATTATATGGCAGAGAAAATGATTCAAACTCCCTACAAAAAATGATTAATATTGAAAACATAATCTTAAATTAAAAATTCACAGAGGAATATATAGAATATATATAATTTATATAAAGCTCAACAAATGAACAAAATTAAACAACATATTGTTTATGGTCCATAAATATCATTGAATTATTTTTAAAAAAGAGAAAAGGAAAGATCAACACAGTGATTACCTGGAGTTGAAGAGCACAGTTGATGCAATGGCATTGCTAATGCCCAAGATCTTGAGCTGGATAGTCGCTTAGTGGATATGTATTTAATTACTATGCTTAATAATTATACACACATAAACATATACATATATTTTATGTTATATATATGTAATTTTCCTTATTTTTAAAAATTTTTTTCCTTTATTGATTTTTAGAGAGAGAGGAAAGGAGAAGGAGAAAGATATAGAAACATCGATGAGAGAGAACATCGATTGGCCGCCTCCTGCGCGCCCCCCACTGGGGATTTGGCCCACAACCTGGGCATGTGCCCTGACCTGGAATCAAACTGGCGACTTCTTGGTGCATGGGTCGACGCTCAACCACTGAACCACACCGGCCTGGCTAATTTTCTTTATTTTTATACTGTAAGTTCTGCTTTGGGGAAACATTGGCTCTATAAATAGGTCTTTTCCATCCCAGATATCTGATTCTTACAAAACTTAAATATTCTGAAGATGCATTCTTTCTGATCACCCTTTATCATTAGTTCATTTTTCAAATCCCATGCTACTGAATGTGAGACTGTCACCTCTTAGTGGTTAGTATTGAACAGCTCCATGACTCGTTTCCTCTTCTGGAAAAGGAGACGCCGACACCGCATACCTCACAGGGGCTTTTGTGAGGAGAAAATTAGGTCACATAAGGCGAGCGCTTAGCAGTGTCTGGCATAAAGAAACATGTAAAACATGGTAGCTCTTCTTATTTTATCGATACAAATAATGATATTCTCATACAAAAATTGACCCAGAGAAAGCACAGTGGAGATTGTCACATGCAGGGTGGACGTGACCGAGTTCTTGTGAGAAGGCCCGTTACATGAGGAGGAACGCCCCAGGTGGTCATGGAGTCAAATTCTCAGGTAAGCCTCTCAAAAGGCATTCGCTAGACTTTTTACTCCGTAATCATGATGTTTGACAAAGAGTGTCCAAAATACAAGCTAGGAAGCCAGAAGGAAACAGTTTTGTGGTCGGAATTGAAGTTTACACACAAATAAAGGATATGCCATTAATGAGGTTCCATCTCTACCTCCAACAGGCTGGACAAGAGCTTAGCCTCACTGTGTCTTAATTGCCAAGTCTACATAACAACTTAAAAGGCTGGGCTCTGCAAACAAACTGTCAGAGGTTGTCTCCTGGACTCCTTGCCAAACTGTATGACTTGACTAAGCAAACTCTCCAAGCCTCGGTTTTTATGTATAAAGTAAGTGTAGCAATACATACAGGGGTTGAGATTACATGGGGTGATATTTATGAAAGGCTTCACCCAGCAGCAGACACACTCCAAGTGCTCGGCAAACATTTTGGCTGTCACCGTTATCCATCTCTAGCATAACAACTCTGAAACCTGGGGGCCACTTCTCCTTTATCTTCATAAGTCTAGATCCCAGAGCGTCCAATGCATAGTGACTGTTCAATGGTGATCTGTTGACTTGCATTCTTGCTGATCACAGAGAACCCAATAAAGTCTTCAGTGTCCATGAGAAGTTCAGAAAACCCTTTGGAGTTAATTGGTGCCGCGCTCTTGGTAAAACATGGCTTCCTTGGTAGCAAGAGGGGAAAAGTCCATATTTTAAAAGGTTTCATGGACTGCCAAGAACTGTTATAAAACAATATTTTGATGAGTTATACAGTAAATGAATCAGAAACATATGAGCTTAATTTCCCTGAAAATACATGCGGGTTTAAAAATGAAAGGAAAGGAACCTTGGCACTCTTTGCTATGCCAAACCCCAAATGTTAGAAAAACATTTTAAGATGTTAGGATGCACAAATCCTAAATGTACCTCAATTTGATCATCCTTCAGTGGCCTGCTCCCAATGTACCTGTTGAATCTGGTCTGCCATAGTCATAATGAGGAAAACCTAAAAAAAGCATGTTGGCATAGGACAGGGAGCCAGAGAGTTGCCAGTCTAGCCCGGTTCTGCCACTGGTTAGCTGTGGGACTCTATATTAATCACTCAGCCTTCCTGGACTTCGGCTCGGGAAAACAGCCCATGACTGGCAGACCTCACAAGGTTGTCAGGAGCTGTTAGAAAGGGAGTTCAGGAAACCGGTAAGTCTAGGATGATAGGGACCCGACCCACGAGTGAGGTGATAACCCAGGGTGGGACAAGTGTCCAGATGAGCCCGGATGCACTGTGACAGTGAAAGAGGCATGCACATGGCCAGCTGCAGAGAAATCTTCCGCAAGGCATCCATGGTGAACTATCTGAACTACCCTTGTTCACAGGTATCCTCAGTTCCTTTATACCTCTCCCCTTCCACCACACCGGCAGAGCGAAACCCACCATCCAGGTGGCTGCAGACCTCAGATGCATGGTCTCCAACCTCAGCTAGACTCTCGGGGTTTTGTTTTTGTTTGTTTGTTAAATTTCTCTTGTTTCCCTGCTCCTTTGCACGGACTCAAAACTCATCAATGAACTGAAACACCTCTGCTAAAACCTCTTACTTGCAGCAAATTTGAGGCCAGTAGGTATTAGCTAATAATATGATTTCCATCTCTATATTTATTTTTGTCCATACCCACCTGTAGTAGCCAACTATTGCCAGGCAACAAATTACCCCACAACTTAGCAGCTTAAACGAACAGGCATTACCCCCAGTTTCAGAGGGTCCGGCAGTGAAGAGTGTCTGCACTGGGTGGTACAGGCTCAGGGTCGGTCACAATAGCGCAGTCATGCTGTCCACTGGGACTGCAGTCAGGTGAAGTCTGGGCAAGGGATCTACTTCCAAGCTCTCTCACATGGTCGTTGGGAAGTCTCAGTTCTTTGTCAGGTCAGAGGCTTCTGGTTTTTATCCCATAGGCCTCTCTATAGGGTTCCTGGGTGTTCTCAGGACATGGCAGCTGGCTTTCTCCAAATAAAGTGATCGCAGAGAGAGAAAGGGAGCACACCTGGGCAAGGAGCCTTTTTATAAAATAATCATGAAGTGGCGTGCCATCATTTCTTCCACACGCTACTGGCCACCCGATCAACGACGGTGCAGTGCAGACCGGGCGCAGGTGTCGGGAGGTGGGATCACGGGGCTCCTCGCAGAGGCCCCCACAGCACCCACTCCCGCATCCAGAGGTGCGCCTCCCTGCTCATCTCAGACCTTGGCCTCATCACGTCGTGCCTCCTCCTCTCAGTCATCCCACACCTTCCTAAAGTATTCTCTCCCTCTCTGTCGCCTCTCCACGCTCAGCCTTCGAGCATAGGGGTACTCGAGCAGCCACAGGACGATCCTATGGGGCCTCAGGAGACACCACACCCAAGGCTCCTGTTTTTAAGGCTATGTCACTTGTTGAGGAAAACAGCTGGGCCACCGTGTCCACCCGTGATTGAAGCATGGACTTTAGTCCATAGTAATGTATCAAAAGGTGTTCATTAATTTTTAATAAAAATGCCATATACATGTCATATATTCATAATAGGGAAAACGTGTCATGGGAACTCTCTATGATCTTTGCAATTTTCCTGTACATCAAAAACTTTTCAAAAAAGTGTTTTAAAACATGTCTTCTAAAGATGGTCGCTCTCATTGCAATAAATGGACCGTTTTTCACATATTATACTGGCAAATGTTTTTTTAAAAGTAGAGGTGGGGAGGAAGATGTCAATGGGGGGAAAAGGAGAAACATCTGTAACAAAAATAAATTAATAAAATAATTAAAAATAAAATAAAATAAAAAGTTGAGAAATTCGGTGTTGCTTAGAAAATGGGTGTTTGCATTCTGGAAGTGTAAATTCAGACAACTTTTCTAGGGAGTGGTTTGCATTATGTAACAAGTAAAAGAGGAATACTCTGATCCAACCATCTCAATTCTAGATTGTATTCCTACTATGCTCATCACAAAAGTGAGAAAATGTACAAAAATGCTTCTTGTGGCTAAATCCTTATCAGTATGAGACTAGTCAAGTAAACAGTGCAACACCCACCCATCTACCAATATGCACTTGGAAACGTTCGGATCAAAGTTTTTATTAGAAATTTGCAGTGTGGTCTTACTTGAGTAAAGGCAGTATTATCCTATGTGACAAACACACACATATCCAGATAGATGATAGATAGATAGATAGATAGATAGATAGATAGATAGATAGATAGATAGATAGATAGATAATAGATGATAGACAGGTAGATAGATAGATGTTAAAATATTGGTAGTAGTTAGTGAAGAATGTGGTATATAGGGTAATTATTATTGCCTTTATTTTTTTATCTTTTTAATTGATTTTTATAAAGTATTGTACATCTGTTTTCTATGTTAAAGCCATGCCATTGTTGTTTGTTTGTTTTTGATTTCTGAACTCCTAAGAAGAGTCTCTGGTGAAGGAGTCGGTGGCCCTGAGCCGCCTCCTGATCCAGCTGTAACGCCCGGGGAAAGAGGTGCCCAGCACCCAGCCCCCCTTCTGAGCATCGCCTCTTGGGTCTTAATCAGACGGTGGGAAAACAGAAATGCTCGCAAAGTAAGCAGAAAAGAACTGAAGACTTAAGGGGTTAAACAACTTGGCAGAGGTCATCCTGTTCCCGAGAAGCTTCATCAGGATTGAAGTGCCGATCTGTTTTATTCCAATACTCAGTGTATGACCACCCAACACTGCTCTGGAAACAGGCAGAAATCGTGCAGATCATGACTCTGCTGTGCGCTAGCTGTGTGGATATTGAGCGATTCAAGTAACCTTTCAGATCTTCTCTCTTATCATCTGTGAAGCAGAGGTAACTGCACCAAGTCTGCAAAGCGTGTGATAGGTATAAAGGCACTAGCACCAAAGGGCATGGCCCAGAGTAGATGCTGAGTAAACACTTCTTTGATAGACGAATGAACGCAGGGAAAATATATGGTAGCTAAGCAGAGTATGGTGACCAGCTCTGTCAACATATTAGTGGAGTGAGAGATTCCTAATTATGAAGCATCCTTTCCAGGAATTTTTCATCGTGAGATACAGGACAGGACTGTATACATTTCACTCACCACTAAGTGGTCTTTCCTTTATCAGTTTGATCGCCCTCAAAACTCTTCATTCTTTCTCAAATGTATATTATAAACTATTTTTAAAACTGTTTATTTTTTTCTTGGGAAAAAAAAATTACTTCCTCTACCTGCCAAAATAATGAATATAATAGATGGGTAGTTAAAACTAACTTTTTAAAATTGTATTAAAAACATTTTACTGATTCTTTAACTGAAATATAATACATGAACAATAAGAAAGCTTTGGTAT
Organism: Tadarida brasiliensis; assembly: GCA_030848825.1. NCBI lineage: Eukaryota > Metazoa > Chordata > Mammalia > Chiroptera > Molossidae > Tadarida > Tadarida brasiliensis. The sequence continues at coordinate 7,365,970 of CM061257.1, forward strand.
TAGGAGTCTGTCAACGTAAGATCTAGAAAAATGTCTAAACCTAATCAAAATATCTGAAAAATATCTAAAAACTCCAGAAAGATCTGAAAGCAAAACTACAGCCCAGACACGGATGCCTCTCATCAGCTGATTGAAATTGATACAAACTAAGAAAATACCTACAAGAAGAACTATTTTTCTCATTTGTATGCCAGTATCTGTCGATTACATGGACACAGAATAGCATCAAGGTCAATCTTCGTGGATTTTAAAACACATGAGAAAACGTAGTTTTTAGTTTGATATTTGCCTCTAAAGAGTATTCCTTACAAGTGAATAAAATCCTCTTTCGAGAAGGAACACAAAGCTGAGATACAAGAGAATGCATTAAAATTCCTCAGCGTTGAAACTTTCCTATGTGAAAACTTTCCACGGGCCGGATAGGATGAGCTGGCGCTCTGCGGTGGGAACCAGTGTGGGGGGTTCATCTGCAACGGTGATGCTTAAAACCCAGGACCTTTATGACCTGTTCAGTGGTAGGTTTACATTGAAACTGTTATAAATTATTACGGAGGGGAAGCCAAGCCAAACAGTCCAACATAAATATATCTGCAGACACACTGGCTACTATATATTCTAAACACTGTCGGTAAATGAATAAACAGAGCTTTCTAAATCATTTAAGAAAAATATATTTATTCATCAAATCAATTTTTATTTTTGGGGGGGGTGAGCCCCTCCATTCAAAAAGACCTATTTTATCTAATGGTCTGGACTGTAAATTTCATGGACTCCCTTCCTGAGATAATGGCCAGAGTGAGGTGTGAATGTCTCTGGGTTGGGATACTTGACTCATCTCTACCTATTGAAAGCGTTCCCCGGCATCACACAGATTAAATCCTGGAGCCCAGAATTTCGACAGACCGACTCTGCCTCTGTGTAAGGGGACAAAGAAGTCTAATTGAACAGTCGGATTTTCCTAGGGTTTGGGGAAAGCAGCAGGCTGCTGGCTTGCCCATGTGGGTGAATCATAGCCAACCAGAGTAGACCAAATTTTGTGGTCTGGTTTTATTTGCCTAGTCATATAACTCAGGGCTTTAAGTCTGCACATTGTTGACCAAAACATTAATTGTGGCAAAATAGTTTGTGTCTGTACTGAAAGAGTCAAACCAGAGGAACCCACACGGAGTGACCATGCATTAGTTAACAAGGCGGGGGTGGGGCGGGGGGAAACTCCAAGCCTCTGGAGGTGAAGTCATTGGGCGGTCTGGGTGTTGAAGACGGAGCTTCAGCAGAAAGAGGAGGGGGTGCCTGGGGCTGCCTCTTAAAGCAACAGGGATTGGAAGTCAAAGCTATTCTGGTTAATATTTCTTTCTCTTTGTGCTCCTGTATGAATCAATGCAATTGTCTTTCTTTGTCATCTGAATTTTCTTATCTACTAAACAGAGCCAACCTGTGCCCATCTGTGCCCATCTGCAACTCACCTTATCTAATGGCAATTTGCCTCCGCTTTCCCTTTAGTGACAGGTACTCTCCGAGGAAGCTTGATATAATCAACAAATGTTGGACACAGGGCAGAAAACCAAAATCAAAAACGTGAAACTGGGTGTCATTTGGCAGAGGAAGTTTCCAAGGAGAATATGAATGGAGACCTCCTAAGATAAACACATCCGAGTTCAGGATGAAAGAATCAGTGTACGGATGAAGGTTAATGTTAGTTTTGTGTTTATTTTTTTTCTTTCTACCCCAAGCATGGTTCAGGATATCCACTTTTAAACAAAACATGCCCTGGTCCCAATGTCATATTATCTAGATAAGCATCAGAGCATCAGTGCACTAATTTAAGTTCCTATAAGCAAGAGAAGGGTTTTTTGGTTTTTGGTTTTTTTTTTTTTGTCTTTTTTTAAACAACCCCAGTACTCCAAAGGGTGAGCCTATTTACCGGGACCTGGCGATCCTAAGATCTGATAGTGCAGAGAAGAAGGGCACCTGCTTGAAGGGAATAGACAACTAGACCACGAAATGTAACCGGCCAGAAGAGACTCGGTTTTCGTTTTTGCTTTAGCAGAAAGCTTTTTGAATTACAGAAGAATCACCTTTCCTGGCTTTAAAATAGAAATGAATGTCTCTCTCACCTATGGCTCCTTACAACAAGCTCGCTAGTCGTGAGTCTGTTCCATGTGTCCATGCCTCTGTTTCTATTTTATTCATCACTTAATTTGGTTCATTAGATTCCACACATAAGTGAGATCATATGGTACTTGTCTTTCTCTGACTGACTTATTTCACTTAGCATAATACTCCAGGTCCATCCATGCTGTCTTAAAAGGTAAGACTTCCTTCTTTTTTACAACAGAGTAGTATTCCATTGTGTGTGTAAATGTAACAGCTTTTTTATCCACTTGTCTACTGATGGACACTTGGGCTGTTTCCAAATCTTGGCTATTGCAAATAACACTGCAATGAACATAGGGGTGCATACATTCATTCGAATTAGTGTTTGGGGTTTCTTAGGATATATTCCCAGAAGCGGGATCACTGGATCAAAAGGCAGTTGTATTTTTAATTTTTTGAGAAAACTCCAAAGTGTTTTCCACAGTGGTTGCAACAGTCTGCATCCCTACCAACAATGCACTCAGCAGCTAAGAGCTTAATAAAAACTTTGCACAGCTGACATTACTGAAAGCCTGACGAATGAAAAGCCAGTAAAATAATTGCAACCCTATGCTGGGCTGATGTGGCTCAGTGGACTGAGCATCACCCTGCACACTGAGAGGTCTCAGTTAGATTCCCAGTCAGGACACACGCTCGGCCTGTGGGCTCGATCCCCAGTGGGGGCGTGCAGGAGGCAGTCGATGATATTTCTATCTCTCTCTTCCTTCCTCTCTCCTTAAAAAATAAAAATAGATATATATTTTTAAAAAATTGCAACTCTGACACTTTCCCGGGACACAGCAACTTTCTGAATTGAAGACATAGTTGCAAATGTGAAGACTGAGTTAATATTTCAACTGCAGAATTGAACTTGAGCTGTTTTTCTCCCATTATACATTTGCAGGAATTTCTGTAAAATGGAGAATAAAAACCAGTTTCACTTAAGAATGCCCTTAATAAAGTACTGAAAGATATTCATTGTATTAAATCTCCGCACCTGATTACAAGCCACGTTGTACGTATCCTGTGCGCACGTGGAAATAAACGCGCGGACAGCGCCTAAAGCCAAGCCTGGCGGTCGTCTGCAGGGCCTCGCGTGCGACAGCTGGGCTTGCAAACTGAACTACTCTTTTGTTTTGTTTCTTTGGTTTGGGGTTTTTGTTTTTTTTTGTTTTGTTTTTTTTAGTAAATACCCTTTTTATTTGAAAGAATGTCTGACAAATAAATTATTTATTTTATTTGTTTATTCAAAATTGGTTATTTGACAAACATTTTCTTGAAAGTGAGTGAGGTGAGGCGGTCTATCTAGTCAAGGGAAAAAAACGGGCAGTGGTTGTTGCCAGTGATAAAATCCAAGTTTAAAAGTGAAAATTAGAATTTTGGAGACCTTGTATTCTCTGCTTTGCGATAGACAGCTTCCCAGTACTTAGACTTCTCTGGTGAGAACTGTGATGATATTATTTTAAAGGCAAATCTTAATTAATTTAGAAGACCTGAATAATTCAGTGACCCAATATTTTTTCAAATGACCATTACACAATGCTCCAAAATCATACACGGGTAAAAGATGCATTCAAAGATCAAGACAGACCAATGGATTTTAGTGTAATCGAAAACAAAGTGTATCAATGTGGTTTCAGATTACACATTGCAACTGACCTTTTAGAAACTACCACTTTACCAAAGAAGAGTGTCCACAATTATTTGAATTGCTAATTGCAATGTTATTTATTTATTTATTTATTTATTTATTTATTTATTTATTTATTTATTTTAATCCTCACCCTAGGATATTTTTCCATTTATCTTCAGATAGAATGGGTGAGAGAGAGAGAGAGAGAAAGAGAGAGAGAGAGAGAGAGAGAGAGACATCAATTGGTTGCCTCCCACAGGACCCCAACCAGAGCCAGAAACAGAACTGCAACCAAGGTATGTGCCCTTTATCAGACTCGAACCCAAGACTCTGGTTTTTGAGTTGACGCTCTAACCGCTGAGCCAAACTGGCCAGAGCACAATGCTCTTTTTTTAACTGTATACCTGTGTGAAGCTAGATTTTCTACATACAGTTCAAGCAAAATAACATAGTACAATGACTGAATACAGAAGTAAGTAGAAAAGGATCTGTCTTCTATTAAACCAAACATTAAAAATGTTTGCAAAAATGACACTCTTCTGACTAAATAGATCTTGTTTTCATAAAAATATGTATGTTGTCATTTTATAATGTACTATTTTTAAATAAATTAATAAACATTTATTTTTTTCAGCTCACATATGTACATATACAGAATAAATAAATATAAACAAAAATAAATAACATCTCTTTGGGGTTCTCAACATTTTTAATACTTAAAGAGATTCCCAAGATCCAAAAGTTTGAGAACTGCTGATCTAAACAATCGCAGGTCATCTTTCTTTCCTCCACTCCTTGCTCTTTGAATCCAGCTTGATTTTGATTGTTTCGAATTCTTCATTTCAAAGTCCTAACTCTAAGCTCCTGCTCGTATGGTCCATCTATGGGAGATTCACTCTCTCACCTTCCAGAATACTGAATCAGAAGGAAAGGGGAGAGAAGAGAGAAGAGGAGAGGGGAGGGGAGGGGAGGGGAGGGGAGGAAGGGAGATGGTTATTCTTCCCTATAAATTTCCCCATAATCCAGAAACTAAAGTGTTAATACCTGGGGAGGCAAGGAGCTTCCAGAACCCAGAACCATCACTAAAGCAACATTATCCTCACCTACTGATGCTGTGTTCCACTTGCTGTTAAATATTTTTCATTGTTCTGGCTCATAAAATTGCTAGAAGGGTTTAGTAATTCAGCATATGAAAAGGGCTGGCATAGTTCCTGGAGCATACGTATGCTCGGTGAGTGCTGGGTATTATTATAATCATGATTTCCTCACCCTACTCCTAACGGTCACTGTATTCCTTGACCCACCTCTTAAGCAATGATTATATTCTGCTCTATCTTTTCACGAGAGGATAACATCAGTCTTAAATTAAGCTATGAGGGCTGGACACAACTCCAGAATGTTCCAAAACAATGCTTGTGTTGGGGTGCAACTCCTCACCTCTCAAGGGAGCCTGGGAAAAGTGGCCAGGGTCTATGCACACCTTCTAAGCACTGGCTTCTGTTGCCCTTTGCCCATGGCAAAAGGAAAAGGAGCAAACTTGCAAAAATATCCCGGAGACACTTCTTGGTATTTGAGCTTAGCTGAAGACAGAAAATATGAAAAGCCCTGTGTGAAACCTGTCTCTGGTCAGAGACCTCTGGCCGGCAGTTACTGACCCGACACTCTTCATAAAGCAAACAAGCCTCTCTCTGCAAACCTGGCCACTCGCCCCAGAGCAACTCAGATTCCAACACTAGGAATCTGACTTAATTACTAATACAATCTCCTTTATGAAGAGGTGCTGGACACGGAGAGGCTCCCAACCAGGGCAGTGCAGACCCCCAGTCCTTCCTATTTTACTCAAGCTGTAGGTGTATTTACACAAAAGTTTGGGCAGCAGTCAACCACAGCTCGTCAAAGAGATCCAGGACGCTCGGGGCTGCCTCATCCTTCCCCACTTGAAAAGCACCTTCTGGCCCAAGAATTCGCCAAAGGAGTTTCCGGTTCATTTGGAATCCAGGTCCCTAACACAACACGGCTTTTTGCTTTCTTTTTTTTTTTTTTTCATACCTGTTCAACCAACAAGCAAGCTGAGACATTAAGTATTTTTCCACGGCTCTCCGCAAATGCAAAAGGCTGCTTCTGCTCACATAGACAGGAGGCCCAAAGAGCCGTTTACAAAATGCTCTCGTCCCAGTTTCCTCATCTCATCTTCACAGGAGCCCCGAAAGGGGTACAGGGAGGTTCCAGGTATAAAAGAAAAACAACTGAACTGGGAGTCAAAAGATTGGAGCTTAAAAGTTCAGCTGCTCTTGCCCTGGTCGGTTTGGCTCAGCGGTTAGAGCATTGGCCCACGGACCAGAGAGTCCCGGGTTCGGCTCCAGCTAAGGGCACGGACCTCGGTTGTGGTTCGTCCCCAGCACTGGTTGGGGTCGTGTGGGTGGCAACCACTCGATGTGTCACATCAATGTTTCTCTCTCTCTCTTCCTCCCTCTCTCCCTCCCACTCTATCTGAAGATAAATGCAAAAATGTCCTCAGGTGAGGATAAAAAAAAGTCCAGCAGCTCTAGCAAAGACCAGTGAGATCCTCTATCAGTCAGATCCTGTTAACTCTGGGAGACAAGCTCGAACACAATCGTGTCCCGGACAAGATGGGGATCTACTTCTCTCTCACATAACTGAACCCAGAAGGAAGTGGTCCAAGGCTGGTAGGGTGACACCTTATATTTTATTGCTCCAACATCCTTAACATGTGGCTTTCACCTCCTGCCTTCAGATGGTTGCTTGGACTTCATCCATGCTGTCACACTCCAGCCACCAGAAAAGAAGAGAGGATGAAGAAGAAAGGGGGCAGGGGGTGCAAAAGCACTGTCCTCCACGCTGCTGTGGCTGCCTCCCACTTACATCCCACCGGTTGGAACTAGGTCGTGTGGCCACAACTCACTGCAAGGGAGTCTTACTTCAAGCCACACTTCCAACAAAAATCACAAGTTATAGTGGTAAAAAATAATTTTAAAAATTTTTTTTTTATTGATTTTAGAGAGAGAAGAAGGGAGAGGGAGAGGGAGAAACATTGATGTGTGAGAGAAACATCAACCGGCTGCCTCCTGTGTGCCCCCACTGGGGATCGAGCCCGCAACCTGGGCGTGTGCCCTGACTGGGAATGGAACCAGCGACCTTTGGGTGCACAGGACAACACAACCAGCTGCACCACACCAGCCAGGGCAATAAAAAATAACTTTTAAAAATGGATTTTCAGGGACAACCAGCAGTCTCTGCTACAACCTCAAGCAAATTCCATGGATTCTCTGAGCTCTTTGCTTCATCTGAGAAGTACATAAACCCTTACTTCACAGGCTGGTCCTTGAGCAAGGCTGAAGCCGCTGACTGGCCACTGACCACCAGCTTTGGGACAGATCGTGCCTACAACAGGGACTTTATTCCTACAATATGTGAGCTTCCAAGATGCAAAGTATGAACTAACCAAGAACCTAGGCGGGAGAGTGGGTGCCCCGATGTCAAGCACAGAGTCGAGAAAAAAAGGCATTTTGGGGTGGAATGGAAATGAAGATAAAAGTAGCCCAAGGAGGCGGAACTAAACCAAAGGTAATGTGATGAAGCAGGAAGAAGAAGGATGGACCTACATGATTGCCTGAGACTGTAGATATTTAATAGCATTGGATATTTGTTTATACTGGATATTCGTTTAGAGGAGTGTGCTTCTGGGAGAATCAACCCAGTTTGAAAGTCTAGGTTCAATGAAGGCAATGATAAGAATTACATAGAATGTTGGCAAAAAGATGTTTTGAACTATTAATATATAGTGCCACTCAAATGTAATAAATAACAGTAGACAGGATGAAAAATTAATGCTACCTTATCACTTTTTTTGTCATTATAAGTGGAGATAGTATCTGAAAAACCTCACGTGTCCAAAATGAACGTTTCTGATGATGAGAATTAGAAGTCACTCTAGGCCAGGGACCAAAGAAGATTGCCCCTTTGAATGAGAGCACAATTCTCAACTGCCCTCCAATCCTAAGCAAGAGGATCGGAGCTCTGGATTGGAGTTGCGGAGATCTGGTTTCCTGACCGGGCTCCACTACTCACCAGTTTGGTGGCCTTTGGGTTTCTTTCAGCCAAAGTGGGCCTCCGTGTACTCAACCATAAAATGAAGGTCTGATGCACGCTTATCCAAGAGATAAAGTTCAGTTGAGTTCCTGGATCCACATATTAAGTAATTATTAACAGTATAATTTCTGCATGTCACATTCTTTGCTAGAAGCTGATCAGCTACAATGCACTACCCAAATATGAAGCAGTACAAAGCTATGATTAGGAGTGTAAGCACGAGGAAGATGGCCTAGAATCCAGGCTTTGCCCCTTGTTTGGCGTGTTGATTCTGGCCAAGTCACTGAAGCTCTCCGTGCTGCATTTTTCTCATCTCCAAAAGGAGGATGATAGTAATGTGTCATTCACAGGACTGTGGATGCTTGCAAAGTGCTTCTAGAATAGTTCCTGCATGTACCAAGCGTTCAATACATATTTGCTAGTATTATTTTTGGTGTTATTGTTGTGGTTGTCCCATGAAAGCAATTGCTTAGTCTGCCCACTTGTAGTTCTTATCCTTGGCATCACCATCTAGGTCGTTTGGGAGATGCCATTTTAAACTACTACAATATGCCAAGCCATGGGCAAGGACTTGAGGATCCACTGTCTGTTTCTCACAAACAGCCCTGGAATTATCATTGTTGTTATCAGAAGAAACCGAAGCTTTGTCCAAGCTCACACTGTTGACAAGTAGTAGACCTGAGATCTGTTTTTTTGTTTGTTTGTTTTTTTAGTTTTATTAATTTACTTTTGTTACAGATGTTTCTCCTTTTTTCCCCATTGACACCTTCCTCCCCATCCCTTCCACCCCGTCCCCAGCTTTGTTGTCCATGTCCATCAGTTATGCGTACATGCATATAAGTTCTGTGGTTTATCTCTTCCCTCCTCCCCCACCCCCTCTTCTGAGGGTTGTCAGTCTGCACCCTACTTCCACATCTCTGGGTCTACCCTGTTCCTCAGACTGTTATGTTCATTATATTCCACAAATAAGTGAGATCATGTGATATTTGTCTTTCTCTGCTTGGCTTGTTTCGCTTAGGATAATACTCTCCAGGTCCCTCCATGTCGTCTCAAAGGATAAGAGATCTTTCTTTCTTACAGCTGCATAGTACTCCATTGTGTATATGTACCACAGCTTTTTTATCCATTCGTCCACTGGTGGACACTTGGGCTTAGACCTGAGATCTGAATGAGGCCTCTCTGGCTTTAACAACCGTGTTCTTTTAACCTGGACCTATTTCATCTGTACACCCCTCCCTGATCTTTGCTAATTATGTGTTTATTCTACCTCTCTGGTTAGAAGGAAAGTTCCATGAAAAGGAACTCTTCCTAGTTGGCCACTGGATGTTACCTACAGACTCAGGCTCTTGATCATGGTCAAGGCCTCCATGATCTGACCCTTGCCTACCTTTCCAATCTTTTCCCTTCTCTCTCACCCTCACTGTTCTCTCACTGATTTACTTCTTTCCATACTGAATTCTTCATAACCACGTGTCTCTGACCTTCCCACCTTTATTTCTCCCCATGCTAGCCTTCCTTCTGTTCATGCTATGCAATAACTCATGCTTCTCCTTTAAGACTCAAGGAAGGGTACATCATGATTTAGGGAAGGGAAGTACAGTAAGTGAAGGCTTCATCAAGACCCATTCCAACTGGATCTTTATTTATAGTATCTCTCTACTTCTGTGGAATTGGGATGGGGTATGCATTTCCACCCTTTCCTACATCGTGGAAGCCTTCCCCCAGATTTCCAACTGAAGTCTCATTCTTCAAAAATTTATTGACCTCAGACTCTGTGCCAGACTTACTTAGAGAGGCTTACCCTCTGAAGGTTCAGTGTACACTGACCACATCCCTAAATATGTGCAATTATCCCTGTTCCCCAAATGTAGCCTGGGTATTTATCAAGATAATTTGTATTTGGAGCCGGAGCTACAGATATGATTAAATATAGCAATTTGAAGAATACTAAATAGCAGCCAAAGACCTTCTGTGGATCCTAATTCCTAGCTTGGTTCGGTTTTCTCCAACGGCTCTTGAAAGCGCAAGTTCAGCCGCAGTGACTCTCTTGGGGCTGAGCTGTATACGTGTGCACATAACTATTATGTTCTAGTTTATGACACATTCCCTCCAAATAGCCACACGTACCTGACCTTGTGCCCGTCTGGGGAAAGTGGGACGACTGGGCTGTGTGTTTGCATGACGTGTCCTGGAAGTGAAACAGATGAGAGAAGGCGGTTTTGTTCGTCCTCGAAAAGGATGCCTCTTTGAACTCCTGCAGAACAACAGTGTTAAAGATCCCACATTCAAGTAATATCTTATCAGAGCCGTGGAAAGAATTCTGTGAAAGAAGGTTTGTATTTAGCTCAAGGAATATTTGCACCAGCTAGACGTACACACGGACGCTTGGTCGAACATAAGCTTTGTTGGTGTAGCAGAAAGAGCACAAAGGTGGAGCTGGACCGGAAGGTGAATTCCAGCTCTGTTACATGCTGTGAACCTCTGAGCAAATACCTTAAACTCCCTAAACCTCAGTTATTTTAGCTGTAAAATGAGAAGAGTAATAATGTTTAATGCCTGGAGGAGCCGTAATCATTACAGGACAGTATCTATGCTCCTTGCCTTGGAGACTGGAGCCTCAGAGATGGCTGAGATGTGAACATAGGGAACGACAGCAGAGAGCAGAATGCCTGCACTGTGGCCGGCAGACAGTCCGGCGAAAGCTGAGAAGGACCTCGCTCCTGGGTCAGATCCTGCTCCGAAAGCCCAGTGACCTAGTCATGACAGTCCCAGAGGTGATCAGTTTCAGACAAACTGACCGAAATGCGCAGAAGGCTGGGGTCGGTAACAGAATGCTACTGTAGCTGGAAACGTGAGTTTGAAACCTGTCTCGGAACTGAGTTGGGAAAGAACATAGTGACTTATCTAAAAATGGAAGTAGGTCCTCCTTGGCAATTATTTCAAAACCTCAGTTGAATTGTGGATAAGCACTAGAGAAAGCTGAGATCTTTCCAGAAGAAAGTGTACAAGTGTGTGTGTGTGTGTGTGTGTGTGTGTGTGTGTGTGTACAGGCAGGTAGGTAGGTAGGTAGTTCTAAGAGGGAATGGGTAGAGAGTGGGGGAGTGAGATGACAGAAAAAGTAATGCCTAGGACAGTGCAAGAAGACAAGGATATGTTCTGTTCGCTTTACAGTTATTTGCACTGACCTAAGGTGCCGTTGTCCCAAAACTACAGGGGCCGTTTCCATGCCTACTCTGGCTTTGCGTATATTGTCCATTATTGTCGTTATGAACAAAAAACGTTAAGTTTTCTGGATCAACAGCATAGAAAAGATAAAGAAATAGTGATAAAATGAGCAAAGATAACAAATTAGAGCCCCAGGTGAACCTGACCCATTTGACCCACAATGAAGAACTCTCAGAAGTATCAGGAAGACTATTCAACTTTTCCACAAGGTATGGAGTGGGGAGTTGAGACAATCCTATGTAGAATTTAAAGGGTAGATATAGCTGGAACATTTTTAATGAGAAAAAAAGATGTTTCCCAGGAATGAGATTATTTGAAATCTTCACAAGGTGCGGATGCCTCTCTGCCGTCACACTCCTTAGGACTCTAAGTCTTCATTAGAGGTTTTCTTAGATAAGTGGAAAGTCAAGCTATAGGAATGTACTCATCTTGAAGGCAGTTCTCTTCTAAGATAGCTTATGGATGTTTACAATAAGGGATAACCCTGGCAATTTAGGAATGGCCTACCCAACTTCTGTTGACCAAGATGTCCTCTCCTCCAGGCAGTACGGGAATATATTGATGATGTCTTTCTTTATCAGTTTCCATCTCTTGGATATACTATTTTCATTAACGTGGCACTTTCTCCCTTTCTTCATATTTTTGATACCATTGTCTATGACTCTACTGTGCATGTGTGGCCTGGACTTTGCTAGCTACCTCCAAATTGGAATCATCCCTGGAGTAATTTCCACTCTTACATTTTAGGCTGCTTCTTTTAGGCCTGGCTCATTTCCTCCACCATGTGCTGACTTTGTAGTTTAGCCTACAGAGGGTAATCTGATTTTTCTTGTTCCCAAGTCCTTAGAAGACAATTTGCTGCAGCTCTGAGTATGGAAAACTAGTGTAATGAACTTGGCACCTAGTTGATGTTTAATAAATATTAATCCCCTCTTTTTTTCCTTTGGGGGATAGGAAACCATTGCAATCTATCAGTGAACAAGTATTTAATAAGTGCTGGAAGAGAGTAGCGAGTTAGTATCAGAGGCTGCCATGTAAAATATGTTGGCAAAGTAAGTTAAGAATTCTTACATGTTTTATGTAGAAGACTAATAATGTGGACTGTAACCTGCTTCCAATGGTATTGTTGAGATGGAATTAAAAGATTAATAACTACAATGGCAATGTATCGGTCACAGCGTTTGATTCTAAAATTGTCTGGAAGCTAACATGAGTTCATGTAAACCCATGGAAATAAAGAATTGTTAAGACTCTTCATGCCACTAACATAATATGTTCCTATCATATGTTTATCTTTATACATCTGTCTCCTCTACTGGTTTGTGAGATCTTTGAAGGCAGGATCTATGTCTAATCTTCCCTCACTAGCATCTAGCAATGCCTGCTACACAAGGGTATTCATTAGATGTTTATGAAATGTACATTGAATACACAACTGATCTTTCCACTTAAGGAATAGCTTTGCCAATGGACTAACTATATCCACTTTATCGTATTACTGTGCAAACTTTCAGCCCTCGCTCCGCATTTCTCTCCAGAGGCTAATATTTCTCCTCTTTGAGTTTGGACCTTTCGTAAAAAAAAAATGAGGAAATAAGATTTGGAAGCTGGGGTGGGGTGGACGTTATTCTTTGGGGTTGGGGGCTGTTTCGTGTGTTTTAGTTTAGAGGACTACTCAAGATTTGAATACTAAAGTATGTGCTGCTTATCAAAACAACCACTCCAACGCTGGAATGGAAAGAACAAAATAAGCAAAGATCATTGGCTAATAACGGAGTTCTAGCGACCCAGAGACTCTCCCTCCCGCACTGTGCACGGGAGGAAAGGAGCACCCTCCCCTGTTAAGTTATGGAGCAGCTTTAACAGCTAGCAAAGGACGGAAAGCAGGAAACAAAACTTGGGTTCCCACACGGGGAAGAGGAGGAAGAAAGGCGTGTATATTGTGTGTGTACTTTGTGCCAGGTGCTATGGTCAGATGGTTTTCCGTAGTTTGGTTCAATCCTATATGAGGATACAATCACGATTCCCATTCTGGAGATACAGAAGCTGACATGTTCACAGACACCTGGCTAGTTAAGTAGCTGAGATACTTACTTAGTACTCTGTGGCTCAAAATTTCTGTATCTTTCTACTAAACCATATTTCCTGTGTATTTCTGAGCCAAAGAATCACCTGGAGCATTTAATGGAAATATGCGATTTCAGGCCTACGTCTGGAAATCTTGACTGGTTAACTTTGGGGTATGGGGTTCAGCATGTGAAATTTTAACCATCACATCAGATGGATTTTATAAACCAAGCAAGGTTGGAATCCTCTACCTTGCCAGAGATATCCAAAGTGTCAAAATATCCCAGGATGTCAGCACAGCTCAAGAGAGTCAAGGGGCAAAAAGACTTCAAATATCTCCACCATTATGTCCCTTCCCTTCCATGTGTTTATCTGTTTCATTTTCCGAACAATAAAAATATATCCATGGCACATCAACTCAGCTTAAAGCACCCCTTTTAATAGATAGATTCCCTTCAAGACTCCCCTATTCAAAAATTCTGACATTCCCTCCAGAGAGCATATAGGTTGCCAATCTCTAGGTTGTCTAGAACATCTAGGCAAAAAGAGAGCGTCAAATGACTGTCCACATTAGAGTAGTTTGAAGGGACCCGAAAATCCTCTTTCCTAACGCTTCCTCCTCATCTCTGTCCTTTTGTCTCTCTGTTCGTGCATCTCCGTTTCTCTGAGACATGTGTGGATAACCCAAGAATACCAGTATCTTGCCACTAAGCTTTGACGTGCTCATGAGTTCTTACTTATTAAGGAGAGGCTTCCAGGACCTTCTCTATAAACAGACTACTTTGAAGGACTCAACTCTCCAGCCACTGTTGGTGAAATATTTCTCTTGAGAGCCCCTAATGACAGAGGAAAGGTATTTATGCTCTGGGAGCTGTGGAAACAAAACCATAGGATCCTACAAAAAGCATGAAATTCACTTAAAGTTTCCTATTTTTCTTAAAAGTTCATGTGGATTTGGCTTTCTAATTTGAAATATGTCCACACTTGCTTTAATATAAAAATTTAATTTTTCTCAGTATCTTTGAATGATATTGAACCTCCACATATATTATATAACATATTAAATATATATCTGGCATATATATACACATATATGTATGCATAAATATGTGTAAATATATATATACATATTTTAATCCAAAGACTGTGCCCTCCCCAGGTACAGATAAAGACGCATGGCATTCGTCCAACACTGTGCATTAACACCTCAGCCTAAATGAATTTACTAGATCTGTTACTTTCCCAAGATGATGTAACCTAAGGTGGGAATTCCTTGAGTGGGAAATGAGAAAGAAGAGTCCCAAACTATGGTCAGGATGGTGTTCTATGGTTTGGTTCAATCCTATATGAGGACACCACTGTGATTCCCATTCTGGGGACACAGAAACTGACATGAATGTGCACGGACCCTGACGCTGAGTATTAAATGGAAGGTGCCCACTCTGTTGACCAGTCAGTTGGAGGAGAGGCATCACTGGGTCAGGTTCTGCTTCCCACATCTCTTTGTCTCAACTTCAGTCAAGCCTAAATTACTTTCCAGATCACATGTCACTCCTACGTACCTGGTCACACCTTATCTTCATATTAACTTTATACAACTCACAAAGCAGAAACTGTCACTCTCCTTTACCAGAAAAAAAAAAAAAAGAGAAGCAGTCAGATGACGAGACTGTCTCAGAACCATACAGATCATTCTAGCTTCTTTCTAGTCTCCCGTATTTCTTCTACACCCAGCAACATCTTAGAGGTATGTTCATAAGCATGAGACGTATGTAATAAATTATGACTGAACGGAATGTATTATTCCAGGTTGACAAGATTGTGAGCACACAGCTCAGATTTGCAGTTCAATTCTCTCTTCCACCCTTCTCAATCCGGGGTCACTACAAAAGCACACGCTGTGTTACGAAAATGCTAATGATAGTTGGACTCATAATATTTGTGCACCTCCCCACAAGCCAGCTTTCGGAGCATAAATATTGAACTGCGCGCGGCCCAAATGAAACAACTCCTCCTGCGTTATCACTGAAAAATCAAGAGACTGTTTTTCAAGTTCCAGAGGGCTAGACTGAGGTCAATATTTGTAAATATGAACTACTGTATTTTTTATTCTGAGTCGTCCAATCTGATAACAAAGAATCCAAGTGGGACAGGGATCTGTGTTACATAAAACTCTCCTTCCCTGAAATGTGCTTTTGAGCTGGAGTGGGTGGGGGAAACGCAGAGGCTCCGACGAGAGGCCCGGGCTCTTTCCATCAGTCCAGGTGAAAAGCTCACTGAAACGCCAGCGAGATTGGATTTAACGTAAACTTTCTGAGCTGAATTCCATTATTGCTAAAATAACTAGAAGGAAAACATGTCAATGTTTTCCAGAATGCCGATATTCGGGTTTTTTCAGCTTTGACGAAGAGAACTTTGAAAAGAGTTCACCCTCAAAGCGTCAAGGATTGCTTAAGTTTTATTTCTAGAAAGAACATTAAAAGAGTGTTATTTCGGTCTTTCCGCTAATAAAAGATAGCCTGGTAGAATTTAACCAAATCTTGCTTCCAATGTCCGGGAGTGGACATCATTCCTTCCCAAAGCACATTCCGTCGCTGGACACACAGTGATGGTGGTAGGTCCAGACCAAAGGGAGTGAGTGGACCGTGAGGGCCCACTCCAGCCCTTCTCCAGGGAAAACAAATGCTGATACGTTTCTCATACACTCTTACAGTCAGGTTTGATGTGGTTCTGGAGAGACAGTTAATAGTTCTAACATCTGTTAGAAATCTCATTCAATTGAAAGAAACACATGCAATAGGTTCTTAATTTATTAAGATGGAAATCATTTCCATTTTCAGGATGCAGAAGAAAAAAAATATGGTATGGACAGTATTCTTAAGGGATAATTACTGGTTATGTGAAAATGATTTCAACTTGGAAAAAGGATTAGTACGTTATATTAAATTTCATATAATTGAGACAATCAACGTGGTACAGAACTGGACATGAGCCAACTAGCAAAAGGCCAGAAGTAAAACTGTGTGCCATCTCATGACATTTATTCACGTATCCCGTTACCTTTCCACTGTTGGGTGTTTGCTGAGCATCTGGGAGACACCAGAGAACAAAGATCAATCATGTAGTCTTTCACCAAAGAAGTTTGCAATATAGCAGATAAGACAAACCAACCAAGGATTCAGGCCTTTGATGATACCTGGAAGAGAGGAAGCTGTGTATGTATCGCATCTCTGTATGTATTACAGGGTTTGGGCAAAGTCGTCTTTGAGCCGCTTCACAGTTCCAAAGCAATAATTCCTAAAGGTTTGTGGGCAACTCTGTCATTAGTGTGAGGGTTCGTTCTGATCTTCATTTCAAGTCAACACAAATAGTTTTGAAACACCCCTAATCAGCATTCCAGGGGTGAGTGAGGGTGTGGGAAGGAGAGAGCTGTGGACACGAATGCTTCTAAGCCCTTAATATTATTAGTCCTGATTCTGCTGGGTGTCTTACATTCAATATCTAAGTCGCCAAAAGAAAAATCACACTGAGATAAGTATTTTATATCAATTTTATGGCTGAGGGAACTAAAGCTGTGTGGATTATACCACATGCCTGAAATCCCATCCTAGCAGGCTCCTGCGTAAGAACTAGACTCTTCTAAATTCCTAGCCAAACTTCTCGTCGGGAGGCTAAGGTCAGTCCATTCCAGGCTTTGAAAACTGCACTCCGACTTCTGCCTTTTCTGATTTCATTCCTGGGACACTGTCAGTCTGCTTAAACTGGATGCAACAAAGCCTTCAACTCACATTCCAAAAGTATGTCGGTCAAGTTTTGGAGATACACAGATGAATAAGACACGGTTCCTTCCTTCAAGGAGTGTAAGTCCAGTGAAGGGGTCAAAATGTCGACACAGAAACAGAGGAACATAGGACAGGGGGAAATAAGTTGTGATAGACATTTAAATCAGGTGCCATTGTTCAGTGAGCCACCACCAACGCCACCCATGATTGGACCCTACTGGCCTCTCTATCCTCTGCTCTCTTCTCTCTCCCACGAAGCCAACCCCAGCCACAGTGACACTTCCTCAGTTCCTGTCATCTCATGTGGCCTTTCTTCCAAACCCTCACCTACCTTGTATTCTCTACATGGCCCAGATCCCCTGCTCTCATTACTCTTCCCCATCCCACTGACCTCCCTCCCCCAGTTAACACCTACTCGACTTTCAGGACAGGTCTCAACCTGTGGCCTCGCCAGTTTGCAATAGGTGCCCTGTTTATTTTAACCATGTTACCTGGGGCTGGAAGGAGTTTCACAGCTTTGTGACTCACAGTTCCCAAGATGCCCTGCAGAGCCACAGGGACAGCACCAACGCCGGTCACCAGGCAGAGGAGAAGGGAAACAGCACAGACACCTGTGCCAGGTTTCCGTGGGAAGGAACAGGTAAGCACAGTGAGCAGGCTCAGGACTGGCTAGTCGGAACAACTTCAGCAGACTCTGGGCCAGAGGGATTGTCTGGTACTCAGCCCTGAGTAGATTAGGGCAGGTGTTTCCTGGCCAGAGCGTGAGAGCCCAGCACAGTAACTGAGGTGGTTGGGAGTGTGGACTCCATCAGCTTCTGAAGAAGGGTAACTGACTGACCTCTAGCCAGGGTCTCAGAACTGGGTCAAGACAGTATTTTTGAAAACTCTATGACAGTGCTGTGTCATGCTAGATGTCCTGGACAACTCCTGTCATAAAATGCATGCTGTTATAATGCCTCGTCTAGTTTCTTGTCTCTCCTACTAATGATTAAACTAGCTCTATAAAGGAACACCTAAGAATTCAGTGTTTAGGAGATGGTTCATAGACACAAAGGAGTAATATTTAAGTTGTGCTTTGAAAGATAAATAGGAGTTCCTTCGGAGCAGGTGAGTTGGATGGGGAACCTAGACAAAGGGCAGAGTAGGTCAAAGCTCTGAAATGTACTAGAAAGTGTTTATTTGGGAATGATAAAAGTTTTAGGTTTCTAAGGTGAGCATTCATGGAGAAATATCAAGGTGTAATGAGACTAGAAAAGATAACTTGAGGTCTGATCAAGAAAAACTTTATATGCTAGGCTAAGGAACTTGGATTTTATCCTGTATGCAATGTCATCATTTATCCTGTATGCAATGTCATCATTTATCCTGTATGTAATGTCATCATTTATCCTATATGCAATGTCACCAGCCCCAGCATAAGAAGAGGGTAAGACTAGTGAATACCATAGGTTGCTTCTCAATATGGAAAATAATTAATAAATCAAAAGATCGCCAATATTCCACTAGCACAGTTCTAAGTACAAATACTTCTACCTCTTTAGCCAGCGTCCTATGCAGGCCCCATGATGAGATACAGTGTTGTGTGTTGATGATCCTCAAAATGAGCTACAAAGAAATCCCTTGCCCTGGCTGGTTTGGCTCAGTGGTTAGAGTGTTGGCCTGTGAACCAGTGAGTCTCGGGTCTGATTCCTGTCAAGGGTACGTACCTCAGTTGCGGTTCGTCCCCGGCTCTGGTCGGGGTCATGTGGGAGGCAACCAATGGATGTCTCTCTCTCTCTCTCTCCCTCTCTCTCTCTCCCTCCCTCCCACTCTATCTGAAGATAAATAGAAACATGTCCTCGGGTGAGTATTAAAAAAAAAAAAAGAAATCCCTCATCTCTCGTTACCAGTAGATTCCATTTTGCTTTTCCCTTCTTTTCCCAGTGTAGCATGAGCAGATGAGAAAGAAACCTCTGGAAATATGGATAGTGCATATTTCCAAGTAATATGTAATACCTAATACATAATTGTTAAAGTCGTAAAGGATCTGGTCTCTAGGCAAGTTATATTTATCTAATGACTATTCAACTATCTTGAAATTACTGTTTAATAACTGCTCGGCTCTCTTATTAAGGAAAAACCATACATGGTGTGATACTGTACTATGGTTTATTATTTTTCTTCACACACAGACATGACACCATAACATTAAGAAGCCATGTCTTTGGCCATATTCAAATAAATAAAGTACACTAAAAGCCACAACCTGTGAAGGATCGCAGGGTTTCCATACAGAAATGAGAATGTAGATGCAGACATCAGATTTGCTCAGTTCCCTCACGGGTGCTTTGCAGCCTGCTCCATGTGAGACACAAAGGGCTTTTTGACGCACATGCTGTACATCACAGAGGGAGAGCCCGGCCAAAGAAAATATACAGTTACCAGAAGAATAAACCCAGGGTGGAAATCACAGAGGTAGCATCCACAGACGTCGAATATGCCATTGGCCCCATCTGGTTAGAATCACATCATCAAAATTAGGGCTGGAGTAGACCTTCCAGGTCATCCCATCCATCCCCTTGCCAACACAACAATCATCTCGGGGAGGACCTGGTCCAGGCCAACTTCATCTGTCTCAAGAGACAAAAATTCCACAGATTTTGTGGGCGAGATATTTACCATATTTAAAGAGGCAAGTGCAGTCACTGTACAGGTTTCAGTCAGTAAATTAACTGCTTTAAGAACTTGAAGCATAGGGGTTGGCTGTTTTAGGGTGATATTTTCCCAGGAGAAGACAAAGAGCTTGGCACCTGAAGAATCACAACTGAGACAGAAATACGAACTGTTGCGAGCAGCGCAAAGGTTTAAGGAAGCCTCAGAAGCATGTTGATGGACCTTCTAGAATCAGTATGAAGAAATTCCATGTCACTGTCCAAACCCTTTTTCCACAGAGGGGACTGGAGCTATTGTGACCAGGAACCAGCTAAGGTGTTAGAAGAAAAAGTGTTTGGAGCTATAGGGTCTCATCATAGGTAACAGAGGACACTTGGTCTTCTTTGGGAGATGGTGGGGGAACAGAGGACAATTGCATATTAAGAGAAATCCTATGTGAAGACTCAAGAGGTGAATAAGATCTTATGTCCAATTTTCAAGGATCTGGAGGTAGGATAAAAGATACAACCTATAGCCCCTGCCTGTTTGCTCAGCAGTTACAGCATTGGCCCTAGGACCAAAGGATCATAGGTTCGATTCCTGGCCAAGGGTATGTACCTGGGTTGCAGGTTCTATCCCAGGCCCCTGTCAGGGAGTGTTCAGGAAGCAACCAATCAGTCTGTCTCTTTCACGTTGATGTTTTTCTCTCCCTCTCTCTTTCCTTTCCCTCCCTTCCACTCTCTTTCTCTAAAAATCAGTGGAGTTTGGCCGGTGTGGCTCAGTGGTTGAGCATCGACTCATGCACCAAGAGGTCACTGGTTCGATTCACGCTCAGGACACATGCACGATTGTGGGCCCAATCCCCAGTGGGGAGCATGAAGGAGGCAGCCAATCGATGTTCTCTCTCACTGATGTATCTATCTCTCTCTTCCTCTCTAAAAATCAATAAAGGTTAAAAAAAATTTTTTTAATCAATGGAAAAAGTATCCTAGGGTGAGAATTAACAACAACAACAACAATAAAAATATAGCCTATAAAGCCAGAGCATAAAAGTAGGGAGATAAGATCTAGTACAAACAGGTAGGGGTCAAAAAGAATGAGGGTGCTCCTAAGTGATGACTTATAAGAGTCATTTGAAAATTATTTTTAAATAGTAAAACCTTTTGTTCAAAATGTTATGTGACAGCCCAAACTATATGACATATACATAACACATAGAAATATCAGCCTTTCTGAGTGAAACATGACATGGGGGATGCGTAGGGAATCCTGGAACCCTCATGACCAAACCCACCTATTCCTATGGAGGGCATTGCTGCACCTCTGTGGAACCCCAGCATTGGTTTTAAACACTTATTCTCAACTACAGAGTTAATACTCAGTCATGTTGAATACTCTGTGGTGGGGCATGTCCAAAGAGAGAGAGTATAGTTCTTTAACAAAGAACTCTACCCATGGAACTCAGGGCTTATTATATTTAAGCCAGTATTCTGTTATCTCAAACATCCATGTAGCTGAGCAGTCCTCGCAAATCCCCTGATCATATGTACCTCGGTAGAGCATGTGAAGAAGAGAGAATAGCCAAACTAGCAAACAAGGAGAGGAGTTAGAAAATATGAAGGCAGAATCAGTAATAGGACCATCAGGGATGAAACTGGGTACTGATGGTGTAACCAACATTTTTATTTTCTTAAACCAAAAGCACACACCATTCTTCTTTCTTGCTAACAGAAATATGACTCTGTTTGCATTGATAACACCCTCCTCCACCCAGCCTTGCACTTAACCAGTCATGGTAATCCCATTCTTCTCGCTAGTAATTGACTTAGGAATGGGCATATGATGCCATCTGGGCAAAAGCGGGGTCTGATAGGTAACTCTTGTGAAGAATTTCCCTGTTACGTACAGACAGTGTGGCTCACTGGTTGAGTGTTGACCCGTGCACCAAGAAGTTGCTGGTTCGATTCCTGGTCAGGGCCAAAACCCCAGTGGGGGGCATACAGGAAGTAGTCAATTGATGTTCTCTCTCATCGATGTTTCTATATCTCTCTCCCTCTCCTTTCTCTCTCTCTCTAAAATCAATAAAGAAAAAAATTTTTTAAAACCACGAATTTCCCTGTTCCTACAATGGTGTAGCTGGGGCAAGATGGCCCCTCTGCTCTTTCCGGGTATTATGTCTGGAAAATTGGAACTACACAGTCATCTTGTAACTATGGGGGAACACGCTGTGTGATAATGCGGACACTGATCTTTCTCGAGTTCTTGATGTCACAGTTGAATCACAGTTGAATTACCCAACCTTGCAACTGCCCTAGCTCTGGGCTTCTCTGTAGGGAATTATTTGCTTTCTTTCTTAATGCTTAGGTTAGTTGAGACGGGGTTTCTGTCGGTGGTAAGCTCAGCATCCAATTGAGACCAGAGGGTGAAAGGCAGGTTTATAACCCAACTGAGAATTGTTATCTCCTTAGGATTTTCTTGTACCCACTGTTTGGTATCTGTTACTAAACGGAAACTTGTCTTAAAGCATCAGGCAGGTATTTTTTTTTTTTTTTTAGCAGTTTTTATTTTTTATTTATTTTTTTTTATTAATTTATTTTTGTTACAGATGTTTCTCCTTTTTTCCCCATTGACACCCTCCTCCCCATCCCCCCACCCTGTCCCCAGCTTTGTTGTCCATGTCCATCACTTATGCATACATGTGCATAAGTTCTGTGGTTTATCTCTTCCCTCCCCCCCACCCCCTCTTCTGAGGGGTGTCAGTCTGTACCTTACTTCCACATCTCTGGGTCTACCCTGTTCCTCAGACTGTTATGTTCATTATATTCCACAAATAAGTGAGATCATGTGATAGTTGTCTTTCTCTGCTTGGCTTGTTTCGCTTAGGATAATACTCTCAAGGTCCCTCCACGTCATCTCAAAGGATAAGAGATCCTTCTTTCTTACAGCTGCATAGTACTCCATTGTGCAGGTATTTATTGGGTAGGGAAGGACCAAAAAACATGATGAAAGAGAAACAAGCTGACTTTGTGAGATGAAGCCCAAATTTCATCACAGAGTTTATGTAAACAGTGTAAGTATTTATGTATATTGGACTGATACAGACCAAGTAGGAGAAATAAAAGTCTTTGGAGAAACCATGGAAAATAAATCGATAATGCCTCTGAGCTCCTGGAGGGCAGGCACCATGTGTGAGCTATCGCTGTGTATCCAGTCCTTAGCAACATGCCAGGAACATAGTAGGTGCTCAGTACATGCAAAATTAATGAATTAAAGGAGAGTAGGGATATAGCAATCAATATTTATACTCAGTCTCATCCAAGCATTTCCCAGTTGCTCGTGGCCTATTTGAATACATGAGGCTCGGCTGATAACAGGAAGGAAGTCCAAGCACAAGACAAGGTTAACATGAGCCTCGTTTGTAGCATAACCATGAGGACTTTGAGGCAGACATTACTGACTGTTCATTTAAATTAAAATGCATGTCCAGCCCTGGCTGGTTTGGCTCAGTGGTTGGAGCGTCGACCTGTGGACCAGAGAGTCCCGGGTTCAGTTCCCACTAGGGGCACGTACCAAAAAAAAATGCATGTCCAGCTTTCCAGAACGGCAGCAGGAATAATACTGACTAAATCTAAAACCTGTCCGCATGAGTATCCTACCTTCGATGGTCCTTCCGACAGTCCTGAGCCCACACTAGCCTACAATTTCCAGACACTCTGGCACGGATTAGCCATATGACTGAGTCTTAGCCCACAGAACGTAGGTGACTTCATGGTGCCACCTCCATGTTCTCTTTCCCTGTCCTACCGGCTGGAAGAAGCAAGAAAGTGAAACTCTTAGAAAGTGCCTGGGTCTCTAAATGATGGAGGTGAGCAATCAACAGCAACCAAAAATAACCTTGCGCAGATATCAATCGGTTACATGTTACGCCGTGACCTTGTTACCACAGCGTGGCCTGCTTTAACCAACCCAACTTACGCACAGCTACTTGGCGTATGAGCGTGATCCCAGCCTTTTCAACAACTTGGAATGATAGAATCATATTTTTTTCAAATTTGCAATGAAAATGGATATACTTTGCAGGTCATCTTGCGCTTTGACACACACTAGCTGATATGGTCCTCCCCACAGCCCCGCAAGATAGGCAGAGTAGATATTACTATCCTCATATCAGAGGTGAGGAAAATCAGTGATCAAGGAGGTTAAAGAAATTGCCCAAGCCCACGGAGTGCTGGATTTAGAACGAAAGCATACATCTTTTGATTCCAAATCTTTTGCTTTTCTCGTTATAAATATGCTGAGTGTCTCCTCTGTCGAAAACATTTTCTTGGTCGACAGATTTATTGCAGAAATTCTTCCAAAGGACTAGGGATCCTTTTAGAAAATTCAATTCACTTAAATTCTAAATACAAAATCTAAATATGGAAGGATTTATAATTTCAGGATTTACCAGTGAGGTTAGTTCCACACAGGTTTGGGTGTTTTTTTTGTTGTTTGTTTGTTTGTTTTGTAGATTCTCTCAGTGTCCCAGACTCCAGGGGCTCCCACAGAGGTTATGGAGCCCATTCTCCTTCCTCTCAAAAAAAATTTCTCTCTCACATCGCTGAGAACTGGTCGGTCAGCTTCTACTTCATCACCTCTAATGACGGCCCACTCACTACTTCAAAACTTGCTCCATCTGTCGTTACGGTGACTAACTCCTTCTGGTTTTCCCAGAATCTTTCTGTTTTTATAACTGAAAGTCCCATGTCCTGGGAATCCCCTTGGTCCTGACCACACTGAGAGGGTTTGTCAACCCTACCATTGTTAAACAATGGAAATCATTAAAACCCACTTTGGATGGAAAGAAAACCTGCCCTGTTATAACTTCTACTTAATTTCCTTGTTTTTCCTTTTTCAGTACCTATTACTCAACCAAAATGGTGATATCTGGACTGTTTTTGGTTTTCTCTAGCTGCCGAAGCCTGTGCTAAAACTGTACTTTCCAGGACTGTCCTACCATACACCGTAAGGTCGATAGATCACACAGCCCAGCGTTAACCTTTGGGTTTGATAGACAGAGCCCGAGGACATACTGGCAACGACCTACATCACCGACATAAGTTATTCTCTCCATCAGTGTATAGTAGAAGCCTTTTTAAATTGTTTTCCTGGTTCCCCAGATTGAGTTTTATGATAGTTTAATGACCATATAAATAAATATACTCCTATTATTATCTATCATGGGTGAAGATAATGTATTAATAGTAATTGCCTTTTAAACAGAAATCAGTTATTTTCTAACTACATGTCCTTGAGGAAAAAACAATATTGTCTTCTAAGTTTTCAGCACTGAACTTAACGTGCCTCTGAGAGTTGAGCTCTTTTTCTTTCTATTCCACCCCCTTAAAAAAAAAATATGAGTGCACCACGTATTCTTTGGGGGAAAAAACAGTCTCTACATTATTGGGCACTTGGGGACCACCAAAACCAGGAAATTCATGTTTCATCAGTTTTCCCCCAAATCAAAGCAACAAGGGTATGGTCCACATCATCCTCTCAGTCCCACTGGGTACTTTTAGAGAAGGTGCTTCTGGGGCAAAAGAAAGGTTTTGCATTGAAAAGCACATCCACTTCATAACTTTCTTTCCTGCTAAAAATCAAGACTGGGGTTCTAGCCGCCCATAAGCCTTTGCACCAACCAGACCGGTCTCTTGATGCCGTTTGGACTTTCTTGCCATTTATGATATCTGTCATCCGGTAGAACACTTCATAAACTTAGCTGTTGAACGTGTCACTTCTGTATATAGCAGCAACAACAACAAAAGTGAAATCATGGCCACCACGGTAAATATGAGAAATGGAGAAACGAATGTTTCTAGAGAAGGTTTAGGTCGATAGCGCCTTTGGGAAGGCTGACAACAGAGTCTTGTAAATGGAGTCAGACATGGAAGGGCTCAATTTTTAAATGATACAATGTTAGAATAAAATGGGACTTTAGAGATCACTTAGTTCAACCACCCCCATTTTACAGATGGGAAAATGGAAGTCCGGCGAGCAGAGTTCTGAAGGCTGACCTCTCATTCTAACCTAACAAGGCGAAGTGATTCTTTGCCTGTGGGGAGTGACAGAGCGCTTTGAGACCTGGATTAATATTATGGAACCTGGGAAAATGTCCACATTCAAGATTTCCATGTAATTCCTGGCAATGTATACACCTTGTGAGGTTCGTCCCTAAATCCCTGTGCCACGCTCTCGGGTTGTGGGTGGCTTTCCAAGGGAACAACTCGAGCAATCCCTGAGGGACTCCATATTTCAGAGCTAAGCCAGGTTAGACTTCAATGTTTTTAAATTCAATATTTCTTAAAAGAACCAAGTTTTTCATGTTTTGCATTCATAGTACAGCTTTAAGCAAGTTCTATATAAACAAATTTTTTGGATATAAAATAAAAATAAAAATAAAAAATCACCTGCAGCATTCGTAGGACCCTGGCAGCATCACTCAGATGAAGACCCTGGGATATACGGATCTGATGGCTCTGTGTCCAACTGGGATTCAAGCTCCCTAGGCAAATTTAAGGGAAACAACTTAAACGTTTTATTTCATGTTTTCCAGCGTTATCATGGCCTGTACACTCTCACTGTGCTGCATGCCTTTGATAGATAAACCATGAGAAATAGCTGATATGAGGAACTAACATTTATTGTGTTTTATTCTATACCAAGTTATACGAATGAATGTGTGTTACATGTCTTCTTCACAACAGGATAAGTTGGGTTTCACTGGGCACATTTTATGGTTAGAAAGAATTAAATCCCAGAGAGGTTTAACATTTCCGAAGGTCACTACCCAGGGCAATCATACCCTTTCCATCCCACCTTAGCCCCTAGCCAGGAGACATAGGGCACTGTCTGGAGGCATTTTGAATGGTCAGAACCTGGAAGGTGCTATTCACATCCGGTAGGTGGAGTCCAGGAATGCCACTAAACAGCCTACAGCATGGAGGACAAATCGCCCCTTACAACAACCTACAGCACAGAGGACAAATCGCCCTTACAACAACCTACAGCATAGAGGACAAATCGCCCCTTACAACAACCTACAGCATAGAGGACAAATCGCCCCTTACAACAACCTACAGCATAGAGGACAAATCGCCCTTACAACAACCTACAGCACAGAGGACAAATCTCCCCTTACAACAACCTACAGCATAGAGGACAAATCGCCCTTACACCAAAGAATTATATGGCCCAAATGTTAGTCACTTTCAGGTTGAGAAACCCAAAACTTTTGAGCGGCAAGTTGAGACTTCAAACCCAAAGTACGTGATTCCAGGTTGCAGGCTCATTATCTACTCTCAAAATCCATGTTTAGTACCATACGTTTTATCAAAACACTAAGGATAATAATTGATCGTTTTGCAAGATGTGTGCTCACTTGACAGTCTGTGAGTGGGGTTTGTAGGGTGTCAGTCATGGGACTGAGTGCTTCTGGGTAGACTATGGCAAAGCCTTTGCATGGATGCCCCGCAGGAGCTGATGAGAAGGATGGAGTCTGCTAAGAAAATCCCAGGGGCCAGGTCTCTCATAATAGGGCATCAGCACCTAAAAGAGTACGTGGAAGCTCATTGTTGGGTCACCTTCTACTAATGGAGGAGCTTTGAAGAGATTGCTGAAACTAAAATCAAGTAAACTTGTTTGCTTAATATTAAATTATTTTTCCAAGCATCTTTTGTACAATGAGCTGAGACTGGTAAGATTTTAGAGCTGTAACTCAAGGTCTGTACCCAGAAAGATGTCATCCAGACTGGCATGGGCTTTAGCTAAGTCCAGGTCATCCGCTCCATGCTGTGTCCGAGGCAGAGGACAAGCTCCAGCCTCCTGTCCTGGTCCACCATTCCCTTGGCAGGTGCCGGTGATGAGCTCGGAAGCCCGTGGAGAGATCATGTCCTTCCTGGAGCCAGAACAGACTGAGGACAGAGCAATCTTTTAATGTGGTCCAAGGTCATCCTTTGGGCTGGGGCTGACTTCTGTAGCTGCAGTCTTGGCCTCTAAGCAGAAGAGGAGATAATGAGGGTCCTGGCCATTGCCCACCCTCAGTCACGGCTCTCAGACGCCCCTTAGCATTTGCATCAGGACAGGAGAGCATCTGGGCGAGGCTCCAACGTGGGTGTGGAAACCGATGCTTGTCCTTGGCGCCAGGGAGTCAGCTTACCTTCATTTCACAAGTATTTCGTGAGCACTTGATGTAACTGTGCGGTCTGTCACAGTACACACACTGGTGACACCAAGAAGGATGTAAGCCTGTTATGCTCTCGGAACGTTCACTCTATTAGTAAAATAACCAGTGAGACTGGTAAGAAAACAAAATACAGTATTCATTTATTCACTAGACGTTTGAAAAACATCTACCATGTGGAAAATACGGAGCTAGATATAAAAAGAAAACATAGCCGAATGTGTGCGCCAGCTCCTCCGAATCTTATAACGTAGTGCAAGAAGCAGACAGATGATATGGTAAGAAGAGAAAAGAAAAAGGACAAGGGGAGGGGAAGGCAGGGGAGGGGGCAGGAGAGGAAAGGAATTCAGGCACAAACTCAGACCTGAATTCTCTGAGGCTCAGTTTCTTCATCTGCGAAATAGGCAAAATTATACTTACTTTATAAAAATAAGATCTTTTGTGCCATGATAGAAGTATAATCATGGGCATTTACTTGCTCTCAGATCCAGTGATGCCCCCCAAAAAACACCCCGGCTCCTGTGCCAACTCTAACGAATCCCATGCTGGGCAAGCTCCTCCCACTTTTCCCCACTATAGATGCTTCAGCTCAAGAACCGCAGGGACCCAGACCCTGAGCCTGGGACCTAGAAGAGAAGTGATTTTGTTCAGCCACCAGGTAATCCAAAGGCACACAGGAACAGGTGCAAACTATGGGGCATTTGCTCTCCCAGAGTGCCCCTGTGTGTCCCGTAGGTGACAGGCTTGGAAAACACGTCTTGGGTTGATAGAACGCTGACGGTGAAGATGGTCTTCCTGTTTTTTCATCTTCAGTCCTGGCTGTGACTTATATCATCTCTGGAGCTCACCTGTGAATGCAGGAGCCGAGGCCCCCTCCCCAGACCAATGAATCAGAATCCCTGGAGATGGAGCCGAGAAGCTATACATGGACGCGGTACTCCAGGTGGTTCTGGTTAGCGCCAGGGGAGAAATCACAGCACTGGAGCCTCCTGGAATTAGGGGGAGGGAAACAAAACCTTCTCACTGCTGGTTTAGGCTCCACGATCTATTGATCTACCTGGAGAGTGTGACACACCATCCCTGCCTCCGGTGTGTCCCATCTCGGGAGCAGCACTGTCTTTTCTTCTCTCTTAACTTCCACATCCGTTCCCCCGCCAAATCCAGTCCATCCAACTTTTCTTCACGTTCTCAATCTTCTCGCTCTTTCTTCGTTTAAACTGCCTTAGCTCAAGCCTTCATCAACTCTTATTTCCTAATGTTGGAAGCCTCTTTTGCTTATTGGAATAGAGAGAAGTGATTAAAGATTAAGGTGAAGAAAGCAAAGAGAAAGATGAGAGCTAGCACGTAAAGCCACTGTTACGCATAAACTTCGTGCTGGGTCTCCATGTATTCCCTGACTTTTATTCTCGCCATAGCCTCACGAGTGCAGTTGTCATTCAGGCTGCTCTTCAGAGGATAAGGTGAAATGGTCGATGGTTACTTCCAATGTCACACAGGTAGCAAATAGCCAAGAGGGTTCCTAAACCCAATGTCCTTGCTTCAGCCAAAAGCATTTTACAGAGTTTCACAAACATTGCCAGTTTCTCCTTTCTAATTAATTTAATATACATTCCAACAGCTTTACATCAATTTCTTCTCCCTGTTCTCTTTGCCTGATGGACACAGGGACCAACTGTTCCTTGTCAGTCATCAATTACACTTTCATGCACGTGAAGCCTAAAGACCTCTTCTAATTTTCTAATTAATCAGTCACTCTTTCGTACACCGAATTCCATTTCCATTGATTGAATAGCCACAGATTTCTGGCACCGTCCTTGGCACTTGGGGGCGTCAGGAGGGAGGGAGATGACAAGTTCACTACCACTGGGACACTTGAGTCCAATAGAAGCATGACAAATGACAACCAGGCAAATTGGTTAAGTGCATTCTCTGAAGTCAAGTCCTGAGCTAAATAGGAAGGCTGTGTGTGAAATGAGGCAATAGTCCAAGAGCCCTCTTAACCAACTGGGCGACCTCTTAGAGAAATAAACAGCACCCTTTTAACCATCCAGACAGGCTCATGGTTGAGCCGATTTATCTGTAGCATCTACAAACAATATTTAACTTAATCTAACGCAGAACAGGAGCACAAACATTCAGGTCTGGGTCTGCGATGTTTATGGGAACACTCAAGGCCAAGAATGTGTGCGTTCTCCCCAGCCATTGCCACTCTCGCTGCAGGCCAGGTTCTCACTTATCCACAAAGCGTGTGCTCCAGAAGACCTACATTATGCAGCTGACCTTCAGGGGGGTGTCGAGCTTTGCAGCCTGGAGCCGATCCGTGCGTCTCACTGGTTGTGTCGTGTTAGGAGAGCCAGTTAGGTCGCTCAGTTTCAATTTGGCCAAAAATCCAAAGCGGAAGTTGGGCTGGATTTCTCTACAGGGCTCTGTCAGCTTCACAGCTCATTTGAATGCGTTTCCCCGAGAGAGACAGTAGGATTGGTACTTCTTACCTGGGGAGATGCAGGAGTGGTCTGAGTGGATGGAGGGTCTTCGCTCTCCCTCCATCGCTACGGCACCTGTGTGTGGTTGCCACTGTCCCCCAATGCCAGCACGAGTATACTGGTGTTTCGTGTCTCCGCTAATCATTCATGTCTGCTGTGCCCTCCTGCCCCTAACCTAGCTGCCAGGGATCTCTCTTCTGCCTGGCACACCAATATTCCAGGCAGCCTACTGTGTGGGAGGGGGAGGTATCACATAGCACTTTGCCAAAACAGGAGCCATGGAGTGTACCTCTGACATGCCAAGGGGGACTTCAAGATAGGGGCCAAGCAAGGAAGCAACTTCAATGACTTCTCCAAGTAGGTTTGAGCTTTCGTAGGCATGAGGGATAGCTGTTTGTTTTGCTTTCCCACAATTTATACCCTCTTCCTCTGGTAACAACCACCTGATTTTTTCTTCAGGGGTAATTTCTCTCCCAAATTCAGTACATACGGTTTTGGAGAGGACAGTGTGAGCCAGGAGTCAGCTAATCACATGGTCTATCCCTTGAATAAAGTGACTGTCTCCGTGATGGGTTGCATGACCTATCTGGGGCACTGAAGAATGAGATGAAGACTAGAGAAAGAATTCTTCTCCTGGGACTACCCATAGCAAGGATACTGTAAGCCTGGAGCTGCTGTGAGCATGACACGCAACATTTATTTATTTATTTATTTTTAATATTTTTTCTTTATTGATTTGAGAGTGAGAGAGAGGGAGAGGGAGAGACATAGAGACATCAATGAGAGAGAACACTGATTGGCCGCCTCCTGCATGCCCCCACTGGGGATTTGGCCCACAACCTGGGCATGTGCCCTGACTGGGAATCGAACCAGTGACCTCTTGGTGCATGGGTCGATGCTCAACCAGTGACCCACACCGGCTGGGCACTACATGCAACATTTAAAAAAAAAAAAAGTCAAAACAAAGGAGAGCGCAGAGATAAAGGAAATGAATTGTGATGACAGTGCCCGAGTCCTTTGGTTCAGCCACGCTTTGACGTTTACGCAAGCCAAGGCAGTCTGCTTCCTGTTCAAGCCGACTTCCACTGGGTTTGTCCTCTGGACCGCAAGGCCCCTGACTTACACGTTGACGCCGGCATCGCGCCTGGCACTCACTCACTGATAAATGTGAACAGGTGGTTTGAAAAATGTGATGATCTCTAAAACAGCTTCCAGTTCTATCACTCTGTGGTATTTCTCAGCTAATACGTCTAATAAAAGCAACATGGTAGAAAGAGCCGGATCCGTGACATCAGGCTGACCCGAGTTTGACTCCCCACGTACCCACCGCCTCGTTTCGGACACCTCGCGGCTTAGCCTCTGCGAGGTGGTGTGCTGCTATAGAATGAGAAGTCATCATCGGAGACTGGGCGTTTCTGTGAAATGAAGAGCAGTAACATGGACCGTGAAAATGTTCTTTCCAGGATTAAATTAAAACGCTGAGTACCGAACACACTGCTTACCACATAATATGCAGTCGGCGGATGGCTGCTGTCATTACTTTATTAGTTTATAAACCAGAAGCCACATCGCGCGGTGTCTAACAGCAGTGTAACAGTGGTACTTCCCTGCAACAGCAGAGCTGAAGAGAGCTCACGACATATTTTCTTACCCACGGGCTCGTTCCTCCCACTCCCCAGCGCTCAGAGGTAGTAGAATCTGGTATGAGAACCCCACTTGAAAGAAGAAACCAAGATCTCGCTGCCAGTAAGAAGCAGAACCGGGACCACAGTCGTGGCCTTTTGACCTCCAGCTCTGACTCTAAAGTCCCCATCGTACAGCCCACGGGCCTGATGCCCAGAACGTGCGTCATCGTCTCCCTCAGTCTCCACCGAGACCCGGGCTGTGTATATCACAGGGCTGTAGAGCGATAAAAGCTAAAGATGCCATTGGAAACCCCTCCTCCCCTGAAACCGTTCGCTAATCCTGCAGGTAAAAGCACAGCATGAAGGTAGGAAAGACCGAGGTCGGATGCAATAATGTTGGGCTCTGTGACCACAAGCAGGTGGAAAAGCCTTGCTGAGCTGTAGCTTCCTTATCGGCAATACAGGGGTCCGACGACTGGCTACCTCTTCTGTTTCTAAAGAGAGTTCAGCCCTGGCTGGTTTGGCTCAGCGGTTAGAGCGTTGGCCTGCGGACCAGCGAGTCCTGTGTTCGGTTCCCGGTAACGGCACGTACTCGGTTGCAGTTTGTCCCCAGCCCCAGTTGGGGTCGTGTGGGTGGCAGCCACTCAGTGTGTCTCTCTCACATCGATGTTTCTTTCTCTCTCTCTTACCCACTCTCTCCCTCCCGCTCTATCTGAAGATAAATGCAAAAATGTCCTCGGGTGAGAATTTAAAAAAATAAATAAAAAGAGAGTTCAATGGGCGTGTGTTGTAAAGCAATGACCACAGTGGCCATCCCACAAAGACCTCTCTGTGAAAGGCACACATCACCCAGCCACCGTCTTGATTGTTATTATTACAAGCCCACGATGCTGAACCACCACTGTGTTCTTCTCTCCTCACCGCCTCTCCATACGATCAACTTTAAAGAATACATACGCCACTGAGGCCGGAAACCGTGTCTCTGTTGACTGTTCCCCCAAATCGGTTCCTATTTTTTGACTGTCACAGTGAATGAGTGATTGAGATGCCAAGGCTGTCATCTGACGCCTTAGCCTCGGGGAATAATCACCTTTGAGTTCTTACAGGGGCCTCTTCTCTCTCCCCTGCAGAATGGTGGTTCTATAGTCCTTAAATCTGAAGACACTCCTACAGTGACATAGAGAACACAGTGGCGTGGCAGGACCCACGACAACGCCCCAATCCGTACGATGCTGTCCCCACACCGAGCAGGGGAGGTCGTGCCTGGTCCCTGCGTCAGCAGCTGCTAAAGGTGAAGAAGCTTGACTCCCACCTTCCTGCTCCTTCAAGCGCTGTTTCCTCTCGTGTGTTTTTCCCTCTGTCTTTACCGCCTTGGTCCTTCACTCACCTGCTGCACGTGCGGCTGCGAGGCGGGGATGGGGTCCCAGGCGTTGGCCCCGTCAGGGAGGGCCTGGGCTGTCTCCCTCGCTTGTGTCCTCCGCTTGTGACTTGCATTCAATTCGTTCTGGACACGAGCTGCAAGGCACAAGAGGCCTTTTTGATTGAACAGTGAAAGGAGCCTATTAGAAATGTGAAATCGTAATTTCTGGAGGTTTCGGGACTTTAAAAAATGTGGACAGCTGCTGGCTAAAGAACTGAGCAATGTTTAAGTCGGGAAAATATCCTAGGTAATGGAGCCGGAGAGCCTAAATCAGTGGTAAATACTGCTAAGCCATCATTACACACTAAACAGTTATTAGTCATTTCGCTGTTTTTCACGGAAAGCTTAAGCGCCGGATTCCAACCCGGAGACTCCATTCTCTCTCACAAATCAAAACCCCCGTTCCCTCCAACAACAGAAATCAGCCCAGAGAACACTGAAGGTCAAACGAAACCCACAAACGCAGAGCCTTGCAGATTCCAAAGTCCCCGAATGGAAAAAGAGAACTAAAAGTCACCGGTGCTTTCTGAGCAGAAGAGAAGATTGAGAGCTGGAGCCCAGGTCAGGAGCCAGGAGGAACGGTGAAGGGAGGCCGGGACCCACAGCCAAGCCGTAAGCCAAGCGGCCTGGAAACTCTCAAACTTGGCGGACCTTCCTCTTTCCGGCCCCCTCTTGGGCGAGCGGGTCACAGTGCGGCTGGAACGCCGAGTGGCCCCCGTGGGGCCTATATTGGGAACAGAATGTGAGGACCTGGCCTCCGATGGCTAGGCCTGGGCTGTGGGCCTGGCTCTCTCCCAACTCCACAGGGATTTTCCTGCATTACCCTACACAAGTCACTCTCCCTGCCCTGCCCTAGTTTTATTTCATTTCTAATGAGGCCAAGCTTACCAGTAAGCCTGCATTTTGTAGTGTGAGGGATGCCAAGAAGGCACCCCTGGGACTGGAGGCCCGACTGCATAACATTCTCATCTCCTGTTACACGTTTTCACCAGTGCCTGAAACACCCCCGTCCGTTGTACATGGGATCTAGAAACACCCTGTGAGTGTCTGCTCTAGCCAGCCCCTGTGCCGGGCACTGGGTGGGCAGGAGTGGGGGTTCTGACGCTGTCTCGTTGGAAGGAAAATGAATGACACAGGTGCACACACGTCCATGTCCGTGCAAACCAGAGCCCCCTGCCGAGCCAGTGGACAGAGTGCTCTGGGGAACACGACAGTCTGGTCTCAGTCCAGGTCATCAGCAAGACACTGAGAAGGTGCTGCTGAGACTGGAGACGGGCTGTGAAGAGCCAGGGGCGTGCCTGCTGCTCCGGGTGGGAGACCAGCGTGTCCCGGCCTCCACGCTGCAGGGGCGCTGCGTGTGGCCTGGGACTGGAAAGGAACGGAGAACTGGCTGTTCACGTCCTCTGCCCACTGTCTGATCAGATTCTTTTCTCATTGTTGAGTTGTATGGCTTTTCCAAAACAGACTCAGCAAGAGAGACCGAGCGATGGTTGCCAGAGGGGTGGGCGGTGGGGAAAGGGGTGAAGGAGACGACAGAGAAGAATGCTGTGATAAGTTGGCCCGGTGACACATGGGTGCTGAAAGGTGTGGGGATCTCAAGGCGGGAACGTATCGCATCACTACATTGTACACCTGAAGCGAAGAAGAAGAAGGAATGGATAGGAGGTTGCTGTGGGTGGAGCGCAGTACGAGTGGGAAGGAGCTGAGACGAGCGCGGGGGGTCGCTACGGGGAGGCCCCCCTGGGCGTGGCAGGGCCCAGCAGGGCAGCGGCAGGTTGGTCTGTGCGGAATGTGAAGCCACGAAAGGTCTAGGCAAGAGGGTGACATCCTGTGTTTCACTAGTACAAGCCTCTGGCTTCAGGAAGGTGGCCTGGATGGGAGAAGGCACGAGGGGAGCAGGGAAGCCACATGAAACGTTTGCTCTCCTCCCCAGAGTCTGAGCTCCATGAGGACGAAGCGTTGTGTCTGGATCATTCACGATATTGCTCTGGTTCTAAGAACCGAAGTTGTGCCGTGAAGTTAGTGAATCAGTTCGGATGGAGAATTAAGCCAGAGCCTTTCTTAAGAAAAGTCCTGTGTGTGGCATTGAAGAGGGGCTCTGTCGATAAATACTTACTGCATGAAGGAAGAAGGAAGGAGTGGAGATTGCTATACCCCCACCAACACCAAAAAAACGAAAACAAAACCACAGGAGCCTGTGTACAGTGGCAGAGTGGAGAGTGAGGGTTATGCAGACTGAGAGCTACGTGAAGGCAGGACACAAAGGGCTTACCCATGGACTGGAAAGAGAGGGGTGCAGGAGGAGGGAGGGAGACGAGTGAAGGCCAGCACCCTCCCGTACGCGTGAGCAGGAAGTTAAGTAGCAGAGGCATTTTCTGGGATGGGAAAACCGGGAGGACAGGTCGATTACATTATCGCCTGTGGCTTGCGTAACAGCCAGCCCAGACCTGTGCAGGTTGTAATCGATGTGTGCTGTCACTAAGTTTTGGGGTGGTTTGTTGTGTGGCACTACTGTGGTCAGAGCTGGATGAGGCAGGAATCATGAGATTCAAGAGAAAAATCATGAATTCAGTGTTGAAATGTCTAAATGCCATTGTCTGGAGATTTTTATTGAGGTCTCATTAGAGAAGACAGGACTGACTAAGTCAGTGTCTTCTGGTGATTAAACTCGGTGTGCAGTGCCCACCCCTTCCTGAGGTGAGGCTGAAAGTCTAACCCTTTGCAATCCCTTGGTTGCTTTTCCTGGCGATCAGTCCTCGTTCTGAACTTACCTAGCACCCCTCGCCTTTTTTGCCACCGAGGAGTCATCTCATTAGCAACAAAAAGACAGGCATGGGACAAAGACAGATATATTTTTTATCGTTATTGTTTGCAATTTTCACTTTATATATTATTTAATTCATGTATATGATTCAAAAAGGGTGAGTATGTAGTCTCCCTCCAGTTCCTGGAATTCAGCCTACCAGTAGTGAATGACCCTCTTAGGAAGCTGTATCATACACACATACAGATGGTGCACACACACATATGAACACATACATGATCTTTCTCCCCATGTTTTACATATTTTGCTAATTTGTATCCTGATTTTTTCATATCATCATATTACTATTCAGGATGGTCAATCCTGGCATATAGAGAGCTTTCAAATTATTTCTCTCTTAAGACTGTTTCATTGTACGTACGTATACACATTTAACCTCCACCTTTTGATGGCAGTTGAGGTTGTTTGCACTAATGGGCCATCACAGACCTGTGTCATGACCAACCTTGAACTCACACGTCTGCATTCCACTTATACCTGTCACACAAACAGGTTCAGAGTTGTGCCATTGGAGCAAATATTTTCGTTAAAACTTAGAACGCACTGAGGCTTGCAAGGAAGGGGTCTATCACAATACAAGTTGTTTCACTTAGTGTTAAAAATTATGATTGGCTCTTAACAAAATATATCTTCATAACATTCCCTAGAAAGCTGTTTCCTGGTGGAGCAGCATGAGTACTTTGCCAGACTACCCACCTACATCTGTATTCATAATCATGTCATCAGAATACGAATGTGCCGTCTTTGTTGAAAACCTGGGAAACACGGAAAAGCCAAACCAGCTGCGGCAAAGCTGGAGCCTTTGCCCCGTTACCTCCAGTCACGAGTGCGTTACCGTCACTGACGCCTTCCAGTGTAAAAGATGAGCTTTTCAGACCGATCAAACTGCATTCGAGTGCGTTAATTTCGGAATGGCTCAGGTCTGACAGCGGAGAAAGGAAAAAGTTACGAGTGGAAAATAGACTCACGAACGAGTCTAGAAGATAAAGAAAAAAATCTTTCCCCCCCCCCTCTCCTTCCTGGGAAATCTTTCACAAAATGCAAGTAAACTCTCTGCATGAAAAATAGCAATTGCGGATTTAAAAGTCCAAGCTCTGCGTTAAATCTGAGGAGCTGGATGAAGATTACATTGAGAAACGTGAAAAGTGTTGTATCATCAGGTATATTCTTTATTACGCCAGGACATCTCTGCTCTAAAAGAAGTTTTGCCATTGAAAAAATATCTCTTATACACAGCACTATATGAGAGGCATTTGATAAATCAGAGGAATAGACCCGGACGAGAAAGGAAACCCACTCCAGCTACTTAGTTTAAACAACTAAGAGTTTGCAAACGTGGGCGGGGGCACAGAATAGAAAAATCAAGATGAATGGGAAAAATATAATGGAATAAACAGAGATAGTCCACAAAGTATGAGAGCTTTCGAAACGATTCCAGTGCAGATTCTCAAAGATAGTTGAGGAAAGGCCACACCAACGAGGTAAGCGTAGGTGGATGTGAAATGATTCATCAGGAGACAGGGAAGTAGTCGTGAAATTAAAACACCTATGATGGCTGAAAACTTCTTAAAAATAACAACAATAGCATAACAAGAATAAAAATATCCCAGAACACAAAAGAGAAACAAAAAATAATATAAAGTTAAAGTCTTAAAGAAGCAATCCAGAAGTGCCATCCCCTATCCAAAGGGGTTCTAGGAGGGAAGAGAGAAAGTGACGGAAAATCAAAAAAATCGAAAAATGCTACCAAACAGCAGGGCCGAGACCATGAAGTTTTAAGAAAAAAGGGTTATTTTAAACCCAGAATTCCATACCTAGTCACAACACAAAGTGTGAGAAAAAAATTTAAAAAGAAAGAAATTTTAGGCATAAAAAGATTAAGAACATTTGTCTTCACATAGTCCTCTGGGAGGGAAAACATCTTGACTATGTATCCAACCAAAGAGAAACAGAAACGATCTGAAAAGAGACCCTCTTGGGGCCAGCTCAGGAGCGTGGGTGAGGCGGTGTTCCTCTCGTCCGCCCAGGCAGACAGTGGATCCGTTTCCTGGATTCCTCCATCTGGATAGACACGCAGCTATTCTGGCCGAGGGAATGTGATCACGACACACAGGCCGCGTCCAGCCCAAAGAGATTAGAAGCGCGGCCTTCCCCTGCCCTGTCTGTGCCCAGCCTCTGGCTGGTGGCAGAGGAGATGGAGGACCCTGGAGATCACGCAGGTGCCCGATGGGAATGTCTGCTTGCAGAACGTCTGCACGAAGCAGATCTGCCTTCCAGTCCTCGTCGGACTTGGTTGTGAGTGACGTTTGGAGATGTTATGGTATTTAACCTAGGCTGATCGGTACAGAAATATAATGGGGGGACATCGTGGACAAAAGGCTCTGTAGCAGCCGGTAAGGCACCAAGTCCAGATCGGAACAGACGAGGAGCCCTCGCTCAGTTTATCTTGGAAAAGAACGTTGATTACACAAAGACTATGATTAAAAAGCCAGGGAATTCTGTGAATGTGGTAGAGAACCTGTATGGTGCTTCTGTTAGCAAGCAAAAGAAAGCGATCGGGAACACCAAGAAAGAGGAAGGGCCCTGGCCGGTGGGGCTCAGTTGGTTGAGCATCGACCCCTGCACCGCAGTCTCCGGTTCAATTCCTGGTCAGGGCACATACCCAGGTTGTGCGTTTGATCCACTGTTGGGGTGCAAACAAGAGGCAACCGGGGGATGTTTCTCTCTCTCATCGATGTTTCTCTCCTCTCTCTCTACAATAAATAAAAACATATTTTAAACAATTTTCAACATCAATAAATAAATAGAAAAGAGAGCGTAAGGGATGTATAAGAACATCATGGTTTGCGTATGAAGGGAAGTAAACTGTGGAATGACACTGGGCGAATGGAATAAAGTCTATTTGAACGTAACATTGGCAGCTTTCACTGTTAATCCGAAACAAGATGAGATCCCATTTCCTTCTCTCTGCGTCCACCGCGGCAGTTACTGTTATTCCACTGACATCATCGTAAAGAATATGTGCTGGCTTTCAAATGTTCAAAAGCAAATAAATAAATAAATAAATGAAACCTTAAAACAGGAGGTAAATGTTGAAGTTCTGCTATCGGACAAGCAGTTGTACAGTTGACACAGCTCGGAGATGCTAGAAGGGGGCCCGAGGTCCGCTGAGGCCCCAACGCCCTCACTGGAAATGGTGGGACATCAAGAAGCGCTCTCTAAATCGGGTGGAGGAAGAAACAGTTTCAATTATAACATTCAACAGACCCGGAGAGTGGTGCCAGTGAGCCCAGGGCCTAATTTTTCACGGCAGAGTCAATATGTAATAGCAAATTGTTTAATATTATTTTAGCAACAATTAGAAGAAATAAAAATAAATAATCCTACTAAGGGGTGGGACTCAGGAAGGAGGGAAAGAATGAGGGATGAGGAAATCTTCATTTTCTTTTTTTCCATTTAATACTGACATCCGATTTTTCAAGGAATGTACATATTTTTGCTTTTATGGTGCTGTCAGCCAAGGCTGAGAAGAGGAGAAAGAACAGGTGTGTGTGAAGAAGGGGTGGATAAAGATTTCAGTTGCAACTTGTTGAGTCATTTATTTGAAATCTTCAGATCAAACGGAAGCATTTACCCTGAGCTCCCTGAGAGCGGGATTATAGAAATACACTTGGAACACAATGGGGGCTTTAGTGTACCCGCTTTGAAATTTGCATTTTTATTTTGGAAGGAATTTTCTGTTCAAAGTTTTTGTTTGGTCTCCAACATATCCACTTCTTTGACTTAAAGAAATTAGGTTTAATAGAACCAAAACACAGGCCAGTTTCCCATGGTCCGTCATAAAAATCTTACTTTAATTCATGTTTCCCAGTGTCTTCTCAAGTGCTTACATTACCGAAGTATTGTATTCACAAACACCGAGTTCTTTGATTGGTAAGTAGCTTATGGTTCCTTAAGTCATGTGTCATGAACTAGTTTGTCATTCAGTTACTAGGCTCCTTCCTAAGCCCCCTTGACGAGCTGAGCAGCCTGCGGTAATTCGTTGGTCTTAACCAAGGAACAGGGCACAGCAGAGGGATGGAAACACAGGGCGAATGCTGGCAGAGACACAGAGGTCAGGATTAAAGGCGGGCATTTGGTGGTGATTAAGAGCTGATAACGCACACCACGGAAGGGGAATTAAATTGCTTAGAGCGCAAAGGAAATGAGATGAGAGATAGCAACCCAAAGTCAGGCGATGCTCCCACACAAAGATGAAGCCTTAGGAAGATTACAGCTCAAAGACCTAGGTGTCCTCCGAAGGAAAAAGACGCAAACTCGCTAAACGATGGATTACTTGAAGGCGGAGACTGTCATTGTTGACTTGAAATCCTCTCATCCTCCTCTCTCTGGTCCCATTACAGACACTTGATGGGTAGTTATTAAATGAAATAAAAAGGAAAGAATGCAGAAGGGATGGAGATGTCGAGAAAACTTCTGGGAGACCCAAGAGAAAACAAGTGTGCTGAATAACAGTCTTTACAAGGTTGGACTTTGTCCCAGCACCCAGCAGTTTAGAGGTCCTTCTGTGTCCTAAGTACTCAACAGAGGTCAGAAGAAATGAATGGACACATGAACTACAGGCTGGGGTGGGCCCCGAGGGAAAGAGAGAAGAGGACAGAAAGAGAGGAATTGTGAACTAAGAATTCAGGAGCTTAGCATTTAGATGTCTGTTGCTGGCCACAAACATGAAAATCATAATTATCTGCATTGTATGAAATAGCCCGTGCAACCAAATAGCTCTCATACGAAGTCCCAGTGTGGACATCCCCAAGCCCTTTTGGTTTCTAAGGTCACACTTTCTCTTAAAGGGCCATGAGGCGCCTGAGAGTCTGTATCAGACAGGACAGCCCCTACACAGAAATTGCCGGAGGTTTACCAAAGTCCTAAGAAAACAACTCTACACTGTGGGATGGAGCAGAAGTAAGAACGAGGTCTGTTCTGCAGTGTAAGTGAAGGCACCTAGCAGAAACATGAAGTCACCGTCCTCCTTAGGCCATCCCGTTGGACGTGATGAATTATGAGCATGGAGACAATCACCCCCTCCTAGGTGCTAAGGCCAGTTGCAGAGCATTCGAGCAAAGCCTGCTTTACTTCCCCCAGTTCTCTGAAACAACCTGAGTGTGGACCGACCCACATTAATAGCAGAGCGACAGGTCTGCAGGAACCACAAACCTACTTGGTGCACTTACTTTCTAGGAGAAATAGGCTGATCTTTGACTATACATGGGGGCCGAGAAGAACCTTTGCTGGTCAGAATTCATCGATCTCTGTCTCACCCAGGTAAAGATACCTTTCTTCAGGTGTAAGCCATCCCCAGCCAGGGAGAATGTTCACAGTCTGCATCCTTCTGTGGGATTCTGCTCTTCCCATCCGCTCTGGGCGTGGGTTGGACACGACTGTTCCACATTCCCAGGTAGAGCCTGCCTATTCCGAGAAACCGCGGCGTGGGTGGTAAGGAACGCGAGTTAGACCGAAGGTAAAACTGACCTTGCATTTGTGAACATGCAATGGTTATGAAGGGATTTTGCATTTAATCCTCACAACATCCCTGCACGAAAGGCCAGCCCATATTTTATAAACCAAGAGACCAAGGCTCGGGGAGGGGCAGGGCTCCCCTCCAATCCCGTAGCTGCTGAGCAGAACAGCAGGAGCTGCCGTCACCACTCATGCCCCCTCGTCCAGTGTCTCCTTGCTGCCTCTGAAGGGCTCGAGAAGCAGAGCGTCCCTGGCAGGTGGCAGAGGACACACACAGGCACACTGGCCTGATGACCTGCCCCTGTGCACAGCAGCTGGTGGCTCTTCATTGCCTTGGCAGACTTTTACTGACCCCTGCAATGTGCCAGGGACAAAATACACACAGCTTCTGGTGCCCCAGGGACACTGAGCAAGCCCTGGAGCTGAGCTGAAAGGGGGAGGGGATACACGGTGTCAGGACAGGTCACACGCTGCGAGGGCGTCCAGGGATGCTCAGTGAGAAAGGGACGTTGTGGCTGATACTGAGCAGTGGCGGCAGGAAGGGCTGGTCAGGCACAGGAGGCAGAGATACAAAAGCCCAAAGAGAGGAGAGACTTTGGAAAGTCTGAGAAGCTAACAGGCCAGAGAGGGGAAAGAAGCAGACAGAGGAGGGGACAGAGGACCTGAGATGGGACTGGAAGAGTAACCCCAGATAGTGAAGGGCCTCCTGCTTTAACGACCCAAAGACCTCAGTGCCCCTGGGCCAGCCGGGGGGCCTCCCAGCTGTCCGGGTCCCCTGCTGGGGGAGGAAGGCAAGCCCATTAAGCTCTTTAATCTCTCCCCCAGGCCGTTTCCTCCAGCTAGGAATGCCTCCCAGGGTTTCCTCGTCCTGTCCACATGGCCTGGGTGCCGAGGTTTGGGGGGCCTGCTTTCCAGGTGCAGTCCCACCCGTGCCGTATAAAGGGGATTACTCCCTTCCTGCGCCGGCTCCTTGTGCAGGCCGCCGGTGGGGCTTTTCCTCCAGACAGACACGTTACAGGCTCATATCTAACGGGGAAACTCGACATCACACCTTGGCTTCACGGCACTGTGGCTTCCAAGCGAACAGTCCCCTCCTCCGCTTTCAAAACGGCCGAGTGCCCCATGGTGCGGGAGGAACGCAGACAGACGACTGGTCCCCAGGTGCAGAGGCCACATTGCTCTCTGACCGCAAGGGTGTAACGCCCTCCCTTGGTTCATCTGTAAAATGGGGTCTCAGTTTCTTTCTGCCCTTTCCGAGCTGCTGGTAGTTCAGCGTAACGTGGAAAGTGCAGGGGACTGGAACCCCCATTCTGACACCAGCTCTCCCACTCGCCATGGCTCCTGTCTTGGGTGCCTCAGTCTCTAACATAAACACGGGGACATCAGTCAGTGCCCGGGCCCCCTTTCAATGTGACATTCTGTGCTTTGCTCTGTGATGAGCGGCCTGTGATCTTCTGAGAATTTTCAAATCCTAAGACTTGATCTCGGTGTAGTTACATTGCTGTATTTTTTTAAGTGTCATAATTACTAAGAATTTGGGGAGATGGTGCAGAGGATAGGTAAGAGGAAACCATCCTTTCCTAACAGGGGAGCATCGTGGTCCCAATTCTCCCCACCCCACAGCCCCCCCTTCAACTTCCTCCTACGTCCCGCTAGGGCCTTGCTTTGGGACAATGTTATGTCGGTGAGTAGGACACAAACGGACTCCAAAACACTCGTGTGATTGGGCTGCTTCTCTTGCCTTCTGCCCTAGCCATGCGAAAGGCATGCCCAGGCGGGCCCACGGCCCCGGGAGAGGGCGAGGAGCAGACCGCCCACCTGCACAGACCCAAGCCCGCCTAGCCAAACCGCGGACACGTGAGTGGGCCTGGCCTCGCCTCCAAGCCCGCCCTACATGACCCCATCCCTGCTGACGAGCTAGAAATATTTATTGTCGCATGCCACTGAGTTTGAGGGCGATATGTTACACAGCGTTATTTTAGCAGCTGGTACCTAAGTGGTTCACAATTTCTTTAGTCTGCAGAGAATGTAATCGCCTTGTCTCCCTGCCTCACATTTCTGTGTCTCCATCTGTCCCCTGTCTTTCCCTCTGTCTCGGACAGAGGCATGCCCCCCTCTGAGCTAACACTAACCCCACCTTCTCCGTCCCAGTTCCCTGCCTTCCCACCTGCCCCCGACATCTCTCCATCCAGTATGGTACCCCTCAGGAGGGTCACTGCTCCTTAACTTCTCTAGGGGAGACTTTTCTTAGAGGGGTGAATACAGGGAGAGACCGCATCATCTGGAAACAAGTGGCCGTACCGACCTATTTCGTCTGGGGGATTTAAAAGAAAAGTGTCTGTCCTCGGGTAGTCTCCAGAGGAAAGAGAGGGACGAACATCCCAGAACGGATCGTGACCAGCTTTCTCCAGGTGGCTCACACCCGGGAAAGAGAGCTGCGCGTGGGGAGAAGGGGGGAGGCAAACACGGACCCTCCTTCGTGAGGCTGAGCACGGAGGGAAGAGCAGCGCCCGCCTTTAGAGACCACCGCAGCCGTGCAGAATCTGCCTGCGCCCAGCCCAGGCTGAGCGGAGGACAAAGCCCCACGCACAGCAGCG
The DNA here is from genome assembly GCA_030848825.1 of Tadarida brasiliensis. NCBI lineage: Eukaryota > Metazoa > Chordata > Mammalia > Chiroptera > Molossidae > Tadarida > Tadarida brasiliensis. The sequence goes on from CM061257.1 coordinate 7,410,235, forward strand.
AAGTTGCCCAGAGATGTTTCTCTCTCTTTCTCCCTTCCCCTCTCTCTAAAACATCAATAAAATTATTTTTTTAAATGAATATAAAAAGTAGTGAAAATGAACAAAGGGGTCATGATCACATGCCTACTAGAGAATTCTTTTCCAAGTGTGCACACCATGCTGTTATCAGAGCTCTGTGCCAGGGGGCACTCCGGCCAGTGTGCTGGGATCAGAACAGCCAGGTTACAGACAGGACACTGACCCAGGTCCCCTGGGCTCCCAGCTGTAGGCCCCTGTCTCCCAGCCACCTCCTGCGGCAGCTGCACACGGAAGGATGCCGTGGGGAGGTGGGGATGAAGCACCCGCGTGGTTACTGGTGCAGGCCAGTGGGTGAGACACCGCACTTCCTCCCAGGACAGCCCAGATTCCGCACAGCCTGCGCTGGACCCCACGAGGGCAAGTCTCAGCACGAGTTGTCCTGCTGGGAGCAAGGTCTCCACGTGGGAATCTGGTTTCCCAGAGAGAACGAGGGAGAGACAGGACCCGGCTGTGCGTGCCCAGGTTCTCTTTCCATGATCAGAAGCACTGTCAGGAGGACGGGTGAGGCAACAGGACAGGCCAGAAGGGTCACTCCCCCGGCCCTTCCACAGGAAGGATACACGGGACGTGGGAGCAGCATCCCCACTCATCAGACCTCAGTCCAAGAGCAGGGGGACGGGCAGGGCACCAGGTCAAGCAGCCGGTTCAGAGCCAAGGGTCCATGCACGACCCCAAACCAAAACCAACAACGAGTAGGTTGACAAGAAGGCCCCAAACAAGCCCAAAACTCTAAGACGGCCCTGATTTTCTATTGCTCCGGGGCCTCTCTTCCCCTCTCCCTTTCTCCCCACGAGCCCCGCCAACCACGTGCTTCCACTGTCTTTGCCGGCAGAGCACCCCGAACTTAGTCATTCCCAATGCTCTCGGGGTCCATTCCACACCCCTGCCGGGTCCCGCCCGCCTCCCTTGTGGATTGCACGCACGCGGGCACGGCTAGGTTTTCACGAGCGTGCTAATGAGCGCGTGATTTACCGTGCGGGCTGCAGCGCAGAAAGGAGCGTATATCTTGCTGCGGAGCTCCCGCTGCCAGGACGAGGGGCAGAAAGAGCTATCGGGCATTTCCAGAGCTCCACTTCCAAAGCAGAAGCTTGGCACTGATTAAAATACCACACGGCGCACAATGTGAGGGAGGGTGACCTGGGGCCAGCACAAATATTTCCTTCCCTCAGGTGAGCCAGAGCTCAGACTCCGTGATTTTCCTGTGCGCTAGACCTCGCTGGAGGTGCCAACTTGAACCAGGCATCATCTTTACACCCTGAAAGTTGGCACTGCATTGTAAAGCTCGTGTCAGAACTACCAAGACGGTATTTCCAGAATATGGATTTTTTTTTCTCTTAACTCGGCACTGGGCTTTCCAGGTCATGTGCTGCAGGAAGCCACTTGCTTAAATTGCTGACATATTATGTTTAGTTAATGAATATGGAATTAATATAATTGTATATTATATTAAATTGTTACATATTATATGTTTGATATTGCATATTGTAGATTACATGTTCTATGTAAGCAAATATATATAATATATGTTGGTTCTGTTTCTCTAAAGAACCCTGACTAATACATCAATCAAACAAAACATGGGAGTACCTATGACTTAGGGGTGTATAAATACCTGCCTCGTCCGGCCGGTGTGGCTCCGTGGTTGAGCATGAATCCATGCACCAAGAGGTCGCTGGTTCAATTCCCAGTCAGGGCACATGCCCAGGTTGTGGGCCTGATCCCCAGTGGAGGGCATGCAGGAGGCGGCCAATCGATGTTCTCTCTCATCGATGTTCTCTCTCATCGATGTTTCTATCTCTCTCTCCATCTAACTTCCTCTATCTCTAAAATCAATAAAGAAAAGAAAAAAAATACCTGCCTCCTTTATCTTTTCCCTTAGCATTTTTATTGAGACGTTCTTCACACACTATACAATTCACCCTTTAAAATGCACAAGTCACTGATGTTTAGTATATTCTCCGAGTTGTGCCACCACCGCCACAGTCTAGTAGAGCATTGTATCACCCCCCAAAAGAAACGACATACCCATTAGCATCCCTCTCCACCTCCCACCCCCTACAGCCCCTGGAAACCACTAATTTGTCTCTCCAGATTGGCCTGTTCTGACACTTCACACGGGTGGAAGCATGCAGTTGTGGTCTAAGTGACTGGCTCCCTCCACTTAGGATAATGTTTCCAAGGTTCATCCATGCTTTAGCATTTATCAGTGCTTCATTCCATTTTATTGCTGAATTGTATCTCATTATATGTGTATAATGTATCTACCTTATCCATCCATCAATTGATGTACAGTTAATGTTGTTTCCACATTTGGTTGTTATAAATAATGTTGTTATAAATATTTGTGTGCAAGTTTTTGTGTAGACATATATTTTCATGTCTTTTCCCATATGCCTAGGAGTAGAATTGCTGGGTCATTCTCCTTTATCTTTAAGCAAGAGAGAGAGAAAAAAAAAATTAAGGGAGTGGAGGGAAAAGAGGTTGATCCATACAGTTAGCACAGAACCCACTGGGAGTGTCCTATGGGAGTGTATTAGTTTCCTTTTGCTGCTGTAACAAATACCACAGATGCAGGAGCTTAAAGCAACACTTACCTCCCCCCCCCCCCATATAGTTCTGAAGTCCAAAATGGATTGCCAGGACTACATTCCTTCTGGAGGTTCCAGGGAAGAATCTGCTTCATTGCCTTTTCCAGTTCTGGAGGAGGCATTCTGTCTCCCCCAAGGCCCTTCCCCATCTTCAAAGCTAGCCTCTTCAATCCCAACCTCCCCTCTCTTCCTCCCCCTCCCCCCCTCTCTCTCACTCTTCTCTCCCCCCACCCCGTTTCTGTCCTTGCATTGTCTTCTCTCTCCTCCCTCCCTTATCAAAATCTGTGGTTGCAACGAGAACACCCAGATCATTCAGAACAATCTCGCCATCTCGAGATCTTTAACTTAATCCCATTTGCAAAGTCCCTTTTGCCACGTAAAGTAACAGATTCTTGGGATTAAGATGTGGATTATCTTTGGGGGAGTCCTTATTCTGCCTACCACAAAGAGACTACCATAAATTGTGATTTTTTTTTATACCAGATACTTTGGGGGTAGCACGTCCAGTCCAGTGATATTATAAACTTGAATTATCCAAGCAAAGAAATTAAAATTAATTTTGATTTTATAAAACGAGAGAAACATGTTCTGCTATTTTCATTTAGCCAAATATGAATCTTAGTGCTGCAGAAGTGATTGATCAGAGTAATTTCATCAATGGGGTCTTGGGTGGCATTTCTAGGGGTCAAATCTTAGCTCTCCCGCTTACTAGCTAAGTGGCTTTGGCGAGTTATTTAAATTTTTCTATGCCTTAGTTTCTTCATCCGTACAATGGGGAATGTAAGAATATTATTTTATAGACTTGCTTTGAGAATTAAATAAGATAATGCAGGAAAGGTGCTTAGAACAGTGCCTGGAATGTAGTAAATATTAATGCATGTTTATCATTGTAAAGATATCAAAAATGTTTTTACTGAGAATCAGTTAGCCTAAAACCCTATAAAGCACTAAAAGTCTGTTTCTGCAGGAGAGCTTAGTGGGGTACCAGGACACGCCCCAGTTCTGTTTCTTCACGGAAGATCAGTTTTCAGGGTAACAGTTTCTGAGATTCTGAGTCAAGTCAGCTGTCCTGATGCTGAAATGTTTGGGCACTTCCAGAGATCCTAAGCCTTATAACAGAAAGTGAGGCTTGTGGTCTTTGTCCAATGTCACACTGTGACTTTAATCCTGCCAAATAGCACAACAGTCATAATCACCGTAAGACTTAACTTTTATTAAGCACCTACTATGTTCCAGGAACTGTTCTAAGCATTTAACAGGAATTCATTCATTTTGATCCTCACTTCAGCCCAGTGAAGTGGAGAGTAAGCTCCATTTTACAGAGGAGGAAATGAGGCCCTGGGTCTAAGCATCTTGTCCAGCACTGCACAGGCTGATAAGAGGCGAATCCAAGAGTCCAAGCCTCATCTCTTCTCATCGGCTGCGTGGAACCATCCACTCAGGAGGCTGTAAACACGGCAGCTGAGAGCCTCCTCTGGGGTCAGCCTGCCCATGTGCCAAGTCTGTCTCTGTGACATGTGGCAGGTGGGTAACCTTAAGCAACCTGCTTACCTTCTCTGTGCCTCATCTGTAAAGTGATGGTGGACATAACATCTACCCCATGGATCACTGTGAGGAGCAAGTAAGACCCCATGTCCAACCTTGAGCACTTCGCCTCGCCCGCAGCCCTGATCAACAGGTGCTTCCAAGTTGGAACTGGTTTCTCCTGTAATCGATTCTTCCTTTTATAGCTCTTCAATACGATTAATTCTAGCAGCTCTGCTCAACCCCATTTCCTGGTATTTGCTTATCAACTCGGGTTTAGCCCTCGCAGCCTTTCGGTGCTTTTTCTTGCTCACCCGTTCATTCACTTGCTCACTGTCTTGTTTCTTTAACGCTGAGCCTTCAGCATCAGCTAAATGCTGCATTGTAGGTGCTCACGCAAATTATATTATTGTCTCCACTTTTCTGATGAGAACACTGAGATTCAAAGATGGCTAGGCGACAGTGGCCAGAAGTGCCATCCCAGGAAACAGGGACACCTTCCCCCAGCCAGCAGACATTCCCACCATCCTTTTCCCTATTGAATTGTGGGATCAGCACCAACTGAGCAAACACAGCTGACCCTGAGGGCTGTGCTTCGGCCAGTTGCCAGCTCGTGACCCCCAATCGTATATTTAATCTAAGCCCCCGTTTCCTCACTTATAAAAGAGAAATGGTAATATCTATCTTCCCAGGTCACTGTGTGAATAACAGTTACTGGCATCCCTACATGGGACTAGGTGTCCGATAAAAGGTTACTTTTTGTTATTTATAAATAGATATGTCTATTTATTAATTTCTTTGGGAAACTTAGTCTGCTCTTTCCAATGAAACACTAATATGCTCTTTGGACAGAGTGCATTAGGGAAAACTTTTCTTCTAAGTTTTCATTTTATTTTAATATAAATGATTCAAAGGTAGCTGCAACATTGTACACATCTGTGACAGAACCCCTGGGAGTCATCTGGAGGAGAGGATTTGACTCGGAAGCAGGTGGCTGGACAGGACACGGTGGTCGGCGTGAAGGCTGGACTTCCTTCAAAAGCTCGCAAACTCAGGGAGAAAGTCCAAGGGAACTGTGAGGAAGCAATAATGAATGGCTACAAACACTGCTTCTCATCCTCAGGATAAAGTTTCTGTACAGAGCCGTAAAGAGAATAATTCCACGTCGCAAACTCTCCCTCCAAGGCCAAAGCATCATTGACCAACAGAAACAAAACCCCACGAACACAGACTACCATCCAGGAGTCAGATGGACTGGGCATTTCATGTACATGATTTCATTGTTCATCCACACAACAACTGTTATGGGTTGAATTATTTCCCCCTTCCTCAAATTCATATGTTGAAGTCCTAGTCCCCAGTGCTTCAGAAAAAGATCTTATTTGGGTATAGGGTCTGTGCAGATGTAATTTGCTAAGATGAGGTCACGAGGGTGGGCTCTAATCCAATATGACTTATGTCCTTTTTGAAAAAGAAAATTTGGCCCAGCTGGTGTGGCTTAGTGGTTGAGCATCGACCCATGCACCAAGAGGTCACCAGTTCGATTCCCAGTCAGGGCACATGCCCAGGTTGTGGGCCAGATCCCCAGTGGGGGGCGTGCAGGAGGTGGCCAATCTATGTTCCCTCTCATCGATGTTTCTCTCTCTCTCTCCCTCTCCCTTCCTCTCTCTCTAAATCAATAAAGAAAAAGTATTTTAAAAAAGGAAATTTGGACACAGACAGGCACACAGGAAAACATCACATAACGATGAAGACAGAGATCGGGGAGATGATTCCACAAGCCGAGGAACACCAAAGATGGTGGCACCCACCAGGAGATGGAAGACAGGCACCGAGCAGGGCTCCTCACCCCTGCCTGAAGAACACCTGCCACCCAGCCAGCACCTTGATCTTGGATGTCGAGTTTCAGAACCCCGAGACAATAAGGTATTATTGTCTAACTCACCCATTTTGTGGTACCTGGCAATGGCAACCCTAGCAAAGTAACACAACAACCCACAGAGAGAAGTTTTATTCCCACTTTCTGGAAACTGATGCCTAGAAATGTTGAGTGTCTTGCCCAAGGACGCACAGAGAGTGTGACTTGCAAAGCTGGTGGGACAGCCTTGCCCCAAGCCCATGCTGGAGGGCGTCGCGGGTTTCACTGTCCACCTCCTTCCTGGCCTTTGCGAAGAGAAAGAATATCCCTCTGTGTACGCCGAACTGGGTAGCGAAACGTTCTCAGGAACCAAGCATGTTTTGTACAATACTCGTTCACATAAACAAAGATTATTGACCTGCCCCAGTGAGAAATACCGCAACACTTCAATAATAATAACAAACATTTAAACAGTACTTTATAGCACTTACTGGTGTGGGCTTCGGTTTTCACAGGCACCCCCGTGAGCCGGTGCTGGCATCCCAGAGGAGGAAAGCACACAGGAGGCTGGGGCTGGGCTGGCCAGAGTGAGGCCACGGGCATGTGGCCAACCAGCACTGAACCAAGGTCGCCAAGGCCACCATGCTGCCTTCCTGTGGTGAGCGCCAGTTTACCTGCTCCTGCTGCACCTGACATCCCTGCCCCTCACCTGGGAAGCAGGGAAAGTCCTGGGCAGTCAGGCCACCCCATTAGAAAAAGCACAACCTCTGCAGTGAGGGGGACACTTGTGAGTTCGGCTGTTACCCTGAGCGAGACCCTCAGTCTCTTGAGCTGGAAGTGTACTGTTGTGAGGATGAGTAAGATAAACTAGAAAAACTGTCCGGTGACCGTTCAGCTGAAGAAGTTGCAGCGCACTATTGAGAAGAACACCTGGACCAATTCCAGGTCACCAGTTACTCAAGGTGCCACGTTGGGTCCATTTCACCTTTCTTTGAGTCTCTGTTAACTCATGTATACCCAGGCTTTGGGTTGCATTCAGTCAATAACCGTCTCTAGAGTTTCATTTCTATGCAAATGCATGGAGTTAATTATGAGGAATCTAAAGAGATATAAAAAGGCTCTAAACATAGAAGGAATCAAATATTTGCTTAATGAATAAAAACTGCTATACCCAATGCCACCCCCAAGACTCAAAGGACATGTCGTGATGAATATAAAAAAGATCGATTTCGGCTAGATAGTACCTGGCTGGTGAGAAAAGGAGGAGAGAATCCATTTACTCCAGAAAATTCCAAACCAAAACCACTGCTTTGATTAATAAGAACATCTCATGTCTTAGTTTTAATTTTAACTAAAATCCTAAAGTTTTATTAAGAAAAACCCTCTGGGCAATTTCTTTTAAGTTAACTATGAATTTAATTTTAAATCCTCTCATCCCCTAGTTCAATGTTACTACAAATAAAACATGCTTTAAACACATGTTCCTATGCAAATATTTTTTAGAGAAACATATATGGATTCGTCTCGAAGGAATTCTCATAAACCTGTTGAAGCCCATGTCTAATCTGGGCTTGATATCTGATAACCGGAGCTGCTTGGAAGACATATCTCATCGTTTTCCTTTGGAAACCAACCTCCAATGATCATTGAGTGTTCAAAGTCAATACCTATTAATGCTTGTACATATGGTATTAATTCCACATTAATTCTGTCAAAAGTGATATCATAGTTAGAAGTTCCAAATGATGACATCACTAAAACAACTTGGTTTTCATGAGCGTGGGACCAGCCAGTGCCAAAATCCAGTTCAGTCTATTCGTCCGTCTATTCTGACAAGTTCAGTTTAATTAGTTCACGGCCTCGTAACGAACGAGAGACTGGCTTTCTGTCCGGTTGCCAGAGCCATTCCTATTCTCTTCGACTTAAGTGCCAAATGCTTACACTGCTTTGCCCAATTTATACCTTTGCCTATAATTACTGGTCCCCAAGGTGTGATTGTCCTTTCTCATAAGAGTTTGTGCAGCTGCCAACATGAAGTTGTAAATAAATTGTAATACCGTTGCTATGAGGTGTAAAAATCCCACAGCTCATATCCAGAGCCTTGTATAATAAACTCAAGTAAACATTCCATTTCCTGCAAGTGATTGTGGTCTGTGACTAGATTTAGAAAACAGGGCAGTAAGTCATCTTTCTTTAATGAGTCGTTGAAAACAAAGTCGTATCCCATGAAACCAAACCCTGTCCTTGACAAAAACAAATAGCTTATTTGTAAAAGACCCTGCGAAGGGGGACAGATTTTCCTGTCGCTCATGAGCTGAGTTTCATTTTTTTTTTTTTGGTCGCAAAATGCTTAAACAATAGCGGCCCCACTGTCCCAACAGCACCCACTGCCAATGAAGTCAAGAGATTGGTTTTCTAATAAGAAACACAGTGTGCTCTAGGAGGAAGGAATGAGAAAATCAGATGTAGAGGGACCCGGTTGGATGGCTTGCTCCTCTACTTATTGTGTGACCTGGGTCGTTTCAAAGTTCTGTGCCTCAGTTTCTTCCCCAGTAACTTGAGGAGAAAGACGCCTACTAAACGGGGTTGGTGCGATCATGAAGTGAGATCATTACATGCAAAGCACCTAGCAACAGTCCTATCCAACAGTAGGTGACACGGAATGGTAGTCTTTTTCTCCTTTTCCTTTGTAATGGACAGAAAACCTTCATTTCTTAGTTTCCACTGGACCAACCCTGAGCCCACTATGTGGAAAGTGGTACAAATGAGGAGAAAATCACGTTTTTTTTCCTGGCATTGCTATTCCTGAAACCCCTGATAATGCTTTCTTATTGAATTGCCTCATCTGTGAATGGTCATCAAGACTGCCTAAGCGACACCTTAACTACAAAGTCCAGTAATTTCTAAAATTTCTTAAAACTATTAAAATGATCTCATTTTATTATTTTATCACAAAGGGTTTATTGATGATTTTTCTTGTTTAATTATAATAGTATTTCAGAAAAGTAAATGCTTCATGTTAGAATTTTATCCTGCAGAACTCAGAGAGACCATGGTTCAACTTGAACATTAAATAAAGTTAACATTTGAATGAACTAGGTCAAGAAGTAATTGAGGATTAAGGTCACTTTTTTCATTGAAATTATTGGAGTGACATTGGTTAATACAATTATACCGATTTCAGGTATATGATTCTACAATACGTCATCTGTAGATTGTATTGTGTGTTCACCACCCCTCTTAAGTTGTCTTTCATCACCATTTATTCCCCTTTCACCCTCTCCTACCTTCCCCAACCTTTCCCTCTGGCAATCACTATACTAATGTCTGTGTCCCTGAGTCTTTCTATTTCTTTTTTCTTTACTGGATTAAGGTCACTTTATGCTCAACAATAGCCCAGATCTTATAGTAGAAATTAAGTTCATCAAGATTAACAATTCATTCTCGTGTATGGCAAAGACCATTAATGCAGCCAAATGGACATGGTTTCTCCCACTCTCTGTATTTCCCAGCCTCCCTTGTAGTTAGTTTGGGACCATTGGACTAGTGCTGGTCCGTGGACCATAATCAGAAGTGATACGTACTACTTTCAGTTAAAGGAGGTTGAGAGGCGGTGCGTCTCCTTCATCTCTTCTCTCCAGACCCTGGAAGACATGTATCAGGTGACACTGTCCAAGTTAATAGTAGAACCAGGTCATAGACTTTTATGCCAGTGGGAGATTAAATATCATAATATTAATAAGAAGCATAAGGGTGTTTACTGGCAGTCTTTTGTGTTAATTATCTGTCTTTCCATTGCATCACTGAGTTCACCTTCCTCTGGGTTCGGGAGAGGTTTTCCGTGGTCTGCCAGCCTTTACCAGGCTCTTCTCGCCTGGTCTTCCAGTGCTCCTTTAGGGAGGCCATTGTCCACTGAGTCTGTCCTTAAAGCCAGTAATGCCATAATTTCATTGGCAACAAATGACTACATGTCTATAACCCAACGCTACCACTGAGACTAAAGAGAGTGATTCATCCTTCCTTTTATACTCAAAACGTAATGTAAGTGTGTCCCCTGTCACTTAAAAAAATGCCTCTGCTCACTGCTGCTCCACACACTTGTCTATAAACCAAGGAAGGAAGAACCGAGTCTTACCTGTGTCCCCGTCGACACAGCACGGTGCCTGTTACGTTGTAGGCACGCAGGAATTTTTTTTTAACAAAACAGAAATCCATGGGTGGGGGGAAGATTTGGGGGTTGTTTAAACAAAAAAAAAGAGAAGTCTCATAAAATACCTATTAACTAAAAACTTGAAATTTAGGACACATTTTAATTTCTTTTCTCACACTTGGGAAAAGATCTGTGTTATTTGGTATTACCCATCCAGCCTGTGGAATGCTGATGTTCTGTGGATATACTGATGGAGACCCATTGGATTAAACCGCCCCAAACCACACAGAGCAGAGGGAGGTGTGGAATGTGGTCAACGTAACAAAAACTGACAAATATGTTCTCATTACCACAACTCAGACCCAAAGCCCGCTCACACCAAGGCGTAAAGGCGAGAGAAGCGCCGTGTACCGGGGCCTCCTAAGCTTCAATGTCTATAAACTCTTTTTTTCCCCCACTTTTTTCTTTCAATTACAGTTTACATTCAATATTGTGTTAGATTCAGGTGTACAACACGGTGGTTAGATGATCAGATACTTTACAAAGTGACCCCCTCGATATTTCAAGGATAGAAATCCATCCTTTCTAACCATGGCAAAAGCTCTGCAACTTAGGCTCATTCGCATTTTAGAAATTAAAAAAGTAAAATAAAACACTGACGTGTATAGCGTTAAATGAATCACCCAGAGGGAGAGCCCTAGTGAGTGGAAAAGCCGTATTTTCAACTCGCGTGGATTTGATATAAAGCCGTGTGCTTTCTCCTACGGTTCCCGTAGTTTGGAGAGTGGATAACTAACACAGCATTTGAAATTGTCAGCTTCTTGGACAACATCTGCACCGATAGCCAGAAGTCACATGCTTTGGCAAAAGCCTGTTTTGCTGGAAGAGAACAGGAGAACGATGACACAGCGGACAGATCGAGGAGGCCGTCACACCAAGTCTAGAAAGTTCGAGAGCTGGTTCATCGCCGCATCACCCTCCATCTTTCACACACGCTTCTCTTAGTGTGCTCGTTCAATAACTAGCCATCGAGAACGTCTGAGCAGGTATTTTTCTAGTCACTGGAAACATGGGGATAAATAAGAAGTGATCCCAGCCTTTAGGAATTTTGCAGTCTGTTAAAGCAGACAGGCCCATAAATATAGAATGATAATACCGTGTAATGGGATACTCATAACAGGGCATTCCTTTGTATATTTCCCTGGGCAGCTTTTATTGCCTTTAGCCCTCTGTTCTCCCACTCCCCGCATCCCAGAGCTCCGGAAATATCCAGAATACTGTGTTGACCCACCCCAAAGTTAGTTTCCCACGTCTAACTAGCCTAGCACCATTAGAGCGCAATTTTATATGATCGATCCTCTTCCTCCCCCTCCTCTTGGTAATTGCCCCTTTCAAAAGCCATCTCTCTCTCACAGAAGCCACCAGGTACCCCCTGACCCTACCTATATCTACTTCCTGCTACAACTATGTTGACCAAGTATGGACACCTGATTGAAACGAGGACAAGAAGCTGCCCAGGACTTCTGGTCTGGGGACCAGGAACGTCAAGATTAGTCTCTCTGCGAGGCAAATGATGTAAGAAGCAAATTTCAGGAGCCATCAATACCATGTGGCTCACTTTTGGAAGAAAGCCCATCTACAGGTAGAGTCCCCTAATTGCCATCACCTGTTAGATATTTCTAAGCTCCTACAGCTCAATGTATCCAAAGTCAGACTCATACTCTTTGCCCCACACCTGGTCATCTGCCAGTGTTCATGGTTACAGTGGAGTAACACTCGGACCCACTTTATTACGCAAGCCAGAAACAGGGTTTATCTTCGGCCTCTCCCTCTCCATCACCCCTCATATTCCACCATCACCTGCCACTATTATAATCACTCCTAAATAGTTCTTCTCTGTGTCCACACATCTTCATTTTTATCACCATTAAGTCCAAGCTATAAAAAGTTCCTAACTGACCTACCTGTAGCCACTGCCTCTCTCCTACAATCCATTCTTCAGGAAGTGGTCAACTTCAATTATTTCACTTTCATGTCTAAAACCATCCAATCTTTTCCCATAATTCTTTGAGTAAAGCAGAAGTCCTACAGTGCTCTGGGCTTTGTCTCAGGTCACCCTCTTCATCATGCTCAAGACCACCCCCCTTAGTCACAACAGAACCTTGGCAAACAATGCCCATTCCTGTCCTCTCTGCCTCCGGAGAGTGGCTCTCTTCTCCATGACCAGGTCACGTTGCTCATCATCAGTTCTTACAGCACCTTGTGTGTTTCAGAGAAGCAGAGCAACCTGAACTCCGCTCAGGGAACCTGCTACCGTGGCAGTGTCTCTTATACTTGCGTGACCTTCTCCTCCACTAACCTCAAGGTCAAGACCGATGGGTCGGCGCCAGGTTTGTGTCCTCTCTACATTGTGTCTCAAGATTCTATCGCAGTGACCCACACAATGCATTCCAAAATATCTGTTGTATCAATGAATTCAAAATGTTATAAGGTGGCCCTTCATTTATTCTGATGATAGTAGAAAATTACAAATATTTAAGAAAGATTGAGCCCAGCCAGTGTGGCTCAGTGGTTGAGCATCGACCCATGCACCAAGAGGTCACCGGTTCGATTCCCAGTCAGGGCATACGCCCAGGTTGTGGGCCCGGTCCTTAGTGGGGGACATGCAGGAGGCGGCCAATCAATGTTTGTATCTCTGTCTCCCTCTCCTTTCCTCTCTCTGTAAAATCAATAAAGAAAAATAATTAAAAAAAAAAAAGATTGAACATGAAAACAAAATTTCCTCCAACAAGCTATTCTGTAAAGAGACTTCTCTAGTATGCTTTTTAAAACTATGCAATTCTCCTCCCTCCAAATGCTTGCCCCATAACAATTCCTGCTACATTATGGGCTACTCTCCTGAGTACCAACATCAGGGAATCTCTTCCAGAAACCATCTTTACCCCTCCGGACTCTCCTCAACAATCATCTGTGGAGAACCCAGCACCCCAAGTGTGGAGGACTCAGGATGGGTAAGCCCTGGCCCTCCTCATCCGTGTGTATGATCAGTAGTGCTCCAATGACCACTCCCCAGGCCCCTCTCGGACACCTGCTCCCGTCTCAGCCGTGTTCCTCACAAACACAAGCTATAATTAAAAAGCACTGTTGACAAGATTTTTCCGGGGGGAATCGACCCAGCTCTGGGAGAATCTTTGTAAAACAAAACAAATATTATCTAGGTCATTTCTGTAAGTTTTCCTTAAAAAATATTAGGATTCTTTTTTTTATTATTAATTTATTTTTGTTACAGATGTTTCTCCTTTTTTCCCCATTGACACCCTCCTCCCCATCCCCCCACCCCGTCCCCAGCCCTGTTGTCCATGTCCATCAGCTATGCATACATGCGCGTAAGTTCTGTGGTTTATCTCCTTCCTCCCCCCACCCCCTCCTCTGAGGGGTGTCAGTCTATACCCTACTTCCACATATCTGGGTCTACCCTGTTCCTCAGACTGTTATGTTCATTATATTCCACAAATAAGTGAGATCATGTGATATTTGTCTTTCTCTGCTTGGCTTGTTTCACTTAGGATAATACTCTCCAGGTCCCTCCATGTCGTCTCAAAGGATAAGAGATCTTTCTTTCTTACAGCTGCATAGTACTCCATTGTGTACATGTACCACAGCTTTTTTATCCATTCATCCACTGATGGACACTTGGGCTGTTTCCAGATCTTAGCTACTGTAAATAGTGCTGCTATGAACATGGGGGTACATGTATTCTTTCTGGTTGGTGTTTCAGGCTTCTTAGGGTATATTCCTAGAAGTGGGATCACTGGGTCAAATGGCAATTCAATTTTTAATTTTTTGAGGTAACACCAAAATATTAGGATTCTTTAATCATGGGAGAGCTGTGTGCTGAATCCATGAGAACTATTATTGAAGTTCACAGACAAAATAAACAGTTCAAGTGGCTCCTTATTAACAAGCTGGTTGGCCAGGGACAAAGTGCTTACCTTTTACTATGGGATAAGGTGTCTGTGAGTTGACCCGAACACTACCCCCGACTCACAGCCATCATTTACTGCATCTTCACTCACACACATACGGATAGGTGAGTGGGCAAATGTGTCCAGATTTTATCAGAAGTCACGGCCACGTCTACCAGAGGAAGTGCACAGGGAGGAAGGGGAGGGATTTGGCCTGCATGGTGCTTGGTGTCATGAGAAAAGCAATGGACTGAAAGTCTGGACAATTTCAGTTTCGTCCTGGCTTTGCTACTGATGTGATGTGTGTGACCTCAGGAAAGCAATCAGCTTCTCTAGTCCCCAAGTTCCCCTTCTCAAAATGAACGAGACAGACTTAGATCTCTAGATCCCTTAGCAGGTCTTACCTTCCAAGTCTTCCCAATCTCTGTGATGTCGGTTACATTCTGGTTATTGCGTAATCAACATGTCGCAATTCCTAACCTGGTTACCAGGTAGAAATATATACGTGACTTGTACATTTCAGATTATCCAAAAGCTGATTCTGAACTCATTGTGAAGTGGTTGGGGGGAAGCCAAAGCCACGTCTTAGCCAGAAAAGGCCCATAACTAGACTCTCACCCTAAAACTGAAAATGGAAGTGACCGGGGCAAGGAGTGCCAGAGACATGGGCACTGCCCCGAGCTTCCCTTCAACATCAAGGGAAGTCAGCTGGGAAACCGCAGCCGAGATGGCTGCTGATGCTCCCAGGAAGGATAAGTGCTTCTATCTGACAGACGTGAAGAGTTCCCTCCCGTTGGCTGCAAGCACTTTCTTTGCTAAAGAGCTCAAAACCTAACATGATACACAGATTGCAGATTTTGGGGGCAATTCTTGGAGTCTAGAGAATGTCGCCTTGGATCGTTGAAATGCACGACAGCAAAAAAAAAAAAAAATCCAGTCTCCTTCCCGCTAGGAAAGGCACCCCTAATGCTATTCCGAATGGCCTTGTGTTTTAGGAAATGGGCCCGTCATTCAAGTTGAAGGACATGGTTGAGTGACTAATTATGTTTTCTTTTGCAAACTACTTCACCGGCCATTATGCAAAAGCCTTAATGAGCTATTTCTAGAGTGGGCACATACAGCCTTCTCTATGAAGAACCCGGTGAGTCAATTGGGGGCATGCGTGCCAGCTCCCATGCCATCATCCCCAGTGGGCCTTCGCATTCGTGGAATTAATCTCTCGTTTTTTAAGTGCTATCAGGACTTACTGATCGTTCTTCTACTCCTCCATTCCCGCTGAAAAACAACAACAGATAGTTTATGAGAGACAGATCACTCGAACATAGCCTGACAAGTCTGTTTTCTGGATAGCAAGAGGAAATAGGAGTATCACCGCACCGCAGACAGAACAGAAGCAGCCCTGTGGAGTCACAATACGGAAACCTGAGTTCAGATGCTCTGGGTGGTTGCAGGAACCGGCAGACTGTTCTGTGACTTTTGAAAACTCTCACCTGTGGAGTGCTGTCCTGGGCCTTTATATTCATGTGGTTACATTGGAGAGGGGCCCGAGTGATGGTCACCCTCCTTTTCACCTTGATCCTACCCCCCAGTAGTCCTGATAACTATTTTTATTCTTTTTAAGAGCAGCTTTGCAGAGACATTTTTTACATATCATAAAATCCACCCCCTTTACGTGTCTAATTCAATGATTTCTAGTTAATTTACCCAGCGGTGCAGCCATGGCTATACATCAGTTTTATAACAGTCCCTCCCCCAACACGATCCCTGGAGCTCAATTACAGTAAACCCTCTCCCTATCCCTAACCCCAGACAACCACTCATCTACTTCAGGTCGCTATAAATTTTCTGGATACTTCATATAAACAGAGTCCTGTAACGCGTGGTCTCTTGCGTCTGGCTTCTTTCCCTTCGCACAGCGTTTTGGGTCCTTCCGCAGCGCAGCACGCATCGGTAGCTGGTTCCTTTACGTCCATGGCGTGGACAGACCACATGTTATCGATCCACTCCCCAGCTTCTGGCATTCCGTTGTTTCTGGTTTGGGGACTGTCAGGAAGAAAGCTGCTATGAACATCTGCATGCAAATCTGTGTGTGGATTTCTTTGGGGTGGATACCTAGGAGTGGGATTTTCTGGTCTATTTCTCACTTTCATTCAATCGTCCCACACGAAGTCATTCACTGGCTTTACATCCACCGCAGTGAGCCACGCCCTATGAAAGGATATTAAATGAATGAAGTTGACTCTTGTGGGAGAAGTAAGATATGCACGTGGAAAGACATAAAGGGAGGTCTTAGGGAGGCATCTCTCTGGAGGAGGAGGGAGGGGTGGGGTTCAGTAGTGAAACAGGAAGGTCTCCCAGAGGAAGCAGACTGTGCAGAGACCGTGGAGAAGGAGAAAGACCCCACAGCTGGACATTGTCAGTGCTGATCACTCTCTGATAAACCCCTGGCACTGGGCTGATTCACACCGTGCGAGGATGGCCAGTTATACTGAGCTGAGGTCAGAATTTATGGGAGCTACACCTGACTCAGTCTCTCTCTAAATGTGTCATCTAAATGTTCTGGGCCTCGGCTTGCTCATCTGAGACAGAAATCATTCCTTTCCTCTCGACCCTCTGCTTCACTTACCTCTGACCGACCACAGGGTTTGGGAAAGAAGTCCTTGAGGAACTGGACATAAGAGTGGGTGGGGACTTCCAAAAAGTTTAAGTTTTTTCCTCCAAATCTATATACAGTGTTTTGTAGACATTCATTGCTATGGGAATGCCTTTCAGGAAGGGGTGTCCCCACCTAAGCTTTTCCAGAGAGCTGGCTCTGTTTTAGAACAGCTGAACAGGCCCACAGAAATCTGAGCGTGTTCGTCTCCCTGATGTCCCTGGTGTCAGCCTCCTCTCCAGCCATTTCATCTAACTGTCCTGGCCGCTCTTTTCTTTAAATGTCAAGCCTTTGAGTTGACTCTTCTCTCTGACCCCATAATCCAGAAATTTCGCTCCTTTTTATTCTTCCTGATTGACCTCTGAAGCCACCTCTGGATAGAGATCTTCATTGGCGACTCTAGGCAACTGTGACATCAGTCATATTAGATTATGATTCAGCACTCTAATCAGTGTTTTTTAACTTATTACTTCTGTAAAGACCTTACCTTCAAAGAAGGGCGCACTCTGATGTCCTAGGGGTTACACATGAACGTATGAGTTGGGGAGAGATACAATGTAACCCATAACAAACACTACTATTCAAGTTGCTACCAAATGGGGGCTGTTCCAAAAGGAAACTGTTCTTGGAGGAACACAAATGGAGATGATAGTTCATGACTCGAAGCAAAAGCACACGATGACATGAAGGGTCTTGCCATTGGAGGCCAGGCTGTGTGCGTGCATGTGACGGACTCAGAAGCCCTTCCTTGGGCCTGTCTCTGTCTAAGGCATTCCCCCAGCCGGCTCAAACCTTCAAACCGGACGCTCAGGAAGGAAACAGAACCCCCGGGCCACTCTCTCCTGTACTGTGTGAAGTCAAGAACACAGTCAAATGCTTAACTAATGACGAAGGATGAAGGCAAAGGTGAGACAGTTCATTTAAAGAACAAGCAGACTAACCGATTCTCAGCAGCGGATCTGCCGCACCATCTAAAAGGAGCCGTGTTTTCTGCCCAGTGGACGGAACATGATTAGAAGGAGGCGAGGGCTTCCATTGTCGATACACAACAAGCCTCTGAAGCTTCAGTGATGACCTGCTCATAGAGGTCAGATAAGTGTCCGTGTGCAATATCTGACATATCCCAGGGAAATTTGCATTTTAATGCTACATCCTGTGAAACAGGCCGAGCAAGGCCTATTTTAAAGTTGAAGGAACTATGAGGGAGTGATTCAGCATTAAACTCCCGGGGTCTTCCTTCCCAGCCCTCTCCCCAGTGCCATGAACCCCCGACTCTCTTCACACAGTTCCAGACCAGTCCCCCCCCTCCGCCGGAGCCCAAGGTGAGCGGCTGTAGCTGATTCAGTGCTCTGGCCCTCGGGGAGGTGGAGGAGTGCCCCAGCCTCTCCCTGCCGGCCAAGGCCTCAGCTCTGAAACACCAATCAGAAAGAATATATGCACCCCTATATTCATAGCGGCACTACTTACAATCGCTAAGATCTGGGAACAGCCCAAGTGTCCAACAGTAGATGAGTGGATAAAAAAAGCTGTGGTACATATACACAATGGAGTACTGTGCAGCTGTAAGAAAGAAAGATCTCTTATCCTTTGAGACGACATGGAGGGACCTGGAGAGTATTATGCTAAGCGGAATAAGCCAATCAGAGAAAGACGAGTATCACATGATCTCATTTATTTGTGGAACATCATGAACTAAATAAGCTGTCGACCAAAAGAGATCCAGAGTCATGGAAGTAGGGAACAGATTGACAAACCTCAAAGGAATGGGGGGGGGCGGATAAATCAAAGTACTTATATGCATATACGCACAACCAATCGACACCGACACTAGGCTGGGGGAGGCAGGAGGGGGATAGGAGAGGGAAGGAGGGGGTCAATGGGGGAAAAGAGGGGACATCTGTAATACTTTCAACAATTAAAACAAATACATAAATAAACAAATAAATGAATAAATAAAGTTGAACGAACTGGCAGGGAGATGAAGAAACTTGGAGAAGGTCCACAGAGCATGGAAGCAGCAACGTACAGGCTGAGCTGGGGACTCCGGTCTCCTAACCCCTGGCCCAGCACCCTGTCCCATGGAGTCTTATTCTACGGCATGAACCACCATGACATGGGGGTAACTAGGGGAAAGGGCAGGTGCACTTGTTTCAGTAACAGTCGTTGTCACATCAAACACGTCGGGGCATCGTCCCTTCAGATCACTCAGTGAATGAGGTAGATACACATCTGATGTCCAGGCACATCTTACGACAACTCAAGGAATCTGAACATTAACCTGACTCTCTTTGCAACTTTCTAGGTTCACTACATTTTTAAGCGTGCACGTGTGTGTGTGAGTGTGTGTGTGTGTGCACGCATGTGCATGTGTACTCTTTAACTATCAACTAACAGAAAAATGGTCATGTGAGCAGGTCAGGTGGAAGCCAAGGACAAGGTGAAGGTGATAAACCCCATGACGATGGCAGTCACCAACCTCTCAGGTAAAAATGCTGCCCTAGGTTTTAAACTTGGACCTCCTTGGCCCAGGAAGATATAGAACATGTGAGAAATCCATATGGAAAATGTGGAGGCATTTTGCAGAAAATTAGGATCTGGGCTCAAGAGAGATGAAAATTTCTTCAGAGGCTCTTGCCAGCGCACCTCATCCAGGACACATGGAAACAGACCAAAGCAGCCTGTCAGGCTGCCTCTGCCAGGGAACTTTTTTTTTTAAATATGTTTGTCATTTATCTTGGTAATTACAATCCAAGACTGCAGTGCATTATGAACATTAGAAACCTAAAACGTTGGAGAGAAATAAAGACTATGTTTCTTTTTTTAAGGTATATAATTTAAGAGTCGAGCGTCGTAAGGGCCAGCTTGCTGTGACATCAAAGGCGGCCGGCGTGGAAACGCAGAATCCGTTCCCAAGCCCTCCCGGCGGAAGCGCGGCGTGGCCTCCATTGCTTTTCCTTTGCTCCTTCTTCGGTTACAGTTCTCTACGTGTGGCGGGTGAGAACTGCAGAGCACGGACACTTTTGTAGGAGAGAGAAGGGATTCCAAATCACCAGCTCCCAGCATCTCATCAGGAAGTGGGTTTGTTTTTGTCTGAGCCTCAGCGTCCCCAGCTAAGCAATCTGATCAGTGGGAGGTAGCTGGGGTGGTAACTGCCAACGGAAGAAGAAGTGCCACCTGCGGCACGAGCGTCAGCGTTGGTCCCCAGGCCTCAGGGCTGACGAAGGCCACGCCGGGCATGCTCCAGCCTCACGACAACCTCGGCACCACCGTGGCCCTAGAAACTCTCATCCTCTTCTCTCTTTTTCGGAAACAAGGCTTTTATGGTCCCTGGATGTGAGGCTCCTCCAGACCTCATTATCTCAGTTCAGACTCATCCAACGAATATCTGTGCCAACAAATATGTACATCTATAGATACACACATGTACACATATGGCCTGAGATTTGACTGAATATTGATCCAGTAAAGCGTTCAAATATGGAGAAGCTATCCCGACTCAGGAGCTAAGATGGGTAAGCTTGTAAGTACTAAAAGACCAATTTTTACAAGGTTCCTGAAAAAACTCAAAAGCGCCAGGCCTTGCTTCTAAGGCTGCCAACCGGAAAGGACAGGGTGACCCTTTGAAAGAACTGTC
Source organism: Tadarida brasiliensis (assembly GCA_030848825.1). NCBI lineage: Eukaryota > Metazoa > Chordata > Mammalia > Chiroptera > Molossidae > Tadarida > Tadarida brasiliensis. The sequence continues at coordinate 7,430,685 of CM061257.1, forward strand.
CCTGCAGTCCTACCAGATGACACACGTTCTGCTAATGGGTAGATGATACTTAAAACCCTGGGCGGGATCCACAGGACAGAGTGGTGTGAGGCGCTGTGAGAGAGAAAACACTTACCTCTTTCTGAAGCCGGGGAGCATGGGTCTCAGGGACAAATTTCTCTCTGTACCTCAGTTTCCACATGAGTGAAACGGGGATTCCAACAGTTCCCAGTGGTGACATTGTCATAAAGACTCAATGGAAACACACGTAAAGGGTCTCCCTCAGCATCAACACGCTGCACACATTAGGGATGGCTATGGCATCATTGTTATCAAAGATAAATGACTCCTGTTCATCCCTCCAGAACCAGCTCAGGTGTGCCGTCCCCCACAGCGCCGTCCCCGAAGCAACCCCAGCAGGTACGACACGCCTCCTTCTGCGGTCCTGTCTCGCACACCTGCTACAGGCCAGCACTGGCCTCGCTCTGTTGAAATCACCACGTTGTGTTGGGCTCACCCCTCTGCTCTAACCCCGAGCGAGCAGGAACTGCATTGCATTCATCCCTGTGTCCCAAGACTCCAGTGCAGGGCCTGATACAAACTGGTTGTTCAGTTATTGAGTAAAGGGATCCTCAATACCTCCTTGTTGGGAAAAAATTGTTATTTTGTTGAAATGGCAATGAATACAATTGGAGTCTACTGAGAAAACTGGGGGGATCCAAACACCCCGGGGGTGTGCACCTCGGTTCTCGAAGACCGCAGAGAGCCACGGCCCTGCTGTGTGTTCTCACACACCCATTCTCCCTACGACCCCACGGCAGCCCTCCCAGACACAGTCAAGGAGGCTGTGGTTTCTGTGGTCAATTAATTTAGAAAATACTAAGTTTCAAACACTTTTCTTTTTATTTGATTTGTTCTGACCATGGGATTTCTCAGCCTGAGGGTTTGCAGAATTTCCCAAAGACATCTGGCCTCGATGCCATTCTGTTGGGAGGCCAGCCCCTAAGGACGTGCCCTCTCCCCAGGGCCACACACCTAGGAGCACCAGCAGGACAAAGGCTCCGCCACACACCGCGCGCAGAGATCCTACACAGACTTCCTGCCCTTGAGAAACAGGGTCTAAGAAGGAACCAGGGCCGCGAGCTAATGCCTCCACCAGGCCGCACGGGCTCAGAACCCTTCCTAGGAATACAAGCAGCCCTGTCTGACCCGGGGGGAGGAAAGCACGCTAATTCATTTCAGAGGAACACAAAGAGTTTCTGTTGGAAGGAAGACAGGGCAAAGGAGCTAATATTTTTTGGCAGTTCTTTGATTATTAGCAACAGAAATAAATTATGTTTAACTTGAGGGGGAAAAAAATTACTGGAAAAGCAAGGAGTCACACAGCAAACTGAAGGGAAAACTGAAAAAACAGATTTCACAAAAAGCAGGACCTCAGGTGTTTCGTGGAGATCCAGGAATGGAGCACTGACGGCTTAAAGGCACAATCTTCCTAGGAAGAACTCCAAGTATTTTCTGTCCCGGTGTCCCTCCCCCTGAGACTCCAATTCCAGGGAGAGGACCTCTGATGTTTGCTCTCATGCTAGCTCCATGGCCACCTCTGAGCCAGCAGAGGCAGGTCCCCTGAATTGACAGTCTCTTCAAGGACATATCCAAAGTCCAATGGGAGCGGTTAGCAACAGAAAGGGGATGGATGTTGGGCAGCAGCGCGAGAGCTGACGGCTACATGTCCTCTTCTCAGCAACCCTATGAAGAACGATGACTCCCATTTCATGGGAGGGGAGAGTGACGTTCAGCAAGTTTACACAAGCAGCCCGGGGGAATTGACCTTGCCTGAGTTAGAGCCCAACTATTGTGATTTTTCCCCTGGTGGCAAACTCTAGGCTTTTTCCACTGCAGGCAAATCGAGCGGGGCCTTGAAAGGTGCGCTGGATTCCAAATGGCAGAGACGTGAAGGCGAAGAAAGTGGGAACGACCAGGCCATTTACTGCGGGGTGCGTGGGATGTTTGCAGCGTGCCCTCCGAGCAGAGAAGCAGTGTCCTTTGTCAGTGCCACGGGAAGGGAAAGAACAGGCCTGCAGCTTCCTCTGAGGCTCACAAACGTTCTCCTAAAGGGAAAGCATCCAAGGCAACATTTGTTTAAATTAAAAATAACAATAAAGAGAAAAACTTGACATCTATTCCTGGCCAAAAGGTTGAGCATTAAATAACATTACAATTTGGTTTTGATAAAAAAAAAAATAAAATAAAATAGAAAATGGATGTTGTTTTGGATGGCTATATTTAAGCAATTTGTGCAAGCCTCGGTGGGAACTAAAAATGACTGAATTGTTTCCTCGTTTTCACGTAGTCCATTCAATGGGCCTTCAGCCTTCTCTGTCACCGAATTGCCAGTCTCATAACAACATTACATTTCATACATGAAAGAATCCCCAAATACCTGAAACTATCTCCAAATGTTTGAAAAGCCAATTGAACATATTTTAAAATGTATTCGATTTGTAGTTATGCCTGGGCCTCTGAGACATACCCTAAGGGCTTTTTTTATTATTATTATTCAAAACATGGCATTTTCCAGTGAACCCCGCCTCCCCCCAAATCGCCCTACTCAGGAGGAGGGTAGCTGTGCACCTTCTGAAGCACAAGCATTGTTTATTCCCTTGACATTTAAAATACAAAATCTTACATCGGGGATTAAAAAGGCAGAAGGCAAGGTGGATGGGAAGTAACATTTAGGAAACAGCACGAGCCAGGACGTCATAGACCTTTCTTTTCTTTTCTTTTCTTTTTTTTTTCAGTGCCATAAAAGTCACGAACCCTTTCTGTCTCAGTGACCCGAATGTCAGGCTTGGAAGAGCGGAGCTACCACCCATCTCCCCCACTCACACTGCCACCAGAGGGGAAACTGGAACCGAGAAGCCACTTGCTCAAAGCCACATAATAAATAACTCAGTGATGGAACTGGGTTTTAACCCCAATGAGGCAAAACGCTTAACTTCCTTTTCAAAAAAGAATATGCATTTTTACAAGCACCAGGACCATGGGGCTCCATCCCCTTTCCACCCCCCGCCAATAATCTGTAAGAGGAACACACAAACAAATGCAATCAGCGCTGGGCCTCTTGGTTGGGATCCCAGCTTTGCCTCCGTCTCTCAGCGACTGCCATACCCTGTCAACACCGTGGTGCATCCATCATCCTGAGTCACATCTGTTGTAGGGACACCACAAGCCACTGTCTTCCCAGCACGTGGCAATTCTGAAACTCTGCTAGTCTACTCCCAATTCTTCTCTCCCCGTGACCCCCAAACGTGTCACCAAGGTACCTCTCCAAACTGCAAGCCCCCAAGCCGTCGCCGTCCCACCCCTTCCCTGGCTCACTCCTGCCCCAGTAGAGGGTCCTTTGCCTCTCACCTCCCTGCCTCCCCCACCGGGCTCTGAGCTCGGCTAGGGCCGGGCCCAGTCTGCTCTGCCACTGAGTGCCCCATGCCAAGTCCAGAGCCGGACACAGGGCATTGGCTCAGCAAACACTGGCTAAATCGAAGAATAAATGAAGAAGCTCATTGCACATGGTGATGGATGGGTCAACCCTCCGACAGCAACGGCACAGCAACACAGCACAAACGGAAGAGGACATTACTGACTCGGGCCTTCAAAACGTTTTTCACTCGTGCCTTTTCGGTTCTGGCTGTTTTCTTCAGTCCAGACATGTGCGTTTATTTCCCTGGAGCTCGCGTCTCCCGGCTTCCCTGCTCTTCGGCTCTCTCGTGGTGACCAGAGTGCATCCGGACTGGACTGCACATGTATCACACACACGACCCTCCCGGGCTGGCCCGGCGTCCCTGGATAAGCAGGTCTACCCAGAGAACCCTAAAGGCAAGGCGAAACGCGCTTACCAGTAGTTCTCCTTAGAATGCCCCTGTTTCCTTTGCGTGGTCAGTGGTTTCTCGGGAGCTGCTTCGCTGTCACCTCCTCCGTGAAGACCTCCTGACCGGCCCTGTCACTATCTTCTATGAGAGCACTTGGTTCAGGCAGCCTATCCATCTGAGTCCATTCAGAAGAAGGGAAGCCATGCCAGGGGTGCGAGGTGTAATTCACATGGAACTGGTGACCGTGGCATTGGCTAGAAGAGCACACGGACATGGGGAGACCGCCCAGAGGCTGGCAGTGCCAGGAAGCCACACTCCCTGCTGGGCCAGAGGGTCCAACAATGGAGGTTGTCTCACCAGAGGTCAGCCTCCATCCCCGACATGGGCTCCGCAGGCGCTGGCACAGGGAGGGAGCCACGGCCGCTGCCAGCTGGTTTCCCGCGGCCCCTTCCCCACGGGCCCCCTCCTCAGAGGCCTCTGCCGGGCAGCGCAGGGGCCTCCCCCAGGACACGCCCCGTGAGCAGAGGGTGGGCAATGGGCCCGCACGAAAACGAGCGGACAAGAGCACACGTCATACTTTTGTGGTCATCCACACCCACGGACAGACTCCCTGGGGCAGAGTCTGTGGTCTTTCTGTCCCTGCGCCCGAGGGTACTGTCTTCCTGCGGACCTTTGTGGATACACCTTTTAAAAGAATGTGTTTATGAAGGAGTAAGTGTGAGCGTATTTTCAGATGATACAAAGGATCTTTCAGTCTCCTGGCACCTCCTTCGCACCTGCTCGCTAGCGACGACCTCTGCCCTCACCCACACCCTACCGCCCGCTTTCCCGCCTCGAATGCGTCCTTCCATGCGAGCAAAACTGGAATTGCGCTTATTCTAAATACTTGGCATGTGTTTCTGTTTGATTGCACGGGGCTTATTTTAATTTCTTTGTTACAGACAGAGGAACCACTGAGGACGCTGGCTCAAGCCGCTGAGGGGAAAGGGGTCAGGTGCTGATGGGACTGGGAGCTGGGTTCATAGACTGGGAAGAGGCAGCCGGCCGGGAGGCTGGACACCGGCGTGCTGCGCTGCACAGCGGTCCTTCTCTGATTCGCTCCATCCCCGCTCTCACTCCCTGGCCGGTGGGACCCACATGGAGTGGCTTCCTTCTCCTGCTCTGGCTTCCAGGCATCTACAGAGATTCTCATCTCAGTTTAGACTCTAAAAACCCTGTAGCTCCTAGAATCCCTGGTGTTGCAAAGGCACAGGGCCATGTGACATGAACCTGGCGTCCCTCGTGGAAGTTATGTGGAGGGATGAAGAGGTAGGGACAGTGCCCGGGAAGGAGCAGGGCGTCCTGGCAGCTTCTGACAAGCTCCCACTGCAGGTCTGAGTCAGAGACTCCGAGGATGTACAGACGGCTGGAGGGAGGGGGACGGGAGAAAGTCTAGGGCTGCCCCTCCTCTCCAGCCCAGGTGCGCATTAGCATATGAAAGCTCCCAGAAGACTAGGTCAGCTCAGCATTTGCCAAGTCTACTGAGCACAGGTTACCTTCTCCTCAGGAATGAATGTCTCCCCCAAACAGTCATGGCTCATAGCCCCCAACTCGGGGCCCAGGTTCCTCATACAGGCTCCTTCAGATGGGCAAAGAGGGTCTCCCCCTGCCCGTCAGGTGTATGTGCGTATTTAATGATCGTGTCCTGCCTGTTGAGTCAGGACGGACCAGCAATCGGGTTTAAGCCCTCCTGGTCCTGGGTCACAGTGTCTTCATCTCTAGGACGAGGCCCTAAGACGGACATCAGAAAATAGACACTCAGGAAGACAACAGACGCAGGACATCTAGCGAAGTACCTGAGAGCAGAAAGGCTTCAAGAAATGGGGGCTGGGCTCCTTCCATTGTCCTCACATCCCGGGAAGGAGACGTCTCAAAGGAGGAGCTGGCTGTGTTTTCTCTGTCTCTCCTCCTTCCCTCTCGGTGTACAGTAGATACACACCATCATTCCGAACGTCGTGTCCCTGGATCCGAGATCAGCTTCTCCATCCCGTTCCTTCCCTTTCTTCCGCTTTCCTTTCTCTGTATCTTCCTCTGGTGACCTCTCCTCCCCCTCCCGCCACCCTTCACCTATGACGCTCTCTCATTCTTGCTTGCTTCCTCCTTCCTAAGACAGAACCCCCGTTAAACTGCGAAGCATTTGTGACAGGAAAAAGAATGTCAGCCCATGGAGGTCGGTCCCCAGGGACTCTCGGCAGGAGCTGGGATGGGAACCTCGGTAGCAGAGGGCCAGTGGCAGACAGATGTGTGGTCGTGGGCATCCTGGAGACCCCCGGGGTGGCTCTAGGTGGCAGAGGAGCGGAAGAGGCATCTCTGGGTCCCTGTGACTTCGTATTCGGGGTCACTAGGATGCTCAGAACGTGCTGATCCCTGCGTCTTAGTGATCAGTCAATTACTAAGTACTCAGACCTTTTCTATGCAGTGTCTACCCTCTTTTTCTCCTCCTCCTCCTCCTGCTGTTCCTTCTGTTTAAAATAAAATAAAAAAAAACTAGATTTATTACTGGATTCCCCACTTAGCCCCTTCTTTTTTTTTATTGTATGCAGATTAGTTGTTTTTTGTTTTGTTTTTTTAAGAAAATCTATGAAGAACCTGCTATGTGCAAGGCACCATGCTTGCATGTGATAATATTTTTCTCTGGGCACCTCAGGGTACTTAGATAGTAACCTGACACCACAGAAATACATTTAAAGAACATTCCTGCTTCTGTAGAGCTTGTGTTTGCAGGAACAGAGGAATTACAAGAAGACAGCCACACAAAAAGCCATTTCTTATTGCAGAGAATTTAAAAATATGGGTCTTGATTTCCGAAATCATCTGTAAACATTGTTTCAATTCCCCACAACCACAGCGTGCTTACTTTTAAACCGTGTCCTGATGACAAACATTCCAGCCATACTCCACACAGCAAGCATTTCTGAGGACACCACGTTGTATCTGAGACAGGCTCGGTGCTCTCAGGAAAAATGAGTGAAACACACCAGAGTGTGATTCAGTGAGAACTGAGAGGCTGCTCCCGCCGCCTTGGATGCCCGTCTATGTCCCAAAGGTGAGCAGGAGTCCGCGGGGTACAAGAGGGGCCCAGGGTCTTGGCGGCAGGCAAAGAGCAAGGGCCAAGGGTTACATCACTGCGCTGACACCTTCGTTCCTCTGATCTGAGTTTATGTTGTTCCTGGGCACGTCCCTCCACGCCTACAGGTGGACTGCACACATCCCCCGCCCCGCCGAGGTCGAGTCGCCCCGTCTATGCAGAAGACGTAAAACCCATCGCGTGCATTTCTGCTCATCTCTCTGCCGTGAAGAGGGCACATCCCCATAAGAGCTGCCCTTGCGTCCTGGTTCCGGGACGGCAGCCCACCCACCTCTAACATGTGAGAAATAAATGCGTGTTGTTACAGCCTTTGAGATGGGGGGTGGGGGTGTTGTTAATGTGGCGAAACTGAATCATGCAAATCTTACTTCCTTTATCCTCCGTATCTCACGGGAAAATATTGTACAGTTCTAACACGTCTACACAGCATGATGCACTAAGCTTACTGCTAAAGCTATCACTTCTGTATTTGGTTGTTTTTTGAGGCTAAGTCAATGCCTCTGTTTCAACCATTTGCTTTTCCTTGTTGCTGTAAAAAGAAAAGGGGCCCAACGACTCTCCTGAAAAGGCCTGTCCTGCAGTCCCCTGCGGCACGACAGCTACGTGGTTTTCACAAGCGTCTGGGGCACAGTGACGAGACCGTGAGCAGAGACCACAGAGTTTGGGGAAACGCACTAACAAAGAGCTGAGCTCTGGGTCCAGTCAGTTCTGACACCGAAAATAAGAGACGGTGTCACTCAGGTCAGTGGCTCCTTGGGAAGGTGTCAAGGAGCCAGTCTCCGAGGCCCTTTTCTTTGATACAATTATTTTATTTTAGTTCAACTAAACATAGGAACACAGTGGACCCTGAGACGCAGAGGGTTTTTCATGGCTGGTTCATCAGAGCCCTGCAGTGTCGGGCTCAGTAGCAGGCCTGGACTCTGCATTTGCTGAATGAATGAGTGAGTGAGTGAGTGAGTGAGTGAGTGAATGAATGAATGAACGAATGAATGAGTGAGTGAGTGAATGAGTGAATGAATGAACGAATGAATGAGTGAGTGAGTGAATGAGTGAATGAATGACGAATGAATGAGTGAGTGAGTGAATGAGTGAATGAATGAACGAATGAATGAGTGAGTGAGTGAATGAATGAATGAATAAATGAGTGAGTGAGTGAATGAATGAACGAATGAATGAGTGAGTGAGTGAATGAGTGAATGAATGAACGAATGAATGAGTGAGTGAGTGAATGAGTGAATGAATGACGAATGAATGAGTGAGTGAGTGAATGAACGAGTGAGTGAATGAATAAGTGAACTAGTAAATGAGAGAATGTGTGAGTGAGTGAGAGAATGAATAAATGAATGAGTGCGTGAATGAATGAGTGAATGAATAAGTGAAGAGTGAATGAATAAGTGAATGATGAATGAATAAGTGAATTAGTGAATGAGCGAATATGTGAGTGAGTGAGGGAATGAGTGAGAGCATGAATGAGTGAATTAGTGCATGAATGAGTGAGTGAGCGAATGAATGAAACATACTGAACGTTACGGTGAAGACAGTGACAGGCGTGCAGCGATCTAAAAGCCCACAGAACAGCCATCTAATCAGCCCAGACTCAGAAAGGGCTTCTCACTTCTCCAAATGGTTGCTCCTCTGTCAGGAGTCTTTTCAGAGTAACATCTGAGAAGCAGCTATGTGGGGATTACACAATATCAGTCAGGTGAGATGCGTCCCCTTAAGCACCATATAAAACTGGTTTAAGAAACTTAAGAGGAGCAGAAGGGCCATGAAGCCCATGCGCCCATAAATTGGAAATGATGGAGAAAACAGACCTCTTCCCAGGGCTGCTCCGGAGACATCCCAAGAGATAGAAATGTAAAACGAGAAAAGTTGTGTTGTTGTTTTTTAAGTCTGGGTGCGAGGCTTGATCTCTCTGTGCCGAATAGGGAGGCAGCACTACTCTGTTAATAAACTGTGCGTGGGGGTTTTTAAGGGGCTGTGGAAGGGTCTCAGGCCAGTCGAGACATTTAGGATAAGAGATGAACTCCTAGCCAGTGGTTTCAAGTGCCATTATGTGACCATTTCTCTATTTATAATTCATTCAAACTTATATAGCATATTACATTTAATTAATTGAGTGTTTATGCGTTAAAGAGTTATTTGCTTGTGACTATAGTGAAACTTCCAGGATTTATGACAGGAACATTTTAAACGGCCACATGTGTTTCCCTCGGATCTGTATGGCTTCATTCATTATAATTTTTCCTGATGTTTTGCCTACCATATTATTAACTTCCCCAAAGCAATGAAACACCAGCTTGTCTTCTCGTGGCAGAGAAATGAGAAGAATAATTATGAACGTGGAAATCCCAGGGAAAACACGCTCCTATTGAGAGAGGCTAGTGGTCCAAGAAGGAGTTCCCTGGATTTATGGAGGCCATGAAAAAAAAACCAGCAAACACACAGGAAAACAGACACATGTTGTCATCGGCGTCTTGGACGCCGCTCCACATGCGGGGAGAGAAAGCTTCCGTGTACGTATATGATGCTGGACGAGAATTCATTTCTACTATAAGTTATAAAGTCTGCATAACTCACCGAAGTTTCAAGCGTGTGCCACGCATACGTATGTGATGGCTGCAAAGTGTTCGTTTCTAAACGTAAGGGTTGGTAAGCACAGGGTTTGATTTGCAGCTGACTCTGGGAGGGGAAGCAGAGATGTGTTCCTCTCAACTCCTGGAGACTTGAGACCTTCGGATGAGGGGGACAAGGACAGGGTAAGGCAGTGGGTGCCTGTGGGTGCAAAGACATGGAGTAGTCTGGGAAGTCCATTGTAGCCAGGCCGTACATCAGCGGTCAGGTCACAAAGCGCTGGGGCTCACGGGACCACCAAGGTCACTCGTGTTTATTGTTCAACCAGGTGTCTGAGGACCATCAGGCCGGGAGGCAGAGGACAGTGGGACCAGGGCGGGGTGGCAGGGCGTGTGGACCGGCTGGGCTGAGAGGCAGCCCCGTTGTGTGAGCTGGTGTCTGTATTAGGACGTCCCACAGTCCCCACGGTCATTTCTCACAACACGGCCTCAGCACCCTCACCCTCTGGGTGGCCTCTCACAGAAGGCAGAAATGAAACCCTCGATGTACCTTCTTCCTTCAGAAACGCTCCCTGCCTTTCTGCTCTGGTTGCTGTGCTTTCCTCGCCCGTTCTGATACTTCGCCCCTGTTTACACGACTCTTCACCTGGTCACTGGCTCCAAAGGTATGGTCGCTAAGAAAAAGGCTGGGCTGGAAAGCAATTCCCAGTCGCAATTCTCCCCCCTAAAATCTGCGCTCCACGATTGGAAGTTATTTTGATGTGTGTAAACGTGGAAAAAGAGGGGAAATTTCCACCGTGAAGGTAGCTAGCCCCGGGTAGGCAGCTTGGGTGATGAGGCTGGGACAGTGCATGTTTTTAAACAACGTATCGATCGTGTGACACGCATCATCAAAACTTGGTCAGTCTCAAGGCAAGACTTGGGGGTTGCAGGCACTGCCGATTTTCAGTGCTTTATCTTCCGACTCTTTTACAATCATTTTCATTATAAAAAAGACCTTTTTAGATATGACCCTAATTCACCTTTTACAATCACCTAATAGCTGGAACCGGTGGCAACTCCTATGCTAAAGTGCACTCCACGTTCATTATCAAAACTAACAGTGCTGCCCTGGCCGGTGTGGCTCAGCGGTTAGAGCGTCGGCCTGCGGTCCAGAGAGACCCGGGTTCGGTTCCCGCTAAGGGCATGTACTTCAGTTGCAGTTTGTCCCCGGCCCTGGCTGGTCGTGCGGGTGGCAGCCACTTGATGTGTCACTTTCATGTCGATGTTTCTCTCTCTCTCTCTCTTCCTCTCTCTCCCTCCCACTCTATCTGAACAAAAAAACAAAAAAACAAACAAAAAAAAAACTAACAGTGCCACGGAGGCAGAGGGTGGGGCGGCAGCCGACCTCACGGCGGTGCTGGGACAGGAGATCCCGAGGACGAGTGGCAACATTCATCAAGGGGGAGAAAAAGCCTCTTCTTCTAAACGCGATTATTCTCCGATTTTGAGAAACAGCAGCACGCTGCAGGATCCCTCCCCCCCAGAAACTGGGAATTTTTCTAAAATTTTATATTAAGTAATCAACTTCACATACTCAAATGCAGATTCTTATCCATGGGATAAACATTATATTTTAGAGATTGAAATAGGTTACCTGCAATCAAGTATTAGTATATTATAAAATTAAGAGTTTGAAATGTGATAGCTTGCCTTGAAAATTTCGTGCAAGAATCAGTCCAGTGGTAAGGCTGAAGATCACCGGACACCATGTCCCCACTCCTCAGAAAGCAGGGGTCTAGTGAAGGCTCCCTGGTGCAGGCGGCCGATACGATGCCCCCAGGGATGCTGGTCTCCTGGTATTCATCCTCCTGTGCTATCTTTTGTGTGTGGGCTGCATCCAGCGACAGGCTTCTATCCAATAGCACATGGCGAGAGGGATGGGATGTCACCTCCCAGATTAGGACACAGAAGGACCATACCTCCCAACTTGCTCCCCTCTTTTGTGACTTTCATGTTCTTTCTCTCTCTCCTCCTCCTCTTCCCCTCCCTCCCTCTCTTTCTGCCTTAGAGCCCTCACTCTGGAGGATGTAAATGGCCGTGATGTGAGGACCATTATAGAGCCATGTGACAAGGAACCGATGTCGCTGGCTGACAGCCATAAAGACCTACAAACAGGTGCGTGAGGTTGGAAGCAAAGCCTCTGATCCTCTGCCTGTCAAGCCCCGAGCAGACTGCAGCGCCAGCCCGCCTCTGGACTGCTCCTGTGAGGAGCCCTGAGCCAGCCGAGCGAGCCCAATCCACACACCCACAGAAGCCGTGAGAAAATGAGCGCCCTTTGAAGCTGCTAAATGTGGGGGTAATCTGTTCTATAACAACACACCCATAATATAAAGATCTTCTGCCACTAGGATCATTTCTCCATGCGTCATTGCTAAGTACGCTCTAAATCTCCGTTTCAACACATCGCTGATAAAGAACAACTGGAAACCCAAGATCACAAGTCACCTCACCATGACTCATTGGCAAAACCTCCCTCATAGGTGTGTGACATCAATAAACCTCCATATTCTTCACGCAGTCATTATCTTCTAACACACTACGTATAAAATTGACTTCCTGTGTTTATTCTTTATTTTCCTTCTGTCCCATTAGACTGTACGCTCCACCAGGTCAAGGGTTTCATCTTTTCTTTTTTTCCCACTCATTGAATCCAAGAGTTAAACCCAGTGCTGGGCTCACAGGAATTGCCCAATAAATGTTTCACGAATAAATGCATTCGACATGGTTCAATGTCAAATCCAGTCTCCAACCACAAGCCATAAACCACGCTGTTCCCCAATCACACCTTCCAGCATCTGAAACTCCCCAGGCCGTTAGTTCCACCGGGAGAGCTCTGTGTCCTCGGTTACCTACCCCAGAAACACTGTGAGACAAGAATGTGTGTGTGAGCAAGTCTTTTTTTTTTTAATTTCTTTTTTCTTTATTGGTTTCAGAGAGAGAGGAAGGGAGAGGGAGAGAGAGATAGAAACATGGATGAGAGAGAACATCGATTGGCCGCCTCCTGCACGCCCCCCACTGGGGATCGGGCCCACAACCTGGGCATGTGCCCTGACCAGGAATCAGACAGGCGACCTCTTGGTGCATGGTCGACGCTCAACCACTGAGCCACACTGGCTGGACTTGAGCAAGTCTTTCAGGAAGTGTGCCCAAGAGAAACCAGTGAGAGTGGGGAGGTATGGCGGTGAAGAAGAAGCCCAGACAACCGTGTGGTTTCAGGCAAAGTCTCCGGGAGAGTAACTTCAGCATGGGAAGCTCTTCCGTGCAAATGATGCCTCCACGTTTGTCCCGATCCTAGACAGAGGGTTGAGCTCTCAGACTCCCATACTAGGAAGTCACTGACTAAGGGCGGCCCCAGGGATGTGAGCTCCCAGGTGCTCCCAGCTGGCTGCAGTGTGGGGAGAGCTAGGGCAGGCCTCCAAAGAGGAACCACAGGCAGAGGCTGTGGGGGTATACGAGCATGGAAGAAGGGTGAGAGGAGCAAAGAGCCAGTCATGGGGCTCCAAGGAGATCTGGGCAAAGCCCCTCTAGTCCCTTCGACCCCCATATTTCTCCCAGTTGATTTTATTGAAGTCCTACCCATCCTTTAAATAATTCTTTCTCTGCTCGCTACACTAGAACCACACATACTGTCTTGTCAGTTCTCATTCACTCTCCCTTTCCTTCCCTAGATCATAAACGTCCTAAAAACAGAGATGGCATGTTATACGTATCTGTGCCTCCTACACTGTGTTGTAAATATTCCCAACACCATTGACTACCTCTAGACTAAAAATTCCATGGATGCGAGAATCAGTGGTTTTCATCACCGTATAGTCAACAACTCTGACAGTGCCTGGTGTGTAGCATGCACTGAGATAACGTTTGCAGAATGAACATACAAAGAGCGTGGCAGGCTACGAAGTACTTTCCTATGTGTTCTTCCGTGTGTTCTCAGAGAATACAGAGAGGTACACGGCCTAGTGGTGTCCACCTCATTTTTCAGAAAGAAAGGCGTAGTGATAAGGATTTCCCAGCGACCTGCTGGGAAATGAATTATCAGGTGCTAAGTTATGCCTCAGAACGAAATCTGATTCCGAATCCAACGTGTTTGCCCCTAAGCCGTACCACTTGATGGATGAACAGCGTAGGAGCATACTTGGAGATTGAGGTCAGTCAACAGACACAAGATGTCCTCGATATTTCCACAAACCTACCTCAAGGTGATTTACTCAAAGTAAGGTCATAAAAGGCACCCTTAATTGAGCACATAAAAGTCAATCGATGAATGTTTGATCTGATTAAATTGAGTCATAAATAAAGTGGAATGGAAATGTTTGGCTTCCATTTAAATAGATTGAGATCATTGAAGTGACGCTGAACTTTATGGTGTCCTGTACCCCGATTCCCCACAGTGGTGTCTGAATTTGGGGTGGAGAGGAGAAGTGGAGAGGGAGGCTGGTGACTATAAACTGCTGACTTCGATTCATTAAGATGTGTCAAGAAACCCGTAGACAGGGGAGACCTCCAGAACCCCGCTTGTAAATTCATCTCAAACCACAGAGGCCTGCCGTTCTGTGCTCCGTTTACTCAAACATCACAGCTCCTCGCACCCCTAACAGATCAGCCATCTTCCTCCCTGTTCTGTCCTCAGGCATCACGGAGGCACGCATTCGGACAGGCTAGTTTATACTAAGCTGGGAAGGACTGACAGAAACTCTGAAAGCACAGATGCTGTCTGTGCCGTACCTGTATCCCTGACCAGGATGTGCCCACAGGGACCTACGACACACGTCAGTGACCCTCCACCTCAGTGCCTGGCCCGAGCATGACACACAGGGGGAGAAAGGACCCGTGGTCCTGGGCGTGGCTGTCAACCAGTGACGGACGGAGTGAGAGGATAATTAGCCTCACTTCCTTGCCCTCCTGATGGGACAGCTCTGGAGTATATTTGACTTTTCTTCCCAGAGTTCCGCAAGGAGCTCGAGCTGGGTGGCCTGTAGCAGTCACCTTGCCAGCAGCCTACCTCTCTTGTCTTCCCTGTCCCCTCCCCACCCCCACACCAGGGTTCCCAGAGGCATCTCCAGAACACACTACTCAAATTCTGATCTCAGGGACTGCTTCTAGGAGGACCCCAACCTAGCTTCTGGTACTCCACTCAGGGGCATTTATGTGTTTAAAGCACATAGCCCGGCGGACAGCCCAAAGGGATACCAGGAATGAGGGAATGTTCATAAGATGATAGTAGGCGGGTAAATACAGAGCCACAAGGAACCTCCCAGGGGCGCCTCTGAGCGGCCGCATCACCTGCCCACATAGCAAGCAGGTTGGCACGGGGGAAGGGCGCTGGGCCGGGCGTCGGAAACCTGGATTCTCACGTCGCTGCCACCGCGGCACAGCTCAGCCTTGTCATCCGCTCTGCTCTCTCTGGTCTTCAGTTCTTCTCATCTGGAAACTTACGGCATTGGATTATTGGATCCCGAGGGCCCTTCTGGGCTCCCGATGCCCATGAATCCGTGGACGAGGATGAAGTGCATGGCGCCTCTTTAAAGGTGTGTTTCACAAGTAATTAATAAACAAGCGAGCTTTTCACACAGCGCCGGCTCTAAGAGGGACTGTTTAATTAGGCACACGAGACGTTCCCATCTGTCTAGACAGGCTTCTCTTTTTCCCCAGGACACGCTTGTCCACGCTTGCTCTGACACTGTGACAAGGTGTCCTTTGGCTGCAGACAGCAATTTTGCTGTGCGATAATGCCACAGAGTCAAACTGTCTTTGGTTATAACGCTGTTTGTCTTTCCAAGTGAAACTCACTGTGGAGGGTCACCCAAGAAATAGCCAAGAGAGACAGTTTGTTCAACGGGAGTCACCAAAAAGTAGCTTCTGGCATAGGCCTGGTGCCTGCCTGTCCATCACGATCAGTGGGCTTGTACGTTACTGCCCCTTTCCCCATCCTTGTCCTTGGGGAATAAAATCAACGTTAAAAGCAATCTTCCGAGTCATTTAATTGACACCCTTCCACCTCGCCAAACCCAGCAACCCCCATTTCTGGTTCCTTGACACTCAGACGGGAGCGTGTGACAACCCTGGCAAACAGCTGTGGGCCCCTCGTCTCCCAAGCGCAGTGGGCTTTCGATCCGCGGGCACACTGCTGGCAGACCTCAGCCGGTCTGCGGATTGCAGAAGAAAGACATGGAATTGCCGTCAGGAGATGAACTGTCCAAGTGCAGCCCGTTGACTAGACAAGCAAGCACAACTCAGCAGATGTGATGAGACATTGCACTTTTGTCTCTCCTGGCCATTTGTCAAGTTTGTTAGGAGGGGACGGTGAAGAACCGTCAGAAAGTAGCTTTTTATCTCACTCACATAGTTCTACGGCCATACTAAGTCACGAAACACAATCCCAATTTACTTCTTGAAAGTGTCTGCAGAAGGCGCTATTCCCACTTCAATCTTCATTCAAGGTTGGCCTTCTCCCGCCACGCCCCACGTAAGGCGAGGTGGGCTGCTGTCCTTCCAGAAGGGCATGTTCGGCTTCTGTCCCTTTCTCTTCCAGTTCCTACTCCGCTCAGTTGCTGCTGCCCCACACCTCATAAAAGTCGAAGAGGATGGCCTACCAGGGAGAAGAGGAACAGAGAGGCCAGTTTGGATGGAGTGGGGGCCCCATGCTCTCTGGACCTGGCAAACGGACGGCAGTAACTCTTTCCTGTGGACGCTTTGGACGTTGTTTGGAAGCTTCTCGGTTGGCCCCTCCAACTACAACTTGTCGGCCACGGGCAATGTCTCTCCTTCAGCTGCTGTCCCCCTGACCCTCATCCTCAGCGACGAGGTCCACATCCTTTGTGGATGTGAGTTGGATGCACTTCCGAGCAGCCATCCCAGGCAGGACTTGAAATGGCCCCAGGCCGGCTCTGTCACCACCCGGGCTGTGAGACATGCTGTTGTTCCTCTCGAACGAGGGGAAGAAAACTTTATCATGTCTCATACAGTTATCCACGTAAAAAGATAGTCCGGCATGTGGGAAAGTATACTAAATAGTCAGGATGAAGTAATTGTTACGGGACTACCCTCCTACCATAAACTTCTAAAACTCGAAGTGCATGAAATAGCTCAGACACTGCGCGGCAGTCAGTAGAGAGCTGTGCTGCTGGGGGGGGGGGGGGGGGGGACGCAGGTGAGCAATGGTCCCGGGCGCACACTAGCGTCCTGGGGCGAGTTTCTGGCTGCACTGCAGACAGGCAGAGCCCAAGCAGAGCGTGGTCATGCTGAGCAGAGAAGGCAGAGATGGAGCAGAGATAAGTGGAAGGAGATCCAAAATGTCCTGAGGGATCTTCTGAGTCCCAGGCCGGTCACCAGGCTGCTTACGAAAGGCAGTCTTGGAAGGCTTGGCGTGTTGGTCTCCTAGGGCTGCTGTCACAGGGCTCCTGTAAAAGGAGAAGTAAATAGAAACCCGACACCAAAACAATGAAATTCTAACATCGGAAGTGAAAAAATCAATAGAATGGTTTAATGACCAATGTGATACTTCCAGAGAAAACAGCAGTGACTCAAAGACAGGGCAATAGAAACAATTTAGAGTGAAGAACGAAAAAGAAAAGCCTGAAAAAATGAGCAGAGCCTTAGTGGGACAATGTCAAGTGGCCTAAGAAAGGTATAACTGGAGCGCCCCCGTGAACACACACACACACACACACACACAGAAACGGTAGCTACATGGGTAAGTATAAAATATTTGTGTTCTTGTTTAACAGATTTAAAAATAATTGACTCAAAAGAAAAATAATATATGTACAAGTAAAATGTGTAGAAAAATAGCACAAAGGATAGGAAGGACAAATGGAAATATATTTTTGTAAAGATCTTATGTGAAGAAAGAATGCTAATTCATAGCAGACAAAAAGAAAACAAATATCAAAGTGATATATAAAATAAACCAATATCAGTAAGGATGTAAATGAACTAAAACCACCAATCAATGGCAGAAATTGCCAGACTGAATTAAAAACAGAAAGCAAGATACAACCATATGCTGTATATTTTTAGATGCACTTACATTGAAAGACAAGCTACATTAAAGATAAAGAGTAAAGAAACACATAACATGCCAACACTAATCATAGAACAGCTCAATGTCTATATTAACAACAGGCAAAGTAGACTTTAGAACACAGAGCATTATCAGAAATAAAGGGAGACATTTAAAAATGATAGCATGAAGCGAAATAAGCCAATCAGAGAAAGACAAATATCACATGATCTCACTTATTTGTGGAATATAATGAACAAAATAAGCTGATGAACAAAATACCCAGACATAGACTGACAAACCTCAGAACAGGAGGGCAGAGGGGAGGAAAGAAATAAACCAAAGAACTTATATGCATATAGACATAACCAATGGACACAGACAACAACACTGTGAGTGGGGGGTTGGGATCGGGAGGAGGGTGGCAATGGAGGGAAATGGAGAAACATCTGTAACAAAAATAAATTAATTAATAAACAATAAAAATGATAGCATGGACATTTCATCAAGAAGAAACAGCAATACTAAATACATATTTACCAAATAAGAAAGCTTTATAACACATAAAGCAAATACTAAAACACTACAGGAATAGATAAACACAAAATAATAGCTGGAGATCACAACACTACTGTGTCAGTATTTGGTGAAAAAAGCAGACAAATATTTAGGGATTATATAGAAAATGTGAACAGCATTATTAACCCAAATGGGTGTCATTGGTTATTTACAAAACATTACAACCATCAATTTTAGAATACACATTATGTTCACTTGTCAATGGAATACTCACCAAGATGGAACATTTATGAGGACATTAAAAAATTTCAGTAAACTTGAATGGATTGAAATCATACAGACCATATGCTCTAAATGCTACAGAATTAATACAATATACAGAGGATGCATTATAGATTTGTACACTTCAAACCTATATAATTTTATTAACCAATGTCACCCCAATAAATTCAATTAAAATTTTTTTAAATAAATATGGCAGAATTAAAATTAAAAATTAATACCAAAATATATTTGGAAAATCTCTAAATACTTGAAAATTAAGCAACACACTGCAAATTAACCGAGGTCAAAGAAGAAATAGCAAGCTATATTAGAAAATACCTTGAACTGAAAGATGATTAAGACATATCTAAACATGCACTGGGATGTAACAAAATTAATATTTAAGGGAAATTTTATAGCTCCATATGCTTATATTAGAAAAGAATAAAGGTTGAAAGTAAATGATCTAAGCTTCCTCCATAGAAGCTAGAAAAAAAGAGGACATTAAATCAGAAGTCAGTAGGATGAAGAAATAAAATAAATGTAATAGAAACCAATAAAATAGACAATAAACAAGAATAAAGGAAATCAATAAAACCAAAATTTAGTTGTTTGAAAAGATCAATAATATTGATAAATCTTTACCTAAACTAATTAAGAAAAAAAGAGAAAAACACAAATTAGTATCAGAAATGAAAGACAGAATAACACCATAGGTCCTACAGACCCAAGAAAAGTAGGAAATGTAAGTAGTCTATATATTAATGAAATTGAATTAGTAAATAAAAAGCATACAACAAAGAAAGCCCCAGAGCCAGACAGTGCATCCTTGTTTTATGAGCCCAGCATAACCATGATCCCCAAACCGCTCAAAGACATTGAAAGAAAATTAATGACCAATATTGCACATGACTATACATATATTTTTTATATACTAGCCATTTAAATCCAGCAATATATTCAAAGGACAATATATCATGATTAAGAAGAATTCATCAAGGTTGGTTTAAAAATCCAATCAATGTCAAGCTTTTCACTTAGGAATGGGAACAAGGCCAGTGATATACTCCTACTTATATAATCAATTAGGTTTTTTTTTTCTTATCTTTGATACAAATTTTTATTAAATTTATTGGGGTGACATTGGTTAATAAGATCATATAGGTTTCAAGTGTACATTTCTATGCTACAGATCTGTGTATTGTCAATTAGGTTTTAACAAAATAGACAAAGCTAGTCAATGAGGTAAGAAAGTTTTCAATAACTTGTGCTAGAATAACTAGATACGCGGGGAAATATGTAAACCCTTACCTCACACCATACACAAAAATAATTCAAAATAGATTATAAACCTAAAGGTAGAGAAAGGCACACTATGAAGTCCAAAAACTATCTTCATAGCCTCAGTGAAGGCAAAGATGTTTTGGGCAGAACTCTGAAAGTGTCATTCATAATAGAAAAAAATTTTTTGATAAATTGGACTTCATCAAAATTGGACTTCAATTCATTAAAAGACATCATTAAGAAAATGACTCACCAAGTCACACAATGAAAGAAAATATCTTCAGTATAAATCAGACAAAGAGTTGTATCCAGAATATATTAAGAATACCTAAAACTCAACAATAAAAAGTCAAGTAACCTATTTAGAAATAACAGGGTTGGGTGGAAAACAAACTACTTGAGTGGAAATAATCTCAAAGGAAGGTAGATGAAAGGCCAAAAAGGACATGACAAAATGTTCATCACTGACCATCGAAAATGGAAATTAAAACCATCTGGAGATACCACTACACGTCCGCTGAAATTTGGAAAACTGAAGTGTTGATGAGGATAAGAAGCAACTGGAATTCTCATACATTGTTGGTGAGCATGTAAAATGGTACAACTGCTTTAGAAAACGGTTTGGCAGTTTCTTATAAAATTAAACATACCCCTACCGATGGTCCATGAATTCCGCTTACCTGTATTTACCTAAGAGTAAACTTAGGTTCTATGTCCACAAAAATATCTTCCCAAGAATGTTCACAGTTCTTTATTCACAAAAGATAAAAACTCAGGGGGAAAAAAAAAAAGAAAGAAAGAAACACAAATAACTCAACAGAAAAATAAACAAATTCCCGAATACCCATTGAATAAACAAATATCAGTGTATTGATATGATGGGGCACTACTGAGTAAGAGGAGAAGCAAACTACTGACACCGGCAACACTATGGGATGACTCTCCAAACGTTGTGCTGAGTGAAATACGAAAGGGCACATCTGTAGGGCTCCATTCACGTGAGGTTCTAGGCAATGCTAAGCCAACAGTGAAAGAAGAAATCCAAACAGCGGCTGGGTCAGAGAAGGATGAGAAACTGGCTACCGTGGGCACGAAGGAACTTCTAGAGGATGGAAGTGCTCTGTACCTTATAGGGATGCGACCTACAGATGGTATGCATTTGTCAAAACGGACTCAACTGTACACTTAAAATCTTTATGTTCCTTTGAATATGTTATACCTCAATAAAATAGAACATCTTAGTAATAAAATAAAATAAAGTGCTAGAGTAATGCAAGTGTTGTCATAGAAACGGTTGATGGACCAGGCTGGTATGGCTCAGTGGTTGAGCGTCGACCCATGCACCAAGAGGTTGCAGGTTCGATTCCCGGTCAGGGCACATGCCCAGGTTGTGGACCTGATCCCCAATGGGAGGCATGCAGGAGGTGGCAAGTCAATGTTCTCTCTCATTGATATCCCCATCTCTGTCCCTCTTTCTTCCTCTCTCTGTAAAATCAATAAAGAAAAAAAAAAAAGAAATGATTGGTGGAAGCAACAATAGCTCTAGAACTTGGGTGGGTGAGTCAAGCGAGTTGGGAGAGAAGAATGAGATCTAGGTCTTGTATTAATTAGCAGGAGATCTCGTAAGGCACAGGAAACAAATCCCTAGTGGGGGATGGCTGTTCGGGGCCCAAAATGTCTTGGTGTGACTCAAGTTCACAATGCATGAGAGTCAAGGTGGCTAATAAACAGCTTGCAAGCTGAAGCCACCCTGCCCAAGCTCAGAGGGAAAGATTGCTTCCTTCACATGGTGGCCGTCAGGACAGCATGCCCTAATATCTGTGAAATGCTGAGAAACATGTCCGGTGCATAGTGAGCACTCACTACACAAGGACTGTCATTACTTATATTTTTCTGAAGAAAAAGAACTTTGACTGTGGGTCCTGAGGGAGGAGAGGAAGGGAGGAGTGGAGGACAATGGAGAGATGGAAAGCTCTCACCACCTGTGCTTCATAAGAAATATCTATTTCATCTTTGTCCACGGTTTCTGGCTCACAGCTCCCTAAACCCTTGGAATTTCCTAAGGGATGAGAGCCACAGAGTGGCCTTTGTTATGTTAATGATGTGACTTTTGGACCCCACCTAAGTATGGGGGCTGGTTGCCAAAAGAAACAACCCTGTGATTAAAGGGTTGGAACTTTTAATCCAACCCCCTGACCCCCAGAGAGAGGAGAGGGGCTGGAGGTTGAATCAATTGCCAATAGGCAATGATTTAATCAAGCACGCCTCTGTAATAAAGCCTCCATAAAAACCCAGAGGACAAGGTTCGAAGAGCTCCCAGGCTGTTGAGCACATGGAGATTTGGAGAAAGTTGTGCTTGGACTGAGCGTAGACGCTCTGTGGCCCTTCCTAGCCCTGTGCATCTCTTCCATTTGGCTAGTCCATTTCGCTGTTAATATCCTTTTACAATAAACCAGTAATCTAGGAAGTAGTATGTGTCCTGAATTCTATGAGCTACTCTAATGAATTAATTAAATAATTAAACCCAAGGAACAAGGGGGTCCTGGGAACCTCTGATTTATAGCCAGATGGTCAGAAGGACAGGTGGTAACCTGGATTTATGTCTGGTATCTGAGATCCAAGAAGGGGTTTGTGGGAGCTTCCAATGTGTAGCTGGTGGGTCAGAAATGCGGGTAACAGCCTGGGCTTTCTACTAGCATCTGAAATGGCGGGGGGGGGGAGCAGTCTTACAGGACTGAGCCTTCAGCCTGTGGAATGTGATGCTATCTCTGGGTGGACAGTGTCGGAGTTGAGTTGAATTGTGGAACACCTGGCGGGTGTCCCAAGAATTGCTTAGTGGTGTGAAGTGGGGGCTTCGTCTCTCTCCCTCCACACATTGAAATTAGGTGATCAGAATACAACAGAATTGCTCATTTGCTGATTAACTCAGTGAACTGAATCAGACCACCTATGAAAAAGGCAACCAAAGCCAGAAAGCTAAGAAGTTGTTTCGGGGGACTTTATGAGATCTCAAGGTGATGTTCCAGGGTCCAGGTGGTGAAGCAGGACCCAGAGTTAGGGAGAGGTCATTCTCATCTTGCAGAGTTGCCACCAACAGAGTTCTATGCAGTGCAGAAACTAGGGCATTGGCCCAGCTGTAACTAATGAAGATGACATTGATCGCCATGGATGGGGGGTGGGGGACCAATTTCATCAGCCCATTAAATATTAGCATATCTATCCCCTTTGGACATCACTATTCCTTCATACTCTGACGAGCACTGTGAACATTTTGAGAAATGCATAATGAAGCAGGAAAAGCGTGGGCATCAGGGTCAGACAGACCCGAATTCCAATAACCTCCGAGATGACACTTATTACCTATGGCACTTTCAGCAAATTACTCAACCTCTCTGAGCTTTGTTGTTGGTTTTTATCAGTGAAAATAATATCACACAGCTATACCGCTTGTTAAGTGCAGTATAATATATAAACTATGTTCTATATGGCATGTTCTAATGAAGTAACCCTCGTGATACCCTATGAGGTAGGTACTGCTTTGGTCTCCATTTTGCAGTTTAAGCATCTCAGTCACAGAATTACATCATTTGCCCATGGTCACAAAGCCAGTAAATGGTAGAGCTCACTTACCTAAATAATCAGAACCCGGATTTGTGCCCAAATCTCAGGATATGAATGTTGTGTAGCTCTTACTGGGTTTTAGTGAGGGTCACGTCGGCTCAAGTAAGCAATGGGTGGGATGCATGGTGGGTGCCTGATGCTCGGCTGGGATAGGGAGAAGGTGCTTTTTCCTATTCTGAACCTCTCTTTCCACAGAGGAGGAAACCAGTCAACATAGCGTTGTTCTTGGTCTCACTACATCCCTCACGCACTACATCCTTGCAGAAGAGGAAAGACATATCCAATGGGTGAGTTTCAGAGAAAATAAAGGGAGGCAGGCCCAGACCAGTTCCTCTTCTCTCCTTCCGATTGGAAGCAAGTTGTCCATAGCATACATTTATTGACTTCTGTTGTCCCCTACTCGAATCGCTTGACGCTATTTGCTTTGCTCTTTCATCCCATTTCTCAGCCAGACAGAGAAGCCAGAGCAGGGAAGGGGAGTAGTATTTATTGCTCCTCCCCATCTCCCAAACTCCCATACTCCCTTCCCAGCTCTCATTCTTCTGTAGTGGGCTCTGAGATTCCTTCTGGATTACACACCCCAGCCCAAATTTCTTTAAATGTTTAGAAGCCAAAAGATGGCTTCTAGGTAAACAAAGGTCACTTCATTTAAAGGTAACTTGCTTGAAGGCTATGTCTTGTTTTCTGAGTCATTTCTTTCAAACGTTCTTACCCAATTAATTATAATATTCCTCCAGGAATCAGCTAAGCCAGAATTGCCTCTGCCTAGCCTGCCCTGGCCAACATACACACTTCATTGCAGAGAGAGGAAACTGTCCAAGGCACCATGAGTTTAGAGGAGCTGGTACCAAGATGATTCAAGCAGAGAGATATTTAAGACAGACTCAGCTTCACAGGGCCTTTCTGAGCTCACGCCACTCAAACCTGAGCAAGGCAGGTTCTAACTCATGCTGCCAGCTGAGAGTCTCACACAACGCTGTTGCACTCTGTCCTTCCCACCCTGAGAACATATCCAGCTCTGGAAATAAAAACTCCAGACCCCTGATTTGAGCTGCTGATGTTTGAAATGTTCTCCCACCCCGGTCTTGCTCTGCCAAATCCAGTGAAATATTTCCACCACTGTCCCGAGGCCATTACGGAAAATAGGGTAGGTCAGATTAACACACAGAGACATATAATCTCCTTAATGGAGCTGAATTTGGAAATAGAAAAGTACTGCGATGCAACCAGAAGAACTCTGTCCAGAAAAAGATTCAGACTGGGAAAATAAACTGTATGCATACTCAGCATGGCCCCTGGATCGAACTTCCCTTATTCATTTCTTCATTCATTTATTCCACAAATATTTACTGTGTGCCAAGGAGGGTAGTGAGTATCAAGAATATACCATTCTTTCTCCCAAAGAGTTTCTAGAATAGAGGGTGGACAAATAAGTAAATCAGTGAGTATATATGACTATATAATAAATCCTGTAGCACATGATAGAAAAGAGTGGGCAAAGTGTGCTGGGAATGGAAAGGCGGCATCTAACCCAGACCTCAAGCTAAGAAAATGATTTTCTGGTGAGAAGACATTTGAGTTAAACATTAAGAATACCCAGCGATTTACCAGTCAAAGATGGAGAGAAGGAGGTTCCTGTTTGAGTCAATAACATGTACAAGGTACGGAGGCATTAAATGACAAGGCATTCGGTGACATTTGAGGAACTGCAATGAAATTTCATGACTAGAGAGAACTGTACGCATTACATTGGGCATGGTTTAATATCCAAAATGCAATATTAAGTAGTTTGGAAAGATACAGAAAAAAACGAAGATTTAGTGATTGATCTAAATAAGGCTATTATTTTGTTGGGACAAATAATTACCATTCACAGAATAATACCAAGAAACATAAAGAAAAGGAGAACAGGAGAACCACTCCTAATTGAAACTTGAATTATCAGAATACTTGGGAAAATCGAATAATTTTATTAACTGAGATTTTTCCAGTGAAATAATTGCCCATTTTTAGCAATATTCTTGAAACTCCTTAAAAATTGATACAATCTCTATCTTAAGTTTATAAATCTTTGGCCAGTGCCTCCCATTGACTGAACACAGCTGGAAGGTGAGCAGGCCTGGAAAATTAGTGTTCAGGAAAAACTGAATAACGGACATGAGAACGAACTGGCAAGTGACAAGCATAAAACCAGTGACGTGGGCGATATTGTAAGCCTCATAACACCGAGGATAAAATAACCTTTCCAAGAACACAAGACTTGAACTCCAGAGCCCAAGTTCTTGTCCATTCTGCCACTCAAGGGGAAATAATGGAGTTCAATGGGAACATTCATTGAGCTGGGGTGGGGACAGCTTCCCAGGGGACCAAAGTAAATACCTAACTCTGGGAACCTTAGCTTCCTCAGGATCACAGAAGGGATTCAAGCTCAGAAAATTTGCATCCTCAGGAACTAGCAAATAGCACAGTACCTGGTATATACAGAGTAATAAATTAATCTATTGAATTAATAAATAGATGAAGGGCCCCTTAAGTTGAAGAATATCTGGGATGGAGAATAAGTTGCAACCCCAAAACTAAGAGGGATGACTCTCCTTCATCAGTGGCCCTATGCCCCTGCCTAAGAAGGAAGAGAAGATGCTAGGTAGTGGATGTTTACTGAGCCCTTAGAGCATCGTGTAAATGCATCATGGGAATTATTTCACTTATTCCACAACAACCTAATGATATGGGAACTGTTATTATCCCCACTATACAGATGAGGAAACTAAGGTTCCCAGAGTTAAGTAACTTGCCTGAGGTCAGCCAGGAATTGGGAGAGCCAACATTCAAACCCAAGGTCTTCTAAGTTAGCTTATGTCCTTCTTACCTCAGTTGGGATTGGTCAAGGAACTAGGGTAGATGGAGACTGCAGAAGGGAAGGGAAAGGATGTCTAGTGAACCCATTAACAGAAAACTGAGGGTGCAAGAGGCAGGAGAACAGAGTTACAGGATGGCAGAAACCTAGTCATGAGAAATGAAATTATTGAGATGCCAACAAAAATCCTTTGCAAAGTCAATTTCACTTGTACTTTGATCTTTGACCTAGACCCATACAATTAATTCCACATCATATTTCTGCATATTGCTCTCCAAGGAGAATCGAGTTTACACTTCCCCCTGATCCAAACCATAACAGTACTTAATTAGGTGATAATTTATGTAGTACTTAGTATGAACTTTTGGCACTTGCTGGAGAGGGCTGTACAAGTGTACACGTGTTATCACCTGACTACATCAAGTAGCAGGGCCTGGGCATTGGTGAGGTGTCTTGGGCTTTACAAGGTATCAAATGACTTTTATAACCCTGAGTACCTGGCTTTCCAGTAGGCAGAACTGTCTCCAGTGTGTATTAATATACTGAATATTATGCCCACATGCACTTAAAACACTGATTCCGAACACCTCCAAACAACAAGGAGCCTGGAAATCGCAGAAACAGATGTTGGATGAACAGTAGGCCTTCTCAGGACCATCATTCAGCTTCAGGGAAATGGTGCAACAACAGAAGGGAATCATTCAGACCTACTCAGTGGAAAATAAACATGACATTCCCTGCTGGGGGACACAGTAGGGATAACAAGGCTCTGGACACTTGGCTCCAACCCTCATGCCCCAGTCTTGTTGATGACAATGACCCAGAAATGGTTCTTTTCCAGGCACCCATGAAGGCTGAGAAGGTCATGACTGTGTGATCCCTAAATGCTGAAGACACTCATTTAAGTAACACATGACTGTCAAGAAAAGGGAAACCCTTAAAGCTGGCTGATTCCTGAAGTTCGGTGAGTGGGTTCAAGCCTTGGCAGGTGGAACCAAGAAGAGCGTCCCCCAGTTGTCTCTGACTCTCATTATGCTCATGAACAAAAGAAGAAAGAAAGCCAAAGGGACATTACTTTGGTTCCTGGATACTACATTACATCTGTCTTCTCTCTAAACCAAAATCAATTCATAAAGAAAGTACAGTCACAGACTAGTCCTCTTGTGTTGACTCTGGGGAGAAAGAGATGGAGAGAACATGGAGCCAGAGTTGTGTTTCATTGTGAGCACCACCAGGCCTATGGCAAGGTCGCTCAGATAGGAGAACCAGGGGTAGAAGGAGATCCACAAAGATGAAGAGTGATCCCCAGACACCACTGACAACTGTTCCCAGCCACTGCAGATCACTCCCTAAGTTTGTGGCCTTTCGGAGCCGGGTCCATGGTACCTACCTCGAGCCCATGTTCTACTTGGGGCCTTGCTCCAGCTTCATGAATTGAACCCTTGACTTGTTTAATGTAGGGTGACCTTCGGCAGGTCTTAAGGTCCTGCCTCCCCACACATGCACACACATACCCCTGGCTGCCTTGCAAGACCACACCCCTGCACTGACTCCTCAGCTCTCTGCTTGGGCAGGCGCTCCAGAAGCAGGGCTGTGATAGAAAGAAAAGCAAATAGAGGCTTAAAAAACTCAACTACAAGCTTAAAAATAAAAATGAACCTCCTTTCCCCTTCCAGGTATATATATCAGTCAAAAATACAAGTTGTATGTTTCTGGAGACTACTCATATGCAAATACTACAAATCTCTAAAACAGTGTTGAAATCAACTCTACAATTGTTTCACAAGCTACAGGCTTGTTCTTTCTCCAAGAATTATTTTAGTGTTGAAAATAAGTAAAACATCGCTCTAAGTGCTGCGGGGAAAGAAAAGATGAATAACGTGTGTTGTCTTTGTAGAGTTTACAAGCCAGCACAAGAATTAATATACAAGTAGTGTGGGTCCCACAAATCTAGAATCACAGACGACGAGGATCCTTGAGCTGGAAGGTTTCGGGACGATGATGCAGTCTAGCTGCCCACCTGGCTTCTGCTTGCGCCCCTCCAGGGATTGAGGACTTGTCACTTGTTTGCTCAAATCATTTCATCTTTGAGTAACTCTGGATGTTGGGCATTTTTTACATAAAATTGAAATATACCTATTTGGGACTTCTGCCAATAGGTTTACACTGGAATCTAATAGAAATACCTAAGTATTTTCTATTAGGCAGGTTGAGCATCAATTATTTAAAACTGGGTATCACTTCTCCACCCCCTGTAAAGTTCTTCTCTTCCTCAGACATGACATTTCTAATTCCTTGAGTCATTATGATGCCACATAGTTTTGTCTCTTCCTATTTACTCTGTCCACTTTTCTCTTACTTCTGCTCAGCTTGCCTATCCTTCTGAGAACATGAAACTATGCCAGTACATAAGATGTGGTTTAGAGGAACTTGAGCTCTGGCCTGTCTTTTCCTAAGTACTATACTTTTAGTGATATAGCATTCCATTTTTTGACAGCCACATCACATATATAAAGCTTACAGCAAATTTAAACGCTGTGTGTCAATGGGATGGCATGATTCATTGATCTAATGGTTGGTTTGAGGAAGCAAACTATGTACCATAGAAGAATTTACCTTCAGTTCACTGCTCCAGTTTGTCTCACTGACCCTGGACTCCCATTCTGTCATCCAACTTTCTAATTTAGGACATATCCTCATTCAGGTCTTGGGAACCTATGTGTTTAGCAGATTTCTTACTGTTGATATAAATGGTGGTGAGGACAGGGCTAAGTACAGGGTGCTAGAGCACACTGAAGGAAAATTCCCTCTGTCTTGAAAGATATCTTCCCATGTTCCACCCCTTCATACTACCTGCACCTCCACCACCCTCCTCCACGCCACCATCACATGTCAACAGGACTCATAGAAAAGCACAGCTCAGTCTTTCTCTCTGCCCCCACCCTTGCTCAACACTGCAGCCAGAGAGATTCTGTTAGCACTATCCCAGATCGCCAGTCGTCAATTTCTGTTTGCCTCCTGTCTCCATTTCCATAAAAGTCGAAACCCTTTCAATGGCTGACAAAGTGTACCATTCAGTCTTCTCCCACCTCACCCCTACACTCTCACCCTCAGCCAAAGCGGGCTCCTTGTTGATCTGCAGGCACCCCGGGCCGCTCTCGCCGCTGGGCCTTTGCACTTGCACTTCCTCTGGTCCTTCCATCACAGACCCCATGGCTCACGCCTTCACCAGGTCAAGTCATTTCGGTGTTGCCTGCTCATTACGGACTAACTACCCTGCTGAACCTACATAAAGCCCCACCCTCTTGGCACACCCTCTCCCTGTGCTCTGCTCTCTATAGCCTATATCAGCATCACCTCTGATATAAGATCACATTCACATATTTTCCATAGTTATTACTGTCTCTACTACACTATGGAATATTGAGGTTACTGTGTACGGATGCCTCTCTGAGTGCTCTGTGGCACTTGACACAGGGAGACATTCAGTACACATTTGTTGAATGAATGAATGATCCTCCAGTGAGACGACCTGGAAGCTGATCTGTATGGACAGGGTTCAGTATTCACGTGTTTAGGGAGCAGGGGAGCACACTTAAGGTTGGCACTTGGGAGAGTCTCAATGCAGGGCCTCAGAGCATTTTCTCAGGCTCCAAGTTGCATCTATATTTCTAAGCCATTCAGGTAGCTCTCTTCCCATTAGCTCTCCTATCTTGGCTGAAATGACCACCCTCCACCCTCAGCTCCAACCCACGAAAGCTTCAGACACAGACGTTCATTATGGGCTGTCACCCGTACCCCCAAATCCCACCCACAGACTTAGAGCCTAGCTTTCTCTCAATGGCCTCATTAACCAGGCAGCACCTTGGAGAAGGCAAATGAAAAGCCTCAGGCAAACCTGTCCTGTACTTTCACTGAAATTTTATTTGTACATCAATTAAACCATAGACCTAGAACCCCACAAGGAACAAAGGCAGCCTTATTTTCTATGCTTTCAGGAGAAGTGTCAATGAAAGTCTTTGTGCTGTCTACCCAAAAGATCTTGGAAGCCTAGAGATGTCACTGTAACCTTTTAGCCTCCATTGAAGAGCAACTGATTTAACATCTGAGTTATGAGCAGGAAGCCCTCATAATCAGGCATCCAGGGTTCAAGTCCCAGATTCACCACTTTCTATGACAATACAAGACAGGTAGTTCAGCCTCCCTGAACCTTGATATCATCATATAAAATGAGAGGGCAGTCCGGCCAGTGTGGCTCAGTGGTTGAGCAACCACCCTTGCACCAAGAGGTCGCCGGTTCGATTCCCAGTCAGGACACATGCCCAGGATGTGGGCACGATCCCCAGTGGGGCGCATGCAGGAGGCGGCCAGTCGATGTTCTCTCTCATCGATGTTTCTATCTCTCTCTCCCTCTCCCTTCTTCTCTCTCTAAAAAAAATCAATAAAGGAAAAAAAATTAGAGGGCAATGAAGGTCGCTACCTTATAAATGGTTGACAATGTAGTGATGTTGCCTGGGACATAGAAACCAGCCCATGAATATTAGATAGTACTATTATTTATTAATTTTATACTTAATAGCTTCTTTTTAAAAAAATAATGAATATAACAGGCTGGGCTTGAGAATGATAAAGAACTGAGTCATTGCTCGTGTCCCAAGGAGTTCAGAGTCTAGAGGGGTAGATGGCAGCCCGGACCGGAGCAGGAAGCAGACAGCATGCTCGGGAGGATTTGTGAGTAGACTTTAAAGAGCCAACTATTTACAGAGATGTGGTCAGGGCTACAGAAACCAAATGGGATGTTGAAGCACCCAGAGACTGGCGACAGCCAGAAGCTGTAACCACACGTAGGCCCGCAGGGACAAGAGGGGAAACGGTGATGCTGGAGTGAGCCCAGTGGAGACCAGAGCCCTGGAAAGGGGGGTCTGACCTTGCCAGAGCATCCTGGGTCAGGGCGAAGCAAGAGAAACCGATGCATCCACCTCCATCTCCTTTTTCTTCCTATTTCTTTCTGTGCTTCCCACCAGCTGAACTCAACCAGAGGCATAAAGCAAAGGGGCCTGGGTGCAGCAGCCCTTAGAGCCTAGCTTCGGGGGCAGGGAAGAGGGAAAGGGGGGAGGGTACACAGGTGAGGGAAATAGCAAATAACCAGCACCAGGAACAAACCACAGTCATTTTACTAAATATCAGTGGTTGTGCTAATTGCCTTGTATATATCGTCTCAGAGTCAAAACAAAACTGAGAGTAAGGTACGTATTTTTCCCACACTTCTCATAAGAAGAAGCTGAGAGAGTCCAGGAGACCCATTGTCTTTTTCCAAGTCTGTACTGTGCAGTCCAGTCTTGCTGCGGGACACAAGGCAGCACACTTCCCATCGGGGTACACGCCCCTCCACACATTCAACAGGTATGTACCGAGCTCTGGAGCGGAGACAGTAGTATTCACCACATATTTAATCTTCTCTGTGTGTATTCCCCCTTGCACAGTTAGGTGTAGATAGGCTAGTTACGATCACAAGTGAACACAAGTGAAATTACATGTATCGCTTCCAGGTTGGGACCATGAGAAGATTGTGCATAAGTCTTGCGTCTCTGTCTTCCTTCCGCTGACAGCACAGAGGAGCTGATGTGTTCCAGATCTTACCACACCTAGATGTTCAAGCCTCCGTCAGCCCTGGACCCTACATGACGTGTAGAGAAGCACCCCTGCTCGCCTTCACGGCACATTAATAAAGGTAAGACGTAAGCCGTTATGTTAAGTTATTGAAACTTGGGGCTGCTTGTTACTCAGCATATCCTAGTCTCTCCTGACTTACATGTCAACTGTATGCCGACCTGTTTGTGGATGCACAGAGCTCAATGGAAAGGATGGTCCCACCACTCCTGGGGTTGCAGTCAATGCCACATAAAAACTGCACACAGCAGTGGGGAGGTAAGGGAGAAATCATCCTGCAGGGAGGGAAAGGAATCATTGACAAGTGAGTGACAACTGTCTGGAAGGACAAGTGGAACTTCATCAGCAGGCCAGGGACAGGCTTTCCTGTAAGAGAAGGGCCATCGCAAATGTCTGAGATGTGCAGTATCGGGCGGTGAAAGACCGCCCACCCCCCGGAAGGAATCCAAGTATTCCGAGTTTCTCGTGTGATGGGGTCTAGATGGCCAAAACAGTCTCAAGGGGAACTGGGTACAACGGAGAGAAACCCACAATAAAATAAAACAGAGAAACTGTTAAAGAGTGGAATCGATTCTAACAGCACAGGGAAATCGAAGAAGCACATGTTCTCACGTGGAAGTCTAGAAACTGGAGGTGGGATTTCAGTGTGCTGACTACACGAGCAGGTCCGAGGGTTTGCTGCCAGCCGCAGCAGAAACCACGGCCATGGCGGCTTCCCCTGCAGAAGATGTCACGCAGCCAGACAGCAGCTGAACGCTGATCCGTGTGCTTGCAGCTCACAGAGATGCACACGCACTCTTACTGTTCATTTCTTTAACAAGCTTTACGCCAAGCACCATTCCAATCACCTCACAAATCATTGCCCTTCGGTCTTCATAAAAACCTGGAAAGATAGATATTATTATTATTATTATTATTATTATTATTATTATCCCTCTTTTGCAGATGCAGAAAGTATGACCAGAGAGGTTGAATCACTTACCCAAGGTCACACAGCTAGGAAGTAGCAGAGCTAGGCCCGGGCAGTTGAACTCCAAACCTCATGCTGTCTTGAGAAGGCTGTTTTATGGCTTCATTCCATCCCACCCATCAGCCTGAGGTAGGCATTTTATTGTTGTCCTTATTCTCCCATAGGACAGGTGAACAGTGGGCTCAGAGGGCAGTGCCCCTGCCAGCATACCATGGCTGGTTTACGTCAGAGCCCAGCTACAAGCCGCACCCAGACTCCAGGGCCCATGCCTTTATATGGCCCTCCAAGTGGGTGTTCGGCTTTTTGGGGTTTTGATCAAGTCATACAAACCCACATGGTCCCACATCTACTTCCAAAAAGCTTCACTTGCTCAAGTGACAGTTTCAGTTCATGACAATCCAAGAAGCCACAATCAATCAGCCACTGGACACCTGCTGTGAGAAAGGTGTAGTGAGAATACTCGGCTATACAATCAACTCCCCCGACTCAAGAACCTCACACTCAGCTGCAAGCAACATAGCACAACAAAGCCAGCTAGTATGCAGCAGGGGACAGTAGGTGGCAGAGGATTCAATTTCAGAAAGGGCTCTAGGATGAGAATAGGGGAATGAATACGTCGGGCCATGGGCCACGGGGAGGCTTGTCACAGATGGAGAGGAGATCATGGGGTCACTTTGGCTCTGAATCCGGGCAGAGGAGGATCAGGCCCGGGCTGGTTGAAACGATGGGACATAAGAAAGACAATGGGTGAGGGTCAGTGCAGAGGCCCCAGAGCTCCAAGCTAAGGAATAGCACTGTGCTCTGGGATAAGTAGGTCAATCTGTTAAGGAGATCGAGCCTTCATCCAATGGGACTTGATGCAGACACCAGTGTGAGGTCGCCCCCCTGGTCTGCAGCCCCTCGGAAACACCGCCTGGATGGGGAATTCGCACACATCGGTTACTCTGCTGTCAGAGTGGCTTATTTGTAACCATCATGGAAGGAACAGGAGAGAAACCGAGGCCGACAGCAGAGGAGAGACTTCGGGGACTGAGGGGTGAGCAACGAGAAAGAGAGCTGAGAGCAGAGGCAAAGCCCAGGTATATCTGCTTACGATCAACCCAACCGAAATTTAACCTTGCACGAAAGTTGCTCTCAAAACGCAAGCCGGTGTTACTGAACCGTTCCGTTGCCATCGGGACTGTTTTCACTTTTAAGCACGTGTGTGGTCGCTCCACATTGAGGGATTATTCATAGCCAGGGGCACCCCCCCCCACCCCGCAATCATTT
Source organism: Tadarida brasiliensis (assembly GCA_030848825.1). Taxonomy (NCBI): domain Eukaryota; kingdom Metazoa; phylum Chordata; class Mammalia; order Chiroptera; family Molossidae; genus Tadarida; species Tadarida brasiliensis. Next base: position 7,464,728 of record CM061257.1, read on the forward strand.
TCCAGGGCATCTGTGCCCTCGTGGAGGCTGCCACGATGTTTTAATTGAATTGGATTAAATTTCAACGGAAAGAGTAGAAGCCGTGCGTTTGCGAGAACTAATAATTCTGTGCCTTCGGAGCTGGGGCGTACCTGTTTGGCACAAATAGGCAGAAGGCATCTGCATTGCTCTGCAGCAGGGCTCTTATTTGGAACAAGACCAGCACTAGCAAAAGTGCGTGCCGCTTCCGAGTCCCTCAGAGGACCCCGAGGAACGTGCCCACAGAGAGCCCACCGTGATGGGAGGGGTCCCGGGCAGGTTGGCTGGATGGGGGTCTGCAGATGAAGCCAGGAGACGGTGGTCCAGCCTCACTGAGTTTTTGGTTTCCTGGTCAGCTTCTCTGTGGCATCTATACACGTCACTCCCGGGTCCTTTCTTTCTGCTGCACCCACTGGCCTGGAGCTGGTCACAAAGAGGGAGGGTGGAGGCCATGGCTTCCGCCGGGCACACAAAGACCCTGGCGTCAGACAGCACAGGGCTGTAGGCAGACAAGAATCCTGGTCTGGCTTCTGCATCCCTGGCCCCATGGGTCCTAGAGTAAGTCATTTCACCTTTTAGTGCCTCAGCGTCTTCCTCTGTGTGATATCCAGGGACCTTCACAGCCCTGAACCCCTATGATCTATGGGCTCCTTGTGTGGTATTCAGGTCTGCCCGCATTAAAGCCACGATCTACCTGCCCTTCGCTCTAATGTCACATGGATGCTCTCCCTTCCCCAAGCCCACCCCTTGGTTTGTTTCACTGACTGTCTCCTTTTGCCTTAATCTCCCACTGCCCTTTCTAACATGGAGGCAAATTCCCTTCTGCCTCCTTAATGCCAACTTTCCCTTCCAGTCTCCTGCTGGCCAGGGGTGAGCAGCAGGGGGCCAGCAGAGGGGACAATTCCACCGGGCTGAGTGCCCCCCGAGTGTTGTCTTGCACAGTCTGGCATCCCCAGTGCCTAGGAACAAAGTTGGTACATCGTATTTATGGATTTACGTGGAGATCTACTCTCTAGGGCAGGGTTTCTTAAACATATTGGGTCCTGGACGTGCTTGAGGACCTAATAAAGGTTATGGTGGAGCCTCTTCCCAGAAAGATACGCATGCAAAACTGGGGAGGCCAGCCAGGCCGCCCAAACCGTGATGTCCAAAGAGCATGGCTGATCATTACAGGATTCAGACCGGTCTCATCACCAGAAATCTGGACACTTCAAACTTCAAGTGAGTGCAGAAGCCAGATAAGGTGTTGTCCCTAGTGTGGATGCCTGCTTGTGTGTGTGTGTTTCCTGCTTCCCTTTCTTTGGGGCATTTCTTTTTCCCCACTCAGTACGATTCTGGTGGGACTATCAATCCTGTGGCAGCTGGCAGAGGCACAGCCACGATTGGCCATGGCTGGGAATAATGACGGGTTGGGGGAGACAAGTTGGGCCAACTAGAGTAGTTTTAGTGGATTGATATAGATGATGGGGAAGAGAAAACCACATCCTTTCTCTGGGATTACCATTAGTAAGCTTGGATCCATCAACAGTGACCCTTGCTGCCACGGGGCAAAGATTGGGTCTAATCATGAAGCCAACCCAGAAACATGCAGAGCCGAAAGGTGGAGGGGCAGAGTCTCCCTAATCTCATCTGCACCCCTCAGTGTACCCATGATTTTTCAGTTTTATGAATCTACAATTACCTACCATCATCACCACTATGATTATGATTTGTTTAAACGCGTTTGAATTATTTCTGTCACTTGCAACCCAAAGAGTCTGGTCTGGTATAAAATCTCTAACCACATTTGGCAGACAACCCTGGTCGGGAGGGGTGGGAGCCTAGCATGGCAACTGCACAGAAACTAAAGAAAAAATAAGTCAGAAACCCAGTTTGACAAAATGACACAACCAGAGGGGATGAAGGGTTGTGATTCCAAGGTGCCATCTCTCAGGGTTTGGCCCTGCCACAGCAGGTAGGCTGGAGAGGAGGCTGAGCCAGAGGGGCCAGCAGCCTTGGTGGAGGCTAACGGGCTAACCTAATGGTGGAAGTGACAGCCACTGGTTCACAGGCACTGGACTCGGGGCTTTCTATGCACCATCTCGTTTAATATTACCATAAAACTTTGAAGTCTTATGTGTATGCTTATCCATTGTGAGGTATATACACTTCACGTGTATATAACAAGTATTTTATATAGATATGTTATATATCTCCACTGTCATATATATATACCATGTGTATGATATATACATACATATGTGTGTGTGTGTGTGTGTGTGTGTGTGTGTGTGTGCATCCCACCACAATGGAAGAAAGAGAAGCTCACCTCTGACACCCCTCATTTCTCTGGAGCTTGAGGATAACTGGCTCAGAAGCTGAGGCCAACGACATGTTCAGGCGCCCCATTGGCAGACTCAGCTGTGAAGTACCCTGGACAGAAAGGGGGAGGGGCAAGGCTGGGGTGGTAACTACATGCAGTGCTGCCTGTCTGCACCCCTTTCTCTGCTAGACCCCAGGCCGAGCACACAGGGATGCCCAGTGATGCCAGCGCTGCCCACGGGGAGCTTATAACCTAGTCTGCTTGGACTTCAAGCCCCAGCAATCTTATGTTATCTTTGAAATTATTGTCTTGGGTAATTTCTTAATATTTTTTTTTATTTTGTGTCTGGTATAGAAGGAATTTTATTGACTGACCTGTCACTGACTGTATGACCCTACATACTTCTCATTGCTCCGACAAACTGTGAAGACCTGGAGGGCAGAAGGCCTGTGTTGGGCATGGCTTGTGTCCCGACAGGGCACTGCAACGTTTGATGCATTCTGGAAATATTTGCTGCGACAGTAAATGGCACACAAGAAGGTGCTTGTTTTTTGTTTTGTTGGGTTTTGTATTTTTCCCCCTCCTTATATTGTAAAATTAAGGCAGGAGAAAATATTTTATTGTACTCAATTATTTGTAGCAGAGACTTTTACTCTCAAGAAATCAACAAACCCCTATTACTCTAGGCCTATGACCAGGTCTTTAAAATAGTTTTGTTATAGTAATATTTTTCTAACTATTTTCTATAATAAGATTTGACTTTAATTTTGTTCATTTACCACAGTTGGAGTCAACCCATTACAGGCCTAGAAGGAACCAATCAAAAGGAACGCAAGGACTTAAGACCCTTTACTCTGAAACTGCATTCCTAGATATCAATAGGTGCTACACACACACACACACACACACACACACACACACACACGGAGTTGGCGGTGTGGGAGAACCCCATAGACAAACGAACAACGCTGAAAGTCCCGAAGTAAAGGCACTGGACTAACCTGGATCACTGTGCACTCCCAATGCGTCACAGACGAATCAAGGTCTGCCGGGGGAACGCCAGTTTGGGAAACTCTGACCCGGCATGTTCCCCTCATTAGAGTGACAGGGAAACTGGAGCCACCGTGGGACAGAGCAGCACACACAGCCCTTAAAATTAAACGACCTGCCGTTGGATTCCAACCCCGCCCCCGAGGAGCTGCGGGCTGATGTGGACAAGTGGAGAAGGGCCGGTGTTCTCTTTGCACAAGATTGCGTTGAGACCTGCTATGTGCCAGGCACTGTTCAGTCACTTGGGATGTATCAGTAGGCATAAAAGGACCCAAATCCCTACAGTGAAAGAAAAATACCGACACCTTAGTGACTTAAATGGAGAGTTCTGAAACACCTGTTACAATGTTAGCTCTTAATAAATGTAAAAAAAAAAAAAAAAAAAAAAGCTACCAATTTTCAAAAGGAGGTAATGAGCTGATGTACGGAAGTCTGGCTGGCACAGGTGTCTCTGGGCTTTCACAGTGCTGTAGGTATTGTTCTGCCTCCTAGACCCTCCCTGCCGAAAGCTGCAAATCACTGTACCAGTATTCGGTTATTTTAAAAAATAGAAGATATTACATTTCTTAGCAAGCCAAGAGAAAGTTATAATGATGGAGAAACTTGATTCAAAGAATGACCTTCAGTGAGGAAGAATCTCAACGTAGAAATATGAGGGGCGAAAGGAAGACATCTGGCAAAGCAAATGTGACTTTAAGGAAGAAATAGAAGGTAATGACTCTCCAGACGAAGCTATTTTCCTGAAACCCACACTGAAGTTCCTACTGGCGCCTAAGCATCTCCATCTAAAGCCCCTCAAGGACCCAGCTGTGAGCCCCCAAACCCAACATCGCCCTCGCCCTAAAGCCAGCTCTTCTCATATCATCCACCGTGTGGATGAAATAATACCACGATGAAACAATCTGCTCCAGCAAACCCAGTCTGCTCTGCATTCTGTTTATCGTTCACAGTATTATTACAGCTGTACCCCCTTCCCCCTCCTCCCAGCCCCTGCCCATCTCAGGCCTCCCCCACACTACTGTCTGTGTCCATGGGCTCTGCATATATGTACATGAGTTTCTTGCTTAAACTCTTCCTGTCTCCCCACATCCCTCCCCTCTGAGATCTGTCAGTCTGTTCCCACCTCTGGGCCTATTTTGTTCATCAGTTTCTTATGTTCCTTAGAGTCCACATATAAGTGAGATCACGTGATATTTGTCTTGCTCTGACTAGCTTATTTCACTCAGCATAATATTCTCCAGATCCATTCATGCTGTCACAAAGGGTAAGAAATACTTTTTAGCTGCTGCATAGTATTCCATTGTGTAAATGTACCACAGCTTTTTTTATCCACTCATCAACTGATGGGCACTTGGGCTGTTTCCAGATCTTGTAAATTATGCTGCTAACATAGGGGTGTATATATTCTTTCTGATTGGTGTTTCAGGGTTCTTAGGATATATTACTAGAAGTGGGATCACTGGGTCAAAGAGTAGTTCTATTTTTTTATTTTTTAAGTAAATTCCATAGTGGCTGCAGTAATCTGCATTCCCACCAGCAGTGCACTAAGGTTCTCTTTTTTCCACATCCTCACCAGCACTTGTCATTTGTTGATTAGTTGATGGCAGCTATTCTGGCAGGTGTGAGGTAAAATCTCATTGTTGTTTTCATTTCTATCTCTCTGATGATTAGTAATGTTGAGTATTTTTTCATATGTCTATTGTCCATCTGTATGTCCTCTTTAGAGAAGTGTCTATTTGGGTCCTCTGCCCATTTTTAATTGGATTGTTTATCTTCCTTTTGTTGAGTTGTATGAGTGCTTTACATATTTTGGAAAATAACCCCTTATTAGATGTATCATTGGCAATTATGCTCTCCCATACCGTGGACTCCCTTTTCATTTTGGTGTTGGTTTCTTTTGCTGTGCTGAAGCTTTTTAGTTTGATGTAGTCCCATTTGTTTATTTTTTTCCTTTGTTTCTCTTGCCCTAGAAGATATATTGATGAAAATTCTGCTATGTGAGATGTCTCAGATATTACTGCCTATGTTTTCTTCTAGGATTTTTATGGTTTCACAACTTACATTTAAGTCTTTTGTCCATTTTGAGTTTATTTTTGTGTATGGTATAAGTTGGTGGTCTAGTTTCATTTTTTTTCCTGTACCTGTCCAATTATCCAAACACCATTTATTGAAGAGACTGTCTGTACTTCATTGTACGTTCTTGCCTCCTTTTTCGAAAATTAATTGACCAAAATGGGTGTGAGTCGATTTCTGGGGTCTCCGTTCTGTTCCATTGATCTATATGCCTGTTCTTGTGCCAGTACCAGGGTGTTTTGATTACAATGGCTTTGTAGCATAGCTCAATATTTGGTACTGTGATCTCTCCAACTTTGTTCTTCTTTCTCAAGATTGCTGCTGCTATTTGGGGTCCTTTTTGTTCCATATAAATTTTTGGAATATTTGTTCTAGATCTGTGAAATATGCTGTTGGTATTTTAATAGGGATTGCATTGAAACTATAGATTGTTTTGAATAGCATGGACATTTTAGCATGGTTCCTATCCATGAACATGGTATATGCTTCCACTTGTTTGTATCTTCCTCTATTTATTTTTTCAATGTCCTATAGATCACAGAGTAGTGGTCTTTTACCTCCTTGGTTAACTTTATTCCTAGGTATCTTATTTTTTTTTTGTTTTGTTTTAATAGTAAAAGGGATTGCTTTTTCAGTTTCTCTTTCTGAGAATTCATTATTGGTGTATAAAAATGCCATTGATTTCTGGATGTTAATTTTACATCCTGCTACTTTGCCAAATTCATTTATTAAATATAGCAGTTTTTTGGTGGAATCTTTAGGGTTTTCTAGGTACAATATAATGTTCTGCAAATACTAACAGTTTTATTTCCCCCTTTCCAATTTGATGCCTTTTATTTTTTCTTCTTGTGGCTAGGACACCCAGTACTATCTTGAATAAGAGTGCTGAAAGTAGACATCCTTGTCTTGTTGCTGATCTTAAGGGATACACTTTTTGCCCATTGAATGTGATGTGAGCTGTAGGTTTGTCATATATGGCCTTTATAATTTTTAGCTATGATCCCCCTACTCTCATTTTGCTGAGAGTTTTTATCATAAATGGGTACTGGATTTTGTCAAATACCTTTTCTGCTTCTATTGATATGATCTAGTGATTTTTATCCTTCATTTTATGTTGTGTATCACATTTATTGATCTGCAGATACTGTACCAATCTTGCATTCCTGTAATAAATCCTACTTGGTCATGGTGTATGATCTTTTTCACCATTGCTGGATCCAATTTGGTAACATTTTGTTGAGGATATTAGTATCTATGTTCAGCAGGGATACTGGCCTATAATTCCCCCTCTGTGTAGTGTCTTTATCTAGTTTTGGAATTAGACTAATGACTGCCTCATAGAAACAAACTTGGAAGCCTTCCCTCCTCTAGAATTTTTTGGAATAGTTTGAGGAGAACAGGTGTTAGTTCTTCTTTGAATGTTCTGTAAAACTCACCTGTGAAGCCATTCAGTCCAGGACTTTTGTTTGCTGAGAGTTTTTTGATTACTGCTTCTATTTCATTACTTGTTATTGGTCTATTCAAATTTTCTGATTCTTCCTGATTGAGTTTTGGAAGATTGTATATTTCTAGGAATTTGTCCATTTTGCCCAGGTTGTCCATGTTGTTGGCATATAGTTGTTCATAGTATTTTCTTTCAATCTTTTTATTTCTGTGATGTCAGTTGTTACTTGCTTCTTTCATTTCTGATTTTATTTACTTAGGTCCTCTCTCTTTGTTTCTTGATGAATCTGGCTAAATGTTCATCAATCTTGTTTATCATTTCAAAGAACTGTCTCTTCACTTCACTGATATTTTGTATTGGTTTTTTAGTTTCTATGTCATTTATTTCTGCTCTGATCTTTATTATTTCCTTCCTTCTACTTAATCTGGGCTTTTCTTGTTCTTCTGCTAGTTCTTTTAGTTGTAGGGTTATATTGTTTATTTGGGATTTTTCTTGTTTCTTGAGGTAGGTCTGTAATGCTATGAACTTCCCTCTTAGGATTGGTTTCACTGTGTCCCATAGCTTTTGTGTTGTGTGTGTTCATTTTCATTTGTTTCCAGGAAGTTTTTTTTATTTCTTCTTTGATGTCATTAGTAACCCATTTATTGTTTAATAACATACTATTTAGCTTCTGTGTGTTTCAATGTTTTTCAGAGTTTTTATTGTAGTTGATTTCCAGTTTCATGCCATTATGACCTGAGAAAATTCTTGATATTATTTCAATCTTCTTGACGTTGTTAAGACTTATTTTGTGTCCAAACATGTGGTCTATCTTTGAGAATGTTCCATGTGCATTTGAGAAGAGTGTATAGTATGCAACTTTGGGATGAAATATTCTGTAAATATCAATCAAATCCATCTGATCTAGTGTGTCATTTAAGGTCACAGTTTCCTTATTGATTTTTTTGGTCTGGAAAATCTATCTTGTGATGATAGCGGGGTGTTAAATTCCCCTACTATGACTTTATTGCTGTTAATCTCTCCCTTAAAGTCTGTCAAGAGTTTTTAAAAATATATTTAGGTGCTCCTATACTGGGTGCATATAAATTTATCAGGATTATATTCCCTTGTAGGATTGATCCTTTTAGTATTATGTAGCGACCTTCTTTGTCTTTGTAATGGCCTTTATTTTAAAGTCTAATTTTTCAGATATAAGTATTGCTGCCCCAGTGTTTTTTCGTTTTTGTTTTGTTGTTGTTGTTGTTTTTTTGCATGGGAAAGTTTTTCTATCCTTTCACTTTCATTCCATGTGAGTTTTTTGTTCTGAGGTGGGTCTCTTGTAGACAGCACATATATGTATCATGTTTTCTTACTCATTCAGGTACTCTATGTCTTTTAATTGGAGCATTTAATCCATTTACATTTAAGGTTATTCATAGGTGCTTGTTTATTACCATCTGTATTCTTTATACTATGTTCCTCTCTCTATATTTCTTCTTCTTATAGAAGTCCCTTTAAGATTTCTCACAATGCTGGTTTGGTGATAATGTACTTCTTTTAGCCTTTTTTTTTTTTTTTTTTTGTCAAGAAGCTCTTTATTGCACCTTCAGTTTTGAATGATAGCCTTGCTGGATAGAGTAGTCTTGGTTTCAGGTCCTTGCTTTACATTACCTTGAATACTTCATGCCATTCCCTTCTGGTCTATAGTGTTTCTGTTGAGTAATCAGCTGACAGCCTTATGGGAGCTCCCTTGTAGGTAACTGTCTGTCTCATTCTTGCTGCCTTTATGATTCTCTCTTTTCCTTTAATGTTTTCATTTTAATTATGATGTGTCTTGGTGTGGGTCTCTCTGGGTTCACCTTGATTGGGACTCTCTGTGCTTCCTGAACCTGTGTGATATTTTTCCTTCACCAGGTTAGGAACATTTTCTGTTATTATTTCTTCAGACAGATTCTCTATCCCTTGCTCACTTCCTTCTTCCCTGTTACCCCTATGATTCAGATGTTGTTATGGTTCATGTTGTCCCAAAGTTCCCTTAAACTATCCTCATGCCTTTAATTATTTTTTTCTTTTTGCTACTCTGATTGAGTGATCTTTTCTACCTTGTTTTCTACTTTGCTGATTTGATCTGCTTCCTCTAACCTACTGTTTATTCCTTCCAGTGTATTCTTTATTTCAGCTATGTCATTCTTCATTTCTTGCTTGTTATTTTTCATAGTTTCTATGTTCTTTTTCATGCTGTTAAGTGTTCTTAAAAATTGCTTACAGTCATTTCATTTAGCTCTTTTTCTGGAGATTCCTCCTGTTCGTTCATATGGGCCTGTTTCTTTGTTTCCCCCGTTTTGCTATTTCTTGTGTTTGTTTCTGCATATTGTATAGACTTATATGGCATGGCCTCTGTAGTGGGTGTCTTGTGGGGCCCAGTGGTAAAGTCTCTTTAATCTTCTAAGCTGGGTGCTTTAGGAATGTCCCTTGTGTGGGTTATGTAGGCCCTCCTGTTGTAATTGGGCCTTGATTGCTGTTGACCTCTTCATGGGTTGGCTTAGCCCTTGGGCTGGCTGACTTTGTAGCTCAACCCTGACCACATTGTATCAACTGTTTATATGGCTACTGACAGAACAAAGCAAGACAAAACAAGACCAAACCTATAATAACACACACACACAAACAACAACAACAGCAACAAACCAAGAACAACAAAAAGAAGAGTTTAAAAAAAGAATACTAGAAGACAAGAGATGAAAATAATTAGACAAAAAAGAAACATAAAGGAGAATATAAAAAAAGAAGAAAAGAAATAAAAATAAAGAAAATGAAATAATGATAATAATAATAATTTTAAAAGTAATAAAAATGAACAAAAACTATAGAATAGAAAAAGAAAAATGGAAAGAAAAAGAAAAAACAGAATAAAAGGAAAGAGAGAAATGAGATATGAAAGAAAAAAACTTTTAAGAAATGAAATAGAAAAGAAAAAGTAATGAAAAGATTAGCAAGATAAATTAATAAAAATAACTGGAGTTCACCTCTGCAAATTCTGCTGCCTGCTGCAATGACCCTTTGGATCTGCTCTCTGTGGAGCTCTCTGGATTTTGCTCTGATGCTGTCCAAATCTGGCCTCTTGGTGTGCCAGTCCCTGGCCTCCTGGGAGGTTCTCTGGTGCAAGCCAATGTCAGTCGCAACTCCTGCCTGGCCTTTGGCAACCTGACTGAAGCACAACAAGAACTGGGCTCCCCCACAGAACTGGGCTCTGCAGAGGTATCCAGGACCCTCTCCACATCTCCTCCTGTCCTTTCTCCACGTTCCCTGCCTACAGTATTTCAGATCAGCTACACTTCAGCTGGCTTTTCAAACCGAATGCTCTGCAGTTTAGCCGCAAGTCCAGTCTGGTGTTGGGAGCAGACAGATGGAGTCTCCAGTTACTTGCAGCCATCTTGGAATCCCCTTGACCACAGTGCTTTGAAATTAGAAATCAACAGTTTCTCCCACTGTAGACTAAAGCAAACAAGCCCCCAGCTGCTCTAGGCCAGGCAACTGGGTTTCATAGTCACTTTAATGAGGGGACCAGGAAGCCGAAGTCTTCCTTCCCTCAGTTTGGTTTCTCCCCAGCCTGCTCTGCACTTTTCTCACCTGTGGCATGTGAGCCACTTTGGAAAACAGTTCGGCATTTCCTCCAAATCTTAAACACTGAGCAAACACATGCAAAAGGAAATGAAGACCAACCAAATGAGAAAAGCAAAGCCTATTATTTCTTCAGAGCATGCTATAGCAAGGGAGTCAGCCACCATCACTTGTGTTTGAGTGGAGACTCAAGGCTGGCAGAGAACTGGGGAAGTTACCGTGAGAATCGGAAGGCTTTAGGTATGTGCTGATGACAGCAGTTGTCATGAGGAAGCTGGAAGCAGGAAGCCTATTTGATTGGTTAGGGTGCCTATTTGGCTTTTTCTGGTTGGTCCTACATTGGGAATCAGGACAAAAATTAGGGGAGCTGTCAGTTATTCATCAAGTCCTGCTTGTTTGGGATCTATTATTTCAGAAGTTATTGTTAATGTTCTGGATTATTATTACAGATAGCAATCGGACTTTCTGCAGTGTGACTTTCAGCAGGCTGGTGCCCTGGGTTGACTATTATAGATAAGGAGACTGGATTCCTGGGCAGGTTGCTGCAGGGTATGGGTCCGAGTTCTGTTTTTATATATAGTCTGGCCATTTTCCATTTGTATTTCCTGTATCTTACATATGACTCCTAAGTATTTACCCAAAGAAATTAAAATGTAAGTCCATACAAAAACATGTACACAAATGTTTATAGCAGCATTGTTGACAATAGCTAAAAAAAAAGGGGGGGGAGCAATTCGATGCCCATCAACTGATGAATGGGTAAACAAAATGTGGTATATCCATAAAACAGAATGTTATTCAGCAATAAAAAGAATTGGATTGCTGATAACATGCCACAACATGGACGAACTTAGAAAATGTTACAGTAAGTGAAAGAAGCCAGACACAAAAGGCCACACATTGTGTGATTCCATTTCCACGAAATGTCTAGAATAGGAAAACCATAGCAATGGAAATTAGATTCGTGATTGCCAGGGGCTGGGGGAGAGGGCAATGGGCAGGGACGGCTAATGAACATGGGATTTCCTTTGGGTGTGATGAAAATGATCTGAAATTAGATAATGGTGATGGTTGCACAAATCTGTGAAGAGATTAAAAACCAGTGAATTGGTCACCTTAAACGGATTAATTTATGGGATTTGGTTATATTTCAATAAAGCCGCTGTTTTAGAAAATCGGGACACATGAATATGCTCCATAGTCCCCAAAGGTATTTCATTAGTTCCATCAAGTATATATTAGGTAAAGTGCCCAAAATTCAATATGCCCACTGCCTCCCCTGCACTTGCCTGAAAAGTCATTGGTTGGAGAACTTATTAGCTGGATTTCAGAAACTCTGACTTTTTTCCCAGAGTCCTAGAAATCACTTGTATAGGATAAATAAATAAAGGTACAGACAGTCTTTTAAAGTTAAACAACAGCGACACAGGAATTTAAGAGAAAGAATTCAATTATAAACCGTGACAATTTATCAAATCCTGAATTTTTTCTAAATAAAGTAACGAGCCTATGAGAGATGCAGAGATAAAAGGATGTAGTCCGAGGCAATGCCGGCAATCTCCAAAATTGAGATTAGCGTTAAAAGCACTTGTGTGCGAAATTGCTGTGGACTTCAAATTAATTCCCAGCATTAATTTCCAAGTGCTCTGAGCCACGCTGACTCCAAGAGACACTTTTGTTGGCAAGCTGAGCCTGCTGGACTCAATTACTTGTTTCATTTTAATGTTTTTTAAGCTGCCAATATTTTCTTTTAAAGAAAAGGAGAGAATTTTGATCAGTTATCTTAAGAAGACTTATTCATCTAAGAGCTTGAGATTTTGGCTGCTAGGAAATGCCTGCTCTCTCTTGTAGCAGTTCTGTCCTCAAGCTGTGGCCATCTTGGCCTGGGGCAGGGGGAGTCAGAGAAATAGACCACCTTTCAAGAAAACCTTTGGGAGTTACAGTGGAAAAAACTACACAATTCCTCTGCTTTCAGGAGCTTATTAACGAAGATATAAGTGGAAAATAAGAATGAAAATATACAAGGGCAAAACCAAAATAGAATATCTTCAGCATGCTAATAGTAACCACACTATATAGTAACACATTTAATATATTATATTATAATTAGTATAATTATTAATTAAATAATTATAAGTAATTGTTGTAACAATTATAAAAGTTAACATTAACCTACATTTATTGAACACTTACTATGTGCTAGGCAGTGAATTCATTTAGCCTGTGAAGGAGATAGTTTATTATTCTCACTGTGCAGATGAGGACATTAAGGCACAGTGAGTTCATATAACTGGCCAGGGGCATAGATTTAGGAAGTATTTTCACAATATCTGCAGCAGTTGCCAAAACTAATTTCCGTTTGCCTTGCTTGAGATGTTAATTTATGGACACATTACTTGCAGTGGGATTTTTGTTCAAAAGGCAAGCCATTTGCAATTTAGACATGGTTTCTATAATTAATCGTATTTAATGAGGAATCTTTGAAGTTCTAGAATAGAAACTGCAAAAAAAAATCTAAGTAGATTGATTAAGCAAACAGGTATCTAGTGGGGTGTATACCTTCATTCATTTGTTCATTTATATATTCATTAAACAGTCACTGGGCCCCTATAACATACACCAACACACACAGGTAGAAAATATGATGGAAATGACAGTCTAGTGGGAGAGATGAACTGAACCTTTTAATAATCCCAAACTACTAAAAATAAAAAACAAACACTAAACACATTATACATGAAAAGTGTTTAAACATGTCATATGTTTATTGCATATAAAGTAGTTTAAAATGGGGGACCCCCGAATGTTTCTTAACTGTTTGCTTACTGTAGCCAGAACACGTTGCAAACTTAGGAATGAGTACAGGTGAAGCATTAACTAATACTTTGTGTTAGGACCTGTTCCCAGCACATGGCACATTTCAATTCATTCCATCCTCACAACAACCCAGTGAACTAAGGTCCTATAATCAAATCCATTTACAAGAGGAGAAACTGAGGCACAAAGAGATTAAGTAACCTGTCCAAGGTCACACAACTAGTGATGACAGATTTAACACTCTGTGATCAGCTTCATGTGATATAGGGTGTTATCATATAATGTCATACAGAAAAGATGTGCCTACAAACCCTCCTGAAAACAGTCAGGGAGGTCTTCCAGGAGGAGGCAGCACCTTGCTCTTTCAAGACATTTGAGCATCTGTTTCAGATGCTCATAAACAGACCTCTCGGAGGGAAAATGGGTCAAGGCACCAATCAGACCAGGATGGTCACAAGTTCAGAACTGGAGCCAATCAAGTGTCTCTCCATAGTTTCACCTTAATTAGAAAGAATTCTGGGTGAAGCTGTAATCTGTCGTCTCATATGGCATTTTTATCGCCTGCTTCACATTTCAAATGAAACATTTTATTGCATTTGATGTTAGTTAAACACTTAACATGTACTCTTCATGGTTACAATTCGCAATGTGTTCTGACTATATAAAGCAAATATTTAAGAAACATTAGGGCTGTTTTTCCATTTTTAAGTATTTAATCTGTAATAAACATATAGCATGTTAAAAATACATTTCATGTCCAGTACGTGTTAAGTGTTAGGAGTATATTTTTGAACTGCCTTACTTGAGCCCGTCAGACTTTCCATTACAACTCCCTAATTTAAGGAGGTTTTAAAACAGTCATAAAAATCTCTTCATGCTGATACTTTGGATAAAATATCTCTCCTTTCAGAAGCCTTTTCTGTTTTTTAGTATTAATGCATTTAAAGAAAAATTGACTTAGTAAAATTGGGCATAAAGCAAAGATATTTCCATAGGATTTTATAGTGATTCTTCTCTATGCTTTTAAAATAATCCACATATTAAAGACAGTTCATAAAAAAAAAATCATCGAGCTTATCCCAAAATTTAGGAGAGAATAAAGTATGGTTGAGGTGAACACTATCTGTGTATTTGCAGATTTTGTATAAAAATTCAGAATTAAAGATATGAATTAAGGCTATGGACACTTCCCTCAGAGTCCCAGAAAACTTCATAAGCATGTAACAATGTAGCTACTTTAGTCTGGCGTATTATAGTTTACAGGTGGGTTTCACTTCCCTCCTCTTACCTGCCCTTCAGAATGCTGGGAGGGGAGAAGGTTCGTGTCAGGATTACCCCCATCTTATAGATAGACAAGCAAAGTTTTGAGAGAGGTTGAGTGATTTGTCCACAGGTGTTAGGGAAGCCAGGGCTTGAACTCAAATCCCTTTGCTTGGCTCACAGGTTGCAAGAGACTGAGCCCCTGAGTGACTTGGTGTTCTCATCTCATTGTTTTTGTTTGTTTTTCTTGAGTCTGGTAAACATCTTAAACAAGTAAAATCCAATTCACTGGTACAGCTAAATAACTTATTTTTTCCAACATTACTTTCCATTTTGAGACTCAAGATCACATGAAGAAACAAACTCAAGAAATGTTTCTCCGCCTTGTTCAAGTCATCCGGCTGTGACCCGAAGGTGAGAGGCGCCCGTCACGTGGCACTGCAAACACTCTTCTAACTACGTCCACCAGTGGTCTTTGGAGTGTATGCAACCACCCCACCCACCTAGAGAGAGACTCTGAAAGCCAGGGCATGGCCGAGCTGTCTCTGTGTCCCCTCTCTCCCCTTCTCAGCAGCCCAGGCCTGGCACACAGAGGGATCCCGTACATGTTTGCCAGTGGGAGGGCTCAGCAGAACTTCACAAAGGGCACCGATGCCTGTGCTCTTCATTTCGTGAAATATCGGGGATGGGAGGCACCTCAATTACCCATCCGCCCTTCGCTTGCTTCACCAGCTCCCCAAGACCTCACACGATAAAATGATCCCATGAACAAATGAGTTTGGGGAATGTTCCATCCACAGGAAAGAAATGTCATGCGTGCTCCCTGAGTCAGGGCCTTCCTTATACTTCCTCTTCGAGCAGGCCCACTGTGGGAAGCCAATGGCCTCTGCTGTCACCGGGGAAGTCCCGCCCCACGGGCCAGGTGGAGACCAGCCCTGTCCACTGCAGGGGCCGTGTGGTGACGTCCAGCTGCTCCTGGGCTTGGGCCTCTTTGGCCCTCACGCCAGTCTATCCCTACACTTTTAACAGTACTCAAAGCAATATTTTGGCTCATATATGTCATATTTCTTATTTCTTTATTTGTTCCAAACTTAAATGGGTATGGGAAATGCTGTTTATTTTTGGTATCCTTAAGCTTCAACAGAGAGAAATGCCTCAGGCCCTGTACTGTCGATTGCTTTTCTTTCAAACCCATCTTCCTTCCAAGTATACCAAAAATATCCTCAGGCCTTCAGAGTAATTACATTTATGATCATTCATTTTTTCATTAGTCTAGAGCAAATATTGTGGGAACTCAAGAAAGACGATGTTCCAAAGTCAACCTCAGGTTTGGAATGGCAAGAAAGAAGCACAGATGAAAATGGAATTGGAATCAAGTGAACCCTGGATACTCTCTCTAATGAGAACTCTGTGCAGGAACCACACATCACACTGTCTCCGCGCGCAGCCTTCAGAAGTTAGGGGGGCTGGACCCAAAGTCATGCCTTGGAGACGTTAGCCGCACAGGCAAGGACGGCTTTGGGACTCAACGAGGAAAAAAAAAATTCAACAGAGGCATCGACAACAGTGTGGAATGTGTGAATGTTGATCTCCAATGTAGACATAATGTCAAATAGTAAAAATGTCCTGACTTCATTCATTGACTCAACAAATATTTACTGAGTGCCTGTTATACGCCAAACGCTGTTAAAGGCATAGATGTGGCCGCGAGCTAGACAAAACCCTGCCTTCATGAAGCTTTCAATCTAATGGGAAGAGATGCATACTAAGAATTAAATAAGGAAGATACACAAATGTAGAAACTCTACATGCTATGAGAAAAATAAATCCGGTAAGGAACATAGAGAATACAAGGTTTTGTTATACAGGGAGGAGACTACAATTTTTTTTTCTTTTTTAAAGACACACACACACAAATGGGAAAGTTTTATTAATTTTTTTTTTTTTTAATCTTCACCGGAGACACTTTTCCATTTTTGTTCAGATAGAGTGGGGAGGGAGAGCGAGGAAGAGAGAGAGAGAAACACCCACGTGATAGACACACATCGACTGGTTGCCACCCGCACGGCCCCAACCAGGGCCCGGTGGAATCACAACTGAAGCACGTGCCCTTGACCGGAATCGAACCCATGACTCACTGGTCCTTGGGCTGGTGCTCTGACCGCTGAGCCAAACCGGCCAGGGTGAGACTACAGTTTTAAATAGGTGACTCGAGGAAACCCAGTTGACAGCATAACATGTAAGCACACAGTTGAAAGAGCCACAGGTGACGAAATGAGAAAGCAGTCTCCGCACAGGAGCGGCAGGTGCCAGAGGACGAGTGGACCGCATGTCTGGTCAACAGAAGGGGATGTCTTAGCTCACGCAGCCGTAACCGGACACCAGACACTGGGCGCTTTAAACAATAGCAATAATGAGGTCCATTTATACTTGAGGACCGTGCTACTAATTTCTTTTTTAAATGTCCATCTATTTTCATGGGCAAGTTATGATGCATATTCTATTGCAACCCAAGACACCCAAGCAATTATTACAGATCAAATAAAGAAGAAGGTGTGTAAAAATATAATTTAAATGTTTATACAAGTAATAAACAGTACTTGAAAGTAAGTAAATGCGGCTGTAGAGGACGTAAAGCAAGGACAGCTCACTGAATTCCTGAAGGAGGGAGCCAAGTCGTGGCAGGGAACCGGGACGGTGACGGGGCGTCCGGGTGCCAGTCCCTAAAAGCGTGCTCCTCTCGGGGCAGTACTTTCTTCGTTAATTTTTTCAACCTTTTAGTGATCTGACACCCAAACTGCTCTTAAAAATGAACTTATAGAGCAGAGGAGGAACATCTTCAGGGCAAAATGAAGGATACGTTAGACGTTTGTTAGGAAACCCCTGTAAACGGAGCATGCGCACTACAGACTGAGGAGGCGTAGGAGATGCGGCCTCTGTCCCCACATAACACGTTTTCGGTTCCTGCAGACACGAAGTGCGATGCGAATGCTGCCACCTGACGGTCTCTGGCTAGGGACTGTGGGTGAGTAAACGGTTGAGCGTGCCTCTGCCTGAAATGTAAGGTGGCAATGTCACTCATGTTTATTTCCTTTGCTTTCAAGTGAAGAAAAATTATATTTAAAAAGAAGGTCATACAAAAAGTGAAATTCTTTGTCAAGAGCGTTTATGGTGAAAGGTGTAACACACCACGAGATGAGACTGAATATCTGGAGTCTGGTCCCTTCCCTTGTCCCCTCCACTGACACCAGTATCTCTCACCTGGATTGTTGCAGTGGTTTCTGCTCAACACCAGTAACTACATCATGTCCCCTCTGCTCAGAACCCTCTGGGGGCCCCCAAGTCACTCAATACATACAAAGTCCTCACAGTGAGCTGCAGGGTCTTGCCTCTGTCGTTTCTGTGACTTCTTCCAACTCTGTCCTCCTTGCTCACACCACCTGGCCTCACTGGCCTCCTTGTAGCACCTCAAACACAATAGCAACATTTGTACCACAGGCCATTGGCACTTGCTGTTCACTCCTGCTGATGTGCTCATTGCCTAGGAGTCTACATGGCTCATTCCTCTTCTTTCCCACCCTTTATTCAAATGATACCCTCCCAGTAAGGACATCTGCTATGGTCTGAACATATGCATCCCCCCAAATTCTTATGTTGAAATCCTAATGCCCTATGTGATGGGGTTAGGGGGTGGGGCCTTCAGGGGGGGTGCTTAGGTCTTGAGGATGGAGCCCTCCTCTACAGGAACTGTGCTCTCATAATAGACACCCCACAGAGCTGCTCAATTTCCCTCCAAGACTGCAGGTGCCGCTGTAACAGTCCCTGTCTGGCTTCAGCCAAATCCCACAGTTGTTCAACTGCCGTCACCTTCGGTACATGTTGGACACTCTCCTTCCACAATTTCAAAGGGACACTGAAGCCAGTCCTCTCCCCTTTCGGCTCCTGGCTCGGCCTATCCCTGATGCATCCCGCATGTTCCCCGACAGGAGCAGAGCGGAGCAGGCCCTGGGAGCGCCTTCGTCCCGCCCAGGCTCCGCCCACATCGCAGGGCTTCCCTCCGACTGCAACTGCACGCTCCTCCTCTTCTCTGCCTGCCCAGTACAGGCAAATGGAGCTCGGCTTTTCAAAGTAAACGGACATGTGGGGGATTTTCAAAAATCCCTCTCCATGGAAAAATCTCCTCCATGGGACACTTTACGGATATAATAGGTTAGAAGGTGCTCTCAGTATAAAAGGCATCTCCCCCAAGGAACCTGGAATGCTTGAGCGATGAGTACAATGAGAGGGAATCAATCATTAAGAAACTTCCAAGACCAGATAGAAGCTTAGAAATACGGAAACTTCGGGAGCCTGTGGCATCCTTCCCTCTTGCTCGACTCTGCAGTTTGGGCATGTCTGGACACAGGCCATGGGCATGGAGGGCATTTCATTGGCATAGCTAGTCTATATATTCCAAGCTAATTCTGCATCTTCTCAGCGTATGCTTCGTGTTTTAACACGAGTGCTTCCCGGTGCTTTGAAGGCATAGCAGGCCCTCTTAGGAGAGCCAGCAAGGATGTGTCGTGGACCTCTACAGGTATCACCATAGATGTGAAAGTCGCATTATGCATTCAAAAACAAGAAATGCTTTTAATCCACCTTTGGATTCTTCGTGCCTAGTTCGGTGCTTACCGAATAGCGGATACTCAGTAAATGCTTGATGAAGAAATCACATCATTTGGAATTCCATATAGAAAACAGCCTACATATGCTAAGGAAATAAACTCCTAGCATTTGAGTATGTGAGGAAATTTTAGGAATCATCTAGAGATGTCCAGCTACCTCACTGTAGAGACAAGAAAACTGGTACTCAGGGTAATGAGGACACTTGCTCAAGATCTCCCAGGAAAACAGTGACAGAATCGGGACTGGAACTCAAGTCCTTGAGTGTTGTTTCCATGCTCTTTCATGTCACTATTTTAAAAAGTAGGTTTTATTATTATTTAGGTATGACAAGGCCAACAGATCTGGAGACAACTGCCACTGAAAAGATAGCTTGTTCTAATCACAGATGCGAAGAGGAGGGGCCACGCCATGGCATGGGAGGTCCCATGGGGAAGTGCCAGGACCGGTCTGGAGGCAGAGGCAGAGAAACAGGAAAGGGCAGGTGAGGCAGAGTGAACAGGCTCAGGATTGGCTCGTTTGAATCAGTATGGTGGGCTCTTGGGCACAGGAGCAGTCCCCAGCTGTCTGGTACCTGGCTCTGAGGTCATTAGGGCAGGTGACGTGGCCCAGGGTGTGAGAGCCAGCCAGAGGAGCTGGTTGGGGATACAGGCTCAGGAATGGTCGGTCTGAGTATGAGAGTCACGCTTCCAAGTGAGTTGTTTGTTATCTCTAGGAGTTAGTTAACCCTTTGAGGGGCAGTCCCTCCAAGGTCAGCAAGGCAGCCGATGTCAACGCATCAAAATATGGAAATAAGAAGACATGGTTAATATATTCACCACACAGAGATCGTAAGTCTTCACTGTGTTAAAAATTTAGCTTGGACTCGGTGGATTTATCTACCATCTGAAGTTCCACCTGAAGTTCTTAAGGATTCTGGGTCCTCAGAGCTATGAAAAATGGCTTTTGGATCATAATCTAGACAATCTTTTCTGATTATTTATCTAAAACTAAAAGCAGGAAATGATTCATTTGATTTCTGCCAATCCTGGAGTGTTGCCACTTTCAGCTCAGGAAGAGCCGGCTTCCCTTGGCAGTCTTCACTTGTAGGATGATGAATGAAGTTCTATGTTTGGTGCTAGCTAAAATTTTATAGGGTCTAAAAAAGCAATTTATACATGCTTCAGGAGGTGACCATATTTTTTCTTTTTGAGATAGCTCTTAGTCACAGCAGGGCACTCAGTATACACATATCACATCAAGAGGTCATTTTACAGGAGGAATGAAAGTTTGTCCTGTGTGTTGATAAACATGTTCTTGGCTTCTGCAAGCCTTATGTATGCTCAGAATGCAGCAAACAGGCATTCGCTGAATTCTGAATTTCCCCAGTTACTTTCACACCTCAAGAACCCATGACCCTCAATGAGATATTGTGCAGAAAATAAATAGTCAGCCTAACAAAACATTTTCTTGGTTCCAAGAGTCAAGTTGTTATTCACAAACAAGCGAGGCCAGTTTTCTTCTCTTGAAAATCTCAGGCATGGATTGAATGGTCTTACATGCTAGCCAATCAGTCAACCAAGGCAAGGGTCAGAGCCGACTCGAAGAACAGCGGCCATGGGCCACTTCCTTCACGCGATGAGTACTCCAAACGCTTGCAACTCACCACGCCTCATTCATGTTGCATTTTGTTGAGAGTTTTGGGGTTATTGTTTCTCCGCCATATATGTGGTTTCAAACATCTGAGCAGTGATCTCTCTCTTACTCAACTGAGTGTCAAGACACTCTCTAGATTATTTTCCTGGTGGCTATCAGGACAATGGTTTCATTATCCTTCTTTCCTTTGCTGTTCTGAATGCACGTCATTACAAATCGCAGTCAAAGAAGTCTGGAGGTGAAGAGCTGAGGACCAGCACGTTGGCTGAGGGGCCTCAGGCAGGTTATTTCACCTCCCACAGTCCTCAACTGTACCATCAGGAACATAATGGGCATCCACTGTTTAGAGGCATTACATAGTAATACGACAAAAGGCTTATTTTTAGTAAAAATATACTCCATAAAATATGTACTTAGAGAAGTATTTGAATGAATGAAAAGGGTTGCTACACATTCATCAAACTCATATCCTTTTCCTCTGGACTCTCAACCAGTCCACACTACTCAGCCTTTCTTAGAGTTAACTGTGACCATACCACTAATGTATTACTTACAGAGCTCTAGACAATGAACTATGAGACCAAGTGCCATGGCTACTTCCAAGACTTCCTATAAAAAGTTCCCTTGAAGATCCTCCAGCCCTTTTCCCCAAGCCAACACTCTTGGCAGCCCTGGGACAGAGATGGCAGAGTCACGAGATGGCAGCTGCCTGGGCCTCTGACTCATCGCTGGGAGGAGAGACATCCTCCAATCAGAAACACCCATTTGAACTCTACATGAGGGAAAAATAAAATTTTGTTGTGTTAACCTATCCATAGTTGGAGGTTTCTCTATTGCTGCACATAATAATGCATTCGCTGCTCTACAATCATTTTTTAAATGCATGTATAAAAATAGCTTTAAATATAACCAGAAGGGTATGTTATCTCTGTATTTGGGTGGTGGGATTGTAAGTATATTTTTCTTTTCTTAATCCTCTGTTCATTTTGGATTTTTTCAAATCTTCTCTATGGAAACTGTATTGTTTTTATAATTTCAAAAATTACTTAAAAGAGAAAAAAAACAAAGTGGGATGCCATAAAGATCAAAGAAAATAACCTCCCTAATCTGGTCATTATCAGGGCAAGCATATTCTCATTTCATAGTCAATTGACAAATGTAATTTGTACATTTACCTGATGCCACCCACTGTGCTCACTGTTGAGATACTAAGATTAAGAAAATAGTATCCCAAGGGAGCTCAAAGCACTGCCAGGTACTCCGGAAGGGCACTGGGAGAGGACTGAACCCAAAGCCATGTGATTCAGATAAGACGCCCTGGTGGAGGGCGCCTGCACTGAGCTGGAGCTGAGGAAGGGGAGAGAGCACGGAGAGGCACCTCCCTGGGAAACAGCGTGGCGCGTGCTGAGCTGAGCCCCAGACTAAAATTGCAGCCCACATTTAAGACCCACAGTTTTATTTGTTCTTTTCCACGGGGCTTAATACAATCCCCCATATGTAGTGAGTGTCCAGTAAATATCTGTTAAATAAATAATGAAACGTGGACATTCCTGCCAGGTGTGGTCCCGGCTCCTGCTCGCACACCTCCCTTACAACGGTGGGCGTCATGTACGGCATCTCACTCCAGCTCCGGCCACAGAAAAGCCAGTTGTACCAGAGAAGAAATTTGCATCCAGGGACAGAGTGATGTCTACAAAGGTGAGGATTAAATAGAGTGAGTGAGATACGATCACATGATCTCACTTCTTTGTGGAATATAATGAACAAAATAAGCTGATGAGCAAAACAGACCCAGAGACATGGAAGTTGGGCTCAGACTGACAAACCTCAGAGGAAGGGGGCGGGGGGAGGGTGGGAAGAGAGAAACCAAAGAACGTACATGCATGCATGCATAACCAATGCACACAGACAGCAATACTGGAAGTGGACAGGAAACGGGAGCAGGGAGGAGAGTGTCAATGGGAGGAAAAGGAGAAACATCTGTAACAAAAAGTAATTAATTAATTAATTAAATTTTTTAAAATAAATAAAAATAAAGAGAGTGAGATAAGGAGAGAGAGCAATGGGCTATACTTTGCTCTTATCACAAATGACTAATATATTACCTGGCATGTGACGTTCCATAGACCACTGAACTTGGGGGGTGCCAGACACTCCACAGTACCCTATGTTCTTCACCCCTTCATTCCTTTGCACTGCTCCCTGGGCTTTGTCCAGGTCAGAAAAGCTCAACGTTACAGATAAAGGAACTAAGATAAAGACCAAGATGACTCAGTGAGTGCCCCAGCCAGGGTCTGAAGTTCTGTTTTCCTGCCCTATTCCGTGTGCTACCAGAGAGCCGTTCCCCCCAGAGCATCCTAGGTGATTGCTCTGTGGGCATCTTCCCCTGCACCGCGGGCGGATCGGGAGAGGAGTGAGCCAGCTGACGCGTGTCTTCCTCTGGCGTGTGGTGTGAATGATGGTGGAACCTGGGCCCGCAGCAAGGCCAGCGGGGAAGTGAGTCTGGGAAGGGGAGTAGTGAAAGGGCTCCAGGGCAAAGGCCAGGTCCTGAGAGCCTAGGTGTCCCTATGACAACAGCCGTGCGGCAGGGCTCACTCCTGGCAAGGTCAGAAAGGCCCCCTTGAGGTGTCTCCCAAAGCACCTCAAACTCAACTGTCCAAGGACCTGACGCTTCCACGAACCAGGAGCAGGACAGCTAGTTGGCTGGCTTCAGCTGTGAAAGCAGGGAGAGGGGACAGGGAGCCTAATCCAATGTGAGCGGTCTCCTTATAAAACAAAAGTCATGTGAAGAAACAGGGACACTCGGAGAAGGTGGCATGTGAAGACACAGGGACACTTGGAGGGTTGCTGCCACAGCCGGTGAAGCCTGGGGCACCAGAGGCAGGAAGAGGCCAAGCACGACCCTCCCCCAAGGCTGCAGAAGGAGCAGATCCTGCCCACACCTTGACTTCAGATCCCGCCTCCAGAACTGGAGAGAACTGGCAGAGGAGAAGGGAGCTGACCACGGATACCGAGAGGAGTTCTCAACGCGTCGATGTCACACCTGTAGTCAGGGATGAAACCTGGCCTTGGGTTGAGTGATGAGGCGTTTGGCGGTGACCTTGGCAGGGGAAGTGACTAAGGGTGAATGGGACATGAGGCAGTGGGGACAGCAACAGAATTGGCTCCTCTTTGAAGAAGGCCACCTGTGAAGAGGGAGAGAAGGGCCACGCACAGAAAGATGGGGAGAAGAGGTGGGATTCGAACGTGTGGTCTCAGGGTGAGGGCAGAGGAAAGGCGTGGGGAGCTGCAGGGGCAGGGGCATCGCTGGCCCAGAATGCCCTCGGAGAATTCGTGAGGGGCGGAAGTGCCCAGTTCCCAGCAGAGACCTAGGGTCAGGACCGAGCTGTGAGCACGTGACCCGGGCAGCTCAGAAGGGCCCTGCACTTCCTTCAGCTCTGTGGCTGCTGTCTTAACATCTCTAATAATGTATCTTTGATTTTCTATTTTGCCACTGGAGCCTGTGCTGAGGGCACAGAGCCTTGGCAACCAGCTGCCCCCTCCCCTGGATGGATCTTACTGCCCACTGGGGTCCCGGGTGCCCCCCGGGCTCCCCCACCCACCCCGCCATCACCCCCACTCTCTGCACCAGGCAGAGTTGTGTTAGGAGGGACACCTGTGTCCCTGCCATCCTCTCTTGTCCCAGCAGGGACCTGCCCCCAGCGTCTCAGGGCCAGGCAGTGGTCAGCTCTGACCTGAGCCGGCAGCACCAGGGGACCCTCTGCAGACGATGCAGCGAAGGCCCCTGGCCCACCCCGACCCAGGCACTGAGCGCGCTCACTGCAGAGGTGACAGCACATGGTGTCACCGGTCCATGGAGGGTTGAGGCAGTGGGCCACAGGAGGGACCTCGACCTCCCCGCCTGGCGTCCCACTTCGCTCTGGGCCCTGCAAAGACTGCGGCCAGCCCTGAGTGAAGGAACGGTCTCGGTCGCGAGGAGAAAGACAGGAGGGTGGCTGTGCTGTGCAGGTGAGAACGGCCCACCTGTCTCCGGGGACAACGCAGGAGAAAGGCTGGAGTGGGGGGATGGGTAGAAGCAGGGCCTGGGAATTGGGTGGGGTCTCGAGGTGAGACCTGAACCCAGTCATGACTCATAGTATAAACACATGAATGAATAAATGAAAATGCTACTTTAGGGAAAGAAAGAAGAAAAAAACGGGAAACATGCTCATATTATCTCTTTACCACATTGCACACGAGCGGATTTCCAGCCAGTTTCACCTTCTCGGCGGCGCCAGAAACTCGCTTCCAGTGCTTCCACGCGGGGCCAAGTTCTCTCCTTCCTGGGAAGGCTGTAGAGACGATTTCAATGAACGAATCATAATGTGTATTGGGTTCCTGTTCCCGAACTCATATATCAGATGTTCCACAAATACCCTGCAGGTTTTGTTGACAGATTGATTGATCCTGGATTTCCATGGGCCGAGCCCCCTCCGTATCTATTGAGCCACCCACCTGACCTGCTGCCCCGGGAGGCAGAGGGCTCTGCCCCTCTTGCCCAAAGCCGGGAGAAGAGAGCCTGCGTAGTCAGGACAGGCCATCTGCAGCACGTGCTGTGACCCCTGCCCCTGCTTTGCCCAGCGGACCCCTCCATGAGATCACTGAACTGCCTTCTGTCTGCACTGCTTGAATTATTACTCCCTTCGCACTAATTTGCGGGAGTGGAAGACATTCATGAACACAGGGGGATTCTCACTTCAAATAAAGCGTATCTTCTCTCAATTAGAAATGGAAAAAAGAGGGGAGCATCTGTGTGAGGGAACACGATGGCCCGGACTCAAGCCTCAGCGTGCCGGCCCCCAGCGTGGGGGATGAGTCATGCTTACTGAGCTCAGGAGCTGAACGCACTCCAACCCCTTCCCCCTGGGCAGCCTCTCTGTCTTAATTAAAGTCTCCTATGTTCCCAAATTGACAGAGCGAGGGGGCCGCGCCTTAGAGGTGGCCTGGGTGGGTGTGCTGGCCGAACCCCTGTGCCTGAAACGTGATCTGGACCCGGCTGTGAGGCTGTACCCCCTGCTGCTGGCACCTGCTTGGGCTCCTCTGCCTTTTCCTTCCTTCCTACTGCAGGCAGAGCCAAAGAATTCAGCCGTTCCTAAGGCAGGCTTGGCAGCAGAGAGGTCTGACATGAAGTCACGTTCGACAACCTTCCCAGGGCACTCCTGGTGTGAGCGTTGCCTCCTGAAGGAGCCTTCAATGATAAGTTAATTCTGTTGACAGCCAGTCAGGAAATGCACCAGGGCTACCTCACTTCCTAGTCACCCCACTGCAAGGCTGGAGGCGTGCCCTCCTATATGGGGCATCTCGGAGTCAGTCCAAAGGGACCCTGGAAGAAGTTTGAAATGTTGAAGCACAGAGAGGTTGTGTGACTTGCCAAAGTCACACAGTGAGTAACTGACTGCCTGGATTCAAACTCAGGTACATCTGATTCAAAAAGCAGGCTCTTTCCGATAGACCAGAGTCTCAGAAACTCATCTCCTGAAAGATTCTCCAAGTATTTCAGAAACAGTCAAGTGTTTTCTACCGCCCCCAAAAAGTTCTAATGTCAATTTTTTAATTTTTTAAAAACTTTAGTCACAAATACCACAGCTCCTTGATCTATTTTTAATCGAGATTCCTCATCAGATTTCCTGTCAAAGAAGCTTGAGCCACATTACGCTGAACCCGACGCCAAGTGTGCTTGGTGAGAACGGTGAACCATCCCTTCCAGAGTCCTTGCGTTGACTTGGAACTAGCCAACAATACAGCAAAATATAAGAGCACCACTGGCTAGGGTACCAGCACTGGGAGCGCGCCCCACCCAGATGCGGAGGGGGCGGCGTTCCCCCAGCTCCTCCTCAGGTCGGAGGAGAGCTGGCTCTGAGGTCTCACAGTCTTGGGCAGACCTCACCCAAGGTCCCATCCCTTCTGCAGGTGCAGCTGGCGTCCAATCACGGCCGGTGCAAAGGAACAGCAACCTCACCTGCGGGACGGCTCAGCCCTTCGCTGCAACTGCATCGCAGCCCAGCTTCCCCTTCTGCTCAATTCTCGCCCCCAACTCCCTGATGCTCCCGGGGAAAACACCTGCACAGCCATGCGTCTGGTTCCGAGAACCCCACCGAAGACAGGTGGGAACAGCTGTATCACTCAGGGCTGTAAGACCTGTCATTCAAGAACGATTCCTAAATAGGAAGTAATTTGTACAATTATAATATACAGTGATTTATAGCTTACATGGCGTCAAGTAGATTACTTAAGAAATATTCTCGCGATAGATATTTATTATAGATGTTCATTTTTCTTTATATATGTTATAGCCTTCAAATATGTATGCAAATAGTGGTCTAATTTTTTAAGCTGAAAGAGATTGTTTTTTTAATAAAAAGGGGCACCATTAACTGGATTGTGTCAAGGTCAGAAATCACACCTGAGAGAAGACCACTCTTCGACCTGGACACACACTCCCTGCAATCAGCACGCGGCATGTGTGTGACGCCACCAGCGGGGAGCCCTCCGCCAGGCAGGCAGCCCTGGCCCTGGGAACGATCCCCTAAACATCCAGAAGGGAAGAGATGGAGAAGTGGCGGCACTCTGTTCTCATAACGACAAGAGATATCTGAAGTCCCTGTGACCAAATCTGTTAAAACCGAGCGACGGATAATTTCCCTGCGTGTCTGACAGTTTATATCTAGAATAAGTAATTGTTAAACGTAGGCATTCGCTTCCAAGCAGGATCCCAGCAGAGGATCACAGCTGATTGCTGGTCCTGCCATTGACATGCTACCCCGCACCCAGGCCACCTGTCGCCACCTCTGTCCCCTCAGTGTTTCCCAGATTACGGAAAGTGTGGAGGCCCAAGCTGGAGTTATGAGAGCGTTGCAGTGAGAGACACAGCAATCCTGATAGCCACAGGGCATGAGCTGCCTGCCAGCGTTTCCCACCACACCTGCAGCCGAGTGTGGCCACATGACCAATTTTGACCAATGGGATGGGTGTAGCTTCCTGGAAGCATCCCCAAGGGGAAGAGACATTCCCCTCTGAGCCCTCCCCTTTTCCTGTTGGGTGGAATGAGAACACGGAGCTGATGTGGCATCGTGGACAATGAGATGCCATCCTGAGGACGGTGAAATGGCAAGGCGCGGTCCTGGAGCCCGGAACTCTGTTACCTAACTGAAGCAGACTGGTCTATCTTCATAAAAGCACTAGGTTTCAGAAGCTTGAAGTGATCTGTCACGTGTAGGCGAACCTAGTCATAATAAAAAACAGTCACTAAAAACCCCCTCGTTTCTAGATTGGGCCTCACTCCACTTACTTCGGAGAGATGACACTGCTTTCACTTAACCCTGCAAAGAGGTGGAATCACAAACATGCTAAGGAAGGCACTTCGTCATCAGGAATGTGCTTTCTTCACGGATCCCGATCCCTCGGCCACGTGGGTGATGACTGGTTTGCGTCCGAGTACGTGGAATGCAGTGATGTAGCAGTTAATACAACTGCTTGTATGCGTGTCTTAACTCATTACTTCTTTCCACTTTACAGACCAGTTTTTCACACCAGATCATAACATGCCTGAGAATACCTAGATAACAAGGTTTTGTCCATGATGAATGCTTAGGGGAAATTTTAAATTACTTATAAAAATTCTAGCTATATTGTAGAGTTCATAATTTAATAAGTAAACCTGAAATCATTTTCATAAATGTGCAGCTCAAAGGATGAAGCAACTTCAGCAGGTGATTAAACACAAATAGTACTCGTTTTGATGAGGAGAAAGATAAGGACTGAATTTTAGCAACATCACAATATCATGGAATTCCGCCTCACCTCTACCCACCTTTGGCCAGAGAATGAAAGAAGCAGGATCTAGCTTTCAAGTGAAGACTGCAGAAAGAACACACATTTAACATCACCTTCCCTGAACACCTCACTGAAATAACAGCAAGGCAGTGTTCTAAGGTATGAATCGCTGAGGACAAAGAGAACTGGAAAGGAAACAGTAGCCACGGAATTTGGGGAGCTAGGGAACAGAAGAATAACTAATAACTGACTAGAAGACTCCAGACTGGTGACTGGCAGCCAACTTCAACCAGGGCACCCCTATAATGTTCAGGAATTAGCACCCTCAGCACCCCATGGAGATGGGCATAAACCTGGAGATGAAAATGGGTAGATAGGTTGAAAATCTCTTTACAAAGCCATTGGGTCTCCATATCCTTGCCACCACTCCGACTCTGGCAGTAACACAGATATAGTCTCTAGGGAAGGTAAAAGCAGAAAGGATGTCAGGGGGTCAGGGGGTCACCACACCAAGTTCAAGTTTGATGCACACAGAACAAGAAAACTGTGAAAGTCTGCATTCTAATTCTTGATATCTCCTAGGCTCTCGGGTCTCTAGAAGCCTGGCTTTTATTCCTTAGTCAGGGCACTGAAAGAGTCTTCTCCAGGAAATCTGAGCAGCCCAGAAAAGTTATATAAAGGTCCTGAAGTCAGAGAAGCCCCTGCCAAAGCCCAGCCGTGGCGCCTGACACATGCAGCCCAGCTATGTCTCAGACTCCTTCCAAAACTGAAGTAAGCACCAGGACTTCTCAAGAGGGACTCTTGACGCTGGAAGACACGTAGAAATGCCTTCGAACCATGCAGGGAAGGCGACTGCCAACTGTGACGGTTCATTTTATGCGTAAATTTGACTGGGCCAGGTGGTGTCCAGATTTTCGGTCAAAAATTATTCTGGGTGTTTCTGGGAGGGCGTTGTTGGATGAGAGGAACATTTCAATCCGTAGAGTCAGTAAGGCGTACGGCTCTTCCTAACGTGGGTGGGCTTCATCCAGTCGGTGGAAGGTCCGAAGAGAACAGAAGAGCTGACCCTCTGCTGAGTGAGAGAGAATTCCCCCTGTCTCCACATGTGGACAGTGGCTTTCTTCCTGCCTTCAGACTCAAACTCACACATGGGCTCTTCCTGGGCCTTGAGCTTAATGAACTTCAGACGACAACTACCTCATTGGCCCTTCTGGTTCTCAGGCCTTCGCACTTGGACTGGATCATCGGCTCTCCCAGGCCTCCAGCCAACTCGCCCTGCAGTTCTCGGGACTTGCCAACCTCCATGACCGTGTGAGCCAAGTCATTATAATCAATCAATCGATCTCTCTATCTATCTACACATCTTATTGTTTCTCTTTCCCTAGAGAACTCCGATTAATACACCAACTTAGGCAGTGAAATATCAATTCAGTGTGACTAGAGAATAATGACATATCAGATATCTCCCCAACAAAGTTAACCCTTTTTCTCCTTTTCTCAGAAAACTAGAAAAGCAGGCCCTTTACCAAAGGGAGTGGACCAAAAACTGTGGAAGTCATAGATACTGGAACTAGAAACTCCCACAAAAGAGATAAGGGTATCCCTACAATGATGGTTTAGGCAATTCTATAAAGTTACCAGTCCACTAGATTAAACCAAAAGGCTCCAACAGAGATGTCTCCCAGGTGATAAAAATCAAACGCTACATTTATCTTATTGTATTGAGAGGAGATTCAGCAAATTGGGAGAGAACTTGGGGAAGAGTTAGTAATAAAGTGTATTAACAAACAAACAAAACTAAACGTTCTACAGCAGAGTGGAAGTATTCACAATGTGCCATATTGCTCGGCTCTTATAGACTAAAGTGATTGCCAATAGTCAAACATCATTGGCCAAGCATAATGGCAATTTCGTAGGCTTTAACCTAACGCAATGCATAGCTGTAGGGCAGAGAGAGTGAAACATGGACATGTTGGCCAAGGCAGGGCATGAAGGAGAGCTACGTCTTTGTCTTCCATCACAGGAACTCGGTCAGTAAAGCCTAAAACGGGGACATCCAGAAACAGTAGGGTAAGCATGTCATCTAGACAAGTGGAGGCACATATCCAAAGGGAACACCAAACAGGTGAGGGCTGCTGCGGGGTGAGGTCCAGCAGCCGGTGTGGGGGGAACCGCACTGCCCTGTCCTACTGGACTGTGTGCAGCTTCAAACCACATTGTTCACATAACTGTAGTCAGAAGTAAATTTAAAGCCAAGAAGCAGCTAAGCCAGACGTCAGAGTAAAATAACAGCCCTGCTCCTGAGGCTGGAACAAAGCCGTTAGAGCTCTGGGCTTGGTAGGGCCAAGGAGAGTTCGAGTCAACCGACTTCAGATCCGCTGAGAATCAACCGGATGAGTTCCTGTGCACTTCTTCTCGTGACCCTTTCCTGAACACTCAGAAAACACCTTGCGTATCAAGGGGCACATGTCTCTACATCCAAACAGAACTCTCACCAAGAAGTATAAAGTTTGTGATGGGCAAGGAAACATGCATCGTTAATCAGTAAGTCAAAATGAAAGCCTGAGCTAGATTAAACAATGATGAAGAGTTCATAAAGGAGCAGTAAAAACAAATCACAGTTTTACAAAAGTGCGTTTTCCTGTATATTTTGTTTTAAACGTGTTGCCCTACTTAACCCTATTGTAGTATTATAATTTCTGTGCTTTGCTCCTTTAATTTCTTTTTTTTTTTTTTTTAAGAAAGAGCACAGTTGAGTGTGGAAGCAATCTTAGTTATTTCCCCATTGACCAAGACTCTGATACCTCCAAGCCTTTATATTACAGATCAATAACCAGTGACCCAGCTAAGACAAGAGAGTTTCCCCAAATTATGTATAAATGTCCAGCAAAAATATAAGTTTTCTCTCTAACAGACTAGCCAACACAAACCCATCACGATGAAAAGGCTAGCAACGCAGAGGTACTTGTGTACGTGCAGCAGGATGGGTCATCGATGGACAGGAAGCATTTGCACCTTGAGAAGGACACGTTCAGTGGAACAGCAGAGGCTGAAGCCCATGGCAGAAGGCTAAAGAACAGGTAGGAAATGAGGAGGTGTCAATACCAACCCGTAGGTAACTCTACGGGATTTAACTACAATGAAATAAACAAAATAAGATAGTAGCAGGAAGAGATGAGATCAAGAAAGTCTGTTTTTCTGTTTTCATTTAGGATGAATTGCCTTTTGGATATGTTTGGAAGGTAATCAAGATCAGCTACTAGCGGAAGCAAGACGCAGAATCCAGTCATTAGAGTCCAAGTAGACCATGCTCGTGAACGCCATGCCTTCATACCTTACATGTAACAACAACCCAGAAAAGGCATTCGTGCTTTCAGGAGTGAGAAAAAGTTAGAATGAAAGATACCCATCCTTTGTCTATTATCTAACTAAATCGTTCCTAAAAAGCTGGGTTTGGTGGAGGGAGAAGTTAGGTCAGAGCTGACCATCAGTGCATACAAAAGGATGTAAACACAAGACCAATAGGCAGAGAAATGTTCTTGCCAGCCCTTCAAGTATCTCACATCTTCAGCAAAAATGCTCACCTTTACCCAACACAGCAGAGCCCTTCGGTATAGGTTACATCCCTCCAACAAAGGGGAAGTCAATGCAGACAGAACCATTACAGCATCCGGCAGACTCCCTCACTCCTGCATTTCTGAGCTGTTCCTTGGCCCCTGCTGAAGGTGCCCCTGAGACATCTCAACCAGCACAATGAAAGGTGAAACTACACACAGCAGATTTGTTAAACCAGGCTAGCACATTCAGAAGGAAATATCACCCCCAAATAGCATTGCCATTAGCAAACAATATAATATTTATTAAGCACTCTACTGCCTGGAGTACCCTCCTGTAACCAGTAAAGATTAGGAGTTAAAGGCCATAGGAAACATGAATTTTCCTTTTGTAAATGCAGACAGGGAGTTCTTTATAGTTTTTCATAAGCCGAAGTAGTGCATGGTCTCTGGGAGAGTGATCATTTTCCACATCGCCTCAAACACTGAGTCATTCAAGTTCCCGGGGCCCCTCACCCTGACTTTCCTGTCCTTTAGGTCTTCCTCCAAATCACAACACAACTCCCTTTCAGGAAGTGAAAACAGTTGGAAGTGAGTGACACCGAGATTATTCATATGTGGAAGGTTCTAGTCCCACAACCTTCAGAGGCGTGATTGGCTCTGCCTAGCAAGTGGGAGGTGCCCCATCGATGCTTGTTGAAGTTGTGAATGAATGACTGGATGAACACATGAACGGAGAGCATTCCATTCGAGACTGGGGATGCACGCACAAGAAAGATAAAACTGAAATGGAAATCAGGACATCTGGGTCCTAGCCAAGTCAACTCAGAAGAGTCAAGGAACTTGAACTGGTTTTCTTGTTGACCTCTAACTATACAGACGGGCCAGACGTGTGTAACACACTCCACTCCCCTGAAGCTCTCCACCAGTGGCTGATGACAGATGGTATGAAAGTGCTCTGCTCCCCAATCCTTCAGGGGGGACAACTCTGGGGAGCCACTTGTATGATTCAACCAGCATCTACCTAGATGCCCAAAGTGCTCACCTGAGCCTCAGACTTGTATGTCTACCCTGTCGTGGACACCTCCACTTGGATTTTCCCAGCACTTCCAACTTCACCTCCAAAATTAAATTCACTGTGGTCCTCTCTTCATGTTCTCATCCCTCAGTATTGGATGCGCCATTCAGTCACCCATCCAGTCAGCAAATCAGGATTCATGCTTGACTTTCGCCTTTCTCTACCTCTGTGCTCCTTCTTTCCATTCTTTAAATGCCCCTGACTTTACCTCTCACGCCTTCTCTCGCCAAGTCCTTCTTCCTGCACCCTCACTACCAGTGACACCGGCGTGTCTTACACGGTCACCGCAGCACACTCCTAACTGGTTCTGCTCACAGGGCGGCTCATTCTACCCTCTGCCTGTCCTTCCACCTGTATTTCTAACCCCTCGGTGGTTCCTCTTTCCCTGCAGACAGGGGCTCACCCTCTCTGCCCGTTATTCAGCCTCCAGCCTCATCACCGCCCACTGGGCTTCACAAGTTCCGCTCTGGTAAATATGGGGTGGTTGTTGCTTCTCCAGCCCACAGGGTTTTCTGCCCAAAAGTTTTCTTTTCTTTGCTGGAAGTTTCCCATCCATCCTTCTTCACCTGGGTACAACTTCATTCTTCAGGATTGAAAGCATCCCTTATTCTCCGGGAAGATGTCTTCAGCCTGGACCTAGGGCTGTACTAGGTCGCCCCCGCCCTTCTATAATCACATAGCATTTTAAGCATTACATGGAAATCATCTCTCTCCTAACCTGACCGTAAACTTTTCAAAGCTAGGAACTATAAAGGGCTTATTCTAACCTCCACAGCACCGAATACCAAAGCACCCAGCACATAATAGGAAGCCAATGAACACTCCTCCAGTAGAAATCCATTTTGCCGAGTCATGCCCTAAAACTACTGCAGTGTCCAGGCAGGGGCTTGGGGAAGCCGATGGCGTAGTGCAAGCAGGGTCCCATGATGTCATTTCAGTGGCAGGATGGTGGATTAAAGGGAGGGAGTCTGTCTTAGAGATGGCATTTTATTCTACCTGTTTTCCCTTTTATGACTATGATCTCTACGTGTAATTATGAACTTATTTCTCCTTATTGTCTTTTAACTCGTGCCTCCCAGTGGCCAGTGAATTTCACTTCTGTGCACAGACTATCCAGTGACCAGCACAATGCCTACTACGATCACTGGGCAGGCCTTTGTGGTAAAGGAAACGCATCTAACATAATTGAAGTTTTTATCTTGGATAACAGTGGGCAGCAAAAGTGTTCATGACTGCCTGCAACATATTTTTAAACGCATTGGAAAATAATAATATGGATTGATTAATGGATAGAAGGAGAGAGAGATAGAGACATGATAAAGGAAGCAGAGCAAATCAGTAATGACAGAGTCTAGGTGGTTAGTACATTGGTATTCACTGTGAAATTCTTTCAGTACGTCTGCAAATTTTCATAATAGATGTCGAGGACAAGGAACGCATTTGTGATCAATACTGACTGTTCTCCAATGGAAATGAACGATGGTGAGAACAAGATCAGGGCATGAATCACTCTCTCTTCCAGCTCGAGAAGCCATGCCCGCTCCTGCCTCATCCCACAATTGCAGCCGCCGCAGCTCTAAAGATGCCAACGGACCCTGTGCATCTGTTTGCCATCCACTTTTCTCCGCTTCCGATCCAAATGCTCAATAAATCAAAACGGCCTATTTCCGAGCACATCAGTAATCCAGAGTTCATTGTTCGCACAAAGCCGGGCAGATAGGCTGTCCCTGCTGAATCCTCTTGTTATTCTTGAAACAGGAAGTTCAACATCCCCACCTGCAAATGAAACTAGAAACCTCTTCTCCCCACCCTCAAAAGGACTGGAAAAGGGGGGGGGGGTTGCTTTCAATTAGGAGAACTTTTTTTACAAATATACAAAATACTTTTCTTCTTTCTTAGTACTTGGCAAGGGCATCAACTTTCCCTAAAAATGCTGAAAATGACCTGGGAAAACTTCACGATTGCTCATTAGGAGAAAATCACATCAGTTGTAAAAAGAGGTGGTTATGTTTTGTTTTCCAATCTTCTTGATATTTTGGATTTTTAAGAGTTTTCTTCCAAAAATACAACCTAAGTCAATGTACCTATTCTCCCGGTCCTGAAACATGGGCACTTCTCATAACTTCGCAAAGAGAAGGCGGTTGTTTGCCTGGGCCAAGGTGTACACTGACTCTTTCATGCAAATATATCTTTCTACTCCTGTGGCCAAGTACCTTGCTGTTATTGCCCCGTGTTTGTTCAAGTGGTGAGGAAATATGAAATATCACACGTTCTCAGCAGAGACCAGACAGTAATCATCAACAGATGGCAGCAGCAGGGGGCTGAGAGAGCCAAAGAGTCCTCCCTGCAGGAGGCTTGTGCCCGACCCAGGCGACCCATTGGTCACAGACCTGGGTAGGTAAGGTGCGGTTAGCTGCCATTCATCTCCCCACTTTTCACATTCTCTTAACCCCTCCTAGGTTAAGCAACATCTTAAGCAACTAATTGTAGGCCCCCTTGGTGGCCGAGGATTTAACGGCGTTGGGGCCCTGCAGCCATCCTCCGGGGAAGGGAGGGGCCATCACAAGGATGCTGCATGCCTCGGGAAATGCACAGAACACAACCTGCAAATGGATAGACGTCAATTCAACAAGTACATACGGAAAGGTTGCTTTGTTCTACCCGAACTGGTTACTTACAATACGATGTACTAATTGCGGCCATGGAAATATTGTTCTAGGTAGAGTGTCATTAAAATATTGTCCTGTCCGGCCTGTGTGGCTCAGTGGTTGAGCATTGACCCATGCACCAAAAGGTCGCTGGTTCGATTCCCGGTCAGGGCACATGCCCAGGTTGTGGGCTGATCCCCAGTGGGGGGCATGCAGGAGGCGGCCAATCGATGTTCTCTCTCATCGATGTTTCTATCTCTCTCTCCCTCTCCCTTCCACTCTCTCTAAAATCAATAAAGAAAAAACAAAAAACATTTAAAATAAAATATGTCCTGATCAACTGTGTCTGGGGTAGAAGTTGTGGGGGTGAAGGGAGCTGTCAAGGACGGCTTCAGGAGCGGTGACATCAACTCTGGGCTCCTAAATGATAATACATGTATTCCACAAATGCGACAGGTGAGGGGCACTTAGCACTGAAGGAGACAGACAGGATGTCAGCCCTAATGAACCTCTATCTGCAGGGAATAGAAAGAACACAAGAGGGATTTTCCCAGCAGACCAGGAGGCAAGGGCCATTCCTGGTGGGGGGGGGGGGGTAACGTGCAAAGGCACAGAGGTAGGAAAGGATCAGTGGAAGAGCGCAGAACTGCTTGATGAGTAAAGCCAGCAGCCCTTTCTCTGGTCCGTGCATTTATTAAACCAATGTTTGCCAAGGCCCAGGCCCTGGAAATGCAGGGCTGAACAAGCCTGGTGGGATCAGCCTTCACGGAGCTCACGGTGGACGGTGAGGACGGTAGTCAGTATGGAAGGTCTTCTTGACGTTTCATAGAAACGAAGGCCTGAAGAAGTTGGTTGATTCCATCATCAACAGAACGATTTTTGTCCTTTTCTCTTAGGTGACTGACACCTTACGGACAAGTAGAAGAGGCAGACAAAGGATTCTACGGAAACCCACCACGGCTGAAAATCACTGCCGGGAATCTAAAACAAAGAGACACTACCCACGTGGTCCTCACGTCAAAATCTGTACGGAATGTCTACACAAACACAAAACAGTGGCACCGTGTACCGTCACCCAGCTTGAGCACACCTGGAAATGTGCTTCATTTGCTACTGTGAAGGAAAACATTAGACGGAACTGAGACTCCTTCCTTAGCCTCATCCTCCAGCCACCGCTATCCTGACGTCAATCTTTGTCCTTCTTGTCCACTTAGAAAAATTTACACAGGCAAGATGTGCGTTTATTCATTTTAAAGTATCGTTGTTCTCCACAGTTTGTACAATTTAAAATAATATTATCACACTGTATATTTCATCCTGCAACTAACTTGTGTGTATATAAAATTAATCTTTCTTGACTTCTTAATGTCATTCAACATAACTCCTATTTTTTTTATGTTTTCCATTTATCACTTGTATTAGGGTCCTCCACACAAACAGAACCAATAGGAAATCTATAAAGATATACAAAAGGAGATTTATTCTAGGAATTGGCTCACATAAGTAAGGAGCCCCAAGATCTGCCACGTGCAAACTAGAGGAGCAGGGAAGCTGGGGTGTAATTCGGTCCGAGCGTGAAGTCCTGGGCCTGGGAGCTGATGATGGAAGTCCCCATCTGAGTGTGAAGGCCAAGAACCAGGAGCGCCCACGCCCCAGGGCAGGAGAAGATGGATGTCTCAACTTAAGCAGAGATAACTGGCCCTTCCTCCACCTTTCCCTTCCACTCCAGCTCTCAGCAGTTTGCATGGGGCCCACCCACCCTGGGGACAGCCTTGCTTTACTCAGTCCCCCCATTCAAATGCTAATGCTTCTGGACACAGCCTCACAGACTCGCTCGGAAGTTGTGTTTTACCGGCCAGCTGGGCAGCCCTTACCTCAGTCAAGTTGACACATAAAATTAACTATCACATCATTCTATCATTTTTAAAAAATTTATTTTTTATTGATATGAGAGAGAAAGGAAGGGAGAGGGAGAGAGAGATAGAAACACCAATGAGAGAGGAACGTTGATTGGCTGCCTCCTGCTTGCCCCTCACTGGGGAACGAGTCAGAAACCCAGGCGTGTGCCCTGACCGGGGATCAGACTGGCGACCTCTTGGTGCATGGGGCTCCGCCAACCCGGTCCGACTGGCCAGGGAACATCGTTCTCTTCTTTACTTTTTTTGTTCTCACTTTTGGTGTTCTCTGAGATTTCTCCATTCTTTTTTTCACTGCTGACTTGCAATATATAATAAATTGTGTTTCTATTTCAGTAGAAATTTCCTAATCTTCTAACACGTCTACAATTATTTACTGTTTTTGTCCTCCTACAAAAAGTCAAGGACTTCATCATGTTTTCAACTGTCCCTTTAAAGCCTTGTATCAACCTTCTTTTTTTGTATTTTCTAGACATTTAGTTTCATATTTTTACTTTTAAGTTATATTCACCTTTATTAAATATACTAAGATACTCTGCTAATTTCTGTGTTCAGGAGTTTTACAGTATTCTGTCTTTCTGGACTTATGTTTTTTCCTCTGTTGAGTACATCCTTCACTGGTTCTTTTAGTAGGGGCTACGAATGGTAAATCCTCTTAATCTTTGTCTGAATTTTCTTTTATTTAAGCCTCCCTTTTAATGAGAGTTTACTTGGGTGTAAAGTTATAAATGGACACTTATTTTCTCTCATCACCTTGAAGATATGGCTCCATTGCCTGTAACATCTGCTCTGACAAGGAGAAATTATTGTCGGCGTATCCGTCATTATGTTGTTAATTTACCTCTTCTCTCTGTTACCTTTAAGACCGGTCCTTTTAAAGGTAATGTTCTAGAATTTTACTTTGATAGTTTAGGATTAGATCTATTTTTATTTATCCCACTTAGTTCTCCTGTCTCTTCTTCCACTCTGGGTAATTCATAGCCATTGGGTCTTTCAAAACCTCTTCTCTACAATTCTCATAATTTTTATTTCTTTATAGCTCCTTCTATATTTTAGATGAATTACTTAGTAGTATCTTCCAATTTATTAATTGTTTTTCAGCCTTGTCCAGTCTAGAATGTATTCCATGTATTGAGTGCTTTAGATCTATGGTTATCTTATGTTCCAATATATTTTCTTACATATTTTTAACATACACATGGAAGGTATGTACTTGGTTCACTCATAGCCTGTTTTTGTTCATACTTTCCTTTGTGCGTTCCTGCTCATCCCTCACATAGTGTTTGCAAGTCTTTTCAGGTGGTAATTTTATTTCATGTGCCATGACACCTCCAATCATGGATTTTATTGACTGCCTTTCAGTACTTCTATGTGTTGGTTTTTCTCTCTGCGGGGGGAGTGAATACGTTTGTCTTCATTCACTCCTCCATGTCTACACTGTTCTGCCTTCACCCAAGTCCCCAGGGCTCCTGGCCAGAACTAGGTCTCATGTTAGAAGCTAGGAGCTCTTGCTTGCCCTTGGACGAATTCACAGATACAGTCACTGAGCCAAGAGATTCTCTTAGCCCGTAATTGAAATGTATACACTTCATACACACTAAAAAGCAGCAACTTTTCACACCAGGAGGGAGAACGACACCCTTGCACTGCTGAGGGATCCTTGCACTATTAGGGTGCTACGTTCCAATCACCCCCACAGGGTTTAGACTCCAAGCCTCCCCTGCCTCCCTGGGAATCCAGGGACCATCAGGGCTCCATCACAGCTCTCAGCTCCTCATTTGTTTTTAATTTTCTGAACCACAGAGATGTGCACCCTCGTTTTGAACTATTGCGGAGGTTCTTCCCCCTTTTAATATATTCTATCTATCATTTCTATGTCTGGGAAGCAGCAGAGTTGAGCAGCCCCAAAACATAAAGTTTCAATCTCATTTCTGACAGAGTACCCGTCATCCGGCCACCAGGTGATACTCAGGATCACCTCCCTGTCACAGCCCCCAATCATTCCTCTTGCACATCCCTGCTTCTGACACCCTCGCTCTTCAAGACGCTGCTCGTGCCTCTTCTTGTTCAAGAATTGCTCCGAAACAACGGCCGCCGTGTCCTCCAACCCTGATCTGCCCCTCACCTCCAACAGACTGCGAACTTCCTGAGCACGGAGGCCGGATTGGTTACACCTCTCGTCCCCTCTTAAATTTTATTTTGAGTGCTTGATCAATATTTGGTGAATGAGCAATTAATGAATGCATATTTCTCCGAGTTTTAGAAAGTCCAAATGCACAGGGTCTTATTTTGACTTCCTAAAATCTATCAGCAAGGCTAAAAGCAAAAAGGGAAACGAAAACAACGTTTCTCTCAAAGACATCCCAAACTCCCACACCCAGCTCAGGTGTCCTGAAAACGTGCAGAGATTTTGCAGTTTTCCAGTCCCCTGAAACCCAAGGCAGTGTGTTCTCCTTGCCATTTAGAAACATAAATAGGATTTGTGGGGAAATTATGCAAGCTTTCCCTGGAAAATAAAAAGATTTCTAAAAAACCCACAGGCAAACTTCTGAAAAGCCAAAATCAACTAGCTTCATTTTACATGGAGGACTTTCTACACCTCACTGTAAAATAATGTGGATAATTAAATCCACTCAAACTTCAGAAAATGAGCGTACCACACTTCACCAAGGAATGTTAACACGTCCATATAGGTGTGTCCCTAGGTATACATACATGTGTATGTATGTGTCTACAACATGTGAACAAGAAGAGCATCTTCATGCAACTGAAGAAATAAATAGATGATGAGAGAATTTAATCGATGATTATTTTTAGTTAACGGGCACTTACACTCTAAAAGTAGAAACAACTTATATTTTTCCCAGCTTGCTCCCAAGGCCCCGTGAATTTGCAGGGCTGTCCCTGGAATGGCCTCCCCTATCCCGACGAACTGGATAAGTCTCAGCAAAATCCCGCCTCCTCTGTCTGGGCGGCCTCTGACTCCTGGCATACCCTCCTTGCCCACCTCCATCAGAACAAGTATTGGGATTGTTTTTCTTTACATGTCTGCCCTCCATCAACCTGTGGGCCATCGAAGGGCAAGGACCAAGTGTTTTCATCTCTGAATCGTAGCCTCGCCTGGTGCCTGATGCATGACAGGTATGCACTTTTGTTGAATGAATGCATGAATGAATGAATGAGTGAATGAATGAATGAAACCCATGGGTAGAACCACTCTGCAATATATCTCAATCAAAGCATGAAGTGATAAACAGCTTCAGCTCTACCGAGAGAGTCCTCTGCTGAACGCACCCTGACAGGGCGTCTGCAGAAGCATGGCTCACCTGCAGTGTGAACACCACGGTCCTTCTAAAATTAAAATAGGCACCCCTTCCCTTAAAGAATCTCAGCCATTTTACACGAGCAAATAAACACTCAAATGACATGTTTTTCTATTAAAAACTCATGGGCCTTAAATTTCTTTTTAATCACAGGCTTTAGTATTATTACACGTGTTCCATTAACAGGCATATCCAATGAATTCCCTTTCATAAACACTAGTAAGTTCAGTGCAAACCAGCCAGGTGATTAATTTATAATTCTTGACACATTAGGGAGGTGTGTTGGAGGTAAGAAGTAGCGAGCGAGTCCTGGGATGGACTGCCTTCTATGCCAACACCACGGACACACACAGAGAAGGGCACACACGCAAACACCTGAGCCCACGTACACACACACACACATGCCACCCATGAACACCCACTGTGCTGAACTGGCGTTGGATCCAAATTTGACAAACCAACCCCTGAAGGCAAATAGCTGAGCCTAAACTGTTGCAGGTTCCTTTTCCCATAAAAATAATAATAACGAATAAAAATCGCTGGAGCTTGGCCAGAGCCTCGTGCAGTGTGATTTCTAAATTCAGCATCTTCCTTCCCCACACACATGCTCCCCCCCGGCTGCACCGCCCCCCTCACGTCTTCCGAGTCAGGTTACTCTGCCCCGAATAAAAGGTCATTCAATACCCGCTTCCCTTCCCTAACGCTTTCTCCCTGAACCGCAGGGACAGAGATTCACTCTGCAGGAAGGAAAAGCACTTCGGACTGGAACTGAGTGGCCACTCACTTGCTGTGTGACGACAGGAGAGTCAACTCGCTTTTCTGTGCTCCATAAGTGAGGTTACAAATGAGTCGATGAGGTTGGCTGGGATGATGCCGTTCTCTTCTCATTTTCTATATAGTTTAGAGCACAGACTTTGAAGCCAGACTGATGGGGTTGAAATCCCAGCCCTTCGTTTGTCTGTTAAATAGTGATGGTCATGATAACAGATACTGTCTCATAGGTTATAGTGAGTGTTAAATGACACGCTCTGTGAAAAGTGTTTACAAGAGGACCTAGCAGCCTTATGTAAAGAATAGCTGGTGTTATAAAAATCAAAAAATGATTTCTGAAGACCACACGATGAACACTTTCTATCTCATTTCTCTATTTCTGAATGGGAGAGCAATAGACAAGTCAAAAAATGAACACTCCTGGTCACACAGGGGGCAGCTGTTCTGCCTGATCCCTAAGCCCTGTGGCTCTTGGACCTTGCAAATCAACTCGGCGCAGCTGGGAGGACAGAGGACAGGAGGGGAGGGGAGCCACGGCGAGGAGAGGCGCTGGCAAAGCCAGGGGAACTCACACGGCTTCTGGCAGGACCCAGCCCTCTTCATCTCTCAATGTCATGGTCACCAAAAATCACACATGAAAAGCCCAGTGACTAAATGAATATGGAAACTGAACGGCTTAAAAAACCCCGAGATGCGGTCAGTCTGGGTCACCTTCAAGTCGTGCCGCGGCGTCCCGGGAGGCTGGAGGGCCGGTCTCGGCAGCCCTGGCTGGGGCACGGAAAGGGGATGGAAACGTTATTTCAACCTCCTGAGCTATCGATGCAGAAACCTTCCCAGGATCTAAGTCCAGGACAGAAAAACAAACACAGTTCAAATTACCCAATCTTCCAATATCCTAGTTCATAGGAGATTTCCTCCTAAATGAGTCACTGGAAACTGCTCTTTAAAAAGCAGGTATTTATTTTTCTTTTACAAAAGTTTGAATACATTGCTTAGTAATAACAAGGGAAAAAATAACAGTGACGTAAACTTAGGCGAGAGGATTGGACGGCAGGATGGTCATCCTTGATGTGTGCATTCGACTCTCTTTATCCACATCCTCCCGGAGCACTGTCCCGGGAGCCCAGATGTCCCCGGAGGAGCCGTGTCCTGAGACATCTCTGAGCCACTCTGGGCCGTGCCACCGCGTGTTCAGTGGGAACGTCAGCTCCATTTCGCCCGCCTGTCCCGTGGCTTCAGGCTGCCGTCCACCAGCCCCACCCTCTGCTGGTCGAAGGTTTTCCCGTCACCTGCTTAACACCCCGCCCATCCAGGTTGGCATGTGCCTCATCAGAGTGGCAGGTGTCCCCAGAAGCAGGTAGACGCGCCGTAGCTCAGTCAAGGCGGAAGACAAAGGAGGGCGGAGCGGATGCCAGGAAGACAGGCTGCGACACCGCCCTTGTGAAACTCCGGCTCACACACAGGCTGAGCACGGTGAGCCCTCCCTTAAACCATGGGCTCCCGTGGCGACACGCTGTCGATACGGGTTCATCCGTCGGAACACACCTGCCACACCGATGTGAGAAGTCAGGAGCAGGGGAGCCCATGCGGGGGAATTTTCTGGACTTCCTGCTCAGTTTCTCTGTAAACTTAAATCTTCCCTAAAAATAGGCAATCAACCCAAAAAACTCAGTTCTCCCATTCTCTGGTGCATGTCACAAGGCACCGCGTCTTAGTCAGCGGGCGGGGCTGTAACAGGTCGCCACCGCCTGGTGCTGACGCCACAGCCTTCTCGCAGTTCTGGAGAAGGACGTCCAGGATCAGGGTGCCGCGGCCAGCGCCTGGCGTACGCCCTGTCTCACTTGTCTCTGTCTCCTCACGTGCTCAGCTCTTCCGTCTCTTCTTTCACGGGCACGAATCCATTTGTGAGGGCTCCACCCTCATGACCTAACTATCTCTCCGAGGCCCTACCTCCTGTACCATCACACTGAGGGTTAGATTACAACATATGAATGGGGGGGGGGCATTTAGGCCATAGCAATATCTTGTCCACAGTGCTTATCCCTCTTTCTTCCACGTCACTCAGAACCATCTGATAGCATTATTGTACCTGTATTTATGTTTCCTGTTGGTCCCCGCCCCGCTTCTGACATTAGAATGCAGGGCTTCTGAATCTTTTGTTTACAGGTCTATTCTCCAGCAATGCCTTATATATAACTGATTTTTAAAATAAATGAACGAATGAACGAATGAACGAACGAACGAACGAACGAACGAATGAATGAATGAATGAAGAACCTGAGTAGCCTAACCCTCTTTGACAGACTAAGTGGAGGAGAACCCAATGGGGATGGGAAATAACCCTTAGGCAAAGGAAAGGGAGGGGAAAGGTTTAAGTTGGTGACTACTCTTCCCCAAAAGCAAATCGATTCTCCTTTTCCACTCTCCACACCCACGACATTAGCAAGAAGTTCACTGGAACGACCAGTTACCTAAAGCCAACTGAGCAGCCAAAGTCAATGGCAAGAGGCACAAATCACCAAAAGGGGGAAACCCGGGCACAGTGTAGCCACATTCCCAGTCGAGGCTCTGGCGATGGCTCGGAGATGGTGGTTCCTATCTGAGGGCAGTGCCGCCACCGGCGAGGGGAGCTGGCGCAGGAGACTGCATCTTGAGGGCTCCCACGTGGAAGGCAGCGCTCTTCGTGCTCGACGTGAACGACGCATGCGGTCCCCACGGCATCCCTGGGCGAGGGAAGGACTGTCATCCCCACCGTAGCGGAGACAGCGTCAGGAGCGCATC
The DNA here is from genome assembly GCA_030848825.1 of Tadarida brasiliensis. Taxonomy (NCBI): domain Eukaryota; kingdom Metazoa; phylum Chordata; class Mammalia; order Chiroptera; family Molossidae; genus Tadarida; species Tadarida brasiliensis. The sequence goes on from CM061257.1 coordinate 7,509,472, forward strand.
TCGCCGCTGGTTTTCCTCCCACGCACAGGCAGGTCACGTTTCCCACCCCCCACCCCCTTCGTTCGCCCAGGACGGGATTCTGGTTAGTGGAATGTGGGCAGAAAGGGTGCACCTGCCCTCGGGGGTGGCTCCTCGGCCACGGCGTTCGCACCGTCCACCCTCTCCTGCATCAGACAGTGACGCATGTCAGCCACTGAGAGTTGTCCTTCTCAGTGCCTGGCATGGATTACCCTGACTAAGCAACCACTGTACGGAGAGAAAACGGAGGCGCAGTTATAGGAGCTCCCCTATGCATGGGGGCTGGCGGAACTCGGGCCATCCGTCTGAACCCATGAGCTCAATCCACTCCAAGGGCGGGTTCTGGGGCAGCCACAGGCCCTTCATCCAGGAACATTCTCGGACACGGGCAAGTCACAAAGCTAAAGGAAATGCCTCACACTTCCACGAACTGTGGGCAGGCAGAGCAAACAGGTTTGACAGAATGAGGCCGCCCAGGCTTTCTGTGTCCATACACAAGGTACTTCATTTTGATACAGGTGGTATGTGGCACTTTCTGTTCATTAAATGCCTCGATATAAATTTATGGTAAGAATGCTTGTCTTATATTTCATAGAGCCCCAGGAGAACTAGGAAAGGGGATTAAGCCACCCAGCAACACCGCATAAACTAAGTAACTGGCAGGATTCACAGGTGCTCACACACCGAAGAGAAGAAGGCGGCAGAAAGGACAGGAAAATGTCTACGGAGAAACGGAAGGAAACGCTGGTTCCTGCTCATTCTGTGCCAGGCAGCTGGGAAGGAGTGTCTGCAGATCGCGCATCCTTCCACCCTTCCGACAACACTGGAAGTGGCATCGCTGCCCCTCCTGCATCGATGAGGAGACTGAGGGTCAGGGAGGCAAGAAACTTGCCAAGACTCCCGGACTCACACGGGGAGAAAATAAAATCAAGATCAGCTCTGACTGCCTGGCTGGTGTGGCTCAGTGGTGGAGTGCCGACCCATGCACCAAGAGGTCGCCGGTTCGATTCCTGGTCAGGGCACATGCCCAGGTTGTGGGCCCGATCCCCAGTGGGGGGCATGCAGGAGGCGGCCAATCGATGTTCTCGCCCATCGATGTTTTTATCTCTCTCTCCCTCTCCCTTCCTCTCTAAAATCAATAAAGAAAAAGAAACAAATAATCGCTGTTCCTTGCTCACTGGGTCCAATCTGCACCACGTCATCAATGTGATGAGCCGCTGTGTGTGTCGTGGAAGGGAACAGTGATCAAGATCCTTGCGAAATCAGTGATGACACAGAGCTGGAGGGACAATGTCCCTGAGATAGGACAGTGAAGCTGTGTTGCTGGCCGAACGCAAACTGCTTTTGGGGGTCCTTACTCACGGTACTGAGAAGAAAGCATTTCGCAGGTCAATGGCTGTGGACCAGACATCAGGGGGTGTGTTGATTTGCTCAAGCAATGAAACCACATCTGGTACAGCAGCTGCAACTGCGTCTGCACCTGGTTAAGTTTACGATTATCCACTGTCATTCTCCAAGACCCATCTGTCCTCTGCACGGGCCAAAGAGGTGAGTCAAAGGGGGATTTGGTGGGAATTACCACCCTGTGTCCTTCTGATCCTTGGGAGTGACACTAATCTGTGCAGTCCCTGCAGAAATTCAGTATTGCTTTTGCTTTACTATTTTCCTGGGTAGAAGCAGTTTTAAGGCCTTGCACTTCCCACCGTAATAGCCTTCATTCCATAGGTCAGGGGGCCAACGTGGGGATTCCCTCAGCTGCTGAGTTTATCTATCCCAATGGTGCGCTCAGAACTGGGGCAGTAACCGGAGGACCCTCCGGCCCCCCTGTGAGATGAACCTGAGCTAAAACTCCACCGGCCACCTGCCCTCCATGAGCCCCTCCTCTGACTGGTGGCCCCAGTGACATTTGGGTCCCTTGGAATTGGTGTCAGTTCAGAGCCATAGTCCTGAAGTGCCTGAAAGTTCTGGTTATTCCCTCTCCCCTAATGTGCAGTCGCCCTGGGAAAAGGTCACAGCCTTTGGGGAGGGCTGAGAGAAAGATGAACAGGATACATTTTGGGCAGTATACTGGGATCCTTCCCAAAGGGAACCCATGACCCTTTCATTCAAGGGGTTCTGGGTCCGTCAACTAGCTCCAGGCTGTGACTTTCTGTTGTTATGATTCAAGATCAGCTTTTATTCACTTGACCTAGAACTTTTCCGTTTATACAGATCAGGTAAGAACCTATTAGGCTTCCTGTCTCTTTCCCTTCTAAAAGCACTGTGACCAACCATCAATGCCATTGGTCTGCACAGGTCAGAGTATTCTGGTTGCCAAGGTGACTCTGTTGTCCATTACGGAACCACATCTACCCCACTTCCGGTGCTTGAGTGCGTCACTAGACCCTGGCCCCGGGGATGCGATCACTCCCACTGCGGTCCCCATGAGAAGTCCTGGCCCACGAAGGAGAGCAATCACTGAGCTCTTTGCTGATGCCAGGGCTCCCCTCACACGTTTGTTTCTCAAAGTACTGTCAACACCGTGTCTTCTGGATCCTCCCAGTAATAATAAGTAGGTCTTAAATGACAAATCCCCTGGAACATTTCCAATCCCCCTCAGCCTGTGACTCCCTCCACCTACATTAAAACAAGCAAGGTCAGCCCGGCCGGTGTGGCTCAGTGGTTGAGCGTCATCCCATGCACCAAGAGGTTGCCCGTTGGATTCCCGGTCAGGGCACATGCCCAGGTTGTGGGCCTGATCCCCAGTGGGGGGCATGCAGGAGGTGGCCAGTCGATGTTCTCTCTCATCGATGTTTCTATCTCTCTCCCTCTCCCTCTCTCTCTCTCTAAAATCAATAAAGAAAAAAAATTAGAAAAAAACAAGCAAGGTCAGCATTTCTCATTTGCCCACTGTGGCCACGTTTTCATGTCCACGCTTCAGCCATGCAACCAACAAACCCGCTAGAGACCTTCCTCACTGCCTGAGCTACAACATTAAATACAGAACCTCTGCTTAGTAAGCCCATAGCAATAAGATCAGCCTCATCCAACTTGATGCTCCCTCCACCATGATCCCATACCCTTAGCATCCACTCCCACACATTTTTCATATTTATGTCTGTATAAATTAGAAAACTCAAGTCATTGTATGTGAGTGCATCATACCTCCTTATAGGGAATACTCGGCACCTCATCTTTAGGTCTAGAAGCAAAGAGAAGGGTTTGGGGTGGGTCCTATGGGAAACAGCACTGTCTTGCAAGGCAACTGCCCCAGGGGAGGCGTTAAGGTTTCCTCAGGCAAGGCAGGGTTGACCCCCGAGGATGGAGAGGCCTCTCCCACAGGAAATAGGGTGGGCCTCTTCCACTGGCAAAACAGACTCATCAGAACTTAGAAGCTTACTGTCCCCGGCTTCATCAGGGTCTTCCCACATGTCCCCATCCCAGCCTACAGGGTCCCATTCTTTCCCAATCCATGACCTCACTTTAAAACTAGACACCCCGCCCTGGCCAGAGTGGCTCAGTAGATTGGGCATTGCCTATTCGATTCCCAGTCAGGGTACATGCCGGGATTGAGGACTTGATCCCTTGTAGGGGGTGTGCAGGAGGCGGCCAGTCAATGTTGACTCTTACATCGATGTTTCTCTCTCTCAAAAATCAATAAAAGAAAAAAAGTAGACACTCCATGAGGCTGAGACGTCAACTTGCATTTTAAGTCAGTCCATTGCAGGATGAGATTCTGCATTTACTTGTCATAAATCTCAGCCCCCACACAGAAGCTCTTGGGTTACTCATGCAGCATGTGAGCTGGGAATCCGAATCCCTGGCCTCATCCTTTCCTTTCATCACTCCGTCCAGCAACATTAGGGGCAACCGGCCAAGTCCATTGTAGTCATTAGTTTCCTAAAAATGGTTGAAGTCTCATACACACAATCGCCCGATCCCTGCTTCTTGCAGGCAGGTGATTGGGCATCTGCAATGCTGACATTTTGCATAACTCTACTGTAGATCAGGCCATGGACTCTCGGTGCCTTTCCTACCGGAAACGGGGTCCTGAGCATCCTTATATCTAATCTGATTAAAGAAATTCCGGAAACCTCAGAACGAATTCAGAAAATGCATCCCTCACATTCTGTTCCTTGAACCATTCTTACTACCAAAATCTGTATTAGTCAGGGTTCCCCGGAGATTTATTAGACGAAATGGATTCACGTGGTTATGGAGGCTGAGAAGCCCAGACCCTGGAGAACCAATGGCATTGGCTCAGCACAAGTCAGAAGGTCTGAGATCCAGGAGAGAAAATGGTTTAAGTTCCAGTCCAGGGTGAAGTCCAAAGGCAACAGAGCACTGATTTCCCAGGTCAAAGCCAGTGAGAGAGAGAGAATAGCTCTCACTCTGCCTTTCATTCTATTCAGGCTTTCGGATTAATACCTTCATAGACACACCCAGAACAATGTTTAACCAAAAATCCGGACACCCCATGACTCAGTCAAGTATATACATAAAATTAACTATCGCAATGCCTGACACAGAGCAGAATGTCTAGAAATACATTTGGTGACAGCATCTGTCCCACTCTGTACCTGACCCTTTGCTCTTATATTCCATATTCACTTATGAGACCCTCTGGTTCCCAATATCACCTATCCATGGTTTCAAATTTCCTTCTAGAACACTTGTGATTTCATCACACACACACACAGTAAGTTTACACTTAATGTCATCAATAGGTTCTGTGACTTTAAGCGAAACGGTGTGTAATGAAACCAATGTTACCAGAGGCTAATTGCTACTAAGGAGAGTTAAGTTCCTAGGCATCTCATCAGCACTGTGACAGCTCGATGTTACATGAAGTGATGTTATTCCTACAGCATCTCATCGACACTGTGACAGCTCGATGTTACATGAAGTGACGTTATTCCTACAGCATCTCATCGACACTGTGACAGCACGCCCTTAAATGAACCCGTGTTGTTGGAGGACCTGCTGGGCTGTGACCATCGCAAAAGCCACAACTTAGCGAGTGCCTTCTCTATGACAATACTGTCTTCAAGGCTTGCTAGTTCATTATTATTTACTGTCTCAGCAACCTAATTAAGGCAGTGTAATAATTAGCTCTCCGTTTAACAAATAAGAAAAGTGAACCTCAAAAGAAGAAGAGCTCTGACTTTGAATCCCAAGAGCTAAGCTCAGAGCCAGGATGTCTCCTCACAGGTCTAGCTTCTGCTTCGTGGAGGGCCGTGGAGGGTCGTGGAGGGCCGTGGAGGGCCGTGGAGGGCAATGGAGGGTCGTGAAGGGCAGTGGAGGGCCGTGGAGGGCAGTGGAGGGCCGTGAAGGGCCGTGGAGGGCAGTGGAGGGCCGTGAAGGGCCGTGGAGGGCCGTGGAGGGCCGTGGAGGGTCGTGGAGGGCCGTGGAGGGTCGTGGAGGGCCGTGGAGGACGAAGGTGGGCGCCGGCGGGAGGTCAGCTCTGCAGCCGAGGGTTCTGGGATTACCCTGTGAGCCTGAGAAGGCAAGTGGGGGTTCCCGAGTGAAGAGCAATAGAAAGAGAGCGCAGTGCACCTGCACACAGAGAGCTAAGGTAGGAAACCGGGGCTCTGATGAAAGAGGAGGACGCTGAGGCTCCGAGGGAAGGCTGAGAGGCGGAGGAAGCCAGCGCCTGAGCGGAGCAATGGCACTTGCCCTAGCCGCAGGCGGAGCGGAGCCCGGGGCTGCTCTCACCTGCGAGGTCCTGCAGTCCGCTCTCCCCTGGGCGCCTCCACTCACAGGGCCTCTAGGCCACCCGCCACCTGTGGCCTGCTGCTTCGTCTCCAGTTTGTGGATGAAGGAACGAATGTGAGTTATTAGAGAAGTCAAGAAACTGCCTGAGAGTAGGTGAGTAATAAGTTAATTTAAAAAAAAAAAAAAAGGACATCAAATCTTGTGCGGCGCTGTTCTGAAGAATGTGGTGTGAAAGTCTGTATTTTAACAACCAAATCCAATGTTTCTTATCACCTGGCCGTTCGGGGAAACACGGAGCCCATCAGGACTGAATCGCACCTCCGTGTCGTCAGCAGCCAGAGGCTGGTGGCCTGGTGCAGGACAGCTGCAGAATCCTGGGGTCCCTGACAGCGGTGTCAGAGCGGGGGCCACGGGGATGGAGTTGGCAACACCCCGGAAGGCAGTATGGTGCCCTGCCCTGAGAAGCATGTCAGCTTTGGGGGTAAACAACCTGAATCCAAATCCCAACATCTCATTCAGCAGCCGTGTGACCAGGCAGGTCACTGAAATGTCCGAGTCTGGGCAGCCTCACCCGTGACACGCGGCTCCATGGCTCCTCACAGGGGCACCGTGAGGCCCACCTGTCCTGTGTGAATGTCCACTGCACCACCTCTGTGACTGTCTCCACCTGTCCGGCTGCTGGAACAGAATGCCATGGACGGGGTGGCTTACGAACAACACGCTTACTTCTCCCCATTCTGGAGGCTGGAAGCTGGAGATGAGGGTGCCAGCGGGTTCTGCGTGTGGGGAGGGGGTGCTTTCCAGTTCCAGCTGCCCACTTCTCTTCTTGTTATATCCTCGTGTGGCAGAGAGCGATCGAGGCAGCAAACTCTGGACTCTTCTCCAATCCCAGCATGGAGCCTCACCTCACGACCTCCTCTAACCCTAGTCCACTCCCAAAGGCCCCGCCTCCTAACCCATCACATTGGAGAGGACAGGGCTAGCATGTAAACTGAGGACACAGAAACATTCAGCCATAACACTAGAGGGATCAGATTTTAGTAACAATAGTGGGCATCTCGTGTGCACATGTGTGCACATGTGTGCATGTGTGTGCACGTGTGTGTGTGTGTGCACACGCATGCAGTGCTGCTCAGGAAAGAACACCCACGGCCATATCTGTCTGGGCCTTGTAAGCCGACAGGGCAGGCAGGGACAACTATCACAGATCCAGGGAAGAGTGAACAGAGGCTGGCTGGGTGGAGGGAGCCGCCCAAGGTCTCCCAGATAGATACTGTCTCGGAGCTAAGACTGCAAACTCCTTCTGCTTCTTATTCCTAGATCTTTCTACAGTACCTTTTCCAGAGCTGGGATCTGAGAAATTGGGGGGACTCCACTCCCAAAAATGGGGTATTGGAAGTGAGGAGGCAGAAAGGGGCGGGGAGAGAGGCAAGGGAGAGCGCAACTCCAGTTACCAGCCAGACACTGGCCACCGATGTCTACTGAGTGGTGGGTTTGCTGCTGCGATGCTCAGATCTGAGCTCGAGCCCAGCCCTGCCCCCCGCAGAGCTTGTTGCTCAGGATGCTGTCTCTCTCACAGGGCGGGCACATGGCGAGCCTCAGTAAGACAGCGTCAACCTTCCCCTTCTTCAGCTCCTTGTCTTGCTGCCCATCATGAATGGTCAAGAAGCCAGGGTGTTGGCAAAGCTCCTGATTCTCTGAGGGGGCGGGGAGGGGCGGCCCCCCTTTCACACACTGGCTCCTCCCCTTTCTCAGTGCAGACAAATTGGCAAAGCTGATGAGCCTCAGTGTCCTAACCTGGAAAATGGGGTGAGGGGGTGAGAGGTGGGAATACATGAGAGAATTCAACATACGTTTTGTCACATATTTGCTGTAGTGCTGGGCACCACCCCAGGGTGCAAGAATGCAGTGGTGAGAGGCCCAGATGGGAGCCCTGGCCTCCTGGAGCTTACTCCCAGGGGGACATGCACAGAACCTGTTGATGCTTCGAGCATGTGATCAACGTCCAATAAACGTCACCCACTGAAGGATGTCAAGGAATCAGCAAAGGAACAATGACACGTCACCGCTCACATGATCCCTCCCCCTGTCTCGGTCTCTTCCCCCCGTTGAGGACAGCTAGAATGGCTTTCGATGCCACTTAGGACAAGAGAAGAGTACACAGTAAAGGCAAAGGCCAGTGCAGTGAGCACATCAACCTCTTTCAGCTTTGCAGCTGAGTTAGGAACCTAGACCCTCCTTCCCCCACCTCGCACACACAGACTAATAATTCCCCCAAAGTGCCTGTCTGTGAGAGCCCATGTGACAGGCTGGCCAGGATTTCTGTAAACGGTCAGACAGTAAATATTTTAGGCTTTGTGGACCAATGGACAAACTGGGGCTATTAGAGAGGCACTTTTGTCACTGGAGAGAAAATAAATTTCCAGAAATGTTTTATGGTTAAAATTCAAAACATCATTAAAATTGATCATGTTTTTGTAATACCTGTAAGAAGAAAATACAAGCTTTTTTTTTCCTTTTAAACTTTATTGTTTCTTTATTTTTGTTTTGTTTTTTTCTTTATTGATTTTAGAGAGCGAGGAAGGGAGAGAGAGAGAGAGATAGAAACATCGATGAGAGAGAACATCGATTGGCTGTCTCCTGCATGCCCCCTACTGGGGATTTGGCCCACAACCTGGGCATGTGCCCTGACTGGGAATCGAACCTGTGACCTCTTGGTACATGGGTCGATGCTCAACCACTGAGCCACACTGGCCAGGCTATCTTTATTGTTGACTGTATTACAGATGTCCCCCATTTTTGCCTCTATTGACCCCTCCTCCCCACTCCCACCCCTCCTGCCTTCCTCACACTCTTGTCTGTGTCCATTGGTTATGCATATATGCATATAAGTTCTTTGGTTTATCTCTTCCCATCCCCCCCTTCCCTTTGAGGTTTGTCAGTCCAACAATCAATTTGTACTTCTTAATCCCTTCACCTTTTTCACCCACCTTTTTTGAGAAATAACATTTGGCATAATTGGAGTTCAAAGCTGGTGTTCCCTGTTATCAGTATCAATATCGGTTGCAAAGGTTCCCCTGTGATGGCTGGTCTATAATGACATCCTAATGTATTTCATCTTTGAAAATGTAGTCTTCTTTTGATTTGTAGTCTTTTCAACCATTTCAGAATGTAAAACCCAGGCCCTGGCCGGGTAGCTCCGTTGGTTAAAGCATCATCCCAATACAACAAGGCTGCAGGTTCAATCACCGTTCAGGGCACATATAAGAATCAACCAATGAATGCATAAAAAAGCGGAAAAACAAATCGATGTTTCTCTCTCTCTCTATCTATCTATCTATCTATCTCTCTCACTCTCTATCTCAAATCAATAAATTATGAAAAAATTAAAAGTGTGAAAACCATCATTGGTTCATGGACCGTGCAAACACTGATGGGGCGCCCCTCACCCCTCTCCAATCTGTCCACTTCTGCAGTACAACTGCCGGGCCTGTCCTGGCTCAGCCAGACGACTCCATGGTTATTTCCTGGATGGATACCGCCGTTTCCACCTTCAGTTCCAGCGGCTGTTCCTTTCTACGTGAGTTTAGTAAGCAACTCTAGCAACCACAGCACCTTTCATTTAGAGGGAAGGGAGAAAGAAAGGGAGGAAGGCAGACAGAGGAGGGAGGAAGGGAAAAGAGTAGATTTTAAAGGCCAACTGTATTGTAGCCTCCGTGCTAATGTTATGCATATTATTCCATTTAATCCTAATAACCCTATAAAAATGCGTTATTATCCCATTGCACACATGAGGAAAGTAAAGCTCAGGGAAGTTAAACGGTTGGCCCCAAGTCATAGAGCAAATGGGCATCGGGGCCCAGCTCCCGCTCAGGCAGGTTTAACTCAGGAGCCAGGTCCTGTCCGCCTTCACCTGTGTCCTTAGGGCCTGTCACATCGAGGAGCCCAAAGGCCCGTGACCTCCCGCCGCTGCATTCGTTTGTTTGTTGTTTGTTTGTTTTGGTGATTTACATCCATAAGCCTGTTTCTGCAAAAGCCACACCTGGGCTCATCCAGTATTTTCCTGGAAAACCAGGAGAAAAGAACGTGTTCAGGTCCAAGCAGCGTCCTGGCACCGGGGAGTGTTGGAGAAGAAAGGGCTCTTTGTGGCTGGTGCTGCCCCGTGGACGTAATCTCATTTCCAGCTAATCAATTCATATACAGTAAAAAGCCTAATGTGATTCCTCATTAGCCAAGGGCCATAAAGAAGCCGGTTCCGAGGCTGCACTAAATCCCAGAATGGCTGGCACCTCCTGCCCGGCGATTATCAAATTGGCTGGCATTAATCATTTTTAATGGCCAATCTGTGTGTGTGTGTTTTTATTTTATTTTATTTTATTTTAAAAAGAAAAAAAATGGTGGTGGGGGTGGGGTGGGGGCTCGTCTGATTACTGGTGTAAAAGAAAACAAGCAGGTTTAGTAAAATCTTATTCAAAAAAAAAAAAAAAGTGGGAGCGAACCGGGGTGGGGGCAGGGAGCCTGGATCCCCTCTGTCAGGTATTTAGCTGTGACCAGCGAGGCAGACCATCAAGAGGGGTCCTTTCAGCAGAGGCCTGCAGGGGGGGCCCGTCAATGGCCCCTTTATTTGTGAAAGATGGATTATTTTAAATAAATTACAGAGCACTTTCGCTGAATAAACAGCGCCTCTGTGGCTCTGCGGAGCTGCACACGCTTAATTGAGACAGAAAATCCTGAATGACTCTTGAGCCTGGGACTGGCCTTCCATTTCCCCGAGAGGACCTGCGTCTTCAGGCCGGGCCCGGCCGGTTTCGGGCCGAAAAGCTGTGCCACGGAGGAAAGAAGAGTGAGCCTCACAGGGAATATATAGCTGTGATATTTCAGAAAACCACAGAGATGGAGGGTTCCCAAATCTGTACAAGGCGGCCTCAGAAGTGAGCCCTCTGCGTGCCGTTTTTATTTGCGTTGATATGTTAAGTGCCCTCCATGCTTCTGGTGGTGAAGCGCATTCAAACTCTGCAGAGGCCAAAGCAGGAGGACCCTGACCTGCCTTAGCTCCTCCCCCCAGACGCACCCACCTTTCACCACAGACCCCGTGACGGTCCTCTTTTTGGCCAAAAGGTCTACCATGAAAATTGCACTTATAGAGAGATTTTTAAATCCCTTTTTAAGAGTCGTAGCACAATCTGACCTTGTTTTGGAAACAGGTTAAAGTGATTTATTATGTGAGGACCCAGAGTGACTACAGGCAGGAGCCAGGCTAATGCTGGAAGCAGGAAAGGGCATTTGAGCCCTTCCCAAGGAACCCAGCCTGGGACAGGGAGCCTGGGTGGGAGACGGGGAAGAGCTCAGACTCAGCCGATCAAGCCTGGAGAACAGGCTCCCTATGTCTTGTGGGAGGCGTGGGGTATGGGTTCCCACAGCCCGCTTGACCGAAAGTAAACGGCTCTCGTTTGCTAATGTCTCCCAAACTGAATTGCAACAAGCAAGCCGCTACCAGATGCCTTGATGGACAGCAATCAAGAGACACACACACACACACGCACACACACACACACACACACACACACGCACACACACACACACACAGAACCAAGATGGATGTAGTCAAGCCTCACAAAAATCATAGAATCTGGGCTTTCTCTTGAGAATTTCAACACAAACTACTTTAATAAGGGACTTACCACCCTCCCCCAAATGTAGCTGTGAAATTCTTCCCCAAAGGTGACACAATTAATGGCATTTGCAGTTAACACAATTAAAGTGCAGCTGAAAGACTGGCTTGCACCTAATAAATCTCAAATGTTAAGAGGGATAATCGAGTTGATAAATCGCCGGGTTGCGCCACCTGAGAAAGTACAAGAAAGCCCAAGGTCGTGGGAAAAGACGAGCGATTGTTGGTGGATAGCAAGCTGGCCTGGCCACCTTCATGGAGAGGCCGCGATTATTCTGAGACCTCTTCTTACTTAATTTTGTATAGAATTGTAAAGATTGCTTTAAAGATGTCAAATTTGAACTTGCTGTTAACTAGCTCCCCGGGAGATGGCTGCCCCACTCCCCACACTCCGGATGTCCATCCTGAGCCCCTGATCTTTCTTGCATAAATCAGTAGGATTGAGTAAGTTAATAATGATGCCTATTCTCAAAGAACGTACAATAAGGTGGGGACGCAGAACATACTCGAAAGAAAAATGAGTCCTTCCCAAAAGATGTCAGTCTGAACACGTAAAATCTGTAAAATGGGCATCCTCTGGAACAACCTACTGACATTCTCTGAGAATTCGGTTCCTCGTATAAAAATAGGGAGAATAGACCCCATTCAATATTCAAACTGTTGTTAAGAAAAAAATAAGACAGTGACATCTGCAGTCGCAGGTGCGCAGTAAATATCTGTATTTCTTTCAAAGAATTTAAATGCTGTCGGGGGAAAGAAAAGTGTGTGTGGTGACCGAGACAGTCTTATTCGGAGGCTCAGGGAGCCAGAACTGATGTGGCAACAACAGCTTGCTCGCAGATCACAGATCTTAAAGGCTGAACCGTGGACTTGGTTCTGAGAGCAGAGGGGCCGGAGGAGGAGTCTGAGCTCGGCAGTGAGTGGTGTGGGCACAGCGCGTGCCCTGTCCAGGCAGGACAGGAGGGTGTGGAGACGGAGCAGCGGTACACGGGTGTTGTCGAAGTTGTGTAGACATGAAAGCAAGAACTGGACCGGGGCGTCTTCAATACGACTGAGAGAGAACAAGAAGCAACAGAAGGCAGAGGGCAGAGGAAAATCAAATCTGAATCTGAAATCCGAGGCCTGCCGGGTTGGGAAAATTCAGTCATTCGCTCTTCCTGGTTGATTTAAAATGCATTTAATGAGCGCCTATTATTGCCAGATACTGTGCTACGGGATATAAACAAGGAAGAGTTCGCGTTCTAAATAGCCTGATGGTCACACAAATAGATAGGGACAAGGTCACGGATCTTATTATCAGGACACACCTCACAGCACACAGAGTGGATGCAGACTCGGTCGTGTTGAGCCCCAGGCAGTCGGGACAAGCCCCCGGAGGTAGGAAAGGTGGCGCTGGGGCTGGGTCTGAGAGCTTCCCGACAGGGAAGGAGAGAAGAGCATCCAGAAGGAGCAGCTTATTCAAGAACGTGAAGGTATGTTATTTGGGGGAGCACGGAGAAGGTCAGCATAGTCGGATTTTAAGTCACGTGGTCAGGAAAATGAAGCTGGAGAGGTCAGCGGAGGCCAGATCGTGAAGGCCCTTGTGCATCGTGACAAACAGTTTAAATTTTACCCCACGGGCCACAGAGAAGCCCAAAGAAGCTGTCAGTGCCCTAAGCAGGCTGGTGTCATGGACAAACACAGGCCTTCAGAGGGAGAACGAACGTCAGAAGAGAGATGCTGTTCTCATGGCAAACCTGTTGCGTTGGAGGGGACATCAGGTCATCCACCTGGACATGGGCGGCACGGAGTTAGGGAAGTAACTCTAGTCTGTGGGGAAGCAGCCAGGTTGGCACATGAACCTCCAAGTTGCTTCGTCAAGGTCACTGGGACAGATTTCAGAATGGCCGAGATTAGGGGGAAAGGTACAGAGAGGAAGAGGAGAGCCCTGAACTGAACTGTGGAAGCCCTGTACTCGGGAAGAGGAAGGCAACAGACATGGAAGAGAACCAGCACAGGGGAGGGCGGGGAGCCGGGGGCAGCGGAGTCGGGAAGACCGGAGAAGAGACGAGGGCTGACAGGCCACTGAGACAACCTCCGGCTGGACAGAGCCTGCGGGACGCCGAGCGTGGCAGAGGGAGAGCCGGCAAGGACAGCACCCCCACGAGAAAGCACACTCCTTCCCTCAAGGAACTCAGCCTTTCCCGGGTTAATCTCTTTTAAGGAACAAAGAATAAAAGACAAGCTGTAACTCACTCTACAGCGTGTGGTACCTTTCACCAGAGCTAGAGAAAATCGGAGAAGGGCAGGTTTTAATACCAGGAAAGGTTCATGGATGAATCTGACTGGCCTTGGCCTTGAAGGACAGGAAAGAACTGGCTCGGGGAGCGAGATCACAATAGGCCATTCTAGCAGGAGGAAATTCCGGAGCTGAGGCCAAGAGTCAGGAATGAGTGCGGTGTTTTGAGAGGACAGCTAGAAGCCCGAACTGTCGGGTAGAGAGTCTGAATTTGGAAGCAGTAGGAAACAAGACAGGATAGGTTGGAATGGGCTAGAATAGGAACGGCCTTGAGAGTCGGGGAGAGGAATCTGTGTTTGTGGACCCAGCCTGCGGCAGGCGCAGACAGGTGAGCACAGACTTCAGCGGCATCGGGTCGGGTCTTTCCCTGGGCATCCATTCATTCACATATTCACTTGTCTGCTCAGCAATGATGAGCTGGATGCCACCGACGCGAATGCCAGGAAGGCTCGAAATGCCAGCACAGTCACCCCCATCCTTACTTCCTCCATAATCTGAATGTCAAGTAAGACATGGCAGCAGGACAAGTGTACCGAGCCCTGGAAAGGCCAGTCTGCCAGCAGTGAGATCTCCTGTACCTGAGCCCCTTCTCTGAACATGCCATAGATTTTGTTCTAACGAAAACCTGGCTCTACCCCGAGGACACTGCCTCTGATAACCCAGGGGTGGGGAGCCTTTTTCCTGCCATTTGGATATTTATAACATCATTCGCGGGCCATACAAAATTATCAACTTAAAAATTAGCCTGCTATATTCGGTCAAACATTTAACTCACCCCTGATGTGATGGCTGGAACTGCTCCTCTTCGGTGGGGCTTGTGATGTCAGCTGGCACTGATGATGTTGCTACTCGCAACGGCTTTTCCAGGTTTGCGGCGGTCAGTCTGGAGCGCAGTCCACTCTTTGCGATGGTCAGTTTGGAAAAGAACTGCTCACAGCAGTAAGTTGTTCCGAACACAGATGCATATTTCAGTGCATGTCTCCTCAGAGTGGGAAATTCATCTTTGCTTATGGAACGTTTACAGAACCCAAGCAGGGGGAGGTGGTTGTACCTAGCGTTCAGCTCATCATTGCGTTCAGCTGAATGATTTCCTGTTGGAGGTTATCAGGCACATCAGCTGGTTCCACGTTGAACGGTGTAGCAAAGATGTTCAGTTCCATTTGTTTACTTTTCACGTCCTTGAATCTTTCATTAAATGCCTCAATTAGTTTCGCACATTCACCAGCATTTCCAGTGTTGTAGAAGGCTTTTGTCCTTCCAGAGTGGGGAATTGCACCATGTTATTCCATTCGAGTTGCACTTTCCACAGCTTTAATTTACCTTCAAATGATTTCACGTTTGAAAGCAGGGAGCTGAGAAGCTGGTTGGGGCCCTGCAGCTTGACGTTCTGCTCTGAGAGGTACTTGGTAATGCCCACCAGGAACGCTAAATCACACAGCCACTTGCTATCATTGAGTTCCCTGACAGGTTTTCCCTTCATCTCCATGAACTGCTTGACTTCATCTCACAGTTCATAAAACCTCATGAGCATATTCCCACGACTTAGCCACCGCACTTCACAGTGATAAACAAGATCACCGTACTCAGAGTCAAGATCATTCAGTAACTCCTTCAACTGGCGGCTGTTAAACCTTCTGCTTTTGACAAAATTTATGCATGACACTACTGTTGACTTCACATTGTTGAGCCACAACGACTGTGCACAGAGACTTTCTTGGTGTGTGATGCAGTGGCATAGAATTAAGTCACTTGGATCAAGACTGAGATGATTCAGTTCTTTCTTGACAAATGCAATTAACCCTTTTTGTGAGCCAGCCATGGCTGGAGCTCCATCTGTAGTAAGGCCACTTAACTTCAAATGTTAGCTCAGGTGTTTTCATTGATAAAACAAGTCTCTCAAACAGGCCTCACCTCTTATAGTGCCATGCATGGCTTCCAGGGACAGCAGTTCCTCTCGCGTGTCAAACTCTGCAGTTATCCCACGAACGAAAATGACCAGTTGGGCAGTATTCGTTATGTCCGTTGTCTCATCACAAGCCAGAGAGAAAAATTGGAAATCTCCAGCAGAATCCTTCAGTGTCTTTTCATTATCTTGGGATAAGTCAGGAATCCGATCTGAGATGGGTCTCCGATACAAACTAACCCTCTGAAACAATTTGACTTTGTCTGGTGCCAACAACTCTGCAGCAGCCACCACGCACTCTCACAAACTGTCCCTCTCCAGGAGGCCGCAGCTTCTCTGCGATGAGCTCGCTCACCACATAACTCGTCTGAGTAACGTTGTCTCTGTCCCAGCGAGGCCTAGTGAAAGCGGCTTCTGATCCCAAACTCCGCTGAAGAGCATTGATTTTATCCAGATGCGCTTGGCCTCCCAGTTCATTGAGTCCAGCATGTTTTGAGCTGTAATGACGCTCCAGATGGGCTTTTTTGATTACTGCTAACGCATCACCACAAGCTAGGCACACAGGGTTGCCTTTGACTTCAACAAAAACATAATCATTTGTCCATTTCTCCTGGAAAGATCGACACTCTGCATCAACTTTTCTTTGTAGTCGCCATTTGTAGGATGTCACACCCCTTAAGTTTTAATAACTATCCAGTGTGTGTGTGTCACCAGCAACATGATTATTTTGCTTTGATCACTGTTCTAATTCTGCATCTTGGATTTGGGACATATCCAATGTTTGTATCATCGGCTCTTGAGGTCTTTTCTGTGTACTGTAATGTCCTTAATCTTCATCTGAGATTCAGTTTTTGCAAGGGTTGTTGATTGTGGACGTGTGCATACAGTTTGGATTGGAGTTAATCGTTTGTGTCAACAAAGAAGTCAACAACATCGTCGTCAATCATCGGAGGCAAGGTCATCAGTGTCACGCAGAATCATCTCATCGCATCTCCGCTCATCGTCATCGGATCACCGTAGTTTCTCCACAGTGCGTTAACACTTCAACCGGTACACTCCCAGCCTGTCCAGCACTGACTGTCCTCTGAGTCACCGCAATACAGGCAGATGGGCCTCGGGCAGCCAACGAGAAGCATACGTGTCTGTCCCGTCATGCACTCGTATGTGCCTCGTCTATCCCATAATGAATGTTCCTTGCTAGTCCCTCAAAATTTGTTATTACGATTCATTTAATATAAATTTATGTTGCTTTGACAAAAGGTCCTAGATTTATTGAATTTTGAGTCCCGCCTGTGGTTGCCTTGGCAGGGCCAGACCAGATGATTTTGTGGGCCTTCTATGGCCCGTGGGCCGGACGTCCCACACCTGTGATGACCTGTCAGTGGTGGCTGTTCCTCTGACAAGCTCTCTGGAGCTGGAGGGGGAGGGAGTAAACGCCCCACTTCTTCCTTATTGACACTTCCAACCACTGTCTCTTGTTCTTCCCTGAAATGCCATTGCTCCCTGGAAATGCATGCTGTCAGCCCACACCACTCCACTGAACCCTCTTGGCAGTCCTTTGGAGACCCCTGGGACGACTTCCCCACTCCTCCCTGACCGCAGCTTCTGGGCCTCTGTCTCTCTCTCTGGCATCACTGTCGTGATGCTGGTGGTTCTCCTCACAGATAATCCTGCGAGAATCTGGGCTCTCAAGTCCCTGGCCTCTTCCTCTCCAACGATCTTGTCTTCCAGCGCCTCAGTCATGCTTGAAAACCCATCACAACCAATACTATAGCCCCCTCCCTACTCTCAACGTCAAGCCGCCCCCCCACCTCCTGTGTGCTCCCCTCCCCCAGCCCTCAGCTCGCTGTCCCTGGTGAGTCTTCTCCGTGGCCTCGGTCCCCTTCCTGCCTGGCTCAGACTCCACGGGCTCTTGCCGAAGCCCTCAACCTCCTTGTGTCTATGTCCTCTGTTGTGCTCACCTAGCAAATGCAAACCCCAGTGAGGCTGAATTCTGCTTCTGGACCTGGGCAGATGAATGTGCCAGGAAAACACGAACCGTAGTGATGGATCTCACGACCAATGCACGGCAGCCGTTCTCGGATATGTCTTTAACTCTGCCAGGCAAGCCCACGGCCTTTCCCTCTGACGTCTGTTTCCCACGCTCCTGCACAGCCTGCCATATCTGCTCCTCGCTTCTGAAACCCCCAAACACTCTCTCAGATGATAATCTGGTACGTCAGGGATCGGTGAGATTCGAGGTAAGATTCATCCAGAGGCACTATTCCTCTCCAGCTGTGAGTCTGTGGAACCAGGTAGGTTATGTGCTTCCCACATGCAATACGGGGACAGGTATAGGAGAGAGGGCCCATTCCAAGAGGGGAAGTTGGAAGGAAAAAGGGGTGACAGGTTCCCAGCAAGTCTAAAACGTAGCAAGACAAGTAAGTCTTGAGAATAATCCTCTTTGGCTCAAAGCTGCCGTCTGGACCCACTGGAGCCGTCTCACCTCAGGACCCACGATGAGGGCAGTGATCCCTGCGACTCCGTTAGGCAGGGGTCGCACCCCCACAGCTCCAGGCAGCTGCTGTCCGGCCTGTTGAAACCCAGGAGGTAGCCCAGATCACCTGAATCACCTTTCCTGGCCTTGAACAGCAGGGCATGTTTGCAGGTGCACTGCTCTCCGGCGCTGTCATGCAGAATCTAAGACATCCAGCAACCTTCCTGTGTTTTAGCCTGTCTCCATCCTGCTGGGTGGTTCGCTAGACCACGGTTCACACCCAGACTGATCTCCTTGGAAATGGCTATCCGGCCATACCCTTGGTGCTCTCCAAAATATAGATAGGCTGAGGCTTTTCCAAATCTTTGATCCTGGGTCCTTTCTGCTTAACAATTCCTTCTTCCATCCATTCCTCTCCCCTCACATTTTACCAGAGCAGTCAGGAGGAACCAAGCGGTTCCTTCCACACTCTGCTCAGAACTCTCCTCAGCTAAGTATCCAGTTTCATCGGTCACCAGCTCTGCCTCCCACGGAACATCAGTGCATAAACACAGTTCAGCCAGGTGACCAGTCCCTTTATACCAAGGACTGCTTTTTCCTCGTTACAAACATGTCCAGTCACAGGTTCCTCGTTCCCCTCTAAGATTTCACCAGAATGGCCTTTACCATCCACATTCACCAGCATTCTGTTCATGATCATCCATGAACTCTTTTTTTTTTCTTTATTGGTTTTAGAGAGAGAGGAAGGGAGAGGGAGAGAGAGAGAGAAACATCGATGAGCGAGAACGTCGATTGGCTGCCTCCTGCATGCCCCCCACTGGGGATTTGGCCCACAACCTGGGTATGTGCCCTGACTGGGAATTGAACCAGCGACCTCTTGGTTCATGGGTTGACACTCAACCACTGAGCCACACCGGTAGGGCCATCCATGCATTCTTCAAGAAGATGGGAGCTCTCTCTGGTTCTCCCCTCTCCTTTCTGAGCCCCCGCCACAATCTCCTTTAACAACCTCTTTATGGCAAGCTTGGTATTGTCTTCAGCATGTACCTCAAACCTTTTTCAGCTTCGACTCATGACCAAGCTCCAAAGCCACCTTATATTTCTAGGTATTCACGCAGCAGCACCCACCAGTACCCTGTCCTGAATCAGCTCAGGCCGCTCTGACAAAAACCGTGGACTGAGTGGCTTACAGCACAGACACTTCTTTCCCACAGTTCTGGGGGCTGGGAAGCCCAAAGTCAAGGTGCCGGCAGGTTCGGGCCTGGTGAGGGCTCGCTTGCTGGTTTGTAGGCGGCCGCTTCTTGCTGATTGCTCACCTGGCCTTTTCTTGGTGTGTGCACCTGGACAGGGGCTCTGTCTTCGCCTTCTTCTGAGGGCACTGCTCCAACTCTCATGACCTCATCCAAGCCTGAATACCCCCAAAGGCACCACCTCCAAATACCATCACATGAGAGTTAGGGCTTTGACACACAGATCCAAAAGGGACGTCAACATTCAGTCCATAACACCCCATGTCTTATTTCCCGGAGAAAATAAACACGATCAAACGGAACGTCCACACGCCTTGTCCGATCCCCCGATCTGCTGGGTGCCCAAGGATTCTCCCTCCTCCACTGTTGCCATGAATGACTTGCCCATGCTCCCAGCAAAGGTTAGTAAGCTTGGGCCAATCCCAAGGGCTCTGGGGGTCCGAGGTTCCTCCAGGAGGGGAGGTGGGGGGATGGGAGGGTTTGTCAGTAGGGGGGAGAGTGCTAGCTCCCTCTGTTGGGCGCTGTGGGGGGCAGTGTGACCGGGGTGTCTGGGCTGACAAGCAGGGCTGTGCCGTGAAGGACGCCATCACACAAATCCCACACCCGCACTGGAGTCGCACTGCCTGTGCTTCAGCTCTTCCCCGTACCAGCTGCTCCCTCGAGGTTCTCCACACTGAAGAAGGAAGCAGCTTAGTCTGCTCCACTCGATTCCTTTGTTCCCAGCACAGCCCCGGGAAATGGGGCCACCGTGGTGAAGAACAGAGACTGTCACCTGAAGTCACCGCTCCGGGTCGGACTCCTGACGCTGCTCTCATTAGCTGTGCGACCTGAGGAAAACTATTACTTATCTGAGCTTAATTTCCCGGTCACAATACGGAGCTAACACTGATACTTCATGTAGGGGGTTGAAGAATGAGACTGGATACAATGTGTCGGATTTTACCAGCGCCTGACACAGAGGAGGTTCAGTGACTGCTAGTTACTGATCGCATGTTTTCCTTCCGAGCTCTAGCCTGGCATTTTTTTCACCAAGTGCTCATCGGTTTATTTCTTGTAACCCGGCTTTTGTAAGCCCACCCCCACAAGTTTGCAGGACACTTGCTTTACATGGAGATGAACGGAGCTGGTGACATAGGTTCTCTTCCAACCGTGTTCCGCAGCCGCGTGTGGGTGGCAGGCTCTCGCTCCGGCCCCTCCATGGAAAACAAATCTCTCCATCTCCCTTTCGGGGGGTCCCTGCTGCTTTTGCTCTCGCTTTCTTCTTTCTTCTTTCCCTTTGCCGCCTTGTCTGAGCGCTAAGCCTCAGGTAGGGGTCTTGCCTCAGCTCCACGCCAGACTCTAAGATTACTGTTTTCATTTCTCCGACTGCTTGGTGACCGGGATGTGGCCCTCGGGGTGAGGGAGCCCGGGAGAGGGTGTGACCAGCAGGGATCCCATTAAAATACAGAGCAGTCTTGCAGGCCAGGCTGCTTGGCTCCTTCCCGCCTGCTCTCGCCACCCCACCCCCAAATATGATCATAACAGCGCAGAGCTATAAAGTTGCTTTTCATAGCACACATCGCCCGGCTCCCTAACAAGGTCTGACTGTCAGGAAGAAAAGGAGGACATTGTAAGGAGGGGATTAGAGGACGGAGCGGTGAGCTGGTGAAGAGGGGCAGTGTGGTGCAGTGGGGAGATCCCCAACCTGTGAAGCAGGACCCAGTGATTCTTGCTGTATTCTGCAGCCAGCTTACCCTCTGATTGGAGGAAGGTGCCTTCTGTTTGGGCCTCGGTCTCTCCGCTTGTAAAATAAGGGTCTGGGTCTAGATTGTCTTAATGCCTTTCCAGCCTCTGGATGCTGGGAGATGCTGGTTGACACCAAGCGTAACAGGAAGAGGTAAACCCTGCTTGCTCCAAGGCCTGCTGCTCAGAGGTAATTTAGCTCGTAAACAGCCCTGGGATTTGGGCTCTGGAATGGGGACACCGAGTCATGGATTTTGAACCACGGACATCTGGGTCATCTCAGTCTGCCCCGGTTGTCATTGAAACACTCAGGTTTCTGGCACCAGCCCCTCAAAGATGTTAGTAGGTATATTCTAACACATAGGAGATGCTTGATAAATATTTGTTGAATTATGTCCAGCTGGTGTGGCTCAGTGGTTGAGCATCGACCCATGCATCAAGAGGTCGCCGGTTTGATTCCTGGTCAGGGCACAGGCCCAGGTTGTGGGCCCGATCCCCAGTGGGGGGCATGCAGGAGGCGGCCAATCGATGTTCTCTCTCATCGATGTTTCTATCTCTCTCTCCCTCTCACTTCCTCTCTCTAAAAATCAATAAAGGAAAAAAAACCTATTTGTTGAATTAATAAATGAGCACATGGAGCGGGCTGGGGCTCGATTCTTTTGCATCATGTATTATTCCTTCACTCGCTGTTTACTGAGTGATTATTATGTGTCAGAACCGGGACATACATTCGAGAACAAACCAGAAAGACACTGCCCTCACGGAGTTTCCTTCTCACAGGAAGACACAGAAAATACACATGAGAGAGTGGTAACTCGCTGTGTGGTGATAAGTGCTAGAGGAGAAATAAAGGAGAGTGGGGGACAGAGAACTAGCGGGCCACATTGCCGTTCTGCGCCGTGTGATCAAGGTGGGACTCCTCAGAAGGGTGACATTGAGCACAGACCTAAGAGAAGTAAAGGATCAGCCACGGCACTGTTGGAAGAAGTCACTTGCCGGGTCAAAATGATAGTAAGTACAATGACCCTGAGGCCGTTGTCTCCTCCGTGCTTTTAAGAAACAGCACAGGCCCTGGCCGGTTTGGCTCAGCCGTTAGAACGTCGGCCCACGGACCAGAGAGGCCTGGGTTCGGTTCCCGCTAAGGGCATGTACCTCGGTTGCATTTTATCCCCATCCCCGGTTGGGGTCATGTGGGTGGCAACCAGTCAATGTGTCTCTCTCACATCGATGTTTCTCTCTCTCTCCCCCCCCCCTCCTGCTTTATCTGAAGATAAATGCAAAAATATCCTCGAGTGAGAATTAAAAAAAAAAAAAGAAAGAAACAGCACAGAGATCTGTGTGAGCGAGGTGGGGACCCTTGGATGATGTCAGAGGGCCCATGGGGGTGCAGAGTACGATGAGAATTTGTCTTGAATCTAGGGAGGATTGGCATCCAGGGGAGGGTTTGGAACCAAGAAGAGACAGGATGGGATCTACTTCAGAAGAACTGGCTGAAGTGAAGCGACAGCATCGGCGGGAGATCAACTAGGGAGCCAGTGAAATGATCCAGGAGAGACACGACACGGACTCCGGCCAGCGGGGTGCGGTGTAAGAAGGGGGCAGATTTAGGACACAGACGGAAGGGTCCGTTCAGAGCATCCATCCGGTATAACCACCTCTAAAATGTGCTAACTTTCTTCTCCGCTGGATCACGAGTCCTCGGAGGCAAGGGCTGCGTGTCGTACTCTGTGTAGTGACCAGATCCTTGGCACATGTGCTTAACCACGGGTAGACCCCTGATACACCAATGCTGATGAAGCATCCAGCTCCAAACTCCTCCCCCACCCTGCACAACTGCACATGCTCAGCTCAGGGTGCCCTCGCCAGCTCCCCACCACAAGCTGTTTCTCCTTCCACACCCTTGGAAGAAGGACCCGGGGTGGTCAGCAGAGTGGAACAGAGGGTTGAAGACTTTTTCCTTTGGTGATGCAGGGAAAGAACGAAATGCTTACATGCTGATAGGAAGCACCTTCTAAAAAGAGGAGATACTGAAGGAACCATCAGAAGAGGAGTGAGTAAAACGGAAAGGCCTGGAGACGCGGAGAGAAGACGTCACAGAGGAAAGGCAACACAAGGGCCGTGCCAGCCTCCAGGCTTCCTGGCAGAAGGTGGAAAGAGGTCTCCGATGGTGCTTTCTTAGGTGCTGAGCAAGAGAACACAGGGCGGGGTGGGGGTGTGAGAAGAGAGCCGACTGTGTCAAACACCTGCAGAGCAGAGGAGAGTGGGGAGTGGGGCAGAGGGAGCACGGGCAGCGTGGAGCAGTGCTGAGGTCCAGCGCATTGCTCTGCGGCGGCCTCGAGCCGCAGCGAGAGCTGACCTGGCCTTGATGGGGCCGGTGGCCGGGGTGCGTCAGCTCCGTGTGTGAGGCAGAGTCCGCGGCGCGCTGGCATTGGAGCCAACGGGCTGCTGAAGGGACGGACAGCGGGATCGGGGAAGGAGGGTGAGAGTAACGACATCACCGCTGACGGTGCGGCACAAAGAAGAGGCCCCCAACTCAGGGGTCCCACGTGGAGAACCGGAAGGTGCGCGTGGGTGAGCGAGGGCAGTGGAAGAAGAAGGCTGTGGTCAGGGAGTGGGAGGCGTGACTGTTAGGGCTTCTGATGTGGAGCAGTTCCAGGGAACGACCAAGTCCAGGGTGCAGCCACAAGAGTGGGTGAAGGGAGCAGCATGCAGGAGACGCCACCAGAGGCTGAGGGAACAAGGAGTTGGCGTGCACGTCGGCACAGAGTCCTCCCGAAGGGTGGCAGGGAAGGAGAGGGGTGTGTGACAGGCGCCAGCTCCTGCCGAGTGAAGGGGCGAGTCCAGGAAGGGAGCCAGGGCCGAGGAGGGTTCCAGTGAACCAGAGGGCCCACCAACGGAGCAGACTCTGTGTACAAACGTCGCGTCAGCCTGTCCAGGAGAGAAGGGTTGTTATCCCCGGACCCTGTGAGAAGCCACCATCTGGGAAGAGATGGGGGGCACACGTGCATATCTGAGTATGTGTGGGTGCAGAGGCAGCCCTTGACCCAGCTCAGGCCATAGGAAAGAAAACTTCTGAGTCACCCACATCACCAACCAAACTCATGTGCTGGTCTCCAGACCACAGGCATCTAGTGGGGGAAGTGGAAGTGTTAACTTTGGGGGTACACGAGCCAGTGTACCATCTGATTCAACTGAAGAGACTGTGTTCAGTCGATTTTGTGGCTCCTGGACGCGTGAGAGGCCCGTTAGCTGGTAATCATCGCTGCAGTCACTGCGCTGAGAACTCGAACAAGAAACCAAGGGACTTGAGGGTGGGCTAGAGAAGGCGAGGAGACTGCCGGAGGGGATGGCGCGACCTGAGGGCGCCCAGACTGGGTAGAAATAGAGGGGAAGGGGCAGAGACGGGAGGCAGAGGGAAGACTATCACCCTATGGGTCCAGGAGCTACCAATAAACAAAAGTCCTTCTTCGAAGACTTGAGGAAGTTCCCAGACATTCTGCTTGGCTTCGCGTCCTATAAATCTCACAGAAACCTCAAGGTCGAAATGAGAGCCTTGAGGACTAATCCACGTGGGAGCTTGGGCTTTGCCGTGAGGATTGGGAAGCCGTGGGTTTAGAGTAGATGTGTGATAGGCTCACACGTGCCCTTCTGGAAGATTCGCCGGCAGACGTGGGCGAGAGGGTCCCAAGGAAAGAGCTGCAGCCAGGAGACCATGTATTATACAAGGCGGCTGTGGTTGCCCAGGAGAGAGGTCAGGAGCCTGGCTGGGGACAAGAGTGAGGGAAAGGGGCGACCAGCAGAGGCAGGACGGTCTCCGCAGAGGCAGACACGGCCGGACTGGCCGCAGTGCCTGGTCCGCACCCTCGGCCAAGCACCTCCGAGCATCGTTCGGAAACTCTAACAGGTTCGTGTCAACACAAAGATCCCTGACTCCGGGTGAAACCAAGTCTGCTGTTTCTGTCTTAAAAGAAGAAAATCAGACACCAAGAAGGGAAATTAACCTTTCCCTCCCAGAAGCCATAAACAGCATCCAAATGTGGCCGAGACTGAAACGACCGGCCATGTGTTTCGGGGAAACCTGATATCATTGGCTAACGGACACGAGACCCCACCAGGAAACAGACGCCCGCATTAAAATTCTAGTACACAGGGCTTTGGGGTCATAAAAAATAGACACAGTGGGCTAGAGAGACGATCTGAGCGGATGCAGCAGGGAGGGTCGGGTCTACCGAGCCACCGCCGAGAGGTCAGCCGGGACGAAGGTGATGGGAACAGGGAAACAGCCGCCGGAGGAAAGGTTCTTGGCCACCAACGAGCGATGACACGAAAGGGATTCAAAACTGCTGCGTCGATAGCAGCAGGGAGACAAGACCACGATCGGTCCGGGAGTATTATATTCCAGAGGTGGGGCCAGGCTCCTGAGACCCCCTCCCCCTAGGTGCTGCAGCCAGAGCCCCTGCCTCCACTCCCCGCCCTGCCCAGGAAGCTCTGTGCCACTGAGGCAAGTGACAGAAGTCCCCCGTGACCTTCAGACGCCTTATCTATAGAATGAGGGCAGTCCTTCCCATTTCACAAAACTGGACATGAAGTCAGACGTGTGGGTGACCGGAGGGCTTGTCAACATTGACTTTGTTTTTCAATTGATTGAAAACAGTTGGAATGAGAGTGGTTCTCAGTTGATGTTTCCGCTACCAACCGCTCCCCCTCTGGCCAGGCCATAAGGAGTCCGAGGGCACCGACCCCATGTCTGTTTCCTTTACATCTCAGCCCATGTCCAGAACAGCGCCAGACACAAAAGAGACACGGACTCAGTATTTGTTGAATGAATGAGTTGTTACACCAAAGTCTACTAAGTTGGGAGCCCCCCATCCATCCTCGGCCTCTAGAAGAAACCCTGGCCTGGGGTGGCGACACTCAGCGGGTGTTCCTCAGGTGTCCCTTAAACAAGTGAACGAGCAGAGCTGCTGTTGGTCAGCACCGTGCGCATCGCCACCCGGAAGGCTCCCCTTCCCTCTTTGGCATGGTTAGAAGAGACGCAACAATGTATCCATCTGGCCCAAATGTATCCATCTACACGATTTCTGTGCGACATCTAAGCATGCTGTACACGCACCAGCACCCGTGCGTACCCACACAGAGCCATGGTCCCCCAGGCCTGAGGGTCGGTGGCAAATTCACCCACTAGCTTTCTCTGATCACCATTTGAATTGCAAAGAATAGTTCCAGAGAACCAAATGACAAGTGAAAAGAACAACTGTGTCTTGACATATATCACATGATCTCACTTATTTGTGGAATATAATGAACTAAACAAACTGATGAACAAAATTGACCCAGAGACATAGAGGTGGGGTACAGACTGACAAACCTCAGCGGAGGGGGGTTGGGGGGGGAAGAGATAAACCACAGAACTTATATGCATGTATGTGTAACCAATGGACATGGACAACAAAGCTGGGGATGGGGCGGGGGGGATGGGGAGGAGGGTGTCAATGGGGGAAAAAGGAGAAACATCTGTAACAAAAACAAATTAACTGTGTCTCCATAGCAGGCTCCGTGCTCAGTGCCACACAGGTATTCTCCCAGGAAGACTTACAACAGTCTTGGGAAGACAATAGAGTCATTATCCCCATTTGGTGAAGAACCTGAGACTCAGAGGAGTTGAGTACTTTGCCTGGAGTCACACAGCCCAACCACCGACCTGTCCTCTACCGTACTGCTTGGCGTGTGTTGGAATTCCACTTTCAGTAGCGTTTCCAGACTCCCCCATCTCGGAGGGAGCCCTGTGGACGCTTTTCTTCGGCTCTGTCCTCTTTGTTTGCTGTCCTCTGTCTCTGGCCCACCCAGCTTGTAGTCGTCCTGGCCACTCTGAGTGCACAGAGACCTAGACGCTTCCGGGACCCAGAGGACGCTTGGAGCACCGGAGGGAAAGCCACAGGTAGGATCCTGTTTCCACCACCAGCCCCGTGAGCAAGCTGAGGCTGGCGCAGATCACGACTGCTCACCAGTCGTTTCCTCAATGACCTGCTCAATTCCCTCGCATCCTTCCGGAAAGCCGCCCTCTGCAAGGCCCGGTGACCGCCCCACAGCCCACACTGATAGTACCAGGACTCCTGACCTGACGCCAGATCCCAGTCCTCAGCCCTCTGTGAGCAGATGGGGCGTCTCCAGAGTCACTGAGGGCCCCAGGGCCACCCAAACGCCTGAGCCAGGCTGGAGCTGGCGGCCAGGACCCCTGCTGGAGGGCCCCGAGCGGGGCTGCAGTGGCAAAGGGCCAGCGCATCTGTCCGAAGCAGAGGAAAGTTCGTTCAGCTGAAATCCCCGATGGAAAAGGCAAGTGAGAGCACACTGGTGGGTTGGAGCAGGGGTGGAGCCCCTGTCCCACGAGGAGCCCTCGGGGCCCCAAGGACACTGTCCCAGGATCTCTGTAGGTCCTCAGAGTGCAGTTGAAATGCTCTGATCTGGTCCATGCAGCTGCTTCCTTCAGGGACAAAGAGCAAGGGTGCAGCGAGGCCAGGATGGTGGCCGAGGTCCCCGCTCACACGTGCTGGGGCCGGAGCTCCTCACACTCCGCCATCACGTGACACTGTCTCGGCTTCAGAGGTGCAAACAGCCTCTTCCTGGTGGCTAATTCTGCTCGTCCTGGTTTCCGTCATCGTGAGCATCCTCTGTCTAACAGCACTCGTTCCCTTCGAAGACATCTCCAATTGCGGCCGGAGGAGAGAGCATCCCTGGACCCGGGCACCAAAGGGGGACGAGGAAGAACACGGCTCCCACTGCAGCGTCCGGTAAGAGCAACGGAAGACACCCCTGTCCTTGGAAAGGAGAGACAGGAGGTCTGGAGGGGAGATATCCTGGGTCTGGGGAGCTCTCTCCTGTCCCCGAGCCCCTGTGGGCTCCTGTCCCCCCAGAACCTCTGTGCCCTCGCCGTGACGCCATCTGAGGGGCGTGCTCCAGCAGCCGCTCTCCTCACAGCCCCTAATCATGTGGCTCCTGCATGTGTCCCTGTCCCTGCGGTGCCCCTCGGTGGAGAACTGGGGTCCCAGGCGTCACCGCCGCACCCTGAAGGGCAGCTTCCCCACGATGACCGGATGAGCGTCCCGCATGGCGCGCGAAGTTGCACAGCGAGCTGCCCCCCTGCGGTGACGCTTTCCTGTGCCTCGTGGAATAGAATTCGAGAGTTCCATCGGTCCCGAGTTCAAGTCCCAGCTCTGCCACCTCCTCGCTGTGTGGCCTCGGCCAGGCCTCTGCGCCTGCCCCCCAGACCGCCCCCATCTTCACGGCGTGGTCACGACCGCCCGCGGGGTCACCGCGAAGACGGGACATCATGAGTTTAAACCACATGGCTCGTGGAGAGAGCCGGAGAGGGGCAGCAGGCTTTTCTCTCCTGCTGGATGATACGCTTCTGTTCACAGTTACGTCACCAGCACCCAGCCCGGCGCTCAGTAAGGTCTGTGCGGTAACGACTGGCTGAAAGAGCGAACGGATGAACTAAGGAACAACGTCCACACGTGAGGAACCTCAGAGGGCACCACGCGTGGCCTCCCAGCCACCTCGGGGTGCTCCCCCAGCGCCCTCCCAGGGTGGACGCTAGGAGTTCCACGGGCCGGCTCGCCGCTCACTCCTGCCCACGAGGGCGGGTCACAGTCAGAAAGGCAGCCTGGCATTGAACAGGAATGGCACCGTGGTTCACCGTCCACCCGGCTCCGCTCATCCTGCCCTCCTCCGCCGAGCCGCACACAGTATGTGCCCGTCGCCCCCGCTGGCCTTGCTGACCGGGTGGCCAGGGTCTGGGTCAGGCTGAGGTGCGGAGGCTGCCGGGTCACTGGGGGCTCACCGTATAGCCAGATAGACGTTAAACAACTCAGTGGATAATTAATTATGTAACAGCAGTGATAACGAGCACATGGGCAGAGAAGAGCTGGGTACCACGGAGGGAGAGACCGGGAACCGTGACCGCTCTGTAAGGTGGCCGGAGATTTGATGGAAGAAGTGTTGGGAGGGAAGGACGGAGGAACGAGGGAGGGAGGGGCGAGAGAACTTTAACAGACTGGGAAAGTCACCTCTAATCCTTCCTGAAAACCCCATTTATGCTAACGCTCCTTGTCACCCATCCACGATTATTCACAGGCTCGGGAAATATCAGCAAGCCGGGGCTCCAGTCCTAGCCTGTTATTTACACCTTTGGCAATGCCTGCCTCACCCAAGCCCAGGTTGCTCACCTGGAACCCGAGGAGGGAGGGGCTCCTGTTCGGGGTTCCACGGAAACGCAGGGCAGGAGCCTTCTAAAGCACTCAGCGCAGTGTCCTCACAGGGCAGCGTGTGCCCTCGTCCCTGTGGGGACCCAGGTCTCACTGCTGCGCACTCCGGCGAGGGGCGGCAGCGCGGGGTGTCGGACGACGCAGTCACAGGCTCCCTAAGCCATGCCGCGACAGAGAAGAAGAACACTGCATGCATTTTTCAGCTCTCATCATCGGAAATAGAAGGTATATGTAAACGAACACTAACACTTTCCTCTGGCTCCAGTGAGGACCGCGTGGAAATTTCAGAGTGGGAAATGTAGGTTTGGAAATTTTTTAAAAAAACAATAAAAACTTCACTCTCTTTATAATTGACTCACAGGTCTTTAGTGGGCCCAGGACTGTTCTAGAAGCTGAAAGGGGCACAAAGAATAGGACAGGCCTCTTACCTCAGAGGTCTGATCTTCCCATCGAGTTTCCCCCACCAAAGGCCAGAGCACGGACCCCTTTAGTGTGGGAGGATTATTTAAGAGCTGAAGGGAGTGTTTCCCAACGCTCTCCGAAGCCCCGGCTCGGGTATTTCTGGACACTGGTTTACAGGAAAACCTCTGCGTTTGACCAACTACCCACCGTAGAACTCATCCGTATTCCTGACACCAACAAAACAAGTTCCACTTGGATGTCAGAAGCGTTTAACCTTCCGTGTTTATTTCAGGACATTGACCATCACAGGAAAGTAATTCCTCTCAACTTAATAATAACCTAGTAATAGAAACTAATTATAGGTAGGTCAAGAAACAGGCATTCTGAACCAAATAAACACCCTCCTGTTAGCAGACTTCCTGAGACTGTCACACACTGACACCTATTCATCGGCCTGTCAATAAACAGTCCTGGAGCACCTACTAATAACAGCCGACCCTAATGAGGGTTTACCACGGCCAGGCTCTTGAGTAAACTCCGTAACATCCCTCTGAGGCAGGAACTATTATTATCCCCATTTGACAGATGAGAAAACAGAGTCACAGAGCGCTCAGGTAGTTTCCCTAGGGCCACACAGCAAGGAAAGGGTGGCGTCAGGCTTCCCCGGGGGGCGCTAGTCCCTGCTCTTCGCCACCACGCTGCCTGCTTCTGAGAAGCGCAGTCCAGATGCTGGGACAGCCGGCCTTCTCCAAACCGTGCCTTACCGTTACAACATTCTCTCCCACGGGAGGGTGCTTTCCTTCAAAGTGGGTGCTGGCGAAGCCCTCTGGACTCATGCCCACGTTCTGTGTCCCCCCATGCCCTCATATAAGTGCCCCGCTCTACTAAACAGGCCAGGCTCTGTCTTTCCCCATCACCCGAGTCCATTCCGCCTCACGGCCCCATCTCTGTCTCTCCAGACTCCTCCATGCTCTCCCCACCCATCGCCCCATCCTCCAACATCCTGCAGAATCCTCCTCACCTTCTCAGCAACCTGCCCCTCCACAAACTCCCACTGTGGCAGGAAGCAACAACAAAGCCCCCTTTTTGTCATTCGTCCTTAACTCTGTGTCACATCTTGGCTCCTTGGTCTAGACTATGGTGCAGTACATTTTAATAATAATAATAATATCTGCATTCATTGAGCACGCCCTTTATGCTAAGGCCCTGGATTTTGCACATAATCTATCTCATCCTAAGAGGTCGACATTGTGTGTCCATGTTGTCGATGAAGAACCCAAGGATCAGAAAGGGTGAAATATAAGCCAAATAAATGCCCCCCTTGAATTCCACCTCTTCTACTCCTAACTCCGCCCTCCTTCCCCTACTCAGTGTAGCACTGAATGGTGGCAATATTCTGCTTTATTGTCAGACATTATATTTAAAATGGGAGCTCGTGTCCGAAAACTCTGGAAGTACCTTTTAGAAGAGCTGTAGAGTATTATTTCACAGGATATGTACGTATCAGGTTTTATTTTCCTTGTATCACTGGACATGGAGTTCGCAGCTTTGTTTTTACCTATGAGGAACAGAGCCACGCAGAAACTAGTTTCTTCCCCTTGTTTTGGATTATTTCCTGTAATAGTCTCCCAGGAGGAGCATTACTGTGTCGAAGCATGTTTCATGACTGATGGTGGACGATGTCAACATGCAGAGTCCTGCACCGAGGCCCACTGCTGTCCCCAACGCAGACGCCACCCCGGTCACAGCACCCTCAGCAAAGTCCTGCACCGAGGCCCACTGCTGTCCCCAACACAGATGCCACCCCAGTCACACCCTCAGCAAAGTCCTGCACCGAGGCCCACTGCTGTCCCCAATGCAGACGCCACCCCGGTCACAGCACCCTCAGCAAAGTCCTGCACCGAGGCCCACTGCTGTCCCCAACGCAGACGCCACCCCGGTCACACCCTCAGCAAAGGGCATGATCGTTTTCTTTCTCATAACTAATGGAGAGAAACATTGTCTATTAGTCTGTCTGCTGGGAATCACCTCGTCTAGTCTTTCTATGTGTGCCTGTCCGCATTCTGATGGCATTTTTACTCATTAGTAGCAGTTCTTCATAACATGGTGTAAGTCCTGGGCTGGGCTGACTGTCTGTGTAGACCTAGATTTGTTCCGCTAATTATACTATTTGGCAACAGATCCTTGGATCAACTACAGTGTGTCACCGTGCCGGCACTGGGGACACCCAGATGAAAATGATATGACTTCGGGAAACCAGAGACCACAGAAGCAGGTCAGATGGTCGGCCCTGTAAGATGAACTCGAGTTCCAACGACGAGATACTTCTACTCAAGATGAGGAGACGGAGCATGGAAAGGACTGTGAATTGGAAGGGGTGAGGGCACCCTGGCTGGGTTGTTTGGAGCGTCACCCAGTGCTCCAGAAGGATGCAGGTTTGATTCCTGGACAGGGCACACACCTAAGTTGCGGGTTCCATCCCCTGTCAGGGCGCAAGTGGGAGGCAACCGATTGACATCCCTCTCTCATCGATTTTTAAAAGAAAGAAAAATGAAAGAAAGTGGTGGAGACAGCCAGGGAGTGTTCTACGGCTCAGAAGAGCAGAGAATGGGGAGATCCAGGCCAGCTGGTTTGAACTGGGCCTGAGGGACAGTGGGAGGGGGGAGGAGCAGGGGGTGGGTTCCTGGCTAGGAAGCCTTGTGGATCGGAGCCCAGAGCTGGTATCACAGCTGCGAAAGCAAGCCGGGGGAGCCGAGGGTGGCTGGCGCACCCGGAACCATCTTCTGCACGAGGACCCAGGAGACATTTGTTTGTCCCCCAGCAGTCTGGACGCTCTCCTGGGGGTCCATGAGAACAAGACCACTTGGATGACGTGGACATCTCTCTCCCAGAAGTTCCTCTTTGTGAAGGCAGCTAAGCTGACCTTGTGTTTGACCGGCCCGTGAAGGACCTATTAAATTCTGACCTTAATGTTCTAGTGCAATGAAGATATTTTTTTCCTCCAAGGCCTGGTGGCTGAGGCTCAGGAACTAAACCAGATTATTTTCCTGAGTCAGGACAGGGTCTTGCAGATATGAGGATGAACTGCGCGCCCCCTGAGTACTTTGAGAAGTGGGGTGAGTCCCCAAGACGTTCAGCTTACTTCCCAGTTGAATACGTACCGGTTACCCAAGGTCTGAAGCCGGCAGAGGCTCTTGACCTGATGGGATCGACTCAGTGAGATGACTGTGACCCTTGCTTCTAGGTGGATTTGAGTGTCTCAACGACTACTTGGGTGTTCCTTAAATCCAGCCAAGAGTCCGCTCTGAGCACCAGCAGAGAAGCTGTGTTCATTATCCTGCTTCACCAGTGCTGATCAGGAGAGGTCTTACACACAGGAAATGGCCCAGTGTCCACGGTGACCAGCACCAAAGGATCATCCAACTGCGATGATGGTGAGTGTTCTGGAGTTAGTGGGAAGACTGTTCCCAGGCTACCCAAACAAGGCTCCAGAGAGGCTCACACAGACTTTAAGATCGTAGATGATCCGTCCTCAAAGGAATGCTTAATGACCGGTCTACAGGACTCAGGGTGCACAGCCAGACGACTCCTCACCCACCACCTGGTCACCAGGCAGGCCTCAGGGGCAAGTGGAACAGGCACAAGGGCACCTGCTTAGCATCAGGCTCTAGTCCAACTCTCGGCCGATGGACGCAGTGATAGACCCGA
Organism: Tadarida brasiliensis; assembly: GCA_030848825.1. NCBI lineage: Eukaryota > Metazoa > Chordata > Mammalia > Chiroptera > Molossidae > Tadarida > Tadarida brasiliensis. The sequence continues at coordinate 7,542,855 of CM061257.1, forward strand.
TGGGGGCGTCCTCAAACACACCTTCTACCTCCAGGCCTCTGCACTAGTGGTTGCCGCCACCTGAAATGCTCTTTCCCCAGCATATGGTAACATGCTTCCCTCCTTCATTCCATTCTGGCTCTGCTGCAACGCCACCTCCTCCGAGCAGGCTTCCCTGACCACCTTGCATAAAACCGCAGCTCCTCACCCTCCTCTTGGTACCCTAGACTTTCTTCCCAGCACTTATAACTACACACAATGCTAACGATAGTTAAGCTCCGTGACGCCAGGGATCTGTCTTGCCTATCCCCTGCTATATTCCAAGCACTTAGAAGAGAGCCTGGCATATAGTAAAATTTCCATAATTATTTATTGACTAAAACACTCCATTTCTCACATGAGCTCCAAGGAGTCCTATTAGGCTTGTCCATAAGTCCCCTAAGGCTTAGGCAGCTACCAGTCTTAGGTCCTCAAGACCAATTTTACTCCCTCCGATCCCTATTTCACGTCATCCAGACAGTGTGCTCTGCTCATTCCTGTCTGGCTGTCCACCTCTATCATGCCCAGAGGCCAGAGGAGAAGTTGACTCCATTATAGATCCCAGGAGAAGACGATACACTGATCTTATCCAAACTTCTCGGAAAACTGCACATCAGAGTGGTGAGTGGCTTTTCCAATGTCACACAGGACTGTGTGAGTGGCAGACGGGACAAAGGACCCGGGTTTCCTGACTTCTGCTGAATCGTTCCACCCAACACACCCTCCTTTCTCCCTCAGCTGCCAATGGGACCCAATTTAAAAAGAAAGGCGTGTGTACTGCTAACAGGAAAGGGGATTTTTGTAAAGGAGGCAGACAGAATTGAGGAGGAAGGCCACGGCTGAAAGAGGAAGAAGGGCAAGGCCTTGCTATCACAACCAATTGTGGAACAGATGCCCTGTCCACACAGAGATGCAGGTAGCCCCACCTAGGCAGCTCCTGGACAGCCTGCCCAAGGCCTCGCCAACCCCAGGGCGCCACAGGCAAACCACAGCGGCCGCGGCCAGCAGGACCAACCACATCCGACCTGCCACGGGTCTGAATACGTGCAGCGGGGCTGGAAGCGCGAACGCCAAGGGGGTCCGGGGAGGGAGAAGAAAGCCCCCAGGCGGAGGGGGGCCGACCAGGAGACCAGCCAAGCGTATGACGGACACCAGCCAACCCAATAGACGCGAAACCCTGGCACGAAAAAAATAAAAATAAAAACGGCAAAGGAAAGCAAGCTGGTGAAAAATAAAGGCGGTCCGAAAACACAACAAAACGTTTTTTTAAAGTTTATTTTACCTAGAATTAATGACAGGAAAACCCCATAAACGTGGCGCAGAATGTTTAATGCCCCGCCAAGTGCCAACATAATGCCATTCATCTGTCCTTGCAGGTGTATTATTTCTAGTCCCCGGGATGAAAAAGCAAAGCTGGTTTCCACATCTTTTATAGTACTTAAAAATACATATTTCCAGGGCTTTATTGCCAAAGGCCCCGCTTTCTTCCAGAACCCACAATAACTAATCATGTTACTGCCACCAAGTCTAGAAATTGGAATTAATAGTAGGCGGGAGGGTTCGCTTCCATCCTGTGAGTGATCTTTGCTTTAACGACCCTTAGACTTAGTGATTTCGCCTAAATATTTATTTCTCCCCGAGGGAAAGATTTCTCTAAGAACTTTCTCTCTGCCCTAAATAGTCACAATTCTCGATCTGTTTTTCTTCTATTTGTCCACTTAGAGTTTTTGCTGGAATCAATTTTATTAATTTCCTTCCGAAAATTAGCAAGTCAGAGTAAATCACGGGGAGCTTTTTCCCTCTTTACCATGTGAATCCGCTCCCTCCGCTTTCTGCGTTTTTCTTTCAACACCAGGTCACCCAGGCCTGGATTGGCTTTCGTTTTTCTCCAGAAGAACATCTCTCCCAATTCAAAAAAAAGAAGAAGAAAAAAAAGTTTTAGAGAAGAAAGAGACAGAGAGCGAAAGGAGGAAGATCAGGAGGGAGGACGAAATCTAAACTAAACTTAAAAATCGTTGCAACTTAGACATCGCAAACCCCAGCTATGCCTCCATCGTTTTCCTAAATGGTGCCCAGTTTAAGATTCAACAGACTTCCTCCATGAGAAAGGGAATACCCAACACAGCCTTGGGATCTCTCTGGTCCACGCTGAGCGTCACGCAGGAACTTCTGGTATTGTTCCCCTTCCTCGAAGATTCCTGCTCAAAGGATTGCGTAACTACACTACCGTCAAAATCACGGGTCACAGCTGGCAGCCGCCACCGGGTCGCTGGTTCCATAAGTTTGGGCAGGTCGCTTAAACGTTCTGCATCGACAGGCCCCCCCTCCGCAGAATAAAGGTGCTACACCAGATTGCTCCAAGGTCCTCTGAAACTGTATATTCTGTTTACACGTTGCTTCTCAAAATCAATGGTTTTCATTTGATTTGATGAGGACACAAAATTCACCCGTGATCCAGGGACTCTACCTCCCAATTTAAAGAGTACTAGGAAAAAAAATTTTTTTTTTAAATGAATGCTTTACTAACCTAGAATCTGTTACCAGAACCTCAAACCCAGAGAGTCACCTCGAGGCCATCTGCGGCCTCAGTTTTTCTCGCTGGCCGGGCCGCTGGCAGCCAGCTTGTTAACGGACTTTTCCTGCTTGTTTTCTCAACAACCTGGAGACCCCTTCGCGTCAACAGCAAGGGCAAAGCATAGCATCCAACTGGCAGTGAGGCAGTCCAGATCTCCGGCTGCAAGGGAAGGCCGACTCCTTACTCCAGCCTGGTGATGGGGCAGGAGTCACCAGGAGGTTAAGTGACTTATGCAATGGGACGGAGCGAGCCAGCGTCCTCGACGGGATCCTGGCCCCGGAGCCCTGGCCCCTTCAGGCGGCGGTCTGTCCTCCCAGCCGCACTTCTTCCCTGAACGCTTTCTAATCTGGCATGATCCACAAATAAAGGAAACTGTGGTTTTCACGTCATGATGGAGGTTATTTTTCCGCTGTGAATAATAAAAGCAGAGGAACCCACTCGGAGCTTCAGAACGTTCCCCTTCCAGCCCGCATTGTTTATTCCTCGGGCTTTCAACAGTTTTTACTCCGAGATGTCAGTTTTTAACGCGTTTGCATAATTCTGCATTTTATTTCGGGATCCTCTGTCATAACCGTTCATTTCCCCCCACCGGCTGAGTTGTTGAAAAAGAAAACGGTGTTTGGAGGCCAGTCCAATCCTACAATTTAAAAGCTGGCAGGATCCGTCTTCCTTTTCTCCCCAAGGAGGATTAATTTGCTTCTTTTTTATTCTCGAAGTTTTATGATTCCAAATAAAGGATATAATGGTGCCATTGAGAGTTGGGAAAATGTGGAAGATAAATAGTCTATGTGGGAACTGCTTAAAATGAGAATGGAAGTTCGGGGGTGGGGGGGCACGGAGACGGTTTTTATCATGTGAATGTGGCCTATTAATGATAAAGGAAATTTCCTCCTTCTAATGAGTCTTGCTTTATAGACTGAAGTGAGGGCGAATGGTCCATTCGTGTCGTAAATGTAAAGAAGCTGAAATCGTACTCCCAAGAATGTAATATGTTTAATTTTGAAGCTGGGGGAGCGGCCGTTAAAATGTGTGTTTTCTCTGGGCCCTGCAACATGGAGTCTGGGCTTTTCATCTTGATTTCATTGCCTGGATGCTGACACAGTTAAGAAACATGTTAAAATCATCTGCAGGAAACTAATTGGCGGAGGGAAGTCCTTTGAATAAATGCTTGGGGGCGAGTTAACCCTAATCAGCTCCCAACCTGTAGGGCCATCTGTGGGATGACCCGTTTATACCACAGCTTCAAGGGCCCAACTCATCATCAAAGGACTGTTCCTAAGAGCCCTTTGGCATTTTACAGAATAAGCTGGGCAGATGTTACTAACCTCCGGGAGCTAATAACTCAGGTCAGGGCAGGAGACCTTGACTGGCTAGCACTGTGTGCCAGGCTGGGTCCTGCCCTCACGGAACTCGCAGGCAGTGGGGCAGGAAGAACATGTCCCTTCATTCGTCCACGGTCACCCTGGAGTCTAGCCCAGGAGAGGGTCGTTCTGCGGGTCCCACATCGCAGGCTACACGTGAGGAAGCCTCCAGAAGATGAGACACACAGCGCTGATCTCCACATCTGATCGCGGCGTATCATTGCTCACACACTCGTTTGGCTTGCCCTCCTTCTGCCCTTGAATTCAATCCAGTCCCTTACCGCGACCTTCAGCGCCCTGCGTCCTGTGGGCCCTCCCTAGGTCTTTGACCACAGCTCCTACCTGCCCCCGTGGCTCTCCCCCGTCCTGCCTTCCAGGCCTCCTGGTGTTTCTCAAGCAACACAAACCTGATCCTTTCCTTGGCCGCCTCTCCGAAGAGCATCTGCCTCCCACGGGGCGCCCCCCCCCCCACCGGCGCGGCCCAGGGCTCCTTCCCGACCACCCGGCTCCCGTCAGGCCCTCGCCAGCACCACTCTCTCCGTCCCCACCGCCTCACTTCCTTCACAGCGTCAGCTTCATGGAGTGGCTTCCTCGTGTGTCATCTGTGTCCGTCTGTGCCGAGCCCGGAACGGTGCCTCCATGACAACAGGGACTTTCCTGAGTCGTTTACGTCTGATCCCCTTCACCAGGGCCAGGACGAGCCCTTGGTTAAAATTAGGTGAGTGACTGAATGAATCAATGACTAAATCAGTGAAAATAAAAGGTCATTTGAGCGGGGGGTGGGGGCGATGGGGGCAATGGACAAGACCCAGAGGTGAAGGTCAGGTGGGGAGGCCAGCTGGGTGCCTGGAGGGACGGACAGAAACAGGACGCAGCAGGTAGTCTGTGGCTTTGAAGCTGCAATTCCCTCTCCTGGCTTCAGACACTTGGCCCCTAAGAATCAAAGTTCAAGATGGTCCAGACTGCGGGGTCTCTGCCTAACCTCCCTGTCCCTCCAAACCCCCACCATGGATGAAGTGTCTGCATCCCATCACTATTTCCCTTCCGCACCTAGCAAAGTTGAAACGCTCCCTCCAGCCGTGGTGTCCCCTGCACCAGGTTTTACCACAGTCCCACGGGGGAAGAGACCTTTGACCCAGATGGAAAGCCCTGAAAGGAACCACTGGCTTCTCAGCACGAGCTAGAGAGGCTATAACTTTGGAATGTGTGGTTTCCATCCTCCGCGTCGTGGGGGACAGGCCCATCTCTAAGTGTATCCAGAGACGTCAGCTGTCACGTCTGAGGGCAGACTTCCAGCCCCGGCTGCCCCGCAAAGGTGGGTCTGTTATCAGAAGGCCATCGCGGAGCACTTAATGGACCTCCACTCCTAAACAGACACGGTGGGGGGAGGCGGGGCCAGCCTGACATCCTGGTTGTTTGTGTGTTCCTGTCAGACTAGTCAGTTTCATTGGTCTGTGACGTTACGTTTCCTTCCCGGAGCGTGAGGTCGCCTTCGTGGGCCTGGTGGCTGAACTGGGAACGGTTTCATGACTCACAAGTCATCACGGGGCGACAGCTGGGCGCTGCTCAGCACGGAAGATTTATCTTCCCTGGGTGAGACCGTGATCCCGTGCTCCCTCCCCCGCCCTTCAGGGCAGAACGTTATCTCCGTCCCTAAAGGGCCGTGAGGTCTTAGTGGAGGCCCTTTAAAATCTGGAGCCGGAGTATTCTCCGAGTGTCGAAATGACCTTTAATTGCACTGGCCACAGTTAGGTGCTACCTTAACTCTTTCAGGGAAACGTGACCAGTTTCACAAAGTCGGGCTGAGTCAGGAGGAACGCGTGACCGCCGTCCTCAACACCCACGGCCAAATGCCTGGCCAGCCCGAGAGCACTGGGCTCACGCCACCATGGTCCCTCAGACAGCTGAGCTTCGAGGGGTACAGTGAATGAGTCTGCATTTAGGGCATCACCCCAGAAGTCATCCCCCAGCCACTCAGGCTTCTGCAGCACCCCCATTATACACACTCCTGTTGGCTAAGATCTTTGTGCCCCTTCCCACATGTTAAATAACACTACACCTGGCCTGGCCGGTGTGGCTCAGTGGTTGAGCATCGACCCACCCACCAAGAGGTCGCCGGTTCGATTCCCGGACAGGGCACATGCCCAGGTTGTGGGCCTGATCCCCAGTGGGGGGCGTGCAGGAGGCAGCCAATCGATGTTCTCTCTCATGGATGTTTCTCTCTCTCTCTCCCTTTCGCTCTCTCTAAAATCAATTAAAAAGCCCTGGCTGGTTTGGCTCAGCCGTAGAGCGATAGCCCGTGGACCAATGAGTCACGGGTTCGATTCCGGTCAAGGGCACATACCTCAGTTACGGTTTGTCCCGCTCCGTGGTCAGGGTCATGCGGGAGGCAACCAGTCGATGTGTCTCTCTCACATCGATCTTTCTCTCTCCCTTTCTCTCCTCTCCCTCCCTCCCACTCTATCTGAAGATAGATGGAAAAATATCCTCGGGTGAGAATTAAAAACAAATAAATAAAAATAAAATAAATGAAGAAGAAAAAATTTTTTAAAAAACTATACCTGTTTGGGAATGCCTGTCATTTCATCTAAAGCAAACAAGTCCGTCCACGTTCAAGTATCAGAAGGCGTGAATCTGTCTGTTAACACCCTTTCTGTCCAGTGAGCCAGGCCTGGGAGAACCTTTCGATGGCCCTCACGCCTCTTCCTTCTGCCTGTTTCCAGACCCCAGTTCCAGCCCCGAACAGCATTTTAGCAGGTCTCGGCAGAAACGTGTTGAGAGACGCCCTCCACTGCCCGGTCCCTTCGCTGGCTGTAGGCCACCTGCCCAGCAGGAAAGGAGGCCTCCATCCCATCTCCAGGATCTAACTGTCCTGACCCCAAAGACTTCTAATTGCTGCGGGGACTCCTCATTGAGGGGAGACTTTCTTCAGTCTCTCCCTAAAGGGCTGGGAGAGGGCCCCCCTCCGGCGGGACTCCCTAGTGCTGAGACCTGCTGTTTTAGGCCAGGACGGGACAGGGTCTTTTATTTCCCCCGATGGGACTGCCCTTTCTCTCCGTGGAAGACATGCAGATCCCAGCCTACGAGGGGGCCGTGCCCAAGGGCAGGAGCGCCCCCTTCTCTAGTTTCTCTACTTGCCCATTCGGTTACCAGCACTCAACCACGGTCCAAAAATATTAAATGGGAAATCCCAGAAATAAACAATGCCTAAGTTTTACGTTGCACTCCGTTCTAAGTAGTGAAATCTCGCATCACCCTGCTCCATCACACAGGACACGAGCCACCCCTTGGTCCAGGGCACCCCCGCGGCATGTGCGTGTAGAGGGTCCCCAGAGAGGGAGAGAGACACGTCCACGTAACCGTTACAGCATATTGGTATAATTGTTCTAGTTCATTAGTAGTTGCTGTTCATCTACTGTGCCTCACTAGTTACACTGTATCGGAGTATGAACAGGAAAAAACATAGTGCACACAGGGCTCGGTACCCCCCCAGGATTCAGGCACCCACCGGGGGCCTGGCCCTCGCTCCCCACGGTAAGGGAGCATAACTGTAGAAGACACTCAAGGTGTCTGCTCCCCTTTTCTTTCTGAAACGCAGCCTTCAAGCCTATATCTATCCCTCTTTACCAGAGAGCAGTGTTTTTCTATTTACAGCAAAAACAAGTGTATGCGCACATCATAAATGACCCCTGACCCTCAGCTCCCTTCGAGGGGGTCTGGGAGAAGCAGACAGCACCTTCCCCTGTACACTGAGCAGTTCATATCAAAGAGGAAAAGAAAAATTAAAGAAGCCCCCACACCTATTTTTATTTTTATTTTTTATTTTTTTTCTTTATTGATTTTAGAGAGAGAGGAAGGGAGAGGAAGAGAGATAGAAACATCGATGAGAGAGAACATCGATTGGCTGCCTCCTGCATGCCCCCCACTGGGGATCAGGCTCACAACCTGGGCATGTGCCCTGACCAGGAATCAAACCGGCAACCTCTTGGTGCATGGGTCAATGCTCAACCACTGAGCCACACTGGCTGGGCCCCCCAAACCCATTTTTAGAAGAAATCTCCTAATTGATAGATATTAATTTAAATCTAAAATAAACATAAAGTCTGGCCAGTGTGGCTCAGTGGATTGAGCGTCGTCCCATGGACTGAGAGGTCCCAGCTTGATTCTCAGTCAGGGCACATGCCCAGGTTTCGGGCTCGATCCCCAGTGGGGGGCATGCAGGAGGTAGCCAATCAATGTTTCTCACATTGATGTTTCTACCTCTCTCTCCCTTCCTCTCTCTCTAAAAAATCAATAAAAACAGTAAAAAATAAATAAAAACAAGCATAAAACAACATGGGTCAGTGGTCACTACAGCCTCAGACAGACATTTGGGGACGGATTTCAGTGAACGTTTCCTAAAATATAGTTTATGATGGTACAGGTTTCTTAGGTGCTCTAGGCTCCAGGGTCCTACAAGTTTAGAAAACAGGGACCTAAATAACGTGAGGCAAATTTCTCGTCTCTATCTCTGATCTCTAGTGTGCACTGTGCGTTCTGAGAGGACGTCTCGGAGGCGAGGTCTCCCACATGTCCGTGACCATGAGGCCCTCTTTCAGGACCGTCTCAAGGGACTGCAGAGCTGCAGAACAGCCTGGGGTGCTGGCCTAGGCTCAGGGGTCTCACGCTGGCCCCTGGTTGCTCAGGTTGCTGGCTGCAGCCCAGGAGCACCGAAGAAGGAAGCCTTTGTGGTCCACACAAAGCCCAGCCAGTTCCCCGGGAGGCGACACCGAGGCGTGGGGACAAAGCCCTTTCCTGTAATAACATGCTTGTTAGCCAGCCTTGCACATCTCTCTCCCCCGGGGACCTCCCGGTGTGACCCCGTAGGTCTTTCCTTCCTGTCACACAAACACTATGGGGGGGCAGAGACTCAAGGACACGCCCCTTCATGCAACACTTTAAGTTTGGATGGATGATGGAAGTGAAAGCTGAAAAACACAGAAAGGCACGACGGTCGCTCTCACCCGGGTCTGTCAGAGTCCTACGGGGACGATGGAGAAGCCCCCAGACTTGAGAATCAAGAACGACTTCATGAGCATGCCAGACAGGCAAGGGCGACAGCGTCCGGGCAGAGATATATCAGCCCCCAGCAGTTCTCAACTGGGCACAATTCTGCTACCCCAAGGGTATATATTTGGCAATGTCTGGATGTGTGGGGTTTTTTTTTATTTTTATTTTTTTCCTTTATTGATTTTAGAGAGAGAGGAAGGGAGAAGGAGAGAGAGATAGAAACATCGATGAGAGAGAACATCAACTGGCCGCCTCCTGCATGCCCCCCACTGGGGATCGGGCCCACAACCTGGGCAGGTGCCCTGACCGGGAATTGAACCGGCGACCTCTTAATGCATGGGTCGACACTCAACCACTGAGCCACACGGGCCGGGCATGGATGTGTTTTTGATTGTCACAATGGAGAGGGGAAACTTGTCCCTGGCATAGACCAGGCAGAGGCCGGGGATGCTGCCAAATACGCTGCAGTGAACAGAGCAACCCCAACCTCCAGGACGTATCCCTCCCAAAGTCTACAGCGTGAAGGCTGAGGAGCCCTGCCACAGGCAGAGCACACAGGTGTGAGGACAGGTAACCTGGGGATCTGCCAGCACCTGGCATTGCTGACTGGTGTTGCCGTCTCCCTGGCCCACCGTGCCCAGGTGGGAAACGCCTCGAAAGCACTGACGTGCTCCACCAGTGTGTCTATTTCCAGAGCCTAGACTACGGTAAGTACAAACTGAGTGGCTGCAAAGGGTTTCCCAAGGGAAAATGGTCACAGACTAATGCAAGGAACACAGGTGTATTCGGTTCCTGTGGCAGCCAGAACAAACGACCATAACAATGGCTGGAAACCGCAGGAATGGATTCTCCTGTGGTCCTGGAGACCAGAAGTCTGCAATCACGGCTGCCGGCAGGCTGCGTTGCTTCTGGAGGCTCCGAGGGGGCAGCAGAAGTCCAGGCTCTGCCCCTGTCTGGCCATGGGTCTCCACCCGGCCTTCTCCTCTGGCCTGTCGTCTCCTCTCCTTTCTCTTGTCAGGCCACGTGTCACTAGATTCAGGGCCCGTTCTGCTAATCCAGGATGATGTCATCTTGAGATCCGTCACTTAATTACAACTGCAAAGGCCCCTTTTCCACATAAGGCCACTGTCACAGGTCCTGGGAGTTAGGATTGACCACGTATGGGGGGAAGGGGGAGCACCATTCAGGACACGGCAGCAGGGACTCTGGAGCTGGAAGCCAGACCAGGTAAACATGCACAGGAAGCTAAGTGAACCCTCCACCTGGGCCATCGTTTCTTTAAAAGCTGGCCCCTTCCCATTCTCACTTCAATAAGGCAGCAAGATGAAATGTTAGGAGCGGTTTGTTTTAAAATGCAAAATGTTTGTGTACAGAATACATGAGCACAAACTACTTCCCATGCTAAAAGAGCCTGCTGGGAGAAAACTCGGGAGTCAACAAAACCTCCGCCCTGCGCTGGCCGGTTTGGCTCAGCGGTTAGAGCTTCGGCCGCGGACCCGAGAGACCCGGGTTCGGTTCCCGCTAAGGGCACGCACCTCGGTTGCAGTTTGTCCCCGGCCCCGGTTGGGGTCGTGTGGGTGGCAACCACTTGATGTGTCTCTCTCACATTAATGTTTCTCTCTCTCTCTTCCTCCCTCTCTCCCTCCCGCTGTATCTGAAGATAAATGCAAAAAGGTCCTCGGGTGAGGATTAAAAACAACCTGCGCCCAGTTCGCGCAGCATCCCTAGATGTGGAATCTCTGAAGCCGGCGCTGGGCAGAGAGTCCGTCCTGCTGTCGGAGGAGAGCCTGGCCCTCCTGGGCATGCAGAGTAAACCCTGAAACTCTCTCTAAGAAGCTCGCGATGACACAGAGCAGCTCAGTCTTAGCCCAGTCCCCAAAATAAGGAACACTGGGCCTCTGTTTCAAAATTGGCCCTGTCATCATAAATTATTCCCACTTTCTTGTCTTGACACAGCCTCGAGCGGCTGCCGTGGAGACACGGTGGCATCGGAGCTGTGCTGGGGCGAGAGGCACGGGTTTCCAAATGACAGGTCAAGAAGAAAGCCCTTGGCGCTCTGAATGGATATATTCTTTGAAAGATGAAAATGACTCCGGGGACACCCTGTACCCCAAGGTTCTTGATAAGCCTCCCAGAACCCGTTATCCGCAGGGCTGAAGACCCGGTCTTGGGGAAAGCTCATGCACCCTGTGGCCCCACTGGAGGGGAATCGGAACAAGTGTGACAGAGAGCAGGGGCCCAGGGGGCCTTTGAAAGTGACTCCAAGATCACATCACCAAAGCCAGCATGATTTCAGAGGAGGGAAGACGAGTGGCCGGTGTAACCAGGAGCCCCTGGGACCTCGGGCTGGTGAAGATGGGGCTCTCCCACTTTTCAAATACTCTGGTTCCTTGCTCCCCTGAAAGGCTGGAGGTTGGGTGGGAAGGTTTTGCAGTCTGAATGGCTTTCAATGTAATACTATTTAATACTCCTTTTTGAAACCGTTTCCTCTTTTTCTGAATATTTTCATGGGACTGTAACCCATTTGTACGTAAAATTGGTTGAAAGTGACATGTTGAAAAGTCCGGCAAACACTACAGCGCGCTCTATTTTCAAGGAATATAAAATTGGGCTCTGTCTGACACCTTGAGTGCGCTTGTGAAAACAGACTGTCACATCTCAAAGGGTTATTCTTGATAGTTTTTTAAAAAAAAATAAAATAAAATAAACAGACCTCTCTAGGCCAACAGCCCCTTTGTACTCCGGTTTCCATGGAAGCGCTGGCAATTGTCCTGTCCGTGGCGCGGTCTTTTCCACTTGGCTTTTCAAAGTCTGGTTGAGGCAGCTGCCTCAGTGACCCTCAGCATTCAGGAAATCGTCCTTCTCCAGCAGCGCAAAGCACGTGACGGATCTGAAAGGAAGTGTCCATGCCCAGCCCGTGTGGCTCCGTGCTTGAGCATCGACCCATGCACCAAGAGGTCGCCGGTTTGATTCCCGGTCAGGGCACATGTCCAGGTTGCGGGCTCGATCCCCAGTAGGGGGCGTGCAGGAGGCAACGGATCCATGTTTCTCTCTCACATCCGTGTTTCTATCTCTCTCTCCCCCTCCCTTCCTCTCCGTCTAAAAATCAATAAAAACAGACTTTAAAAAAAAAAAAAAAAGAAAGAAAGAAGAAAGAAAGTGTCCATGCTGTGGGCCCCACTGGAGAAAAGAAGCTGTGGAATGTGGAACAGGTTGGAGGAAGGGTCCCCATTTCATCCCGAGCAACGCTGTCACGATTATCCATCCTATCCCGCATCCCTGTTCCAAAGAGTTCTGGATTTAAAAGACCAAACATATGCTATTCGGAATCTTCCTCACAGAAAAATACCCAGTAATATGCCAACACTCCACTCTGCAGGAGGTGAAGCTCAGCTCCCCTCCCCTTGAGAGTGGCTGGATTTAGGGACCCACGTGACAGAGTAGAGCTGGAGGGAGAGAAGTGGCAGCTTCCAGGGAGGACACCTGGCGGACACTACCTTGACCCAATGCTGAAGGTTAATATCCCCAATGATAAGTCACGTTGACCTTGCGTTCTCCCTGACATGACATAATTAGAAGGGTACTTCGCCCTGGCCGGTTTGGCTCAGCAGTTAAGAGCGCCGGTCCGCAGACCAGAGAGTCCCGGGTTCAGTTCCACTAAGGGCACGTACCTTGGTTGCAGTTTGTCCCCGGCCCCAGTTGGGGTCGTGTGGGTGGCAACCAGTCGATGTGTCTCTCTCACATCGATGTTTCTCTCTCTCCTTCCCTCTCTCCCTCCTGCTCTATCTGAAGATAAATGCAGCAAAAAATGTCCTCAGGTGAGGATAAAAAAAATAAGGGTACTTCACCTCTGCAGAATTCTTCCCCAAACACAAAAGCCCCAAACGAATCAAGGCGGAGGGGAGGAAGACATGAGACAAACCCCATTTGAGGGACATTGTACAAAGTACTTGACCAGTAATCTTCAAAGCTGTCAAGATCATAGAAAACAAGAGCCCAGCTGGTGTGGCTCAGTGGTTGAGCGTCGACCCATGCACCAAGAAGTCACTGTTTCTATTCCCAGTCAGGGCACATGACCAGGTTGCGGGCTAGATCCCCAGAGGGGGGCATGCAGGAGGCAGCCGATGGATGTTTCTCTGTCATCGATGTTTCTCTCTCTCCCTCTCCCTTCCTCTCTCTCTAAAAAATCCATTTAAGAAAAAAGAGAACAAGGTAAATAAGTGACTGTCGCAGAGCAGGGAGACTGAGGAGGCACAGTGACAAAGTAAAATCGATTTCCTGGATTCAAGCCTGTAATATGGAAAAGGACATGATGTGACAGCTAGTTAATTCCAAACTTGTCTGCAGCTGAGGGGACAGGGTCGTGCCTGGTAGCTCCTTGGTCTGACAGCTGCTCACCCATTAGGGACCGAGAAACAGGAAGGAGTAAATGGGAGTCCTCTGTGCTGTCTCTACAACTTCCCTACAAACGTAAAATTATTTTGCAATTAAAAAGCAGATCTTAAACACAACATAAATGAGCACATTTTCAAGGCTAAAAAGAAAAGGACCAAACAAACAATAAGAGAAAGGGCCATCCTTTTGTGCGATGAGGTGGACACATTTCGAGATGACATACTGAGACAGGACTCGAAAAGCAGAAAATAAAGGTAAGGCAGAGATCACTTAGACGAAAGTCTAAATGCTAAAGAATCAGAGTTGGAGAAGAATCCAAAACCAACAGGCGGATTGTTCCCATTGCTCAGGACATGGGTCCCTAAACCATGATGGGAACGATGATCTTTGAGGAAGCTTTGTAAAAATGCATTTTCCTGGGCCCCACCTTCTTGATTCTAAATCAATAGACAGGAGGTAGGACCCAGTCATGCACATTTCACAGAGATGTCATCACCTTTCTGTAGGAGAACACACGGACTCTGAAAAAAGTGGAGTCTTTCTACTCCCACTACCTTGGCTGATAATGGACTTTGACCAATAGAAACAGTAGAAGTGACATAACTGTGATGATTCATTTTACGTGTCAATTTAAGTGGGCTTTGGGATGCCCAGATATTTGGTCAGAACTTATTCTGTGTGTCCTTGAGAATGTTTCTGGATGAAGTTCACTTTGAGTTGTAAACTGAGGAAAGCAGATTGCCTTCCCTGGTGCGGGTGGGCCTCACCCAATCAGCTGACGGCCTGAATAGAACATGAAAGCTGGCTCTCCCCATCCAGAAAGAGGGAATTCCTCCTGCTAGGCTGCCTTCAAGTGAGACAGGTTTTTTCTGTCTTCTGACTCGAACTGAAAGATGGACTCTCCCTGGGTCTGGAGACTGCCCGCCTTCAGAGTGAAACCACAGCACCAGCTCTCTGGGGTCTCCAGCTGCCCAACTACCAACCTTGGGGCTTGTCAACCTTCATAATCACATGAGCCATTTCCTTATAATAAATATTTTTACATATACACACATACATCCTGTTGGTTCTGTGTCTCTGGAGAACACTGACCGATACAATGATTTACAAAGCTAAGCATTAAGAGACCTACAGCATCTTTGTTTCTGTTTGGGGGGCTCCTTCTTGTCACCCAGCCACCATGCTGTGAGGAAGCCAAAGCAGTTTTGTGGAGAGCCCCCAACAGAGGGCTGAGGCCCCCACCAGGCGGTCCAGTTAAGCTCACAGCCAACAGCCAGCCCAACTGCCAGTCACGAGAGTCAGCCATTCCAACCAGTCCAGCTCCAAGGGAGCCTCCAGCTGTCCTCCGCCCTGGGCACCAGGTGAAACAGAACTGCTCGGGTGAACCTGACCAGTTCACAGACTCCAGAGAAACGCTACATGGAGTTCTCACAGAGACCAGCCTGAACTCACCCTTGGGAGGATTTGATAAGGAGACGGACGGAGACAGAAGTCCAGACAGAGGCAACACGAGGACCCACGTGGGTGGGCGGCATCCTGTGCTGGGAGAACCTTTTTTAAAATGCTGTTTATTTCATTTACTTTGGTTTAAAAAGGAATTGCCATTGTGCCAGATATGTAAAAATATAAAGAAGAAGCCAAACGCTAACTTTTCAGAACTAGACAGGTTACAAACGGGTTTTCCAAACACACGCCGCTGTCTTCCCCGAGAGGCATTTTGTCACTACTGTTTAGCCCTAAAATAAAAGTTTCCCACCTGTTTACCATCCTTCTGACTTTAATGAAGAGTGGGTGTATTGTAACGAGTCCTTTGTTTATTCCCAGTTAGCGTCGGGGGAAGCATGTTAGAGGGCAATGTTAACTCTTTGTTTATTAAGGATATCAAAACTTTGTAATAACTTTTGAAATCTTTTTGCCCTCCATTATTTGCACTTAGATTTAGCGTAGGTTTTTGACATGGAGAACTTTGAAATATGTTGTTAAAATAGCATTCTTGCCTTTGCCGGTTTGGCTCGGCAGTTACAGCGTTGGCCTGCAGACCGGAGAGTCCCAGGTTCGGTTCCCGCTAAGGGCATGTACCTCGGTTGCAGTTTGTCCCCGCCCCAGTTGGGATCATGTGGGTGGCAGCCACTTGATGTGTCTCTCTCACATCGAAGTTTCTCTCTCTCTCTTCCTCCCTCTCTCCTTCCCGCTCTACCTGAAGATAAATGCAAAAATGTCTTCGGGTGAAGATAAAAATAAAATTTAAAAAATAGCATTCTTTTACATTTGCAATTCTTCCCATTGTTTTTATGCTCAGAACAGTTACACATCTGGAGATTAGAGGACTGTCTACGTTTCCTTCCAGTTTTCCAAGATGTCATAAACTGACGCATGCACAGTGCACCTGGAACGTACTGGAAGGCCCCTCTTTCATCCCCAGGAGCACGTCTCCCTGGCCTTAAAGGCCCATTCAAAGGCCCATTTCTTTGAATCTAGTATGCTGCAAAAATAAAATGATTTAAATTGAATTTTAAAATAACATTGAAAGATAAAAATTACATAATTTATAGCCACAGCCAGCCTGCTCTATAGAAAACAACTCAGAAACTAAAATGACCTTATAAAAGTAAATATTCATGAAATAAAATATTTGAAAGCCCAAATATTCTTTTAAGGTGACAGGAACCTCTGATTTACCACTTACTGGCTGTGTGATCTTGAATTTGGTCCTTAACTTCCCTGAGCCTTAGTGTCCACTCTGCCAAATGCTGATACTAACACCTATCTTGAAAGGTTATTAAGAGCAATAGATCAAAATTACATGCACAGCCCTGGCCGGTTTTGCTCAGGGGTTAGAGCATCGGCCCGTGGACCAGAGACCCGGGTTCGGTTCCCGCTAAGGGCATGTACCCCAGTTGCAGTTTGTCCCCGGCCCCGGTTGGGGTTGTGTGGGTGGCAGCCACTTGATGTGTCTCTCTCACATCGGTGTTTCTCTCTCTCTCTTCCTACCTCTCTCTCTCCTGCTCTATCTGAAGATAAATGCAAGAATGTCCTCGGGTGAGGATTAAAAAAAAAAAATTACATGCAGAACTCATCACAGGCCTCGAATATCAGCTACTGAACATGTAAAGTATAAATTCTCTTCTCCTCCACCCTATTTGGAGGCGTGGACAGACTTCAACATATGCACTTACTGTCCTCCACTCTCCCCACTTATGTCGGGTCCATCTCCCCTTCCGGATTAACAATCCTTAATGGCCGGCCTGTGACTTTATTTCTGGATCCATAGTTCCCATATGGCCCAGTAGGCCTCAAGTCATGTGTTGAGTAAATATATGACTTTAAAATATTAAATAAAATATCAATAAGTGCAAGAGAATATCATTTACACTCAATACAGAAAATATTGAATATCAGACTGTGAAGAACACAACTTACTAAGCTGTAAAGTGATCACCCAACAGCCAAGATCTGCAGGTGTGATTAGGTGGAGCTGGAACATTCTGGTTGTAGATAAAAGTGTGTTGACATGACAGTGTTCACAGGCGTCCCCTTGCTGCCTCTGTGCTCTGAGGTTGCCCTCCCCTCTCCCCACCTCCTGAGGAATGGGCTCAGCCTGACCCGCTCTGAGGCTGTAGGGTGCAGGTTGGGAGACTGGAGGGAGAAGAATAAGCCCAGAGGATGAGAGGGACTTAGGGAGAGGTTAGGACTAGCTTCGGAGTAAAAGCTGGGACTGGTTGGCAGGGGAAGGGGGAATATTCCAGCACACTCAAGAGTATAGAGAAGAGTATAACGGATCCCCATGTATTGATCACCGAACTACAGTTATACACATTTTATGGGTTTTATTTTATGTAATCCCCACCACTACCCCATTTTTGGCTGAAGCATTCAAAAGCAAACCTCAGATATCACGCCATTCTATCTGCAAATACATGAGCGTGCGTGTCTTCTGATAAGGATACAACATAATCTCCATGTTATCAAACCTAACAAAATGAACGAGACTTCAATCAAGTAAATGCTAGACCAGATTCAAAGTTTCCGATTATTTCTAAAATGGAAAAAAAAAAAAAAAATCCTTTGATGGGAGAGGAGTATTTGTGGAGAATGAGACACTTTGAAGAGTTTGAGATGTAAGAAAACCAGAAAGCTGTGAAAAGGTAATATGAAGTATATTGCTGAGTATCACGTGGAGGGGCTCCTTTAATTCCTTCTGGAGACATGCATAAGGATTGGTTAGTTCCGGGCTATTGTAGTGAACCTCAGGAGTAGCCCAGTCACTCACGGATTCTACAGGATTGCACGTCAATATAGCAGACGAGAATTAAGAGACAAATTGCCACTTGCCAAAAATATTCATTTAAAAAAAAATGTTTTTATTGATTTTTTTTTAGAGGGAGGAAGGGAGAGAGAGATAGAAACATTGATGTGAGAGACAAATATCCATCGGCTGCCTCTTGCACACCCCCTACTGGGGATCAAGCCCACAACCTAGCCATATGCCCTGACCAGGAATTGAACTGGGACCTCTCAGTCCATGGGACGACGCTCAATCCACTGACCAACACTGGCTGAGCACCCAAAATAGTCTTTATCAAATATGACAAAGGTTAATTAGCCATTATAGAGAACAAAATAAAAGTCATTTCAATTCATGAGAAAGAAATGTCAAGACCTGTAGTGAATTGAATGGTGGTTTCTCTACCCAAAGTTATCCGTATCCCAATCCTTGGAACCTATGAACATAATCTTATTTGGAAAAGGGTCTTTACAGATATAAGTAAAGTTCTTGAGCTGAGAAGATTGTTCTGGGTCACCCAGGTGGGCCTTGACTGAATGACAAGCATCCGGATAAGAGAGAAGAGAAAAGGGAAGACAGGCACAGATGGCGATGTAGAGACCGGAAGAGAGATGCGGCACAACACCAGGAATGCTAACAGCACCAGAAGCAGGAGGGGGAAGGAACGGGTATTCCCTCCCACCACCAGAGGATATAAGGCCCTGTGGAGACGCTGACATCAGACTGCTGGTCTCCAGGCTGTGAAAGAATAAATCTCTGCTGTTTTGAGTGATCCAGTTTTTGGTGATTTGTTATGGCAGCCAAAGGAAACTAAGACAAGCCCAAAGAAAAATATGGCCAACATGAAGAAAGAAGAAAAAGACGGAGGTTTCTGTTACAGAAACTGGATGGTTCAGTGATGGCTGGAAAGTTGAGTTCCCGGTAGGAATTAGGGAGAAAGAAGAGTCTAGATGAGTAGGAAGAGCTGATGTCATAGTCTTCAGGGCCACAAAGGGGAGTTTGAACGTAACCTGAGGATAACTAGAAGCCACTGAAGAGACCTTTCCTCGGGAGACACCAGGAAGGGCTATGAACAGATGCCTCAAGAAGAAAGAGGAATAATACATAAAACCAAGAGTCCATCCTCAGTCTGATCACTTGGTGACCCCCTCACTGAATCAAAGGCACTAAGTGAAGAAAGAGCTTAGAAGCCTACGAGGGAGACAGGTGTTAATAAGCAAGCACATCAGTTACTGCACAATCACAGACTGACATCAGTGCCCTGAAAAAGAATTCGGTTCTGAGAGTTTCACGCCTGTCCTAAACCAAGGTACAAGAAGGGACCAAATACCCGTGTTCACCAGGCATTTTACAGTTGATCACGCTGTGGGCACCACATCTCATATTTTTTCTTTTAAAACAAAAATTAAGCCCAGCCAGTGTGGCTCAGTGGTTGAGCACTGACCCATGCACCAAGAGGTCGCCAGTTCGATTCCCGGTCAGAGCACATACCCAGGTTGTGGGCCAGATCCCCGGTGAGGGCATGCAGGAGGCGGCCAGTGGATGTTCTCTTCCATCGATGTTTCTATCTTTCTCTCCCTCTCCCTTCCTCTCTCTCTAAAAATCAATAAAGAAAAAAAAATTTAAATTAAAAAAAAAAAATTCAGGAGAGTGTGATGTTGTGACATACAATAAAACGTGTATATTTTGTCTTCATCCCCGTTTCTGGTATTAAGACCCTAAAATCCTGGGAATTTCCCAAGTGATGAGAGCAGAAAAGGGGTCTTTTGTTTGTTAATGAGGTGACTTTTGGACAGCACCTAAGGGTGGGCCCTGGTTGCCAGGAGAACCCACCATGTAATTAGAAGGTTGGAACTTTTATTGCCACTCCCCTGACCTCCCAGGAGGGGACACAGGTTAGGGGTTGAATCAATCCCCAGTGGCCAGTGATTGAATTAATCATGCCTATGTAATGCAACTTTCACAAAAACCCAAAAGGACAGGTCCGGAGAGCTTCGCGGTGGAACCAGAAGTCATCCATGTGCCACCTTGCCAGTCCTCAAACTCCTCGAGGACAGACACTCCTTTGCTCGGGACCGCGCCCTGTGCATCTCTTCATCTGGTTGTTGATGTGTGTCCTTTAATATCTTTTGTAATCAGTCGGCAACCTGGCGAGCAAACAGGTTTCCTAAACTCTGTGAGCCGCTCTGGCAAGTTCATCGAACGCGGGGAGGGGCTCATGGCAGCTTCTGGTGTCTAGATACTCAGTCACGGGCAGAGGTGACAACTGGACTTGCAGCTGACATCAGGAGGGAGGGCAGTCTTGAGGGACTGAGCCCTTCACCCCTGGAATCTGATGCTATCTCTGGGCAGATGGGGTCGGAGTGGAGCTGAACTGGAGGACGCCCAGCTGTGAGGACGCACATAGGGATCAGACGCAAAATCTCCAGAAGGAATGATGGAAGGACCGCCGTATATCCAAAAAAGAATGTTTTCCAAACCGGGCTTCTATTTTTACACCACCCTCTGTGCACGCCGAGTCAGCATCTCCATTGTGGTAGCGTTGTTATTGAACGGCACCATGCTTCTCTACCGATTGGAAAATCCAAGGTTTAAGTTCACCTAGAAACTTCATTTTCCAGCTATCAACTAGCTGAGTGCCAGGCCTGTCACAATCACAATAGGGAACGTTTGGTCACCATTCAACACATTCGACCCTGAAGACCAGTGAAACGGGAAATCTTCCATCTTGAAATAATCTGGCCCCGCTGTTCCCATGATTTGAGGTACCAGGTAATTTTCCATGTCGAGTTGGCCTGGAAACACAAAGGAAAAGTTCAAACAGGGACACGGCGTCTCTTTGGCCTAACCCTGCCGGGATGTTTGCCTTAACCATACGTTTTTTTATTGTCCAGTTAAGTTTTGAGTAATTCAGCTGATGGGATTTTCAGCCCTGCCCATGGGCTGTGACTCATTCCACCTTCAAATTAACAGCTCTTTTGGAAAATGTTTTTTCATGACTTGGCCAAAACTTTCCGTGGCTTAATTTTATCCCTTTCTTCCCAGAGAAAGTCTTTGAACAAGTCCAGTGATTGCGCACTTCAGAGGAGTCTTTATTTCCAGCCACGGCCAATGCCTGACCAACCCATCCATTTCCGCGCTCCTCAGCACGCCCCCTCCGTATCTGCTTATCAGCTCTCCGTCCACGGCTGCAGATTTCCAGTCCAGTTTGTGGGATTCAATGTCTTCTGACAAAAGGCACAGGAGAGCAGGTCAGGAGGCCCGGATTCTCTCTGCTCCTCTAAGAACAATGAGATTCTAGCCAAACTGCTTTCTCTCTTGGCTTCTTCGTCTACAAAATAATGAGACTGAACTAAGTGACTTTACACTACCTTCTACCTATGAAACTAAAGAGCTCAGTCCATTCAGATCAATGTGAAACTTAGACAAGTTTGTCTACGAAAGTCAGGCAACAGGCGTGGCATGACAGAGGGCTGACTGAGAACGCAGGAGTGCAGAGATACAGGGTCCTGACCCCTGGATAAGAAAGGTGCATGCACAGTGTATTAGTCAGCGATTTCCTTGCTAATGCTGCGTAACAAGGCAGCCCACAGGTAAGTGGCTACCATCAGTAAGCATGTATTCTCATGCTTGTGAGTCCACAGGTCAGCTGGGGCAACTCCACTTCATGCCGTGGGTAAGCTGGGCGTGGCTGCAGGCCACAGGTGAGATCCACGCCTACTCCACATGTCTCTCCTCCTCGTGGGGCACACTCTTCTGGTGGTGCTTATTGGAGCCCAGAGCCAAGCCAAACTACACAAGCATATTTAATGTCCCTGCTATGTTCCATCCTCTAGCATTCCACTGACCAAAATATGCCACGTGGCCAAGCTTGAAATCAAAGGGGGTGAGAAGCATACTCTGCCCACAGTGGCGGGGGGAGGAGGAGTGAGCATTGCTGAAAAATCATTCAAAGCATCACAGCTCTCCTCCTCTCATTACCTTTTTGGACTATATATATATATATATATATATATATATATATATATATATGCACTACAGCGACTTCTAGAATACATATTTTGGAAGGAAAAAAGTCTTTAAGAGGTCATTTATCTGTCTTACAATTTCCCTGAGACCAAAAGCAAACTCTTCTGCAACTGTGGAAAATTATGTAATAAAACTGAGAATCTGATGAGTTCAGGTTATATGCTAAAACTGAGAATCTGATGAGTTCAGGTTATATGCTAGACACTATTCCAGGTTCTTTTCCTTCATTACCTTATTTAATTGAACTATTATTTAAGCATCCCAGCTTGATGGTTTATCACACACAGGGTACCCTGAACAAAATCAGTCCTTAAAAAAAATACTTTTCCAGTTCAAAAATGTCTTCATTATTTAATGACCAATTTAATCAGTATTTACTAAATATCTCTAAGTCTCACTTTTCCCAACAAAGTCTAAATTAAAGTGTTAATATCTACATGTTTCAGATCAAAGTGAAGATGAGAAAACGGGGTATTTTCTAAAAGTAAAGAAGTAAAGAAGCAGGAATACGAACCATGATACATCTGACACCCAAACCCATGAACCAGGCAACGGTGAGGGCGTTGCCTTGTTTTCCTGGCCTATTCCTACCCTTCCTTCTAGACGCATCTCCTCCAAAAAGCCTTTCCCAGCCCAGGCAGAAACTATGAACATCCTGCCCATCAGGTCAAGACCAATCAGCTGCCACCATAGATCCATATACTGGGACCAGAGGTCAGGTTCAACCTGCTGTTATTCTGAGGCTAATCTATCAATGCACCAAGTCAAAGGGCTGAAACAGCCACCAAGAAGGGAGCCAGCATCTCAATCCAGGAAACATAAGAGTGTTCATATAACCACAAAAATCAATGGCCAGCTGCCAAGGTAAAAACTAAGAGTCAGCCCAGCTGGTGTGGCTCAGTGGTTGAGCATCGACCCACGCACCAAGAGGTCACCAGTTTGATTCCCAGGCAGGGCACACACCCAGGTTGTGGACCCGATCCCCAGTGGGGGCCATGCAGGAGGCGGCCAATCGATGTTCTCTCTCATCGATGTTTCTATCTCTCTCTCCCTCTCCCTTCCTCTCTCTCTAACATCAATAAAGAAAAAAATTTAAAAAAAAAACTAAGAATCAGATGTATCATGGTTCGTATTCCTGCTTCTTTACTTCTTACAATAAGGATTTGGGGACCAGACAGGAGAGCTCAAACAATTCAAGAAATATTATCTCTTTTGTGTGATTCCTTGAAAATGCCAGAGCTGGATACTTCTCCCCTCTGTTTCCATGGCAGTTGGGCAAACCTTTATCAGGGCACTAACTTCAAAACCTCGTAATTTAGCGCAGCAGCTCCTCCCACTCCTGTGGGGGTTCCTTGAGAGCCAGGATCTTGCTCCTTCCCTGCATCACCAGCACCTGGTGTGATGCTTAGGCCTTCAGGGAAGGGAAGGAGCAGGAAAAAGAAAGAGGCAACAGGAGAGGGAGTAAGGAAGGGAGGGAGAGGAAGGAAGGGAGGGAGAGGAAGGAAGGAAGGAAGGAAGGAAGGAAGGAAGGAAGGAAGGAAGGAAGGAAGGAAGGAAGGAAGGAAGGAAGGGAGGGAGGGAGGGAGGGAGGGAGGGGGAGGGAGGGAGGGAGGGAGGGAGATAAGGAGGGGAAGGGAGGGAGGGAGGGAGCGAGGGAGGGAGGGAGGAAGGGAGGAAGAGAGGGGAAGGAAGGGAAGGGAAGGGGAATGAGCTTCTCAAAGTTAACATGGTTAAAGAAGTCTTGATATCTGCCACCTTCCAGCCTCCCACAGTCCTTCTTCCAGGGTTCTCCAGATCTGCCAAGGGTGCTCTTGACTACCTTGCTCCACTGACCAAGCCTAGGCCTGACCTCTTATTCTTCTTTCCCTTACCCCTCTTATCCGGTTCATCGGCATAGTCACCGATCCCCCAAGGATGAAGCAGACCCAACCCTCCCCCGCCATCAGCACTCACCCCTTTCCAAGTGCCCCTGACCGCCTGCAGCAGTCTTCCAGCTGGCCTCCCTGCTTCCTCTCTGGCCTTCCTACGAAAGCCAACGTGATTTTTTTAAGTGTAAGTCAGAAGATAGTATTATTTTGCTAATTAAAATCCTCCAACAACATTCATAAACCTTAGTCCAGAATCAAAGTCCTTGCCGTGGCCCACAGGGCCCTGTGTGATGTGAGCCCGCCACTCCCTCCTCTCCACCTGGAGTACCTGGCACTGGCGATGGGCCCGCATCATACCCCTGTGCAGCCACACGCTCCAACTCGGGGACTGGGAGCCTGACAATGTCTGTCGTTGCACGGCTGTCTTCTTCACTCAGTGTCAGCTCCTCAGGGAGGCTTCCTCACATCCCTAGTGAGTGCAGACACACAAACACATCCACACCTGTCACACACATGCACAATCACACACAAGATGTAAATACACATACACATGTGCACACTCTCACATGTATACATACCTGCACACTCACACACACAAATACACACCTGTACACTCACACACACTACACCCCTGCACACTCACACACACATATACACACATGCACACTCATACACATATATACATACCTGCACACTCACACACATTTACATACCTGCACACTCACACACACATATACACACCTGTACACTCTCACCTACACATACACACCTGTACACTCACACACATATACACACATGCACACCCATACACATATATACATACCTGCACACTCATACACACATATACACACCTGTACACTCTCACATACACATACACACCTGCACACACACATACACACATGCACACTCATAAACATATATACATACCTGCACACTCACACACACATATACATACCTGCACACTCTCATACACATATACACACCTGTACACTCTCACCTACACATACACACCTGCACACTCACACACACATATACACACCTCTCACATACACACATGCACATACATATCTGCAGACTCTTACACACACATACACGTGTACACTCTCCACACACATACACACATGTACTCTCTCACATGCATACATACACACATGCACATTCTCACATGTACACGTGCACAGGTTTAAGCCACCAAAGACAAAGTTAACAGTCAGCTGCACAATTCCAGTCTGGTTCCTACTAAAAATGTGATGTTTTATTTATCCTACAAGGAATGCATTCTTTACCCTAATTTCTCAAGTTCCATGCAGAAAATTGTTTTTGTTTACAAGCTAGAATAACCTTAGGGAAAGGCATTCGCCACGGTAGTCTGGAGTGGTGCTTTAAGCTGCAGGTTGAGATTGTATTTAGTTCTGTGGTCTCTCCCAGAAAGCAGAGCGTCATCCTCACTGTGACAGCCTGAATCTTACAACCCCTGAGAAACGAGGGCTTGAACGTCAGGCACCTGACTGTTACACCAAACTGTGCAATCCTCATAACGTCACAGGTCTTCTAGGGCCTGTGAATGGCCTCCAAGTAAACTCAAAGGCCGGGACACAGCTCCCAGGGCCCGCAGGGCCTGTGATGCTGCCACGGTAACTCCCCTGGCAAGAAACAAGCTCCCCTCCCCGCGCCCTGCAGGACCTGCCTGGCCGTCGGTGTCAGTCAGAGGTCCTGCTGCCGGGGAAAGCCTGTCCAGGACGCGGCTCCCCTGCAGCCTGGGCAAGCCCTGCGGTGGGAACCCAGCACACTTCTCTGCCCTCCCCTCTGGGAGCAGACGGCCACCTGCCCACCG
The DNA here is from genome assembly GCA_030848825.1 of Tadarida brasiliensis. Taxonomy (NCBI): domain Eukaryota; kingdom Metazoa; phylum Chordata; class Mammalia; order Chiroptera; family Molossidae; genus Tadarida; species Tadarida brasiliensis. The sequence goes on from CM061257.1 coordinate 7,568,269, forward strand.
GCGTACATGAGAATGAAAGGCTTCAGCACACATAGGTGGGACCACTGTCCCGGCCTGGGCCCTGAGGGCACAGACACCTTGGGAAGCAAAGTCAGAGCCATGGTTCCAGTGCACAGGGCGGGCAAGCGTAGGGTTACTGTTCTGAGCACGCAAAACACCGGGTTGATTCTTGCATTATTATTTATTTATAATTATTGCTTTATATGTTATTACTAACCTACTGTTGCCCACCCCTTAAGGTGGTATGGAGCTATGCAATCAGTGGGAGGTGCTCAGTAAAAACTCATCTTCCTAGAGACCCAGGGACTCACAGAACGTACCCAGTGTCAGGGTGACAGGGTGGTCCACAGACCTGGACAAAGCTGGGGAAGAGCCATTGTCCTGGAATAATTATTTCTTTCATTATTAGAACTACACCAGCTCGGACAGCCGAGTGCCCGGACACCTCAGCCAACGTTCGCATTTCTGCAGAAGAAGAAACCGCCATGTGCAGGGAAGGAGCCGTCCCCACAGCGGACACCCACCTCGACCCCCGGCCTGCCCTGGAGAGATCTGGGGACTCACGGCCTCCCCGGCCCGCCCTGGAGAGATCTGGGGACTCACAGCCTCCCCAGCCTGCCCTGGAGAGATCTGGGGACCCACGGCCTCCCTGGCCTGCCCTGGAGAGATCTGGGGACCCACGGCCTCCCTGGCCTGCCCTGGAGAGATCTGGGGACCCACGGCCTCCCTGGCCCGCCCTGGAGAGATCTGGGGACCCACGGCCTCCCCGTCTGCAGCACTTCCACCCCGGCCTGCCCCGGCCTGGGCCCCTGTCAGTGCGGGACTCCTACAGCCTAAACCGCCCTCCTGTCCTCTGAAACCACTCGAATCACAGATGACCAGATATGGACGTGCATGTGGCAACGTGTGTCGGTGGGCTGACCAAACCATGTGACCTTATTATTCACTTAGACTCACGGCCGCCTTTGGATCCCTGCAGACTGAATGGTTAGCAATTATGTGGAGGCAAGTGCATAGCCAAATGGACCTTTTCAGCACAAATGTGCATTCCACAACTTTGTAAAGGCATCAACCCCAGCACCCGAGATTCACCAGACCCTCCGGTAAAAAGGAGAACGCAGCAGATACGGGCCGGTTTGTCTTGGCAGCAAAGCTTGAAGTGAGGCAACAGGGACGGAAGAAGGGAGGGAGGGAGGGAACTATTAACTCTGTGAGATAGGCATCATTGCTTCCGCTTCACAGACAGGGAACCAGGGCCCTCCCGTGACCCGATGACAGCTCTCTGATGTGTCTGATGGGGAGGCCACAGCCCCGTTATTCCATCAGCCATAGTTCTTGGTGTTGCTGGAAAGCTATTCTCTAGATGTGATTAAAATGCATAATCAGTTGGCTTTAGGTAGAGAAGTTATCCTAGAAAATCCACTGAAAGGCCTTAAGAACAGAGCTGAGGCTTTTCTGAGGAAGAAGACACGCTGCCCAGGGACTGCAGCGTCCTGCCCTGAGGGCCTGCCCACAGGTCCCTGACTTGCCTGGCCAGTGCCCCTCACAGAAGTCACTGCAATCAGCCTCGTAATCCAGCCCTCCTGCTGGTTCTGCTTCTCCACCTAAACCGTGACTGAGACACCAGATGGGAAGAGGCGTCACTTCCGCGAACGGGTGACATAGGATTCTGGCCTCCGTCTTGCTAGTGATCCCTCCCCCTCGCTGGTTTTGGTGAGGCAAGCCACCATGTACGAGGTGCCCCACGGAGAGACCTGCACGACAGCGGCTTCCAGCTGAAAGTCCAGCAGGGAGCCGAGGCCCTAAGTCCTACGATCTGCAAAGTAGCGAATCCTGCCGACACCACATGAGCTTGGAGTGGGTTTTTACCCAGTTGGGTTTTCAGATGAGACCTCAGTCCTGGCCAGCACTTTGACTGCAGCCTCATGAGAGGTGCTGAGGACCCAGCTAGGTCATGCCTGAATTTCTGACCCACGCAGACTACGAGGGGCTAAGTGCATGTTGCTATGAAACTACTAACTGAGCCCGGTGGGTGTGGCTCAGTGGTTGAGTGTCATCCCATGCACCAAGAGGTCGCTGGTTCGATTCCCAATCAGGGCACATGCCCAGGTTGTGGGCCCAATCCCCAGTGGGGGGCATGCAGGAGGCGGCCAATCGATGCTTTCTTTCATCGATGTTTCTATCTCTCTCTCCCTCTCCCTTCCTCTCTCTCTAAATTCAATAAAGGAAAAAAACTTCTTTAAAAAACAACTACTAACTGATCATTTGTTGCACAGCAGTAGATAACTAATACACCCCTTCAAAGCATGCTCAGAGCCACAGCCAGAGGGACGGTCCCAGACACTGGCCTGATGATATCCTTGCTCTGATTCAAACCCTTCCTTCAATGTCATAGGAAGCAAAAAAGGCAGTCATCGAATGTCTACTAAGTGTTGACGCATTTATGTGCCACAGCATTTAATCCACACAGTGTGACCCAGCAAAGCTAAGGTTATTAACCAACCCCCTTTTACAGATAAGAAAACAAGAGGACTGAGCAACCCATTTGGGACTACAGAGCTAGGGGGTGACTAAGTCAGAACTGGGAGCCGAGCTGTCTGGCTTCGAAACTTCCTGCTACACACCACGCTTCCACGAGCCCAGAGCTTCCTGGTGGGTGATCGGGGAGAAAAAACTAGACAGCCTGGGGCGGATGAACCTGCAGGCCTGTGAGAAGGGGAAGCTCGGGGAGACAAGGGAGAGGAGAAAGTGGAACGTCTCTGCACAATGTCTGATGTCCTTGGGAAAATGGAAGTTCAACAAAAATAAGCGTGTTTATTATTCATTCCAGGGCTCAGAACTCCAGTGGCCCTGAAGTGTTTCAAGCTGAAAAGGAGAATTCCAGAGCCCAGAGTCCGCGGGCTTCTTGTCATCGGGCTACGGTGGGGCAGCGGTCTGAAAGAGCGTCTCCCAATGCAGGAAACAGGGGCACTTGCCTGGCCCGTCTTGGCTTCGTGTCCCCCTGCAGCAAAGGCGCAGCCTCTCTCACCTCCGTTCGGTGCTGACAAACGTTAAACCTCCTAGAACGGCCCCATTAACCTCGTAAACCCCCCACATACCAGGAGCTGCATCCGCCTTTGCAAACCCAAAGGGCAGAGGGGAAGAGCTCACAGAAAGCTCGCAAGAATGTTGAGGCGTTACAGGCGTGTTCCTCGAGAGGGGCCCTGTGATAAACTGAGCATGAGCCTCAGCTAGAGAAGAGCCAGGAAGTCTGCCTCTTCTTCCCTCAGATGGATGGCTCTTCCAGCTGGAGGCAGAGGCATCACTTCGTCATCATCAAAGCTCGGAGAGGTGAGAAGAAGAGCGAGAAGACCAGGGGTCCCCCTGGGATGGAAGGATGCCTGTTTTATGTAACATACGTGGTCTGTGTTCTCGCAGGCACACGACATAGGAAACCCGCTTTAATAGTCCCCATAAAATAAATACTTTCTTTGCATTAAGAATACAAAAAGATGGATATGCTCCTTGCTTGGAATGTATAAAGCAAAGGTTAAAAGTTCCCCCGTGTTTTCTGCTCATGGAAAATAACTTTTGACTCATCGGCCCAGAGTCCAGATTTCCCCTGGAAGAATGGAGCACGGAGACCAGAGCGTCCGCTGGTGCGGCGGCCCGGGCTGTGTCCAGGTACTTATGGTGTGAGGGCGTTCCTGGTCGTGGAAGAAAGGGCAGGCTCCAACGCCGACTTAACAGATAATAACTACACCAGAGCGCCTTAATCGTTTGCAGAACTCCGGGCCACGTGTTCTCAGAACACTCGCTGCCCAAATCCCGCATGATTCACAGATCCATTGATATTTCCAATGTAATATTTGCTCTTTGGTGTGATGTGATTAACGGAACGCTATTAGGCAATGCTGTGATTACAGGAAAAGAAGAAAGGCGGAGAGAAACCAACAACTCGGTTCTAAGAAAAGAAACAACAGAAAGGAAATGAGACTACCAAAGGGCTCCGTGTCCCAGGACACACGTTCCGGCCAAGTGCAGAGATGTGCCATGGCGCTCAGTCTTGTCGGAGGAACACCTCATTCCTCCACATTCGCAGAAGTTGCAAAGGCTGAATTAGAACCAAAAAGGAGCGTCAGGAACCAGGGGGTCAACCGCTGAGCCAAGATGGGAGTCAAAGGGCACTGCTTCCCCCTGACCCACCCCTTCTCTTACTGGTCTGTGAAACGGGACTGAACAATTTGTGCTCTCAGACCCTTCTTCTCGCACCTGCTCATCCATTGCTTTCCATCACTGTCCTGTACAAAGCACTGGGCACAAGGCAAATGTACCATGGGCCCTGCCCCCAACGGGTGCCCATCCACGAGGGGAGATGACATACCCTTCTACATAACATCCCCAGTGACAGCGGGGAGATAACCAACCAGGAGAAATGGCATCATGAGCTGCCACAAATCTAGAACCAAACTTGCAACTTTCTATGGCACCAAAGCGTAGTGTATCTTTTCTGTTTCAAACCCATGCATGGTGCCGTCTTTCTTTCCTACTCTTATGTCCTTCCTGCTACGTTTTCTCCGTCATGTTAAGCCCATTCTCTCCAGCAGTCTCTTCTAGTACGTGCACACCCTTCCCTGAGCACAGGAGTTTGCACATGAAGAAGCACGGGAGTGCTTGCCCGGGCGAAGCTGTCATGAGCGTGTGCCCCCCTGGACAGGACCGGCGTGCAGGGCCCTTGCAGAATGTCCACTGCTCTGCTCCGTAACGGACACGTCGTGCTTGTGCTGACAGTGGTGATCGTAACGCAAAATGTTTCTATTTGCATCAGCGTGGAACGGATATTTATATAAATCTTTATAGACGCTCTAACAGTGGTTCTAAGCTACAATGAAACGACCCACATATGCACAGGGCTCAGTGAGCTGATGCCCCTCGCTGGCTGTGGGGCTCAGCCCTGGCTGGGGCTCAGGCTCTCCCTGTGGCTGACCTACGTGCTCATAGGTGAGGCTGCTTCTCTAGACACCTATGTCCCCTCGGAACAGCACCCCAGGCCTAGACTCTAGGCACTGGTCTGCCTTCTGTTCTGAGACAAGGGTCTGGCAGGACCTTCCCCCTGGGCCAGAGGTTGGGAATGAGGGAACAGATGAACACCTGGCCCTCGACCACTCAGAGGCCAGTCAGCCTCATACCGGTGCCTGGGCCTGAAATCCTGTCCTTGCTCTGCCTCTCTGACGAATTCATCTTCCAAGTCCAATGTCTCATTCCCCATGAGGTGTTCATCCTCCCCTTCCTCGGGCCTCCGTCACAGAAGCTCTGTCTCCCTTGCAGCCGATGCTCCTCTGACCAACTCCTGGAAGCAGAGACTGTTCTACGTCCATCGTCCTCAGCCCCGGAGACCCCTCCCAGCAAGCAGCATGGTGATGGTGCCCAGAGACTGCTCAGCGACTCCTTATGAAATCACCTTTTTTTTCTTTTCAGTGCTCCTTTCCCTTCTTATGACGACTTGGATGACAAACAACAACACTAAAACTCTTCAAAAGCAGGCGTCATCGACTATTGTGTCCGGCCAACAAGCAGGAACACATGTGGCCTTCAGTTCCAAGTGAGAACAAAGGTCTCAGCATCCTGTTTCATTCTCACGGCAGTGAAGAACGAAGGGCACACGGTGGCACCGGTCGGGTCTGAGTTCCAATCCTGAGTCCGTGATTCGGGATTGGTGAGGCTCTCCGTAAGTCTCGGAACCACTTGGACTCTGTTTTATCATCTGTAAGAGCAGGGCGATGAGGGCCAACGGGGACTGCGAGGAGACGCAGAGAGCCGGGGAGCCCGCGGCCGCAGATGCGGCTTCCTCCCTCGGCCTCAAGGAGGAACCCAAACTAATCCCACCTTCCTTTCCAAAACATATGAACAGAGAATCGAGCAATGTCAGAAAGAGTGAGCACATTTGTATAAAGACCCATTCCTGCTCGTGCCGGTATAACTGAATAATTCATGTTTGCACCCAAAGCAATTAAATGGCCAAGCCCCACAGACATCCATCTATGCCCTAGACATGGGAATTTATATTAAAATTTTAGTGTGCTTAGGATCCATAATTCTAAAACTAAATAAGATTGAGCTAATGATGAAAAGCATACCATTTTTTAAAAGTCAAGTTTTGCATGTTTTTCTTAACAGAGCATTAGTGTGCCTCTCTTTATATATATGTGACTTGAACCATCTGCTCTGAAAAAAAAAAAAGACACAGCGAAAAGAGGTCCAATCGTAATTGGCAGTAAGAAAAATCGCATTCCTCCTGCCCTTTGCTCAGGCATGGAGCCATCAAAGTGTTATGCCATAAAATTTAATTTTTGAATTTTGAATGATTTACAGGGGAGCAGAGCTTATAAATCAGAACGGCAACCATCGCTATGAATAGAGATGTATGTTTTTCCAAAATGCCCAAATTAAATACTTTAAAACACACGAAAAGACCTGCACAGTTCTCCGGATGCAGCCGTCATTGAAGTGAATCACGCTTGTTTGGACACAGGGCAAGTCCCCGACACCGCGGCACCTGCCCTCCCTAAAACGAAGGGCTCGGAGGGCCATCCCCTCTGCCGGTGACAGCATTCCCCATGGCGGCTTCCACGCCACTGAGGCAGGGTGTCCAGCTTTCTGTCAGCTTTGTAAACCCTTTCTACCCTCTCTAATGCAGTTCTGAAAATTGTTAGGATACTCAGAGAATCGTTATGTGATCACCACGGTACCGACAAAGAATCCCTTCCTCATGTCCCTCTCCAAACACCCAGTCTAACAGCATGTCCTCTGCTCTCTGCCACTGTCCATCTCCCTTTCCGCTCCCTCCCCGCCCCTTACCAGGGTCACTGCCGCAGCCCCCGCCCATCTCCTGCCTGCCGCCACTGTGGGGACCGTGTAGGAGTGAGCTGCCCCACACGAGTCACAGCATGGCGGTCCCTTTCTCAAAGTCCCCAGTGCCCTCCCATTGTCCTTAGCGGAGAAGCTGCCTCCTCACGGTGGCTCACAGGGCCTGGCCCTGCCACTCACAGCCCTCGCCCGGTCTCTCCTCACTGGTACTCCTCATCCTGCAAACGTGTCACTTTGTACAGACTCCATGACGCCAAATGTGTGGGAACATTCCGAACGGAAAGGTCAAGATGGAAGGAGAAAACACCAGCGTATGCATAGCCTTTATCTCTGATGGACGGGGCTGTCTCTAACTTGACATCCTTCTCTTCTTGGCTCTATATTACAAAAGGCTGGAATTAAACACAGTTTCGTTCAGAAGGGGAAAGACATCCACCGTGAGCTGTAAGGCTCCGGAGGGCAGAGCGAGGACTCGGGTGCGAACACCAGGCCTGCCTGCAGAGCCGGGTAGTAGAAGTCTTTCACTCACATTTTCCTCAGTCCTGGACGTCTCTCCCGAAGACTGACCCCTCCAAACAGTGGTCGAACAGCGGTGCTCTGATCTCTGCCCCGGAATGAGGACAGAGGACACCTGCACCGGCATGCTCTGGCAGGCCAAGGGCAGCCGCTGGAAACAGGCCTCAGAATTAGGGAGCGGGTCTGCGATCCCATGGGCCATTGGGCATCTGGTAAGACTCATAAATGCTTAAAACGCTGACTGTCCCCAACTGGATGTAAGCGCTATAAAGGCAGGGACCTTATCTATCCATCCTATTTGCTCACCAAATGTTGCTGAGAGCCCACCTCGGGCAAACTCTGCTTTAAGCGGATGAGACAGCAGCAGAGAGAGAGACATGGCCCAGGACTCACGAGCCATGAGAGAGCAGAGAGAGATAACAGACAAGTTACCAATGATAGCAGAGAGAGACAAGTGATACCAGAGAATAAAGACCGAGGGAGGGATGGAGAAAGACGAGGTGGCTTCTTGAGAAAGTATGCCTAGAAGTGCTCCTAGGAGCCCAGGCTAGAGCTGAGACCAGGGAAACAGGACGGAGCAGCCCCAGGACGTGGCCTGTCAGGCAGGGGGGCAGCCGGGCCACAGCCCTGCGGAGGAAATGACTTTGGGGCATGAGAAGAACAGAAGGACAGCTGGTGTGGCTGCAGTATGAAGAGGGGGAGGAGGAAGGTAAAGGCAGGAGGTGAGATCGGAGACTTATGGAGGGACCAGATTATGAAAGGTCTTACCCATCGTGCTGAGGAGTCTGTCTTTTTCCTACGTGCAGTGAAAAGTCACTGGGAGATCTGAAGACAGGGAGTGAAGTGATCTCATCTAGCTTTGAAAAGCCCATTCTGCCTGCCACGTGGGGAATGGACCAGAGGCCCCAGGAGAAGGCCAGTAGGAGGTATGGCTGAGGTGAAGAGGTCTTGGGATGGGACAGAGCCATAGGGCGGAGAGAAAATAAACGGGTTCTAGGCTAGAGGTGGAGTTGACAGGATCAGCAGTGGACTGAGAGGTGGAATTCTGAGAGTGAGGAAAAGCTCCCAGGTTTGGAACCATTCACCCAGCTCAGGTCCCAACAGCATGAACGCTTGATTATTTGAGTGAGTGGAAGGATGGGAGGATGGGTGGATGAGTCAATGGTGAGGATGGAAGTCAATGGAAGGATGGTGAGGAAGTGGAGGCGAGAGCAATGCTGGGTGTGGGGTGGGGAGGGAGACAGCAGGCATCTTCCCCAGTTCCTGAGGCCCTGCCAGGCATCTTCCAGCGGTCTTTCCAGGGACAGCAGGCGACGTCCGTGCAGGTGGGGTTTGGTGATGCCGTGCAGTCAGACAGACCTGCGTCTAAGTCCCAGCTCCGACCCTCACGCGCTGAGTCTCCTGGCATCGCTTTGTTCTCCTCTGAGCCTCAGTTTCTTTATCTATAAAATGGGGATAGCTGTAGCAACCTCATAGTCCTGCCTCTGCTGTGCACGGCCTGTGCGACCATGGGTGGCGGCCGTGGGTGAGCCACTCTGAGCCTCGGTTTCCTCGTCTGTAAGATGGAACACATAACCACTACTGCCTCTCTAACAGGACGGTTGGACAGTTAGGTTAAAAAAAAAAACCGATTGGTACAGGAGTGCTTTGCCTCCCTTCGAGGCAACACAGCCTGGAGCCCAGCTTCTCCATCACGTGAGTCGGCAAGACCAGGTGACAGGGAGGACCCCAAGAGCAAGCCAGCCTCCAGGCTTACCCAGAGGCACAATCCCCTCCTCACGAGGTCCCGCGTGGCCATTATTTCGGACTGTCGTGGGTCCAGCAGCGGCAGGGCCATGTCCGTCCCCCAGATGTCTGTCAGGACGGGAAGAGGTTTTAAAGGCCGGGCGCGCCGTGCGGTCTCCGAGCTGCCTCAGGAAGAGCGCTGCGCTGTGGCACTCCAGCCGTAATTGAGGGTGACGGGCTGGATAAATGTATTTATAGCTGTGAAACCCAGAGCTTTCTGGCTCGCTCCCCAACCTGCTCTCCGTGCCCCGCACCTGAGGCCCGCCGGGCAGGCAGGCGGGTGGCGGGAGAGGGGGGGACCGGAGCGCGGAGGGCCGGGGGACCAGATATAAATCCCATCCAGGCTGCTTTTCCTAAACCCAGGAAATACCAGTCAATTTATATCTCATCATCCTAACCCTGCAGGTCTGGCTAATGGTTTGACCCATGTATTCTTTCCTTTTCCAAAATCTTGTACCGTTCCCTCTTAACGTGATTTACTCTACTCACTCCAGCTGCTGACTTTGGCAAGTTGTCCTGCTCTCCCGACCACTGCGTGCGCGCTGATCCCGAGCGGTTTCCACGACAGCCAGGGCGCCCCTGCTCCCCGCTCTCAGAGCCGGGGCTGCAAAACCACCCTCCCCATCCCACCCCTTTGCACTTTCAACACCCAGGCACACTTCGGGGCGCAGCATGAAAAGCCAGGCTGCAAGGGGCTTGTATTTTTACACCATATTTGACTTAGCTGTTTTATCTGGACTTGAACCTGAGCAGGGAGACAAGGGGGGCAGAGAGGGGCTTTATGAACTCAAAACCAAAATAGACCGTTCAAGCAGGGCTGAGTGAAGTCACCGAATGCGCCGTGGAAAATACTTTCAAGGCATTTTATAAATTCTGCACCCAACAAAGAGCCTTGGCCAAGTTGGACTCGCAGCGTTCGATAGCCAAATCCTCCCTTTTCCCGTGATTTTCCCGATGGCTTAGGGACTTAAGAAAACAATGAGAGCGTGTCCCGGGAAGTTACGTGAGCACGCAAGGAAGCTCACTTTCCTGCCACACGCATTACAGGCTCTGAGGAGAAAGACCTTCCCAGAGTTCGCTCTCCTCCCTGTTCACCTCCTCTCCTTTCCCCCCTTCTTCCCCTTCTCCCGTTCCATCAACACGAATGGACCAGATCACCGATGGTTTCTGCCTCCTGGACTCCTGGTTCTACTCACGCTTCTCCAGGGCCCCATTGTTAATCTAGAGACCTCACTGGGCGTTTAGTGGTCTGGGAAATCTGCTCAACCCAGAAATGTCAGGAGTTGGGGAGATCTGACAGGTTGGCTGTGTCTGCACACCCCGTGTCTGCTCTCACACCCCCTCGACGGAGGGCGCTGCCCCTGGAGCCCCGGCCCCCTCGCCTGTGTCCTCCCTCTGGTCTTGGCTCCTCCCTGCAGTGCACTCTGCTCTTCTTCAGCCCCTCATTCTCACTTCTGCCCCCTGGAGTCCTCCCCCGACCCAGACCCTCTGAGCCCCTCCCCCAGGACATCCCCCGGCTGACTCCGCTGAACACGTCCTCGGCTCCCCTGCCACCAGACTGCGTTCTTTCCCTCCTGGCCGATGCTGTCGGCTCCTCCCAGATAAGCATCCTCACTCTGGGACATATTAGCTGTGTGATCTTAGGCAAATGACTTCCTGAAATTCAGTTTTGTCTGCTGCAAAATACGATGAGTAACATCGTTCTCACAATATTATGAAGCGTAAAATGAAATGTAAAAACGTATGTGAAGCCCTTTAACGCAGTGACCGGTACATTCTAACGGTTCAGAAAGTGTAAGTGGCTGGTTTAGGACCTTAGCCCATAAATGCTTGAGTCTGACCGTGTGTGTCTAAGATAGCACGAGCTTCTGAACATCAGGATGAACAGCAGTCTGCCTTTCATCTCTCGCCACCCGAGCCAGAAATGGCCGGACACACGTGTGTGCAAGGCATGCACCTGTGCTTTACCCATTTGTGACGGTCAGTGGGCACGTTCCCGCTTGGGGACTGTCCCCAAACAGTCCACCACGCACCAAGCTAGGTGTTGCTGATAAGGTATTTTGCAGTTGTGATTAACACCTATAATCCGTTGTCTTTAAGTTAAGGAGATTAGCCTAAGCAAGCTGGGCGGGCCCTGTTCAGTCAGTGGAAAGATGTTAAGAGCAGAACTGAGATTTCCCGGAAGAAATGCCACCTGTGAAAGGTAGCATCCACTTTTGCCTGAGAGTTCCCGTGTGTCCTCCCTGCTGGCCTGCCCTTCGGATCTCAGACTGCCTAGCCAGCCCCCAAAACCATATGAGCCGGTTCTTTGTAGTATACATGCATTCACAGCTGGTCCTTGAGTACCGTCACTTCATTCAACATCATCTCGTTTCAACGCTGACGGATGCTGTAGGAACTAAACTCCTGTTTATATCAATTAGACTACGGCAAAATCGGTTTTGTTTTATGTCATTTCACTTAGTCGCAGAAGCTGTCAACAAGTGACAGGTTTTTAAGTGAGGAGTTACTGTACATATCCTACTGGTTACGTTTTTCTGGTGGAACTCTGACTGATACTATGTTAGTACTTTTTTTTTTAATCCTCACCTCAGGATGTTTTTTATTGATTTTAGAGAAGGGAAGGGAGAGAGAGAGAGAAACATGGATGGGAGGGAGAAACATCAATCGGTTGCCTCCAGCACACACCTCGACTGGGGATCGAACCTGCAACCTAGCTATGTGCCCTGACTGGGAATCGAACCTGCAACTTTTCAGTGTACAGGATGACGATTGGGCAGGACAGTGTTAGAACTTTTTTTAAAAATCCTCACCCAAGGATATTTTTCCATTCGCCTTCAGATAGAGTAGGATGGAGGGAGGGAGAGAGAGAAACATCGATGCGAGAGAGACACATTGATTGGATGCCTCCCACATGACCCCGACCAGGGCTGGGGACCAAATCACAACCGAGGTACGTGCCCTTGACCAGAATTGAACCCTCGACTCTTTGGTCTGCGGGCTGATGCTCTAACCGCTGAGCCAAACCGGCCAGGGCAGTACATTTTAATATTAATATCAGTGATGTCTACATAGCACCAGAGATGTGCTGGCTAATTTTATGTGTCAACTGGGCTAAGCCACAGTGCCCAGATATTTGTTCAAACATTGTTGTGCATGTTTCTGTGGGATTAACATTTAAATTGGTGGGCTTTGAGCAAAGCAGATGGCCCCTCGGAATGTGGGGGCCCCATTCAATCAGCTGAAGGCCTGACTGGAATCAAGGCTGACCTCCGTGACACAGGGGGGACCTTCAGACCTGGACTGCAGCGGCAGTCCCTCCCGGACTCCTGCCTGCGGCCCAGCCTGCAGGGTTTGGACTTCCCAGTGTCCATAACTGTGTGAGCCAATTCCTTAAATAGATCATTTCTCTCTGTGCACACACCCCACTGGTTCTGCTTCTCTGCAGACCCTGACCGTTGCAGAGTCTTAGAACGGTCGTGTTGGTGCAGTCGCTGTGACTATTAGCAGCAGCTACAGTGTTAGTGCAGGTGTCAGCAGCGCATTGTCCGGGCATTAGCATTGGCTCTGTTAGGACTGTGATCAGGATTCACGTCCTGCTGGACACCCGAGGCTACACCGTGTCACAGGGAAGTGCCTTTGACACCTGAATTCTAATCCTGACCTGTGAGCTACAAATGCCACGTCCTCCCCACCACCCGCTCCTCTCTCCCACGTCCAAGGGCTCACACCTGGAAGGTATTCAATAAATACGTATCCAGCAAACTGGAAGATGTGCAAAATCCAGTTTCCTGTGGCATGGAAAACGCAAGGGAATGGACACTTCAGAGATGTTCCTTCAAACTCTTGGGTAATTCTGTGAGTCCAAAGAAAGTCTATGAAAGTAGTTTCCGCTGAAGCAAAGTCCATGGGACCGGAACACGTGACAGATGAGAGGGGTCCCACGCACGTGCTGTAGGTCAAGTATTAAGAGGATGAGTGTACACAGGAAACATCTGAATCATGTACGTTATGGATGGACTATCCAGTCGGTGAAAAACTGTGACCAGCCTGAAGTACGACTGCTTTCAGCAACAAACAGCCACAGGAGACCCTGCCGGTGACCACAGGGAGGGGGACCCCCTTCATCTTGTCTCATTTCTCAGTGTGGGGTCTTCCGAGTCAGAAACTTCCCCTATGTGTCAACACGGCGTATGGGAATGTTTGACTTATTACACACCATCTGAGGGCCCAGGAGAAAGCATAGGGGTGATTTTTTTTTCATGACAGAACTATCTCCCAACTACCCAATTAAATTGAAAGTGCAGTGTAAAGATAAACTACGGCATGATGGGTGCTAGCCCCGGTGCATCTTTCTCCTAGAGGGAGGAAGGTAGGCGAGAAGTAAACCAATGGCCCTGAAGCACTTGCGCATGTCAGGCACTCGGGAGGTGCCTTCACTCAATTAATGAATTCCCTCCGTCTCTCAGCACAAAGCGGGCTGGGCTGTCACGAGCCCCGCCGCTGCTCACGCGGTCCTACCACCAAGGACACCACACCGCTCACTCTCCGCTGCTTTGTCTAGGGGACACACGTCTTTAAAGAGCAGGCTGTGGTTTTCAAGCATGGCTGCATTCAAAATTCATCTGAGATTAGACTGGCAAGATTTAGCAGATAAAAGTGCAGGATGGCCAGTTAAATTTGAATCTCAGAAAAAAGGAATAGTATTTTTTTGTATATGCCCCATGTAATATGTGTGACATACTCATTTTTTAACATTATTCACTGTTTATCAACAATGCGCATTTCACCGGATGGTCTCTATTTACCCGGCCCACCACTTAAAATGCTTCACCCTTGCCACCGCCTGCCCCCAAAGACTGACCGACCCTCCCTTAACTGCTGGGAGCCGCTCCCTTCCCACCTCCAGGGGCCCACCCTCGCCCTCCCATGCTTTTTCCTTCCTGACCTCTGTTATCACACTACGTGCTCACCAAGAACCAGCAGAGGGCTGTGTTCATCGGAGCCACTCTGGGGACGAGGCCAAGGGAGCAGCCACCACCCCAAAGACAGAGAGCTCGGGAGAGTCTTCCAAAGCAAATGACTATGCCAACCCCAAGGGGATACACGACTCCTCCACTGACAACACGAGGCACCCCATCACAAAGGGGCCAGGAAGCAGACTTCTACCTCGTGCCCATCTCCCAGCATTTCTGCCTCTTTCCCCTTCTTGCTGCCATGTTTTATTGTAGATAACCCTCCACACTTTCAGGTGGGACAACTGGGAGGAATAATTCCTGCTTGTATGACTCATGATATCCTCTGATTCTCACAACAACTCTGCCACCTCGTTCTTATCCTTCCCATTTCGCAGAGTAGAAACGGAAGCCTGGACATAATGTCACGCTGAAGGCCCCACAGCAGGCAGACAGAGGGACCCAGGTTTGGGACCTGGCACACACACCAACCCGTTCTTCTCCCCACGGCACCCACTGCCACTTACGCCCCCACTTTCCCTTTAAACTGAGTTGGCACCTTCCTTTCAGATCCACCCTGGCCAGACCACAGGAGGAGAGGGAACACTTAGCGAGATGTGTTTAATCAGAGAGGGAGAATACACATAGCAGATGTTGACGGGTTCGGTTTTCTTCGGGTGCCTTTCTCTGCTGTGAGGAGATGGGGAGAGGGAGGGGACTAGAACACGGGGCAGATGAGAGGCCCGGGCTATGGCTGGGGAAGCCTGTGCTTATTTTTAAAGATCCTACGGGGATTCAGACATGTGTAGGCCAGCCCAGTCTGGAACTCATGTTTCATGGAGTTGATTCCTTATAGCCCATAAAACAGCTTTCACTTGTCCCTGGTGTCACTTGTAGAAATATGTATCAGAGAGCTCGGAAAATGCTCGCGGAGTCTCTTTCCAAATGGCCCCGTAAGCAGTCTGTTCTGTTTCTCAGGCAGGAGGGCATATCCAGTGCTTCTAGTCGCTGCCAGCTGGGACGGCCGTCATGCCAAGCTCCATGGGCCAAGCTTTCGGCCAGAACTCAGGAGCATCCGCGGTGCTCCGCCATCGGGTTCAAACTCTCATAAACTCAATGTGTTAAGTTGGTCGTATTTATTTATGAAATATTTCTTGACACCTGTTACAATTAATCTGCACTCCCCAATTGCAACCTGAGTCCTAAGGGAAAGTCTGAAGCATCGGCCTGAGGCCTGGGGCATCGTCGGCTCTTTCATGGAAAAGTCCCATTTCTCAAGGCTCAAGGGTGGCCAATTCTGAAACAGAAGCTCCCAATTAGGGCAAATCCTCAGCCAGGAGAAGACAGATAGAGGCAAGAGAACCACTGGATTATAAAGCTTTAGTTCACAGACAGTTTAGACCTCTTCTCTTTCATTTCCCAGCCTCCAAGAACTACAAGCAGGTCTTCTCATTCCCGATGTGCACATCGGCAAAGCGTGGCAAGAAATGGATGCGCCTGGACTGGGCCTCTCAGCAAAGGCAGCTGTCTTCCCGTTTCCCACAAGGCGACCGAGGAGAGGCACCCCCATCTGAGCACAGAGAGACCACCCGTACAACATGAGGTCGACCCCTATCTCCCCCGCTGCAGGGCTAAACGGAGGTCAAATCTGACCTGGGGGAGAGGCGTGTCCTCTGCTCTCACGAGGTGACTCTGGGTGGGCTCTTGGATGGCTCCTGGGAGGGGGCGGGTCACCAGAAAGACCAGGTCATGATGGCAAGCTTGGAATGTTCAGCCCCATCCCACCCTCCATGCTCTGGAGATGGGAGAGGGGCTGGAAATGGAGGTGATGATCAATCATGTCTACGTGAGGAAGCCTCCATAAAACCCCGAAAGTACGGGCTCGGAGAGCGTCTGGGTGGGTGAACACGCGAGGCGCCGGGAGAACGTGCCTGGGGAGATGGACGCTCTGCCCCGTCCCGTATCTCCTGCGCCTCTCTCCCTCTGGGACGTTCATCGGCACAGCTGTCACCATGTCTTTTATGACGCACTGGCAAACTGTGTCCCAAGACCACAGGATCCGGGCTTCGCAGGAAAATGCAGTTCACTCGGGGTGGGGCAAAAGTTGGTTCACAGTTCTGAGCACGCAAAACACGGAGTTTATTCTTGTGTTGTTATTTATTAATTATTGTATGTTTCTGTACGAACAACTGTAAACCGACTTCTGCCCCGTGTGTGTCCCAACTCCCTGAGTGGTGTTTAGCCCAGAAATGAATACATAGCTTGTGCATCAAACAATAAGTCTAGAGTTACAATAGCCTCCCAGTCTAGGAAATAGTCCCTACGCACACACGCACGCACACACGCGCACACCACACACGTGCACAAATACACACACACACGCATGCACACACATGCATGCACGCACACACACATGCATGCACACACATGCACACACGCGCGCGCACACACATGCATACACACGCATGCACGCGCACTCACGTGCACAAACACACACACACACACACAGGCCTCAGAATCAGGCCATCCTACAAAGGGATAGTCCAGAAACGAAATCCGTTTCACAGATTAAGAAACTAAGCGTGCTCCTCAGTAGATGGTGAAACGCATTCAGATGGACCCAGCAGTCAGGAACATAATCAATGACGATGTCATCATCCTTACAAACAAGACGGAAGCAATATTCAAAAGGGAGGGGGGTTCTTGTAGAATCAGTAGTACCTGGACTTTATCTAGTTAACTGTGAAAAAACTGGGGAGTTTCAAATATTATGAGGCGCTCTTTTTCTTCTTCAGAGTAATATGGCAAGGATACCCATTGGGAGAAGCAAGGCGCTCAGAGCTTCTCATCTTACCAGGCCAGTATTCTAACAGGGTTCCCTCGTCATCCTGGCCGTGAATGTCTTGGTCAGCCTCCCCACGAAAAACAAAAACCAGGGAGAAAAAAGCGGAAAAGCCCACGCCGCCAGAGGCATTGAAGCTGCTCTGAGTGCGTGAGGAGTGATCCCAGGGACGGAGCACCGTGATCGGCCGAACTGCCTCCGGGCTCACGTGGCCGCACCCTGGACCGTGCAGCGAGCAGGCACCTCATCCGTCCAGCCAAATCACGGGGTGCTTCCGGCTCTGGGGGCGACGTTCCGTCTCCCCAAAATGAAGTGCTCGCTCTCAGGGGAGCCCCAGGCTCTGCCCTGCGCGTAACCAGATACACTAAGATTTTAGTTCCTAGTTTGGCTGGTGTAACATTTTATACTTTTAACTGTGAGAAAACAAAATACATAAAGATAGATTTGCAACAAATGATTTCCTAAATAACTCAAAAGAAACAATGTCTTAAACGAAGGCACCTCTAAATATTTCTTGAGTCTCTTTTTCCTCCAACAGACAAAAGGGGGGTTAGCCAAGATGCCCTATAATGGGTGAACTAAAACTAAACATAGCTACCATGTATTGATCTCAGTCCCAGGCACTGTGTCAAGAAGTGTATAACCATCTTTTCATTTACTCTTCGTGGCAATCCCATGAGATAGTTCTCATTGCCCCCGATTTACAGATGGGACAGCCTCAGAGAGGTGAGTGATACCCCCTGGCCAGACTAGGGCGAGGAAAGAGAGGCACCTGAGTGCGAAATTTAAGGAGGCACTCACTTGCAGCGTTGTCCCAGTGCAGGGCGGTCACCTGAGTGTGAGTGCCACCTTAAATTCACATCCTAAAAGCCTCCTTGCCTCAGTTTAGCCACGGCACACACCGCACAGCAGTAGTAGTACCCCTGGGATGCAAACTCAGGTCCATCTGGATTCAAAGACCTCATCACACCACCCATGCTGGTGTAGACACAAGTAACTCTGCCCATAATAGCTTGTTCCAAAGGACTGCGCACCAACATCCTCGAGAGCCGAGATCACAGGTCACCAAAGGGCAGCGTCAGCCAGCTGAATAGCATGGAGGTATGGCGAGTACACACACACACACACACACACACACACACACACACCGGCCCTCCCCCGCCCTAGGAGAATGGACCCGCAATCATGTAATCACAGGGTAACCCAATCTCCTAAAAGGAAAAACCATTTTGTAACCATCCCCAATAGGAAACGTGAGCACACGAAATCTGCTACATCTATTTTAAACCTACGTTATTGATCCATTTGTTCTGGGACAGAGAACATAGTGCATATTTTTCATCAATGTAAAAACCAAAACCGGAGTTGTGATGAAATGCCCTGGCCCACTCTGCAGCCCCAGCTCTGCCCTGCCCTGGCCTCGGGCACAGACGGAGCCCTGCTCGCCAGGGCTGGGAGAGCACACGCGTGTGAGAGCGACACGCCCACCACCATGTCCACGGGCGGTGAGGCGAGAACAGCTCCCCGTGTCGAAAGCTCTCTTCCCTGACCTGCTATTGGTGGGGAGGATGTGTGGGAATTCTACAATGTCTGAGTTTGTCAAAATTACCCCAATTATGAGCGATATTACCCAAAATGGCTCTTTTCCCTTGCTAGTCACGATTTCCCATTGTAATTTCCATTTTCATCTGAAAAGCATTTTTACCAAAAATGAAATGGTCTATTTTAGTTTGAAAATGAGCATCAGCCAGGTGTTGGCCATGCGGCCTATTGGACCGGAGTTAATCTAATACACATCTGTCAGAAGCCACCGACCTCAGGATGGTGAGGGGCTGTGGGCAGATGGCGAACGGGCGTGAGAAGAGGAGCAAGTTCTGATATGCCAGCAGTGGGGTAAGGTTTCCGACAGCCAAGTGCCAAAGATTTAGCCAGGCAAACCAGACAGAAAATTGGCCCTTAAATTTCAAATGTTTTTAGCTTAGTCTAAGAAAACAATGAAATCATATTTCAATTCAGGTTTCCATCCCCAGTATGGTGTTTCCATCTTCCCCAGCAGAGGAACAGAGAACGGCGGGTTTTGCGTGGAAGGTGACCCTTCATCACTCGAATTCTCACTGAGTCATTAGAGCCTTGACGTTTCTGGAATCCCCTGGGAGCTGGTTAGACCCGCAGACCCTGGGGCCCGGCTCCAGGCCTGCTGACGCAGAGACTGCCTTTCAACAGGACCTCCGGGCGATTCCTGGGCATGCTAGAGTCTGGGACGCACTGGTAAACCCCAAGATTAGGGATGAAGAGTGGGAGATAACACTCACCCCATCGTGGTGATTGAGCACTTACAGTGCGCTAAGCAAATGCTCCTTTCCAAGTACTGTCATGTACTCTCACGGTAACTCCGAAAGGAATGCACGATTATCCCCATTCTGCAGATGAGAAAGTTGACGCTCAGGAAAGCTCAATAACTTCCCAAAGGTCACTATTTAATCATGACAGAGCCCAGGCTCTGTCTCGAGTCTCTCTGATAGCAGAGCCGGAGCATCGCCTGCTGGGCCCTGGGGTGCACCTCAGAGTGCTCTAGCGACAACGAAGGCACCAGCTTTCTAGAACTGCTTCGATTCCGCGATGTGGTTCTTGGGCCCAATGATACACTACCACACCTCTTTAGGTACGTCAGAAACCTTTCCTGGGTGAATGAAAACCTCTTCAAAACTTCACTAGTTGTGGACACTCTTAATAGTTACCAAAAAAAGGAAAAAACCATCTATGTTTCCCCCCAAATCACTGGCCATAAATGCAACCAAGATATTGCGAACTTAAATGAAACTCAGTGGAGAAAGATCACTTCAATGTAGCAGTCCACTGAAAATTGCCTTTGAATTGGTATTGCTGATAAATTCTCTTATCACTGATAAGCAGGGTTGATGAGCTCTGAGAAGCCCTTCCCCTACCCTCAGACCACGAGCCTCTTCAGAGGCAATAAAGGTGGTGGTGTTTTTTTAATACTTCGCTTTTTTAGAGCAGTTTTAGGCTCACATCAAAATTGAAAAGAAGGTACAGAGATTTCCCATAAGCCCCTCTGCCCCCACAGGTGCACAGCTTCCCAATTATCAACCTCTCCACCGCAGTGATACATTTGTTACCACAAACGAACCTGCACTGACACACCCAGAGCCCACAGTTTTTGTTACAGTTACTCTTGGTGGTGTACATTCTATAGGTCTGGATACATGTATAATAACATGCTACTATCATACAGAGGAGTTTCACTGCCCTAAACATCCCCTCTGCCCCATCTGTTCATCCCTTCCTCCCCTTTTACCCCAGAAAGCCGCTGATTTTTTTTTTTTTTTTACCGTCTCCATAGTTTTGCCTTTTCCAAAGTGTGCTATAGCTGGAATTGCACAGTATGTAGCCTTTTCAGCGTGGCTTCTTTCACTTAGTAATGTGCATTTACGTTTCCTCCACGTCTTTTCATGGTTTGATAGCTCATTTCCTTTTAGTGCTAAATAATATTCCATTGTCTGGATGAACCACAGTTTATCCATTCACCTACTAAGGACATCTTGGTTGCTTCCAAGTTCTGGCTTCCTCTATAAATAAAGTTGTTATAAACATTGGTGTGCAGGTTTTTCTGTGTGGAAGTAAGTTTTCAACACTTGTGGGTAAATACCAAGGAGCACAATGGCTGGATTGTATGGTAAGGGTGTGTTTAGTTTTGAAAGAAACCGCTAACGTCCAAAATGGCTGTACCATTTTGCATTCCCTTGAAGGCATCCTTTTCCGTTTTACATCTCTAGCTCCTTACACCATAGCTCATAGGCAGCGCCCAGCACACAGCAGGTGCCCAGTAGATATCTGTGGAAGAAAGAAGGAATGAATGGGTGGTAGACTGTTCAATCACTAAGCATTCCCTCATTTAGCAAAGATTTATGGAGCACCAACAAACTCGGACATTGCGCTAGGTATTAGAGACGAAACGTTCAGAAGAGCAAGGCTGGGGAGCATGCAGATAAGGGGTGCAGCCTGCCTCCGTTGCCATGTCAGCCTCTGCAGGTCTCTTCCATCATATATAGGATGGAGAAGTAAGAGTTGCTTTTTAGGGTGGTTGGGCGGGGTGACTAAGACAACGTATATAACATGGTACTCCTGCGCTTATCACATAGTATAAGCTCAAAAGCAGTAGCTACAATTATTGATATCATTTGTTCATAATAAAAGATTCATTGTCTTTTAAACATTTACCAAAATGCATATAAGTCCTGCCCTTCAAAAACGCCTTCTCCTTTCAGGTGACATCAGTTTCATGGTAGCCCTCCTTAGACAGAGCAATGGGTGGGCCTCCGAGGGGAACAGACAGGCATCCAGTGTCTCCCAGCGCTCCTGGTTGAAAGGAGCTTTGGGGAAACCAGGCCGTGTGGGGACCAGCATCTTCCCTTCGCTGGGGGCGGAGCCAGCCTGCAGCAGCAGTCCGAGTGGCCCTTGCCGAGGTTTGCCACCTCCCAGAGAAATAAAACTCAATTTACTGTGACATTACCATGGTGCGGGGGAAGGGGAGTTCTTTTTCCAACAGTTACTAGGTGTGACTCTGCCAGCGGACACCTTACCAGACATCTGAAATGGGAAACGAGGGAAGTCACTTGCTCACAGTTCAGGTATCTTTTCTCTGCAGCCTCCTCCACAAAAACCAGGCAAAAATAACCCCTGGAATCGAGAAAAGCAGCCACCGGGAAGAAGCCTCAGCCATCCTGGGCATGACTGTCAGATGTGTGTGTGCTGGGCCCTCTGCGCGTCCCGCTGCCCCACCCAGCCAGGCACCTCTCTGTCTGTGACTGCTCCCTGCCGGCAGGGCTCTCCCCAGGCGAGCTGCCAGAAGCTCTGGTGTTGGGTTTTTGGTCAGTGTTCAAACAAACCAAGATGTTTTCTTGTGTTAGTTAAGAGTGTGGCCTCTGGGTCATACTGGCTGTAACTCTCATTAACTATGTGACCTTGGATAAATTCTCTACATCTTGGTTGTCTCGGTTTCACCAACTTTGAAATGAGGATTACAACAGTGTCTCATCACAGCATCATTTCCAGGAAGTTAAAAAACACGACATAAACGCAGAGTGCGTAGTTGTCAAAGCTCTAACTCATGAAGCAGGGGTCCGACAGGTTGGTAAAAATGGTTCAAAGAACATTGGAGGAACTGAGATTTTATAGGCACTAGAAAGAATATCAGAACGGTTGCCAGATTAGACATACAACTGGTTAGTGTCCTACAGCAACAAATCCACAACCCTTGGAGTTATCTCTTCCAATAGGAAGAAAACATTTGCATCTCTAACAAACAAAACCTGCATGTTGGAGAGTCTGGGCCCATTCAATAATAGACAGTAAGTAAAACAAAGGTACCCCTAGCACTGTACCATCCAAAATGGCAGACACTAGCCTCATATGGCTATTTAAATTTCATTTTTGTTGTTGTTGTTGCTGAAAACACTTTATTGTTTCCATTTGGCCCAATGCATGGGAGAGGGCTCCAGGGGGGTTTCAGGGAGAGGCTCAGGCTGAGGCCAGACTCCAGGGGGGATGCAGAGGGGCCCCTCAAAGGTCTCTGGGCTCCAAAGGCTCCTGGTTGTGCTTGAGGGTGAACCTTTCGAAGAGACACTCACCCAGCCCAGCCTGGGGGCCGCCAGCCTACGGAGGTGAGTCGGGTGGTCTAAGTCAATTAAAACTAAATGAAATTTCAAATTCCGTTTCTCAGCAGCCACATTTAAGTGCCCAATAGCTCGGTGTAGCTAGTAGCTGCTGGATGAGAGGGCAGAGCAGAGAGCCCCTCGCAGCTGAATGCTCCAGTAACCAGCAGGCCTGGAGAACTCCTGGCTGGGAGCATTAGCTTCCTATGGAGGCCTAAACAAATCATTACAAATGTCGTGGCTTAAGTCAACACACGTTTATCATCTCAAGGTTCTAGAAGTCAGAAGTGGCTTGGCTCATTGGTTTCTCTGTTCTAGGTTTCCCAAGGCCAAAGTCTGGGCTCGCATTGGGAGGCTGTGAGAAGGCCCCACTCCCAGCTTCCTTAGGTCAAGTGGAGGTCTGCGGTCCCTCTCCTGGCTGGCTGTCAGTGGGAGGCTGGTCCTACTCCTAGAAGCTGCCTGCATTCCTTCTCCTGCTTTCCAGGTGGTCCTCTCTAGCAATCCCTCTCACCCCTCCAATGTCTCTGACCCCCCTACTGTCGTGTCTCTGGGACTAGCAACAGCTGGAGATGGTTCTCTGCTTTTATTAAGGGCTGCAGGGATTAGATTTTGCCCACCGGGACAATCCAGCATCGTCTCCCTGTCTTAAATTCTGTAATCTGAATTACTTCTGCAAAGTCCCTTCTCCCAGGTAACACCACAAATTCACAAGATGCAGGGATTAGGGTGTGGATATCGTGGGGGGGGGGGGCATTGTTCTGCCTACCACAGCGGGCTGGTTAGACAATGCTGAGTATGACCTCAAGAGAATATGCAGTCCTCTCTTCCTCTTAATTCCAAGATAATTTCTCTTAATGAGTTCCTAGCGCTCCTCTTGTGAGGATTAAAGGTATGAACGCACCGAAGGGCTTCGAACAGGGCCCGGTGTAGAGGAAGCGCCACACACGTGTGCCCTTCAGCTTTCTGTGCCGTGTCCTCACCTGTTGATCCAGTCACACCTGTGTCTTCGGTGTGAGGTTGCTGTGAGGATGAGAAGCTGACACCGGTCAAGAATTAAGTGCAGTGTTCTACACGGAGACAAGTCTCAGACGCCTCTGGTCTTGGTGGTGGGGTCAGGAAAGGGCAGTCCTGCTGCCTCTGGGCGGGGAGGGAAGGCCAGCCCCTCCTTTCCCCACCCCCAGCCCTGCCTTTCAGGACGGATAGCCACGGACCCACAGAGGCCCAGTGTGGACGGCTCAGGGTGAGCAACACCCTCCCTTGATGAGCTGTGTCTCACGCAGAACGCCCACCCTTCCACCCACGGAGCGCAGGGGCCGGCGTCTGCGGGCACGCAGCGCGGAGGGGACACGGGGAGTGGAGGCTCCTGGAATAACGCCTGTGGGTCCCCTCCCTCTCCAGGAAGCCAGAGGGCCACTGAGGTTTAAGTTCTCCTCTCTGTAGCCTTCTGTGGTTGAAAATAACGTGTGAAGGGCAGATGTTATCGGCCTTTTGTTAACTGCTGGACTCAAGACCTTCAGATCTTCACCTGGTCTTGCCTGTGAGGCCGTTTGTGCTCCCCAGTGGGCACTGTCCCTCCCTCTGCTGTGCCCCTGCGGCACCCACAGGGACTTCCAGTGGGCACTGTCCCTCCCTCTGCTGTGCCCCTGCGGCACCCACAGGGACTTCCAGTGGGCACTGTCCCTCCCCCTGCTGTGCCCCTGCGGCACCCACAGGGACTTCCAATGGGCACTGTCCCTCCCTCTGCTGTGCCCCTGCGGCACCCACAGGGACTTCCAGTGGGCACTGTCCCTCCCCCTGCTGTGCACCTGCGGCACCCACAGGGACTTCCAGTGGGCACTGTCCCTCCCCCTGCTGTGCCCCTGCGGCACCCACAGGGACTTCCAGTGGCAGGATTTCTGCCCCTCATTGCACTCGTCTTTGCTGCAGGTGCACATCTCATGAGGGTCCTGGACACGTGGTTGTGAGAAATGCACCTGTCTTTCCAGAACTCAGTGCAGTTTCTCCCTGAGCCCGTTTCCACGGCGAGGCTGTGTCAGTCGATACAGGGTTTCGCCCCCCCCCCCGCCTGGTGTCTTAGGCACAACTGAGGTGAACAAAGAACCCAGGCTATTGGGAGGATGGCCCGGCAGCTGGTGCCACCCAGCTGCACCACCTTGGCTGGCGCGTCCAGCGTCCACTGTGGCCCTCAGCAGCTGGTTCCCAGGACACTCCTGGACCCACCCCGTGTTCTGCCACGAGAGTGACTTTCCCCTAAGTCTGTGCTGTCGTGCGTACAGAGCAGTCCGTAATGAACTGCTCAGCCGTGCGGGCTCTAGGACCCATCGGAGCCGTCCCAGTCCCATCTGCACAGGTACCGGAGAAGCCACAGCACGTGGCTGGGGAAGCCTTCTCTGGAAACGATCTTCCGCCAGCACGGGCTCCCAGATGCTCGCAGCCCTCAACACCTCTCCCTCCTTCTCCAGGCAGGGTGCAGCCAGCCAAGCCTGCTTCCCGGCCCGGAGAGGTGAGTCTCCCAGACTGGTCACATGGACAATCACTTAGGACTAATTACTCACTTGTGTCAGAGAGATGGCCCCAAACATCTGGTTCCGATAAGCCCCTCCTCCTCCCCCTACCCCAGCCTGAAATGTTCCACCAAATGTTGCAGGAAAAAACACAAGCTGTACGGCCTCGCTGCCGGTCAATGACCCAGCTCCACCGCGACGGCAGGGACCAGACCTGCACCGACCGGGAGGGTCTATTTCAGTGTGCTCGTTCCCCATTCAGGGCTGGACCCTCCCACTCCTCCCTCTCCGTCTCCCCAAGAGAAGACTTTCACCCTGAAATCAGGGGCTGTCCCAGAGCTTTGGGTACAAGCACTGTACACTCTTCCTGTGGTCCCTCCAACTCGCCCTGCCCCATTCCTTCCCTGGTTTATTCGGTGAACCTTCATCGGAGGTCCCAGTGCACGCCGCCCTAGGCCCAGGAGGACAGGCAGCACACATCTCAGAGAATATCCACAAAAGGGAACCCTTGTGCACTGTTAGTGGGACAGCAAGTTTGTTCAGCCACCATGAAAACAGTGTGGAGATTCCTCAAAAAACTAAAAATAGATCACCCTTCCACAAGCATTTCCACTTCTGGGTATTTATCCAAGAAATAATTCAAAAACATATGTGCACCCTTACATTCACTGCAGCATTATCAACAAGAGCCAAGATAAGAGGCCACCAGTGGTACAGCCATACAATGGAATATTACTCGGCAATAAAAAAGAATACAATCTTGCCATTTGTGACAACATGGATGGACCTAGAGGATATTATGCTAAATGGCATAAGTAGACAGAGAAAGACAAATACGGTAGGATTTTAATTACATGTGAAATCTACAAAAACAAAACAAAGGAACCAGCAAAACAAAAGCAGACTTATCAAAACAGAGGCCAGAGGGATGGCTACCAGAGGGGCGGGGTGTGGGGAGGAGTGGAAAAGGTAAAGGGGAATGTGTCACTGACATTGCGATAGATCAGCACAGTGACAATTACTAAAATTAGTGGGGTGATCACACTGTAAGTATAAAAATGTTGAATCAGTATAATACACACCTGAAACTAATGTAAGCAATATAATATTATATACCAATTATACATACATTTTAAAAAATAAATTTCAGAGAAAGTTTTCAATATGACCTATTGCAACCCTCTCTTGCTATAGAGTAGTCCTGGTGAAGGGAGGTAACACCCACAGCCACACGCAGACTGCAGTCGTGTAGCCTAGACTAGACTTAGCATTGCTGACCACTCACACCCATGGGGAAACTGAGGCCCGAGACTTACAAGCACAGCTGGCCGAGGATGTCAGCTGAGACACACAGACTTTTCATGCTCTTCAAAGTTGCCATCAGTCCCCCAGACCAAGGAGAAAGCATTCATTTTGTGCCAGCTGTTGTTGTTGACACAGCAACTGCATTCCTACCGGTAAAGAGATCCTTATTGTTAATCGGGGTGCTAGTCTAAGCAACTTAAAATTTTCCGGAAACTCCAGGGCATCTACCATGCTGTCTAAGACTTATCGGCTTCTGCCCACCAGGCATGGCTTGAAAAGTACCCGGATATTCAGGATGCCTGTGCCCCTTTCCTTCATTTGAAGCTTCTCTACCTCTATTCCAGTCCGTCCTGTCTGCATCTGTCTCCCCTCTGGACTGGGAGTGCTGGCCCTTTCCCTTGTCTTGGCTCACATGCACAACTCCTCTCCTCACACAACTGCAAAGCTTTCTAGCCAATCTCTTAGCTCCCACCCACCGCTGGATGTGATCTTCATAAAATACAGATCTCATCGGGACTCATGCCCCACCCACCCTGCTTAAGTCCCCAAGGCTTCCCACAGCTAGAAATAACTGAAGACTTTATTGGCAAGACCTTCCTTGATCCAGCACCAACCGATCTTTCCAGCCTCATCGGCCAGCAATCCCCATGGCCCTCCTCGTCCAATGATCCGGTGGGACTAAAGGCCACACTCCTCTCCACAACCACCACTGTCCTGTGTGTCCTCAAACCCTCCCACATACCCAGAAAGTCTTTCTCCCACACCTCCACCTGGGAATCTCAGTCACCTTCACCCAATTCAATCGTCACCACATCAGGTAACCGTTCACCGTTGACCTAAGGGAGTAAATTGTGACTTCCTCTATTTTTGTAATATGTTACCCAGTTGCTATCATGTTGTACATTGTTTGCTAAACTAAACTGAGAGTTCCTTATGGATACAAACTAGGCATTGTTCACCCTTCATTACTGAGGTTCTCAATCCAATTAGCTTCATAAATCAACACCAAGACCTGCATTTTAAATATCTCTATTTCTGATTCCTAAAATATGTCATGGCATATAATAAACACTCACATTATGTCTGAGAGAAAAAGAAAGAAAGAGAAAGAGAGAGAAAGAAAGAAAGAAAGAAAGAAAGAAAGAAAGAAAGAAAGAAAGAAAGAAAGAAAGAAAGAAAGGAGGGAGGGAGGGAGGGAGGGAGGGAGGGAGGGAAAGAAAGAAAGAAAAAGAAAGAAAGAAAGAAAGAAAGAAAGAAAGAAAGAAAGAAAGAAAGAAAGAAAGAAAGAAAGAAAGAAAGGGAGAGAGAGAGAAAGAAAGAAAGAAAGAAAGAGAAAGTAAGAAAGAAAGAAAGAGGAAAGAAAAAGGGGAAAGAAAAAAAAGGCAAGCTTGCCTATACTTTCTTCCCTTCATTTCCACCCTCTACCTGCATCTTCTGCTAACACTTCCACTTCGTATTCGCTGGGCCATTTCTTAACATTAGGGTACTCCAGGTGAAGGGGTTGGAGCAATATTTGCTGTGCAAGGCAGAATTTTTTTTTCCTACATACACCCATTAAAGCCATCAATAAATTAGATTAGTGGTTTTGACATTTTTCTGCCTACTTGCTGAGCTAAGCCTCTAAATAGAGGCTCTATAGTCCTTTCTTATAGCCCATCTCAGTGTTTATAAGGTGGTAGAGGTTGTGGGACTTACCTGTCGCTGGGCCAAGGTCAGAGGGAGCAAAGCACAGCTTTATTAGACTTTGGAAAAGTTCCCAATGGGAGACTCCTTCTCACATATATCGTTGTAGCTGGTAAAATACCTTCTAGCAGCTTCTAACCCTGCTGAAAGGGTGGGCCGTGGCCAGTAACCCTCACCTAATATATCAACATAAATCTTATTCCTATCACCTTTTATTCCTTACTCTTTCTCTCCGTGGCTGGGCGGTATGAGGTCACTAGGAAATTGTTAGAGTTCCCTTCCCCCAGGACCGACGAACACACTTCACGTTTCAGTTCCTGCTACTCGGATTCATTACAGGAGGGCCTTGGGGGTTTCTGCGAGTGGGATGGCAGAATCCGGGGCTCCTAGGGCCAGGGGAGTGTTAACAGATCATCTCTCTGAGTTTCTCATTTTACACCGGAGGACGCAGGAGGCCTGTAGGGGGGGCGTCCTCTTGGGTCATAAGCAGAAGTAAACTGGCTAAACACGCCTTCTGAAACCCACTACCCACGTGGCTTTGCTCACTCTGGGCACCCGAATCTTGGCTGCAATGGACAACGCTGTGTCTGTAGCTCAGGCATCTCTACCGAATGACACCTGTAGGAGCCTTTAAGGCAGGGCCCGACAGCGGAGTCAATTCAAAAGCACTCGTCCTCTGCTCTAAAGTGAAAACTAGTTATTTTTTTCTCCAGTAATAAATGAAGCTTGTATTCGTACAAAAGTAATCAGCTTCTCGCTCCTCCTTGCTGAGAAGCGAATGCAGTCCTGTGCTGCAGAGTCAGGAGAGACCCCCCGCTGCTGTCTGTCCTTCCAGGCTACCTCCACCCTCCCAGGGCCCCACACGGTTCTCTTTCCTTGTGATCACCACTTCCTTTCTGCGTCAAGGTCAGAGTTTCAGCCCCAGCCTGTGCTTTTTTCCAAGCTTCTTTGCTATGGCAACAAAGGGCCAGTTTCATAGTTGACAACTTTTTACAAAAAGATTCAGTGGGGCCCTGGCCGGTTTGGCTCAGCAGTTAGAGCGTCGGCCCTTGGACCAAGGAGTTGCAGATTCAATTCCGGTCAAGGGCACATACCTTGGTTGTGGTTCGTCCCCGGCCCTGGTCGGGGTCATGGGGGAGGCAACCAGTCGATGTGTCTCTCTCACATCAATGTTTCTCTCTCTCTCCCTCTCTCTCCTACTCTATCTGAAGATAAATGGAAAAATGTCCTCAGGTGAGGATTAAAAATAATAATAATGATAATAATAATAATAATAATAATAATAATAAAGGTTCAGTGGGGCACCAGGGTGGAGTCCAATGCACAGGTGATTTGCTCCATTGGCTGGAAGCAGGGTGACTTGATATTTTCTGTGTCCTATTAATAAACACTCACCATAAGTGAGGCCGGTCGGGGTTTTTTCTGATTAACCATTTCATGCCTCTTATTCATGGACTGCATTAGCAAGGAGGAAGGATTCCATGGGGAGTTGTTGCAATTTCTTTTTTAATATAGCTTGATCTGGTTCAATAACTTTCCAGAAAATAATTTACCTAAATTACAAGAGTGGTTTTCCCTTTGGACAGTGCTTGACACCTCAACCTAATGAGATCCAGTCCCTCTGCAAAACACTTACACTGCTAAGTGCTGGGCTCACTAGGCACTGAGCTAAAGACATTATTATTAGTTCATTTAATTCTCACAACAACCCTATGAGATTGCTACTGTTATCATTGCTATCTCACAAATAAAGATGCTAAGGCTTAAAGAGGCTAAGCTGTGCAACAATACACGTTAGGTAGCAGAAGTAGATCCGTGTGGTGCTACAGCCGAAGCAGAGCTTCAGTCCTCGCACCAAAATGCTCAGCACCTGCAGTGATGGACAGTGCTGCACTTCTGTGTTGCAATGCTTAGGAAACCCAGGCTTTACATACAAGACAGGTTTCTTAGAAGGCACTCTTTCCCGACTGCCAGTGCAAGCACCGTCCTCTGCAGCACTGACCTGTAACCTCATGCATCCTTTCATCTCTTCCGCCTCTAAACCATTTGGCTTTAGTCTTCCAAAGCCTCAACACTTCGGCAGGCTCATCTTTTGGCAAGGCTGGAGATGACGGTAGAAAATATTAAACTCACAGGTTTACCTGTCAGTGACCGAGGAGGAGTTAGATCCTGATGAAAAAGATTCATGTCAGAAAACTCAACCGAGTGTCTTTAAAGTCTGGGGCACAGATATGTGAACCCACTTTGCCCTTTTCGTATACCCTTAAGTTTAGGTGCACCGTGGATTTGTGGTTCACACTCTATTCCCAAGCCTAGCTCTTTATACCTTTTCTACCTGATTCCATGCTTCAGATTTATTTTATTCTGCTGTTGCTGGGTGGAATGTTCTGTAGATGTCTGTTAGATCTACTTGATTTATAGTCTTGCTCAAGTCTTTTTTCTTTGTTGATCTTTTCCCTAGTTGTTCTATTCATTATTCAAAGTCAGATACTGAAGTCTTCAACTATTACTGTTGAATTGCCTTTATTTTCCTTCAACTCTGTCAGTTTTTGCTTCATGTAATTTGGGGCTCTATTGTTAAGTTTACTTTAATTATAGGTTTATAATTGTTATATCTTCTTAACAAATAAACCCTTTCATCTAAATGCAATACCCTTATTTGTCTCATATAACAGTTTTTATACTTAAAGTTTACTTTGTCTGATATTAGTATAGACACTCAACTCTCTTTTGGTTACTGCTTGCATGGTATAACTTTTTCAATCCTTCTACTTTCAACCTATTTATATCTTTGAATGTAAGTGTTTCATTTGTAGACAACATCTAGTTGGATAACATTCTTATCTATTCTGCCCATCTCTGTCTTTTACTTGTAGTATTTAATACATTTATATATAATGTAATACATTTATATTTAATGACAAGGTAGAAGTTATGTCTGCTATTTTGCTATTTTTTTCTGTATGTCTTATTTCTTTTTTCTTACTCTATCTCTAAATCATTGCATTCTCTTGTGTTAATAGGTATTTATTTTTTAGTCTTATATTTTAATCCTCTTGTTTTTTCACTATTTTTTCAGTCATGTTCTTCATGGTTGTCCTGGAAAGTGTAATATATATTTAATGTATAGCAATCTGGTTCAGATTAATATCAACTTAATTTTAATAGTATACAAAATTTTGCTCTTACATAACACCATTCCCTCACCCCTTCTTTCTGTTGTTGTCATACAAATTATATTTTCATACATTGCATACTCATCAACACAGATTTATAATTATTGCTTTATGCAGTTGCCTTTTAAATCAGGCAAGAGGGAAAAAAAGTTATAAATAAAATACATATTTATACTGTGTTTTATACGTAGTTACCTTTACTGATGTTCTATATTTCTTACGCAGGTTTGAGTTACTCTCAGATGTCCTTATTTCAGCCTAAAGGATTACTTTAGTATTTTTATAAAGTGAATATGCTGGTAAACTTTTTCTGTTTTTGTTTATCTTTGGATGTCTTAATTTTACCTCATTTTTGAAGGATAGTTGTGTGAGATAAAATATTCTTGGCTGATACTACTTTTTTAGTACCTTGAATATGCCATCCCACTGCCTTCTGGGCTCCATGGTTTTTGTTAATAAGTCAGCTTTTAATCTCATTAAAGGTCCCTTGTACTCTCTCTTGCTACTTTCAAGATTCTGTTTTTGTTTTTGATTATAATAATGTTGAAGTGTGTAACTCCTCAACCTTTGCCTATTTGGAGCTCATTACACTTCTTAGATGTGCACATTAAACTTTTTCATCATATTTGAGAAGTGTTTAGCCTTTACTTCCTCAAATATTCTTTCTCCCTATCTCTTCTCCCTACCCTGCCCCACATTTTTGAGACTCCTATTATGTGTATGTTGGTATGCTTGATGCTATCACACAGATCTCTCAGGCACTGCTAATTTCTCTTAATTCTTTTTTCTTTCTGTTTCTCAGACTGGATAATTTCAATTACCTGTTTTCAAGTTTGTTGATTTTTTTTCTCCTTTCCTGTTTAAATCTAATGTTGATACCCTACAGTAAGTTCTTCATGTAGTTATTGTTACTTTCAACTCCAGAATTTCTATTTGGTTCCTTTTTATAATTTTTATCTCTTTCTTCATATTATCAATTTGGTAAAACATCATTTTCATGCTTTCTTTTAGTTATTTAGACATGTTTTCCTTTAGCTTTTTGAACATTCAAAATAGCCAATATAAAGTCTTTGTCTAGTAAGTCTAACATCTAGGCTTCCTTGGTTTTTAGCAACTGCTTTTTCTCCTCTATAAGGAACATACTTTCTTGCTTCTTTGCATATCTCATAAATGTTTGTCAAAACTGGGTATTTTAAATAATGTGGCAATTCTGGAAATCAGATTCTTCCCCCACCCTCCAACCAGGGTTTGTTGTCATTGCTATTGTTTGTTTAGTGACCTTACTGAACTAATTCTGTAAAATCTGTATTATTTGACATTTGTCAACAATGAAGTCTCTGCTCTGTTAGCTTAGTGGTCAGCTAATTATTAGACAGAGATTTCCTTAAACTATTGGAACCAATAAGTTTCTCAGTCTTTGCCAAGGAGTTCTGTGTGATTGTTGATTATGCCTTCAACACTCAGATATTCAGCTAACAACTCTGTCTTAGCTTTAATTTCCCCCTGAGAAGAGCCTCAAAGTCAGCCACAGATGAGAGCTTAGAGCCTTCTCAGTTCTTTCCTCAGCATTCCCACAGGCCAAAGTATGCATGTGGGCTTCTAAATTTTCAGGCATATTTCAAAGTTCTTTAAAGCCTCATATAAGATGTTATTCTCCAGATTTTCCTTGTAATTTTTTTGTTTAGACTATGATTTGTCCCAGTTGTTATCCACTCTCACAGGCAGCCATGATATTAAGCAATTGACCTTCATTGTTTTCAACAAGTGTCCCTAAGAGAAAAACTTTTCACACTAGATGAGTTCTGAATCAGCTAAATAATGAAGTCTTCCAGGACACTACTAGACAAATCAAATAAAGGCAATTCTATAGAAATCGGGCTTTGAAAGAGTTCCAGTCCTGTTCTTCTCCCTCTGGTGGATGGCAGGCTGCTAGTTTCACTGTGATCGTAGGCTGTTAGTGTTCAAGTTTACCATGGAGCTAGAAATAAGAGGGTGGGAATTGAGAAAATTAAAACTCCACTGTTCATATCAACTTTTCATACTAACATTCAGCTGTTTTTCTTAAATAAATGCTCCCTGGATTGCTTCAAGCTTTTGGTTAATTTCCTCTGTTTTGAAAGAGTTGATTCTGACAATTTTTGTAAATGGCCTCATTGTTTTTATGGGGGAAAGGCTCTTCAGAGGCTCTAATTCCATCACTTTCACTGAGGTCCAACCCAGACTCATTTTAAATCAATGTTTCTTTGCTCTGTTTGACCCATTTAAGTTTCTGGCTGCTCTGTTTCTGCTCCTTTCCGTTCCAGTTTCCTCATTCCCCACTTTCAATCAAAACATTTTTTTTCCTACCTCAGGTGTTTAAATATTCTTTCATTTTCAATGTCATTGGATTTACTTTGGGGTTTTATCCTCTCTTACCCAAATTACTACAACAGTGTCCAAACTGGTCTCTTTGCAGCATGTCTTATTCTCTTCTAATCCAGTCCCCACCCCACAGCGAGGTTGACCCTTTTAAAACATAAATCTGGCTGTGTCTCCCATCGCTTAAGCTCTTCCATTGGTCCACATCACCTTAAGGATACAGTCTAGTCATTACCATGTCAGGGCACACAAGGCCCTCTTGATTTCACCCTGAATTTCCATTCTGCCCTGGTAGCACTTACCCCAGCCACACATAAAGATGAAATTCCATATAAATTCTATACTCTCTCCTTACTATTCTTGCCCCTTGTTCTCCTAGTGAATTCATTCATGTATCCACTCAACACATATTTTCTAAACACCTACTATGTGTCAGGCTCTATGGAAGGCCCAGGAAAAAAGGAAGTGAAAAAGGCAATGTCCCTGTCCCTATGGCCGTCGCATTAGAGCAAGAAACTAACAATAAACAAGTAAATTAATAAGCAAACTGGATAATTACAGAATGCTGTAACTGCAGTAAGGAGACTAAATGGGGTGATAGTAACAGAAAGAAAGAAAAAAAACTTTCATTCCTCACTTTGAGAAGAAAAGTTCTCTCTAGAAAAGAAATATTTGAGCTGAGACCTAAAGGATGACCGGGAGCCAATAAGGCACGAGAGGAAAGAGACTCTCAGTGCAAAAGCCCTGAGACCAAAATAAAACCCGGAGAGAAATTAAAATAGAGAAAAATTACCCCAGAAACCTCCACACATTCCAGTGAACACACACACATGCGCACACTTAACTTGGGTTCCTCAAGTGAGTAACTGCTGAATGGACCAGCTGACAGATGGGAAATCCGTGCACAGAGCTATGACAAGGGGAAGTCTGTGGGGAAAGGTGGTGTTATTTAGCTGGCCCACCCCTGCTGAGTGAGTCCAAAGTTTCCTTTGGATCCATTCCCACCTGAACTTCCACCCTATGAGCTAAAAGGGCCTTTAACATTCATGTTTTATACAAAGAAAGAGATGAGGATTAAGTAGCAGCTGCTTAGGGTTGGATGTAGAGAAGAAACACATATATGCTTGGTTGTAAAATGACTATATTTTTAAAAGAAACTTAAAACCCTCCATCCATGCCTCTCAGAATTGTGATCCCGTTAAGGAGTGTTGGGTAAGCAAAGTCCTTTAAGGGAAATGGCAAGAGGAATGAGAAAGTGTTCCACAAATAGGGAAAGAGGGGTGTTGACTGAGGAGGTGGTAGACTCTTGCAACTGAGTATCCAGCCCACAAACACACACCCTGCCGACACGGAGGATTTCATGTAGAAGTAGAACCACAGCCTGATGGTGCTGGAAAATTCTCCCTGGTGCTAGCACTCTCTGCGTTCGTGTATATAATAAATGACTGTTGGGTGCCTACAATGTGCCAGCCCCTTTTGCACGTCAAAAGACACATGAAGGAACAAATAAAGACCCCTTATAGGATTATATTCTAACGTGAAGAAAGTCAGACAACAAGTAAATAAACAGGTAACTGGATGCATCAAATGTTAGTGGGAGGGAAATCAGAGCAGGAAAGGGAATCAAGAAGGGCTGAGAGGTTCTGCTTCTAGTCCAGAGGGAGTAACAGGAACCAGCCTTACCCTTCCGTTTAAAACAACTAGAAAATCTGGACAAAATATCTAGAACAATGGTTTTCAAGTCATTTGATATCAGATGATACATGACAGACAGGAAATAAGAAACAAACAAATGGTAGCTTACGGCCTGGAGAGTGCGCTGGAGCGCAGGGAGGAGGAACACAGGTAGAGCCCTTGCAGGACTTCCTGACTTGAGAAGATGGAGCTGAGAGTCTGGGAGACGAAGGCAGCCAGAGTTTTCAGGAAAACAGAGCTGTCCAGAGGGAAAACTCTGGAGACCTTCAAAGGGTCCATTTCAAGTGTTTAGTGGGGAAAAGAACAGCGAGTGGTGAACGTGGGCCTGCAGGGTCCAGGTAGCCTCTGGGGGCTGAGATGGTCCAGGAGAAAGGAGTAAGAGATACAGAGAGGTAATGGGGTGCGGGCAGCTCAGGGAGGGACTTTTAAACACTGGAAGGTCCCAGCCCATGTGGCTCAGTGCTTGAGCATCGACCCATGCACCAAGAGGTCGCCGGTTCGATTCCCAGTCAGGACACATGGCCAGGTTGTGGGACAAATCCCCAGTGGGGGTCATGCAGGAGGCGGCCAATTGATGTTCTCTCTCATCAATGTTTCTATCTCTTTCTCCCTCTCTCTCTAAAATCCATAAAGAAAAAAAACTGTTTTTAATAATAATAAACCAGTGGAAGGACTTTGGGTTTTGCTCTGAGTAAGATGGTGGCCGTGAGAGAGTTTTGAACAAAGAGGTAGCATAATCTGTCTTGTGTTTTACTTTAAAAGGATCACTCTAGGATTGAGTGGGGAATCAATTTTAGGGGCAAGGGCAAAGGCAATGTAGCGCTTGGGGGCTATTCTTATCATCCAGGGGGAGCTCCTGGGGGTGAGGACTGTGGTAGAGCAGTGAAGCTGGTGAGAACATAGCGTGTTCTGGGCGGTGTTTGGAAGAGCAACAGGATTTGTTCATGAGTTTACTCCAGAAAGTAAGATTGTCTTTATAATAGGAAATCTTTCGAATAGACTTGACTTCTGTGTTATTCCTTTCGATCCATACAACACGTCACAAGCTAACTCAGGCCTTTCTCCAAGCAAGACCAGCCGTATTCTCTCTTTATATCTTCTCTTCATGGGACCAGAGTGTAAAGCTCTGAGACTTTGGCTGGGTTTGGCTACAGTGAAATAGGAATAATAATTGCCTTTGCCTACTTTAGTCTGAAGCCAAACTAACTTAGGAAAAATTAGTGTTCTATGTAGTCCAGAGCTGTCTTTTAGAGTTCTTTAAATTGGAATGTGATCTTCCTTGTAATTATTCCTAGTGCATATTTCCCCTTTAGAAATTTCATTAGGAGAGGTGACAAGAACTTGAGATAGGATTCAGTTATTCCTGGTTCCTCTGACCGATTGCCATAATATTATTCCAGATCCACACATGACTTCCAACAGGATGTTATTAATATAATTCACACAGCAATGAACTAATTGAATAAAGCCATGTATCAATTTTAACAAATTCTTGAACAATTTACAATAAAATTCAAAAGCCATTATTGTTGATTGTAAATCTTAGTAAAAGTGAATAGAAGACAATTTCTTTAACATGACAATAACATGACAAAGAATCTTGATCTTAAAATTAATGGACAGAATCATCCCTAACTGTGGTATATCAGAGGAATTCCTATGAAAGTTGGGATAAGACAAGAAAAACAGGTACCCCTACCTTTACCTTTTCTGGTGTGTAATTTCTGAATAATACAATAAGATTTAAAAATTTTAATAAATGTCTTATAAATTTAAAAAATACTTTAATATTTGGAAGGTATATTATTATATACCCAGAAAGCACACCAAAAAAAAAAAAAATGAATGAAAAGCTTTTTTTTAAATATTTTTTATTTTATTGATTTGAGAGAGAGAGAGAGATAGAAACATTGATGAGAGAGAACATCCATTGGCCACCTCCTGCATGCCCCCCACTGGGGATCGGGTCCACAACCTGGGCATGTGCCCTGACCGGGAATCGAACCAGCGACCTCTTGGTGCATGGGTGGATGCTCAACCACTGAGCCCATTGGCCAGGCTGAAAAACTTTTGAAGTAATAAAATAGTTCAATAATGTGACTGGTTACAAATATATTTTTTTTTAAGTTTTTTCTATACATCTAAAATAATAAATTACAAGATATAAGATCCCTTTACAATTACAAAAATATTTTAAATTCTAAAAGAAATTTGCTAGAATTATATTCAGAGTACTTATATGCTATTTATAGAATTTATACTATCTTGGCATAATGCAATGTGCACATTAACACTTTAATCATGGAGAATCCAAAGGAAAAGGGACAATATTAGAGACTGGCAAGTCCGTTGAGAAGCTATTGATAGTTCTAGGCAAGAGATAATAAGGCTCTGAACTGGGAGAATAGCAATAGATATGGTAAGAGGAGGAAATCTGGCTGATATTTAATAGTTAGAATTTCACAGGGTGGTAACCACTAACTGAGAGGTGAGGGGAATGGTTCAGGATATTTCCTAGTCTTATGCAAATCACTGACTGAGCAGGAACACAGGAAGAAGAGCAGCATCTAGAGAGGAGAAAGGACAGCTACTGAGACTTGTTGTGTTTGAGATGCTGTGAAGCATGAAAGTAAAATCCGGGTAACTTGATGTTTGATTCTTGACTTGGAAGAGACATTAGTTCATTCATTCTACTAACTCAATGAATGTTTATTGAGGTCATGGCAGAGACGTAGACTGAACAGTCATCAGCCTACAGAACTTCAGGAACAGGAAGAATATATGAAATGGGACGAGAAAAGGGGGCGAAGGGCAGAACTCTAAGGGATCACCAACACTGACATCAAGCAGGAAAGAGGGAACCATAAAAGAATATGAGAGGAGTGACCCAAGAGGTAAAACAGAAAACCAGGTTGGCCTTTGCTGCAGAAATTAGAGAGGAGAAAGAAGCCTTTATTAATCGTACCGAACGACAGGGAGTGGTCAAATATTGGGACTTTGGAAGAACCCATTGGATTTCAAAACCAGAAAAGGATTGGGGATGTTTGCTTGATATATGGATTGAAGAATAAAAGAGAGATAAAGAGACAAAAAAGAGCAAAAGAAGAAAACTTTTTTTGAGATCGCTCCATGAAGAGGAAGGTAAGTTCGAGGCTCTAACTACAGGTGCTAAGAGTCAAAAGACTGTTTTTTGTCTGAGAACCATCCTCTCATCGTGGCTGTAAGGGAATTCGTATCCAAAGATCAAGAAAGATTCCCTTCTCTTTGCCATGCTCCCCATTCATTAACAAATATTTAAAAAAATAAGGCAGTAAGTAAATTATTCAGAACTCATAGAGGTAGACATAAGTTATATTGGATTAATCAAGAAAAATGTCCCTTTATTTTCCATTTAAAATAACATTAAGTAATACCCAAAACTTGCCCACACTGGTTTCTCAGACCTAGCGAACATGTCCTGTTATGATACTTTGGGCTGCAAGTAACAGAAAACACCAATTCCACTTGCTTAAATCAGGAATATTTATTATCTCACTTAAAGGAAGCCCAGAGCCCTGGCCAGTTTGGCTCAGCGGTTAGAGCGTCGGCCCGCGGACCAGAGAGACCCGGGTTCGGTTCCCGCTAAGTGCACGTACCTGGGTTGCAGTTTGTCTCCGGCCCTGGTTAGGGTCGTGTGGGTGGCAGCCATTCGATGTGTCTCTCTCACATCGATGTTTCTCTCTCTCTCTCTCTCTCCCTCCTTCTCTCCCTCCTGCTTTGTCTGGAGATAAATGCAAAAATGTCCTCGGGTGAGGATAAAAAAAAAAAAAAACTAAAGGAAGCCCAGAGGTGGAGGCACTCGAGGGTTGGTTAAGTCAGACAATTACAAATATTAAGTTTTCCTGGAGCAAGAACCTGGCTTGGGGAAACAGGTGAGGCTGGGCGTTCCTGTGCAGCCCACGCCTGGGAAGGGAGTTCCATTCCGAGTGGGCACTTCAGCAAGCTCATTCGGCTGTCACACCCACGCCATGTCCCCAGCCAGCTTACCAGGAATGGAGATTATATCTGGACAACTTTCCTGATTCTTGCCTCTACCTCTCGATCGATTTATAATTTGGTCAGGGAAGAAAGACGTTATTTGTCAGTCCTTTCCAAATTCCAGCAGCCATGATGAATGTGCGACAAGATAAAATTCTGGCTCAGTAACTAAGGCTTTCCTTTTCTGAATCAGGCAGTGAGCAATCAGGCACCCATTGCCACAGGAGGTGATCAATAGTGAATAGAATTTTTAAATAAATGTGTATTAATTCGTAGCATAGAAATGGTCTTGAAAGCCAAGGCTTGTGAATTCAGGATCAAAACTTGACAGAGAAAAGTTTTATTTTAGTTCCCAAAGTTTAGCTTGGAATATCAAAAGCCGGGCCCCACGGGACTTTGTACATACATTAATACTACAAGCCAGTGTTTTCAAACTGCAGGTTGCAATCCATTAGTGGACTGTGAAGACCACGTAGTAAGATTGCAACTACGTTTTTATAAATGAGAGACCAAAATAGAATAAAACGCCAGAATGTATTACATATACAAGGATAACTATTGTT
Source organism: Tadarida brasiliensis (assembly GCA_030848825.1). Taxonomy (NCBI): domain Eukaryota; kingdom Metazoa; phylum Chordata; class Mammalia; order Chiroptera; family Molossidae; genus Tadarida; species Tadarida brasiliensis. The sequence continues at coordinate 7,608,186 of CM061257.1, forward strand.
TCTTGAATTTTTTATTGCACACATGTGTGTGAGCGTGTGTTGGACCTCAATGTAAAAATAAAAGATATTTCTTGCTGTGAGCTGTGTCAACGATTTGAAAGACGCTGCATAAGTAATAAGTTTGGGAGACACTGAGGAAGAGTCTGCTCGGCCAGCCTCTCAACAGACAAGATAAATGAGCTCCAACAGGAAGATGTGTTGGATCAGAGGGAACTGGAGTCACGCCAGAGTTGAAGGAAGGGAAGAACTGCAGGAAAATGCAGCCCCAGCGAGTCATGCCGCCTGAGTTACTGGGGAGAAGGGAGAGCATTGCAGGGAGAGGAGCAGCAGGTGCAAAGACGAGAAGGTGGGGAATACAACGGGCTTTCAGAGGATGAGGAAGACGGCCACCGAGCTGAGATGATCCAAAGGGAAGCCCCCACAGTCGGGGGGCTGTTTCTGATGGTCACTCTGGTGTCACAGAATATTTTTGCTCTGGTGAATGGCGTACAGATAACAAGATGGCCTGGAGGAAAATGGAACCAAGGGCAAGAAGAACTTTTAGAAGTCCCTTCAACAGCTAGACCTGAGGAAATAGACAAGATCTGTAGCAGAGCCACAGAAATAACAAATACGACGTATTCCAGGGTGAAAGACTTAGAAAGCTCTTGGGAATGGGCAGCGTGAAAAGGACGAGAGAAGAATGCTCAGATAAAAGTCTCTATCTCTTGGGCATTGCAAATAAGTCCACTTGTTATTCTTGCTGAGATAACTGGTACTGTTAATACATCAGTAAGTGTGTTTCTCCTTCATGTCACATTAAAGGGTTTGCACATCCACTAGTCACTGGATTTTCATGATCACCCTAAGAGGCAATAAGGGGACATACCACTAACTCAGTTGGAAGGTAAGAACACTCTATCCCAGAGTTCACCCGGCTTTCCAAGGTCACGACTTAGTACGGAGACCAGGCTCTCCAGATCGTCTCGCTCCGAGCCCAGGACTCTCACTTTCTGACGGTACACATCTCACACATTGCCTTTCTCCAATAATGGCCCATCCATTGGTTAATTAAAATTACTCCAAGAATTGAATTGGCTCCATATTTCAGGGAGAGGGCCCATTAGAAAGGTCACTGTGGCTTGGTGTAAGTTTATTTAATAAATATTTTTCTTATTTGGAGGTTTTAATTTTAAGTATGTGGTTTACTCTTTTTGTATGATTATTTGCTCAAAAAAATTTTTAGTCAGCAACACACCTCATAAAAATTTAATATGTTTCAGAGTTCTTTTTACTGTTTAAAAAAGCACAAATCGGGCATTCTTGCATTTAGAATGCGGCGCCCCTGTAATTGGGCTCTCTCTGAGGAAGGCCCTTCCAAACCCCGCCGTGAAATTGCTCTTTTGAAAGGAAAACAAGCCTGGAATGGAGGCTGTCTCAGGCCGTTTCTGCACGCACCAGGAGTCCGAACATCGGCCGCTCGGGGTGTCCTGACTCCCTGCTCACCCGCGTGGTTCTTTCTCCGGCGTTGGAAAGGCCTGCTCTCCGGCACACCTTTGGCTTTCGGGCAGTAAGCGGGAGGACGACGACTCCCGAGTCCGACAGCCCTGGTTTAGATGGCCCCTCTGGCTCTCCTTGGACGTGCGACCTCGAACAAGTGAACTCACCTCTCCGAGCACCCCTTTCTCACCTGTACCACAAAGTGGTCACGGCTCATGTCACGGGTTATTACTGCCTGGATGTGAGATAGCACACTTGGAGACACTGAGCCCGAAGTGAGTCCCCAGGGATAGGTAAGAGCCCCTGAAAGACAAGGTTCGCCAGGCGAGTGATCGCAGGGTTCCTACAGGACCTACCTGGAGAATTAGCACCTCCACCTCGCTCCTTCGCTCGGCCCGGAGATTTATGCCCACGGGCCCGACCTGGTCATATTCTACAGCCAACTGCTTGGAGCCATAAGCTGGTCGTGTTTTTCAAAGTTGGAGGGCAACAGCCTGACTTCCATTCCTTCACTCCAAGAAATATTTACTGAGCACTTACTATGTGCCAGCTAGCATTCTGGGCCTTGAGCACACAGAAATGAAGATGATGGACAAGATGTCTGTCCTGCTGGGGCTGACCTTCTGTCGGGGAACACAAATAGGTAGGCCAGCCAATAAACAAGAAGTGCCATCCGGAAGAGATGGGTACAGTACAGAAAACGCGTGGCGTGACGGAGTGCCAGGAGCTCCATGAGACAGCGTATCCGAGGAGGCCTTCCCGAAGAAGGGACGGTCAGTCTGAGGATTCGCTGACGTGAACATCAAGATAAAGAGGACAGGGCCGACAGTGGAAATCGGCTTTGGTTCTCGGAACAGAAAGAGCATCAGTGCCGCCGGCTCGAGCGTGCAGCTGGAGTCCTCGTGAGGAGGGGTTGATGGAGGTGGGCGTGAGGAAGACAGAAATCAGATCATGCAGCTCCCCGGAGGCCGGGGGGAGGCAGGGTTTTGTTCTGAGAGGATCTGAGCCCACTAGAGGATGTTAAACAGACAAGGGTCATGACTTCAGTTTTCCACTGTTGACTCATCCGCTCCTTGGCGGGCAAGCACAGGAACCGGACCTCTCTCTGAAGGCATCGCAGAGGTCCAAAAGGACAACAGGTGACCAGATGATGAGGTCATGGTGGAGAAGGACGAACTGACACAGTCAGAACACATTTTGGAAGTTAAATTGAGGAGATCGGAGGCGGGAGTGGTAGAGAGACAGCCTGGAGCATCGGTTCGGTCCAGTGAACTGGGGTGCTGCGCACTGAGAAGCAGAGCCGGGGGAAGGACGGCGGGAGGAGAGGGGGGACCTCAGTGTTCTCTGTTGGCTTTATTCAGAGTGGGTCTCAGCGCAGGAGTGGGACTAGGTCCACATTGCAGGAGCCTTCACCGCTATCCGCAGGCTCAGTGCAGTGCTCACAGCCCGGGGACCTCAGTGACGTGCGTTCAGGTGACAGGGACAGAAGAGCAGAGCCTGGAAAGCCCAGGTCTGTTGCTTTATCCACAAGCCCCTTCCTTTCTCTGCACTTCGATCTTGTCCTATAACCCGGGGAGAAGACCGACTGTGCCTGTCCCATGGAATGCCCCCTCAACGTCGGATGTGCATGTCAAAGTCATTTGAAACCATAAGCCATGGGGCAAGCGTGAGTTTCACAGACGGGGTTATGATCCCATGTTAGGAGGTGAGCTCCACGAGGACCGGGACTCAGTCTGCCTTGTTCAGCATCTCTACACCTAGAATGGAGGTTCTCGATGAAAATATGTTCAATAAATGAATGAATAACCACAGATTCTTACAGAAGGGAGGACCAGAGGTGGTAAACAGTCAGGACCCCCTAACAATCTGATGTAATTACTTTGCCACACATCTGCCTACGGCGTCGCCCCAGAACTGGTCTTATTCATCTGAGGTCCAGCACACAGTAGGTGTGCACTGAATGCCTGCTGAACTGAATTCTCTGCCAACCAGCCTGTGAACCACCAGCAGCCAACTCACAAGCACCGGGCCTCACCGGAGGCCTCGTCAGCCAGTGCCCTTGGACACCGCCTGCTCCTTGGAGCTGGCAACCTTACGGTCTCCCCTTGCCGAGCTGGGTGCTCACACAGGGCAGAGTGTGCCGAAGAGAACAGGGAACACAGGAGGCCATGTCAACATGGTGCCTCACATGTCGTGCCAGTTTTACTAGAAGCGTGGAATGGGGAAGACAGGCTAGAAACAGCCCACCTCTTGGGTCTGTCTTGGGCAGAGTATTTTCTCAAAAGATGTTGGTTGCATGAATGGACAAATAAACTCATGAATACATATTAAAACACACTTGGAAAGGTTATAAAGCGGAATTCATATTTTTAAAGATTAAACAGGATTCTTAAGAAGAATTTGAAGTTTGAAGGAGACCATGCCTGGTATGCCCCCGAGGTGCCCAGGGGCCCAGGGGGCCCACACACCCTCTGCCCTCTGCATGAGTGAGGCATATACAAGGGAAGGAAAACTGGAGGGCTAGAGATACAGGTGCACTCGGTTCATGTTCTCTCCTAACTCCCTCTCCAGCCCCTCCTAACTGGGCACTTAGGGAATTCACCTTCCAAAACATACGCTCTTTCGCTCAGCACACAATATGATGAGAAAAAAAAAATGGGTCGTCCTCAAGGGCCCTGGGTATAGTCCGTCTGTCTGGGGCTTGACACATGCCCCCCCACCTTCACATGGAGAAGTTTCTCTTAAGTGTCATAATGGTGTTATAATTATATCGGAAAGGTCCTTACCTCTTGGAGATGCACACTGGGACGTTTAAGGGTAAAATGTCACCTGGTCAGTGTGGCTCAGTGGTTGAGTGTCTACCCATGCACCAAGAGGTCGCCAGTTCGATTCCTGGTCAGGACACATACCCAGGTTGTGGGCCTGATCCCCAGTGGGGGGTATGCAGGAGGCGGCCAACTGATGTTCTCATGTTCTCTCTCATCGATGTTTCTATCTCTCTCTCCCTCTCACTTCCTCTCTCTCTAAAATCAATAAAGAAAAAAAAATTTTTAAGTAAAATGTCATAATGTCTATACTTTGAAATAATTAAGCTGGGAAAAAAAGTAACAGTGGAAAATTGATCATTGCTTCTCACCTAGATGAAAAAATATGGAAGTGTATTATTTCTTGTGCACTATATATTTGAAATTTTTTTCAGGATAAAAGTAGAAATAAGTCAAGATATTATTTAAACAAGGAATCTCTATCTGGGAAGATGATTTAAGAGGATTGAACGAGACACTGACTACAGATGCAGAATAGGTGCTCACTTCCTATGGACCCACTCACGTGAGCTCACAGACAGACACACACTCTTAGCACCTTCTCCTTGGGAAACATGCAGCAACACTTACTTCTGGGCAACGACATAAATCGTGCTACTTAATCCTGCTTAAAAACCTTGTATGGTAGCTTTGCATCCAAGATCTCTTGGGCACAGAGACTGTGACACTCCTGGTGATTGGCCGTCCAAGTGTTTTCTGTTGACCATTTCCTTCTGGAAAGAGGGGTGAGGCTGAGACAAGAGCCGTAGCTTTGAAGTTAGGGGATCAGGGCGCCTCCTCGCTCCCGCACGTAATAAACACATAGACTTGGCAACTGACTGCCTTGGTGGAGCCTCAGGTGTCTTGGCCACGTGACAGGTTTGCTGTGAGGGCGAGGAGCTGTGCACGGGGCCAAAGCTCGTGCACACGGGTGTGCGTGACGGCAAACGCCGCCGGCCCGCCCGCCCCCGAGGAGACACACAGAATGAGCCAAGGGCCTTCCGGGTGGCTCACTAAAGAGTCTGGATTCAGGCTGGGTGAGTACTGTACGCATTAATCTTTGGTTAGCATCAATTGTTTTGCTTTCTGTTTTGTATTGGTTTTATTTCATTAACATGGACTAAGCTTTCAGGAGAAAATGGGACATGACAAGAAAATCTTATTTCAACAAACAGGCCACTTTTAGAAGGCGTTCTGGAAGTAGGACTAATTTAAACCACAACCAACATCAAGCCTGTCATCCAGGACAGGTCTTAGGGTCGTCGTTTTAGTCAAGGAAACTGAGTCGTCAGCTGAACAAGAAGTGGGAGAGAACAGGCCAAGCCCTGGGGGAGAGTGTGGACTTCACAAGACGTGCTGTCCCAGAGACAGGGAGAGCAGACAGGACAGGAGAGAGCACCCACCCTTGTTCCGCAGCAGGGAGGTGGCAGCCCCTGGCTGGGGACATTCCTCAGCGCAGACACAGACCGGTGACGGGTGACCTTTCAAGTGCACAGAGCAGCTTATTCACGGGGGGCAGGAGATCAAGCATCAACAGTCTCCTGAAGGCCCAGAGCAGAGCGTGAGGACTTCCTGGGATTTGGGAACGTCTGCAAAAGACCTACAATCAATAAGACCCAGAATGCTCTGCAACAGACCTACAATCAATAAGACCCAGAATGCTCTGCAACAGACCTACACTGAATAAGACTCAGGGGGAGGGGCCTGGAACACTGAGGTGCTGCTTCTCAGAGGGCAGGCAGGGTGCTGCCACCTGTAGGGTCGCAGGTGCCCACAGATGGCCCCAAGGACAGTGGAGGTGGGGATGATGTCCTCCTGGGACACCCAAGTCACATTCCAGGTGTGCTTTCTGACTGGTGTGTGTTCCTGCGCCCACTGCGTGTGCTGAGCGCGCGGAGGAGGCTCAGGTATGCAACGCAGAACCCCGCCCCCACGTCTGACCTCACAGAGGCGCCCACTCGTTCATTCATTCACTCATCCTGGCACAAACATCCACTCAGTGCTACTCCGTGGCAGACACCATGCTAAGCCCTGGGGGTTCAAACACTGCAGCTGATGTCCCCGCAGTCATGTGTTCATCCCCTCACTCACCCATTCGGGGACAGGACAGATCTGCTCTGAACACTGAGCCCAGGGCTGCAGCAGCGCGCGAGGTAGACCTCATCCCTGACCTCACTGAAAGTCTAATGGTGAGAGGGCTTCCGGGGTCAGTAGCCTCAGGCTGAAGCCCTTAGACAGGCAGCTCGGCCTTTCCGAGCCTCAGTTTCTCCACCTGTACAATGGGCATCACCCCACCCTCACAATGGGTCGCTGAGAGGTCCCGAAATACAAGGTGCAGACTCCCCGCTCCAGTCCTCACAGGCCGGTGAGCATTCTCAGGGCGAGGGGGGCTTCGTCACTTTCCCCAGAGCTATTTATCTACAGACAAAGAGGCACCAAAAAGCTGTATCGAGTTACTACTCATAAATGGGGGGACGGGGAATTTCATAAAGAGACCACTGTGAACGCAGTGACTTATTGAGTGTGGAAGACTGTGAGGGCAGGGCAGAAATCATTTCCACTTACATCTGAAGAGCATTCTGTCGTTCACAAAGGCGTTTTTGTAACACACGGAGTGCCCCCCCAGAGTCGGCCTTGCTCAGGTGTGACTGTCGGTGGCAGAAGCTGCTTGCCCAGTGTACCCACCCTGGGGGCGAGACACCTCCCTCCAACGTTCCGTGGATCTTTATACTCACAGAACTCAAGAACACATGAGAATAACTGGTCCAGATGATGGGCAGAAGAACGAAATGTAGACCTCTACACACGGGACATAAACCGGCCATGAGTCCTCAGACTCTCTCAGACAAGCAAACCATGCCCACTGGCAATACGGGAGTCCCCCCTTATCCACGGTTTCACCTTCCACGGTTACAGTTACCTGGCCCCAGCCCGAACATCTTTAATGGGCAGTTCCAGAAATAAACAATTCACAAGTTTTACACTGCACACCTTTCTGAGCGGCGTGACGAAATCTTGAGACGTCCCTTTGCTCAGCGTCTCCACGCTGTCTACTCTCCCTGCCATTGGCAGCTGGCTGGGTTATCAGATCTGTCCCTGTGTCAGTGCTCAGGTAACCCTTCTTTTGTTTACTAATGGCCCCAGGGCGCTGGCTACACCCAAGGGCAGCGACGTGTATGTATGCACAGGAAACTCCATAGTCTACATGGACACCAGCCGACCTCCGTTTCAGGAATCCACTGGGCGTCTTGACACATGCGCCCCGTGAACAAGCAAGGACTACTGTCTCTTTTGTATGTAGTCATTTCAACTGGTTACTGGTTGAGATGTGGGAAGAAAGGGGAGGAGAAGGGATGTCACAAGGGAAACGCTCCTTAAAATCTGTCTGGGTGAGGGGAGGGGGGAGAAGGTGTTTAATAAAGTCTCTCGACACTTATCCCCCAAGTGGAGAATCACGTGAGCGCCTTCCCTCTGATCGGATCCTGTTTGGTGCCTGGACCATCTTTACCACCCTGATATTCCATCTGCACCCCCTGCTGCCCATGACGATCTGAGTTTAACCCCATCTGCATAGCTACTCTGGGGCTGGAATGTCTACTGGATGAGAATCTTCAGTTTCTTCATCTATAATCTTTTTATCTTTGGCTGTATTTCTAGGGCTCTCACTGCTGCTTCCCTGATAGCTACAGTGCAGCTCTCTGTAACCCCAAAACTCAGACAGCCCTTGCCTTCCCCCAGACACCCTGCAGGGCTGCCTGTGCAGATGTCTGGAAGCTGAGGGTAACCTCTCTGCCCCCGTGGTGCAGCCATGGGGAACCTAAAATGGACAGCTCCCATTTTCAACACTGGCAGAAAATTCTCCCTCACTGTGCAGACATCAACACTTCGTGTTCCTTCCTGCCCTGGAGAGAGAGAGAGAGAGAAAGAGAGAGAGAGAGAGAGAGAGAGAGGGAGGGAGGGAGGGAGGGAGGGAGGGAGGGAGAGAGAGAGAGAGAGAGAGAGAGATCTGTCTGGAGCAGCCTTTGCCTTTCCTTCTTGCTGACCATTTCCATCTCACCCGTGTGTAGACCACCACTTCACAGCAAATACCACATTTGATCCTCAAGATAACACTGTGTCGTCAAGGCCAGAACACATAGAACTATATTCATTTTGTGTTTGTTTTTTTTAAAGGAACAGAATTGGGTCTCATCCTTCAATCTCATCTAGTTCCAAGCTTAGAGGGCCTCCTCCAGTCAAGCACTTAGTCTCTGTCATGAGGCCTCTCTGACCCTCAGTCTCTTCATCTGTATGTGACCCAGATGCTTGCTGTCTCTTCATCCAGGCTTGGCTGTTCCTGCTTTGACTTTGACTACAGTCCAACATAGAAACTGGCCTCTGTGCTAGATTCCATCAGAAATCCAGTCACAGCGGGAAGCTCGTGACGTTGCAGCGATCGTATCTGAAGACTGGGGCGCCCAGGAAGAGGGTCAGACCAAGCAGTGCACAGCGTTCCATTAAAGAGCCCATATTCTCCAGAGATCCCATCAGGGATTCTCTCTCTCTCAGCATTCCCCTCCCCCGTGCAGAGAGACAGGGACCTTCTCCTGTCTTCCTGAGGGCATCTCTGCTCCAGCCATCTTCCCCAGGCCTCATTTAAATGTTTCTTCAAACAAAGACAGTCCCTTCTAGAAGGGAGAGTCGAGGATACAACTCTCTCCTCCTGTACACGAAGAATGAGAAGAGTAACAATATGTACCTCCCTACCCCAGGCTTTGATGACAATCATAGGAAGGAGTGGGTGTCAACATTCTCTGTAAAATATAAAGGATTAATCAAATGCAAGGGATCATGACGGTGCTTATAGCAGAAATGCAACATTAGAGATAGGAGAACCACTAGCCCAGTGTTTTCCACATGTTTTCAGCTACAATGAACAGTAAGAAATGTATTTGACATCCAGACCAAACACACACACACACACACAGAGTTTCACAAAGCAGTATCCACCTTGCTCTGTGCGGTCCACTCTCAGTCTTTACTCTCCTCCCTCTGTTGCATTTTCAAATGCTAGTTGTAGCCACAGAATTCCTGTCGAACCCACCGGTGAGTCACCAGCCTCGCTTAGAAGAGGGCTGATATAGTCTCTCATTCTCTAGAGAAGAAACCAAGGCCCACTCATTTTTATACCAACATTTACCGCCAGTCCAGCCACCCACGCCACGTACCGAACTTGGGGGAGGATAAGTTTATGGCGCCCCCCAGGACTTCCTCGGCCAGCAGACGGGTGTGAAGAGGCAAGTCTGGCAGAGGCTGGCCAAGGTCACACCACTCCGGGGAAAGGACTAGAATTCACACTGCACACTCGTTTTTAAACTACTTGCCTATAGTTTTTGTTTGTTTATTTATCCTAACCTGAGGACATGCTGAGAGAAAGAGAGAGAGAGAGAGAGAGAGAGAGAGAGAGAGAGAAGCGCTGATGTGAGAGAAACATGGATCAGGTGCCTTTTAACAGGCACCAAATGGGGGATCCAACCCCCAACCCACTTATGTGCCCTGACCAGGAATCGAACTGGCAACCTTTCAGTGCACGGGATGACACTCAACCAGCTGAGCCATCTGGCTGGGCTTGCCTATAGAGTTTAAATGCAAAAATTTTAATTGTATTTTTAAATATTTCCATTTGCAACTGATGAAAACTAAAACTCTCTTGTGCATGTTCATACGTTTTGCTCTGCATACAAAATCTGCTGGGGCCTGAGGACAAAGCAACCCAGCACACGGGGGAAGGCCCAGCCTGAAAAGGGCAGAGAATGCACGTTCCTAGCTTTTGAATAAAGTTTTATCACGTACAAACCTCTTCCATATAACACTGTTTATTTCCATCTCCTCAGTCACCCGATGGCGTTGCTCCCAGTTCATGGACAGAGAGCTGGAGCAGGCAGTGACTCGCCCAGGGTCACTCAGCCAGCAAGGAGCAGGAATGACACACCCTTGATGGGCTGTAACGGGAAATCAGGCAGCAGCCAGGTCAGGGCTGGATGAGAGGGGGCCTGGGTTTCTTCTGCGGCAATAGTTATGAAATGCTACAATCCCTTATACATTTGAAAAATGTCAAGTCATTGTGAAAATCACCTCTACTTTTCAATATATCATAAATTGTCCTCGTAAACTTCACTTTATCATCCCTTTCCTGGCATGGACTCCTATTCCCGGGGAAGGGGCCAGAAAGCAGCCTTCCCAGACCTCTCCCAGCGTCAAGTCCCAGTGCAAGAGCCCGAGGTTTAAGCCAAAAGTCCATGGTCTCCACCCCCTCCACCCCCTCCACCCCCTCACAGGCTCCTCCCAGAGTGGGTTTCCTTCTCCAAACTGTTTATTTATTTCCAGAAACTCTCACAAGGCTAATGACAAAAAACTTGACATTTGTCTAACAGAGCTCAGGCGGGGAGAAAACGCACAGCCCTGAAGGGACAGTTATGTGAGTTGGAGAGAAGAGATTTTAAACCCCAGTTGCAAATCAGAGCAAGAGGTCATGGTGAGAACCAGACAGGAGACAAGTTCAACTGTGCTTGATCCACACAAGGCCCAGATCCTTGCAGGAAAAAAATATATATAAATAAATAGAACATACACTTCAATATGTTAGGCTTACAGAAGAACTCTCTTTTTAAATTTCCTTTGTCTGTCATTAACACGCACACACTCACACACACACACACACACACACCCCAAGTACAAGCAGAATTTCAGATGCACTTCCTCAAGGATAGGCTACAAGTCCATACAGTAGGTTGTAAGGCTGTCTCAAGCCCATTTACCTGTTCATTGCTTTTCGTGTAGAGGTAGGTCCAAACATTATTGTTAAAATATTAAATGCAAGGTGATTTTGTAAATGCCAACCGTGTTCAGCACAGAACGGAAGAGGAGGCCGAAAAGGTGTGGCATGTGTCATGGTAAGGAAATTATCCCGCAGGAAGTCAGCAGCCACTGGATGGCTGGGAGCAAGGGTAGCTACATGACCCTACTTGCATTACAAAAGGTAGTCCTTGCAGCAGAGTGCGGATGGGTTGGAAGACAGCAAGACTAGGCGAAGCTTGGCCAGCTGGGCTGATATTGTAATATTCCACGCATAAGTGATTATTGTCTCTGGACAGTTCCAGAGAAGGTGAGAGGAGACAATCCTCCATGGGCTTCGTACGCGTGCATACCTTGTGAGTGAGGTACTGTCTACCTTCTGTTCCAGGCTCTCTCTTCAAGGATCTTTGTATTTCCAACAGCCCTGGAAGAGATCGTGTCTCCCTGAAGAACAAAGGGAAGGTTTGCTTACAACTAGAAGATAGACCTAGTGTCTCCCCCTACCGGCCCAGAACAAAGAGCAGGCATGCTTACTGCCCATTTTAACAGATCTGGGCTCTCCAGACTCAGGGTCCCTCTCCTGTAATGCAACTCACTGTGAGTGCAGCTGTCTTCTGGTTCTCTCGGCGTGCTCCTGACACTCTGGCTACCGTGAAAGCCATGAGCAATGGAGCGTCCTTTGTCTCTGACCCCTGAGGCTTGTGTCTTCTACCAGCATCCATGAAATCATCGCAGGCTGGAGTGTTCGCTTACAGTCAGGGAGCAATCTCCGGCCCTCCACAGTTCTTGACACTGGGATATGACTGTGACAGCAGAAATGGCGAGAAAGAATAAATGTGGAAGAAATGTGAGTTATTTTGACAGTGAGAGAAGAGAAAATGTTAAATTTGAAATAAATCCATTCTCCCTTTCAATACCCTCCCTCCTTTCCAACGACACGTCTGTGAACATACTCAGTTCTTCGTCTTTTGCGGTGCTAGAGGAGACATGGATTAAAGAAAGTCTGAGAGGTTCAGGTGATTATGGGCCTGATTTATATCACAAAGAGTCCGGAGTAGGTCATGAAACAACAGAGAGAAATGGAAATAAAAGATCCTTGGGTTTGGGGATAGGAGCAAGCTGGACTTGAAGAGTTTGGGAACTTTTCAGGGAAAAAAAAAAAAACAGGAAAGCAGCTGCTCAGGTATAGTTAAGATAGATCTAATATTCTCAACAAGAAAGATTTTAAAAATTAAAAATAAAAATAAATAATTATAATAAAAAGATAGATGGCCAGGTGGATGATACATGGATGGATGGATGGATGGATGGATGGATGGATGGATGGATGAATAGATAGATAGATAGATAGATAGATAGATAGATAGATAGATAGATAGATAGATAGATAGAAAGGTAGGTAGGTAAAGAGATAGAGAGATAGATGTAGCTATAGATAGAGAAAGAGACAAAAGGAAAAAAGCAGATTCCAAGGGTTGCTGTGTATCATGAAAGAGGCCGCTCTTTAGTTCTTTATAGGATTCAGTAAAGGTTAAAATCATTTAAAATGTGTGTTTTTGATTGCCAGACTTCTGGGGGTTTTTCCTATGAAGCTAAGCCAAGGCGAACGCCAACAGGCCACGACATACGCGGGTCACAGATGGAAGACTTAGGAGAAGGCAGTCTATCAGATGCGTCAGGGTTGAGGGGAAAGGGGGTCTGTGAGAGCAGGCAGGCTACTGGCTTGCATAGCTTGTTTATGGGGTGCCATTGGCCATCCCAGGTAATGCGGGTGGTGGAGCAGGTTTGGGGTGAAAGCTATAGGGTTTGGTCTTGAACATGTCGAGTTGGGAGTGCCTAATGGACGCGCAGGTGGAGTGGCCCAGAGCCAGCGGCGATGACGGGGCTCCTGTGGCCACGGAACCCAACAAGAGACTGAGAAGGGCCAGGCGGCAGGAGAAAGCCGGAGGGACTGGTGTCATCAAAGCCAAAGGAAGGCCGCGCATCAAGAAAGACATCAGATGTTGCTGTGAGATCCGGGAAGAGACTGGGACGGTCTTAAACACTCACTGTCCTCTAAAAAACAGAAATAGCAGTAAGAGGTATAATATAAAAGACTTAGGAAAAGGAACCATATTCCAAAACAAGGCTCTGCCTCTACAGGCCACCCGTGGCAGAGAACACACAGCAGTGAGTGGGCAGGGAAGGGAGGCCTGCGGGCGCGGGGCCAAAGCCAGCGGGGCAGCTGGTTCAGGACGCAGGCGGAAAGAGACTCGTGCGGTGTGATGGGCCCAGCGTCTGGCTCAACCCCGAGACCCGGCGCTGAGCAGGACCCTTCCGCCCCCCAACACAGGCTGAGGGCACCGCCGGCTGCCCGGGCTGCTGCCTGGGTCCGCTGGGAGCAGAGGCAGCCAGGCGGCCAGCGGGGTCCACTGCGGACAGTGGGCACACCTGCACAGCTCTCCCTCCAGCACACGCCGCCTCGCCTGGCGTGGGATCTATGAAAACTGCGCTCCTGTGTCCCGTCCGGTTTTTGTTGTCTCACAGGTGAGGGTAAATCTGGTTCCTGTTACTCCACCTCGGCAAGAAACGGAAATTGTTCCTCGGACTGTAAATGCCATCTGTCTGTACGTCGCTGATTCCCATGTTCACACTTCCAACCTCTGCCTGTCCCGCACACTCCAGCTGCCTGCACGACATCTTCATCCAGATGTGTACCCGTCACCTCGCACGGACGCGGCCCCACGCATGCACCTGCTCCCCCCTCTGCCCAGCTCCGTCCGTAGCAGCCCATCTTCCCACTCGTGCAAGGGGATCCCGGCCCTTCCCGATCGCGCAGCCATCACCCCCTACTCACACCCGTGTGCACCGTCCAACCAGCTCACAGCTCCTGTCCCTCGCCCACAAACTGCACCCTGCACTGGTCCTCTTCTACCCCCGGTGTCTGCGCCCAGGTCCAGACGACCAGCAGCATCCTTTGCCTGGAACACCGCTGTGGCCTCCACACCGGTCTCTGTGCCGCCGTGCCCCCTCCACACTCTGTTCTACGGAGCAGATGGAATGATATTTTCAAAGTATTTGTCTAGCCGTGTTTCTTCTCTGCAGAGATCTTTGATGTCCTTTCGCTGCCCTGAGTGGAAGCGGAGGCCTGCCTGTGGCCTCCAGGGCCCTGCGCGATTGGCCTTGCTCCGTCCACCTCCGCCCCTGCTCACCCACGGCCCTGGCTGCCCCCAGGTCCGTGACCGGGCCACGCCCACTCCTGCCCCAGGGTCTGCACACGTGCTGTTTCCTCCTGCAAGTCACTTCTCGCCCTGGTCGGAGAGCTGGCTGCCCCACCTTCCGGTGTGTTGACTGTCCCCTCCACAGGGAGGCCTGCATCTCCACTCCATCTAACGCAGGCCCGGCCCTTGCCCATTCGATGTCTCAGCCGTGTCTGTTTCTCCTACAGCGCTTTTCAGTGTATTGTTTCCACTCCTGTTCCTTCAGTGTCTTGTCTTCCTCACTTGAATGTCAGTGGCGGGAGAACAGGAGCACTGCCCATCCTGCTCATCATTCCAACCCCAGCACCCAGCACAGTGCCTGGCTCTATAAGTGTTCAGTCAATCAATCAATCAATCAAAACTCAATGGACTGACGAATAAACAAGAAAGTGTACTTACATCCTGGAGGTAGAGAGCTCTGGCTACATCGTGGACAACAGTGGGGGGGCAAGCCTGGTGGGACCCGGGCCAGGACAAGGGTGAGGCAAGGGAGGCGCCTACGCAGAACATTTAAGGAGACACTCATTCCTGTGGCCATGCAAGTGTGGAGTCAACGCCGGAGAGTGAGTGCCTCCTTAAATGTTATGTCCTAGGTGCCTCCCACACCCTGGCCCCAGCCCTGGGCAGCAGGGATACCCTTTGGGAGATGACTGAAACAGTTCAGGCAAGAGCTGACAGTGGTCGTGGTGATGGCCAGAAGTGGACTGATCAGAGAGCTGGAGGAGACCCAGAGCAGCGGGGCCCACCCTCCGGCTCACGTGGCAGAGACCTCCTCATCCAGTCTGCCTGAAAGCACATGGGCTTTCCTTCAGTTCCTTAACCTGCTTGGTTACAATTCTTTTCAAGCTTCCAGAGTTAATTATCTTAGCCACCTGTCACCTCACTAGCCACACGTGGCATTTTTGGTGAAAAGGACGTTGGGAAAAGTTGGAGGCTCACAGAATTTGAGGGTATTAGAGCAGACGAGAAACAGGAAGCCATTTATTTAGTCTAAGGATCCTTGAACCTGCACCCACAGAATGCTGGCGTCTTGGGACTGGACAAGATGTTCCCATGAAAGAAACCCAACGATCATAAAATCTTCCTATCTTGCAGCTAGTGTAGTTTGAGGAAGGGAAGTTAAATAAATACAAAGAAAGTCATTTAAGTTTTTCTGAAAACCACTCTTCTCAAATATTTAGGATATCTGCCTCTTATCTTTATCTCATTTTAGATGGTATGAGACTCAGCAGAGCACAATGAACAGTTATTTGCCATCCATATTTCCTGGATCCTGCCAGGAATACTGTAACTTCCATGAGCTGTATCTCCTAAACATGATGGAGAAATGACTCCACCATCCTTGTTTTCCAATATAATAAACCCAGATGCCCTGATTCACCACATAAGTTGATAGCAGTATCCAAATTTGGGGACTCCCACTCATCAGTGCTGTTCCTGTTTCAATCTACTCTGTTCCTTGTCAATGCTTTCCCCAACAGTTTTGCTGCCCATATCAGTCAGGACGGGCTCAGTGTGCTGCTGTAACAAACAGCACCCAAATCTCAATTTAAACACCCAAACACAGAAAGGTTTTATGTGTGTGCACACCTCCAGTTCAGTTAGATGTGTGTGTGGGGTGGGGGGAGGCTCTGTCGATCCTGATCACTCAGTAGTCCATCAACCTTCTGGCCTGGTTGATGGACACTTCAGTTAGATACATGTTTCCAAAAGTGGGAAAGGAATGTGGAAAATCGTGCATGGAATTTTTAGTTTCTGCCCAGAAGAGACACATGTCACTTCTGTTCAGATTTCACTGGTCGAAGCAGTTCCATAGCTGTAGCTGATTCCCAAAGCAGCAGGAAGTGCACATTTACCGGGGGGAGAAGGGTCTGGTGAACAGCCCCAGTGCCTGCCGCGCTTCCCTCTAAGTCCACAAGAAGGGAGGAGGAAATGAAGAAATACAAGGAGAAGAAAGATTAAAAACCCCTGTGCTACGGGATTAGAAGACTTAAATTTTCTTAAAATGTGTGATCTTGGGTAATTTACTTAATCTCATGAGTCTTAGTTTCCTCACCTGTAAAACAGGACTGATGCCCTGGCTGGTTTGGCTCGGTGGTTAGGCATTGGCCCACTGACCAAAGGGTCAAGGGTTCAATTCTCAATCAAGGGCACATAGGTTGCAGGTTTGATCCCCAAGAGGCAACCAATCAATGTGTCTCTCTCCCATCAATGTTTCTCTCTCTCTCTCTCTCTCTCTCTCTCTTTCCCTCCCCCTTTCCACTCTCTCTAAAAATCAATGGAAAAATATCCTCAGGTGAGAATTAACAACAAAACAAAACGGAACCAGTTGTATCTGCCCCCTCCGGTGTTGTGGAAATTCGGTTACATTATCTCTGTAAGGTGTTCCCCACTCCTGGCACAGAGTAGGCTGCTCAGTGAATAGCCATTGTCTGTCTCGCATACACGGCTTTCAAAGCTCTTTCAGGTCCATCAGCCCACCTGCACGGTCAATAGCAGGACGACTCTTACCCACATTTTGCAGACGCGGCCGTGGAGGTTCTAAACGGAGCTGCCCGAGTTGTAACAGAGGCCGAGGCCGGGCCTTCAGGCTCACCCCGTGCTCTTGCCTGCGTGGCCCCCGCTCCCCTTCTCCCTCTCTTTTCTGGGCTTTTATGTTTTAAAACTCACTTGTGACATGTGAATATTTAGGTATATATCAAAGTGAGTGACTGAAAAATCAGAACGTAAACGGGTGAATTTGGCCCAGGCCAGAAGGTAAAACACCTGTGTTAGCAGAAGTCGGTGGAAAGCCTCCGGACGTATTTTTGGAACACTTTTCACACATGTCCATGAAAAACTCACTTGGGCTGCACACAGAAGACAGACGTGTCCGAGGACTCCAGGAGTCCCCGAGTGAGATCATCCCCTCCGAGGAAGGAGGCCCAGGAGACAGGGAACGGTGCTGTTACGGTTTCCATTCGGGCTGCATGCCTTGTTGCCTTCGGTAAACATTAAACTATCAGTTGGTAAAAGAATGAGCTGTACTGAAAGGCACCTGGAAAGATACAACGCAAACACCTCTGCCCGTGTCTTAGTCTGGGGAGAGGCTGGGTTCTTAATCCTGAAAGTGAAAGTCGGAGCAAGTTCTGTCTTCTCACAAAGTGAGCGCCTGAAGAGAGAACCCAGACTTTCCGGAGAGACAAACACCACCTTGTTGCCACCTCCTGCCACCCCCTGCCACCCCCTGCCAACTGCTGGGGTAGGCGAGGGTCTGAGTAGGAGTTTCAGCTCTTACTCCCAGTCAGTGCTTAGCTGAAGCAGAGAGGGAAGGGGATGGGTTGGCTGTGGTCCCAGCAACCGGGACATCTTGAGAAGCAAATTCCATCGCCCTCCCCAGAGCTTTGGAGCTTTCCAGAAACCCATCTCTAGAACTTAGTCTTCCAGCACCCCTGTCCTGACAGCTCCCACCCACCCTCTTCTTTTTCTTCTGCTTCACAAGGACGTCACAACCGAGACCTCGGTGCACCTCTGACTGTTCCTTGTGTAGGGGATCTAGAAAATCCCATGCCCCTCCATCTCAGACCTGGGAAAGCTGGGCAGCGGGGTCAGGTTGAGCCTCAGGGAACGGGACCTTGAACTCTGAGTCCCGGGGTGGGGTGCACAGCAAGATGTGGACATGTCTGGGTGAGGGATCTGGAAGACCACAAAGCCTGAGGGGGCAGCCTGCCAGGTGGGGAAGAGCTGGGTGCTGAGGGACAGAATTCTCCTTCTTTACGCTCAAATCTTTATCCAAGCTACTAAACTTACAGGGTTTACCTATATGAGTAGAATTTTTTGGATACACAAAATGGCGAAGGGGCCAAGGTCTGTCTCCAACTGGCCCAGAGCCAATCCAAGATGGTGCACAGAGTGCACTGGCAGACACAGAGGCGGCCGTGAGGAAAGTCAGGGGTTTGCAGAGCTGCAAGGACAACTCTGGGTTCTCACCACCAAACCTCTGGGTCTTCAAACAAGTCTACCAAAGCCCCCCGGCACAGCCGAGTTACTCTCGTGTGTTTGTGTTACTGTCTTCCCAACCATCCTAGAAGTCTGTCGAGGGTAGACATCGTCGTCGGTCGCTGCGTCATCACCGCCCCAGTACCTCTGCACACAGCTGGGGCTCCACGCCTGCTGGCACTGAGCTCTTTCCACAGTCCACCCACACCCGGCTCAGCTCACCCAAGACGTGGACATGGACTGCAGGAGCCTGGACAGCTCGGTTCTCCTCGCTGGTCGGCCGTTCGCCAGCTGTGCTCCCAAGCCAGGTGCTTGGCCCCGCCGGGCCTCAGAGTCCTCGTAAGTGCAACGAGCACTAAAACCTAATGCACGGACCCTTATACCAGGTACTCGACGGGGTGAAGTGCTGGGGAAACTAATGAATGCACAATGGATCCACAAATTATAAATCACTACGCCTATGTTTATAAATCCTCCTTTTTCAAACAATACTAACACTGGGACGGTACCTAGGAAAGAAATGAGTTTCCGCACAGGCCGAGCATGTCTGTGAAAACGTCTGAGCAAGACCCACCACGTGGACACGACAAGCACAGGGCCTCTGCCGCGCCTGCGTGACCCCTCTGCTCACCTTCCTTCCACCTGCTGCCCCGGGAGCCGGGCGGAGTCTTTGCATCACCTCTGTGTCTCTGCACGTCTCTCTCTGCACGTCCCTCCTGTACTCTCGGCTGCAAGCATCGCTCTGGGTCTGCCTCCACGCCTCTCTATTCCTGTTTCCGCCCATCGTCTCCTGTCTCACTGCCTGTTTTGACCTCTCTGTCTTCCCTCCTTCCCCTCAACCGACACATGGCCTTGTATTTCCTCCTCTGTTCATCTCTGTCTCTGTCTCTCACTGTATTTCTCTCACGTCCCCCCATCACTTTCTGTCTCTCTCTCTCCTCGTCTCTCTCCTTCATCTGTTCCTCCCTGCGCCCCTGCCTTGTCTCTGTGTCCACCTGCCTGGTGGTCTCTCTGGTGGGGTCCTTCTTTCCCCTCTTCCATGCTTCGTCGTCGGGTGACCTTCCGCATCAGCCTCTCTCTCGGTGCCACACGCTGACCATGACTGTTTCTCTTCAATCTCCAGGTTGGTACAAATCTCCCTGGTTTTCTTTAGGCAGAAGCCGGGCTTGGGTTCAGCGGCAACACAGCCCAGTCCCGAAGGGTTGGCGGCACGTGTCTGGCCTTGACCTGCCCTGGGGGACAGCCCTGGTTCCCCCCCCCCGTGGGGAAATCAGTTCAGGGTAGGTCCACACACGGCCACCCTGAGCCCCTACGAAACATGTGGACACTTATCTTTCATCAACCTCAAGGATTTGGGGGATTTTTTCTGATTGTCCTAATCACATGTGCTCATGGTAGAAATCTGGACAGGGTGAGAAACAGTCAAGATGCAGAAAGAAAAGTCACTCGTTGTCCCACCACCCTGAGGCGGCCACAGTCGTCATTTCGACATCTTTTCCCCACGCATTTTTGTTTTTTTATCTTTACATAGATCAGATCACACGAGATACAGAATTGTGCAACCTCTTTTGTTATTTTAATATTCTGTCGTTTTTATTTTCCTTTGTCCTTGAAAATGTTTTATAAACATGGTTTCCTCTCTTCCTGGGAGAAAAAGAAATCTTCACAGGCTCCCCGTTTCTCACCGGAGAAATTCAAGTACTTTACATGGCTCCCCGCCACAGTCCCATCTCTACCCATCCCAGAACACAGGCTGAGCCGCAGCCGGTCAGGGCACTCCCTCGTGCAGCTCTCAGCCTCTGGCCGCTCCACGCACTCTCCTCCGTGGAGAACACAGCGCCTGCTTCTCGGGCATCGGCTTGGGTACCACCCCCTTGGCTTACGAGTCTCGTTCACCCAGGCCCTGTATCTCCGAGACACACGGTGGCACTATCTGGACTTGAGTTGGACTCCTGCATCCTCCGAAGGATGGCCCGGCCCCGGAGTGTGTTGTAAGACCAGGCACACGTCACCCAACACGTACACTGTCCCCACCACAGCTGGCCAGTGTGGGAATGACCCGTCCGACTGCTCACTTTACGGTTATACAGACGATGCGTTCTAGAAGTCATCCAGTTTTCCTTGTTCCTGTTCTTTTTCTGTAGCACATGACTCTCGTCGGGGTCTGTGATCAGCCTCACGTCGTGTGAAATGATCGATACCTTTCAGATGCTTCTTCTTCCAAGTGAATTGGTGAAAGCGAGGGAAAACATTTGAGCAGATAGAATAAATGATGGTTTTCCTTATATCAGCTACTGTGCGGGAAGTCCTACTAACTGCCTGGCACAGTGCTACATGTTTGTGTTGCCATCATTTCAAAGAGTCCTGGTTCCAGGTGAGGAAACTGAGGCCCAAGGTTACCCGATTGCTATAAGGAAGAGGCAGGACTGTAACAAGGCCCTGACCCTAGAGTTTGTGCCCTTAAATATTCTGCTATCATAGTCCTTTGGCTGCTTGTATAATACAGCCACTGGATGCGTGTTGACAAGTAGCTCTGCACACTTCAGTCAAGACCTCAGGGTCCAACCCAGTGCTTCTCAAACGTGTGCCGGTGTGGCCGGAGCACCTACACGTAGGGCAAGACACCAAAAGTGGTTATTTAGTTAATTAGATTTCTGGAATAGGAGCAGTTTCAGGAGCAGAAAACTACATGTGTTCATGACCTTGAGCGTCACCCAGAACAAGAACCCCCAGAGGGAGCCGCTGTCACAGTGAGCGTGGGAGGCTGGGACCTCTGTCCTTGGCTAATCGCACACTACCTCCTTATTGATACTGTTGCCCGTCAGGACTTGCAAGCAGACATTCAGGGAAGCCGACAGGGCGTTAGGAGTCAGGGTCCCTGCAGGAGAAGACTTGGCACTCAGAAAAGTTCACGGAGCGGAGCGTGGGGCCGGGATGCGATCTCCTGGGCGCCAATCCTGGCTCTGCAGCTCCAACCTGACCCCAGAGCTCAGCTCCTCACCTGTGAGAGGCGGGGGCATCAGCAAGCACCTCCTTTGGTGGTTGTAAGACTAGACAGCACATGCCCGACCACACGAGAGTGCCGCTCACCAGGTGTCAGTGCTCGCTCTCGGCCTCCTCATCGTGACATTGCTCTTCCCACACAGCGGGGGGCGCCGTCGGTCTCGGTCTGTGTCTCCACATCTGTCCTGCAGGACTGCATTCGCAGACACCGGCGCAGTGAGACACTGCTTCCGAGGATCGCGCTGCTCCCACGCGGGCCCGCGAGGCGAGGGGCTGCGCGAGGGTCTGAGGCCAGATCAGAAACGTTTCTCTCAGTGACTCTATACTTTTGGTTTGTCAGAATAGCATAGATCACAGTTGTACAGTTTTTTTTTTGTTGTTGTTTTTTGGTTTTTTTTAATCCTCACCCGAAGACATTTTTTGCATTTATCTTCAGATAGAGCAAGGAAGGAGAGAGGGAGGAAGAGAGAGAAACATCGATGTGAGAGAGACACATCAAGTGGTTGCCACCCACACGACCCCAGCTGGGCCAGGGACAAACAGCTACCGAGGCAGGTGCCCTTAGCGGAACCGAACCTGGGACTCTCTGGTCCGCGGGCCAACGCTCTAAACGCTGAGCCAAACCGGCCGGGGCTATACAGTTTTTTTTTAATCTAACAAAGTAAAAACCAAATGACCATGACTTTGAAAATTAAAAAATAAGATCATGATTTCCTGTTCTGCTACATCCCATATTCAGTAAGGCCGGGTTCGGTCCGTGGACAGGGCGGGGCGATCATCACAAGAGCGAAGGATAAACGCACAGGGAACTGTGCGAAACGCATAACAGAATGAGCTCAGTCGGAGGCGAGACAGGTTGTACCTCTTTCAGGATACAGAATCTGCAATGCTGTTTTGCAAAAAAAAATAAATAAAAATAAAATCACAACGATCAGACATTTCTGTATTTCCAACACAGGGCTCTTGTTCCTGCATTTTCTTTATGATCTGGAGGTTTCCACTGGAAGTGTCCCCACCCCACCCCCTCCTCACACCCTCCTCCTCCCCCTGCAAACAAGCACACAGCACATGGGAGGCAGAGGACAGAGTTCACCCTGCGAAAAATCATTAATCATCTTGAGGTCACCAGCCCCGAACACGCTTCCTTCTCAAGCCCGTCCTGTGGGCGATCTGTCTCCTAACAGGTTTTGTATGCTGAGCTGTGAAGCGTTCCTGATGGATTATTGTTGGCACTCAGTCCAAAGGCTGGAAGGCTGGAGTCCACGAGAAGAAAAAGCAGACCCTCTCCCCTGCGCCTGTTGTCCGTGGGGCCAGCACAGGGCTTGCATTGTGGCTGCAAGCAGATGGTCTGTGGGCCCCTCATCCCTGCAGCCCCAAGTCCAGGAAGGGTCTGGGACAGTTGGGGCTTATCACTGTACTTCAAAACGGGGACATCTGAGGGCAGGTCACACCCTAAACCACGCCCCATCATAGCAAACCTCTGGGTAAGGGCAGGATTCATGCTTCTACTTGACAGGTAAAGAAACTGAGGCCAGGGCTATGCTATCGAGTGCCCAAAGCGACCCAGCTACTTCGTGGCAGAGTTGGGATTAGAACGCGGGTCCCCAAACTGCCATCCCTTTCCCTTCCTGCACCCTGCTTGTACTTGGCTGCACAGCCCTCCAGTGATGTGAGCTGGCCCCCTTCGGACCTCAGCTCTCCCCACCTCTGCCTCACCTGTCTTCAACACCTGCAGTGCTCTGCTCAGGTCCCCACGGCTTCCTCTGGTCATCAGAGCCAGTGTAAGTAGTAAGGCTTTATTGTCACTTGTCCCATGTGAGGTAGGAAGAACAGGCTTTATCATAACCATATTAAAAGTAAGAAAATCAAGGCTCAGAGAGACTTTTCTTCCCAACCCTAAAATTAGAAAACCAAGACTCCCCTGCAAGTCACTTGCCATATAACCCTAGGAAGGTCACTTTCTTCTCTTTTGGGGCCTCCATCTTCCTACATTGGGGAGATTGTAAACTCAAAGGTCTCTAAGGTTCCTTCCAGGAATAATATTCTAGGGCACCCCAGTGCTTGGAACCCCAGTGACTGAGGAGAGGGTTGTAGGCATTCTGTGGAGCCATTTGGGAAACGCTGTCCTGCTGTTGGCTTTCAAGACAGGTGCTGCAACCCAGGGCAGATGAGGTGTGCCAAGGCCTCACGCAGAGTAAGACATGGAAAAGGAATAAAATCCAGCAGCCCCTGCACTATGCCAAGCACGTGCTCAGTACTTCCCATGCATCACCTCATTTAATCTTCAAAACCCAAGGAAGCAGGTATTCTTCTTACTTCCATTTCACAGCTTGGAAATTAAGTGAAACCGAGGAAACCTAGATTATGTGTATGGCAGAGGACGGCTGCTCCAGAAAATGACCTCAAGGAACTTGTTCATAAACCTTAAAGGGCTGTAGAAAGTTCAGTTGTTATTTATTTGATCTGCCATCAACTACAGGGAGTGGTTGCTTCACTTTCACCTTCCGGATCTCAAGCAAGTGCATCTACCAGCTGAGTGTAAACTGGGAGACGTAGAACTCTAGCTGCAAGGGAGTCTGGGAAATGTAGTTCTCTTGGCTTTATAGCCTCGGCAGTACAAGATGGCACACCAGAGGAGGGTGGTATTGGTGCTGAGTGTCAGTGACCATATTCATCATTCACCCTATGGTGAATCAGGTTTACCAGAGTCACTCTCCTCCTGGACCTGAGGGCTCTGAGATGTCAGCTGGGTGATTGGAAAGAGGAGAAGGAATTAATGCAGAGCAATCACAGGCCAGGATGAGGACACAAAGCTCCTGCCCAATGTTGCAGCAAAAGCAAAAGAGAGATAAAGAAAAAGAAAAAGAAATCAAAGAGGCCTTGAGCGGAGGGTTCATTTTCTCAGATTAAAGCAACCCTGAGAGGTTCTGCCGCTGGTTCCTCCCATCCTCACCACGCCATCTCAGGCATCTTCTCTCCTCCTCTGAGAAACACTTCACTTGCCACTTTCTGTTCCCAGCGTTTGAGGACCCAGTGGGTCACAGTGCATGGCTGTGACCACCGCTGAGGGGTGTACGCCCTAGAGAGACAGCGGCCGTCTCAGACCTGCGACGCCAAGTAACTTCACCCACTCATTCTTGGCACTGTGCTCGTTCTACCTGGAAGTTCTGCAATGGCACAGTCATCACTCAGCATAATTTCCATTAAAAGCAGCAGCATGTCCTATCACTTTTTACTGTATAGTGATTTCATTTCTAAAAGTGAGTATATTCTACTTTTGCAATGAAGAAAAAATAAGTTAAAAATATAATGTCTTGGAGGGGGAAGAGAGGACTGAGTGGGCAGAGCAGAGGATTTCTAGGACTGAAAATACTCCGTATGACTCCACACTGCTGACGCGTGGCGCTGCACAGTTGTCCAAACCCACAGAACGTACAACACCAACAGCGCACTGCAAGGCACTCTGTGGACTTGGGGTGAGTATGATTTGTCAGTGAAGGTGCCTCAATTTCAGCAAATGTTCTACTCGGGTGGGGAATGTTGATAATGGGGGAGGTTGTATATGTGGGGGAAATTCTAGGAAATCTCTGTACCTTCCCTTCTATTTTTCTGTGAACCTTAAACTGCTCTAAAAAAATAAAGTCTTAATTTTAGAAAAATGCAGTGTCTTGACAAAATACAATGACAGTACATATACACTCTCTCATACATACACTCTTGTACATCTTTTTGCAGTCACAACTGTGACTTCGCATTTTTTGGGATCATACAATGTCTGAGCATGAACGGACCTGAGAAATCATGTAGCCAGCTGGTGTCAAACCACATTCTGAGGACCCTAAGGATCCACAGAGACATCTCAAGGGCACTCCGGCAGAGGAGAAGGTGGCGAGTGAGACCTTTCTTCCTGCCTGAACCGGAAGGGCTTGGCTTTCATTGATTTCATATTTCGAATTTGCCTTTAAGATTCCATTTTCAAAAGAAATTTCACTACAACACACACACGCTCACATACAGAACTATGAAAACCGAGGAACGAGCTCAAAACGTCGCTCCTGCCATTTTTCAGATGGGCTAGCGGAGGCCTAGAGAGCTCGGAGCCCACCAGGAGTCCCCCAGAAGCAGAAAAAGGAGGTCTGGATCTGGAAATCCGATGAGCATGTGCTCCCTCCTCCCCCACGGCCAGAATCCCAGGCTGCGTGGCCCAGACAGACGTGGCGCAGAGCCAAGGGTCGGATCATTGTTGGTGCTGTTTGTTTGCACAATGTAGAACATTGTTTAAGACCTAGAGCTCAGAGACATCCCCTGGCAGGGCTCTCTGAATCAGAGCCCAGAGGAGCGCGTTTCAAGAGCTTGTGGTCTGGGATGGCGAGCCCGGGGAGAAGACAGCGCGCTCTTCCAGGGGGGCGCGCTCTCCTGCTCCGCGTCACATCCCTTCGCCGTATTGTAAACACAAGTCCACTGTATGTTTTTAAAATGTGAGAAGAAGCAGGATCCTGCCCGCGTGTTTTGACATAGCCTGCGGGGAGGGAGAATGGGCCGAGCGGATCTCGCCTGCGCAGAATGTAATGGTTAATCTCAGGCCGGCTGTGCTGTCCGACAGTCCCCGCCACACCGCCCACACCCGCCGCGCGGGGCAGACACCTGGGAAGCAGCCGGCTTTGCCGCCACCGTGCTCTGGGACTTTGATCCTAGGTTTCCTCACCTGAAAAATGAGTCTGGGCCTAGATCATGGCTTTCAAGCTGTCAAAGAGACTCTATTTGGATGATTTCACAAAGTGGGTGTCCTGGTAAGATTGAGGTTGAAGTTTCTGCTACTAAAAGGAAGTTGGAAATCCACCGGGCTAGATGCTGCTAATACCTCTTTCAGCTCTGAGATACTGCAGTTCCAGAGTTTACTTCTCTGTAAGGTGCTGGAAGAAGTTTTATGTCCACCCAAGAGATAGCAAGAAAGGCATCCTCAGCCCTTGGAAAGTTAGCTGAGGATCTCAGGTCCTGGGTGGCTACACCTCGTCACCCCCCTCCCGTCCCCTCTCATGCCCACGGGGTTAGTTGCTCCCTCCTCCGCCCCTCGTCAGCACCCCGTGCCTTGTACCAGTCACAGTGCCACACAATCACTGCACTGCTTCCCAGCACTTCACCTCTCCTGCTCCGAGCCTCCCATCCTCTCGGAGCTGCCTGAGGCCTGCAGCTGCATCTCACTCCCCACGGAGACCCCCGTGTCCAGCACCAGGCCTGGTACCGATGCTCGATGAATGGATTCTGAATTGAACTGCATTCCGAACAACTGCACTTCCCTTCAGACTCAGCTGTCTCTTAAATGTATGCGAGTTTAAGAACCATATTCTGGCCTGGGACAGAGACAGTGTCCATTCAATCAGGAAGCAGAGGCTGAGCATCAGCGACAAGCCAAGCACTACTCGAGGGAGAATAAAACTGACCCCCTCTCTGGTGGAAGGTACTAGAATCCCATGACGCAACTGAATCTATAGTGAGGGTTGGGACCGGCTCTGCTCTGCCATCATGAGTCCCATGGGAAGGCTGGAGCTTAGCGTGTGAAGGCCTGAAGGAAAAAAGAAGCCATCGGCACTGTCTATTTACTGAGCAAGGGCCTTCTACAGAGAAGCACCAACATACCGGGTGGAACCCGGAAGAGGGCACCACACAGGAGAGACATGAAACAAGAGGGACAGACTGTGTGCATCCCTTCCCCAGCTTCCTGTCCCAGACCGCAGCGTGTGCCAGAGGAGGATGGACTCGGACCATGCAGGGCTCGAATCTGGTCACCGCTACTTGTTTGCTGTGTGATGACAGGCAAGTCACCTTAACCTTTCTGAGAAGGTCTCAGGAGAAAGACCATGGATTTGGTTGGTGATGTGTTGAGTTGGAAGTGGCTTTGGGGTTCCCAGTGGTGGGGTCCGGGAGGCACATGGACAAGCAAGTGTGTAGTTCTGGGGAGGGGTGTGGGCTCGAAAGAGGGGTTTTAGAGTTAAGTGTCGTGTGTGTGTGTGAGGACACCCAGGGAGAAGAGGTAGAGAGGAGATGGAGGAGTGGTGAGGAGCGTGGCCCAGGAGCTGACACCTCTGAGAAATGGGTTTTCTCCTCGGTGACCTTCTAGCACCTTGCCCAGGCAGCCACTGCAGCTTCCAAACTACCTAGAGAATCTTTGCTCCCCTCAATATTGTGAGCTCTGAGGGCAGGGCCAAGATTTAAATCGTCTTTGCATCTCCCAGAGTTAGCCCAGTGCTTGCTGAATGAATAAGTGATGTCTAGAAGCCATGTCCTTTGAGAAACAACTGCCGAATCTGTCAACCTGGGATGTTATCTTGGAGAAGATGACTACGGGAACCACAAAGGCTGACCTATGGAAGAACACAGAACACCACTGTGTCCACTGTTGGAGGGAGATTGTTTCAGTTCAGCGCTGGAGCTTCCCAATGATGGAATGGGCCATCTGGTAAAGTAGTGAGGTCTTCAGCACTGGGAGAATGTAAGTAGAGATGGATGGCATTCTCCCGGGACAAAGGCCCTGGGTGGGAGCCCAACCATAACATCGAAGGTGCGCGGCTCAGAGAGTCTGATTCCAACACGGCACCCACACAACTCCCTCACCTGCCTCCTGACTTCCGAAGGGAGGACGGAGCCCTTCGGAGCGAACGAAGAGGAGATCTCGGTAGGCGTGGGCCTCACTCCATGGAATTTCTAGCCAGCTGACCCAAACTTTCCTTAAGCATTCTGGGCCCCTGCCTGTTTCTGTGGCCTTCTCTCTCATAAACCTCCTTCTGGAAGCACACAGCTACTACTCCTCTGTTCCACTCCCGGCCCTGACCTGCCTTTGACGGGAAGTCCTTTGAGAGTAGGGACCCAGCCTCGTTTATGCACTGAGCAGCTGTGTTGCAGTGGGTAAGAGCGCAGTCAGGCGGCCTTCATTCCCTGGCCTACATATACGAGATACTCACAGAGCTGTGGTGAGGAGTAAAGGGTTAACACGCATGCACTGCTTCGGGTGGTTCCAGCGTAAAGCGGGTTCCCAAAGAAGTTAGCTACTTTTATTACACTAGTTTGTCCTTACCCCTGCACCTCGCACAGTTCCTGTCCATAAAGGTTTGTTGAATAAAAAACAAAATAATAAATTAGCTAGTAAATATTGATGCTGCAATCACTGACTAATCAACAAACATTTATTAATCTCTAAGAAATACCTAATACTCTGCTGGATACTGAAAAAGACAGAAGTGAAAAAAAATGCATGGTTCTTATTTCCAAGGATTTTGCAATCTGATGATAAAGACAAATATCATTCTTTTTTTAAGTGAATACATTGAAAGCAAAAGCCAACACAGGTTTCTGAAGTAACAGACAGGTCAGGTCCTTCTAGCTTTCGTGCGTGATCTTATTTGATCAAGTCCTGAATTGTGAGGGGCTGCCAATGAGTGCTTCGGGAGAGAAAAACGAAAACACATGGGCTTCCTCAACGAGAAAGTGTTTTACTTTCTTGAATAATGCTCTTAATTTTCTTAATATTTTACAAGTTGCCCTGAAATATTCAAACAAGGCAATGTGGGGAGATGAGGGAAGGGGGCAGAAACCCGGGCCAGGTGAAGCCCGTTGGGTTTATACCCTTGATCAATGCTAGCTCATTTAATCCCAGCCTTAAAGCTATTAAGCAGGTGTGGTCTTTCTCTGGGCGAATCCTGGAGTCAGTCTTCTCTCCTCTCCAGTGTGAGGATGCACAGAAATCTTCCCTGGAAGAGGAGAGGACTCTCAGGGGTCCTGCCCTCAGGTCTACCAAGGACCCAGAGCAATGGGCTTTGGCCAGTCGTGCAGAAAGGACCCCTCGCAGTTGGTCATGGGATTATGTGTAAATTCACCATCAACGTCCTCACAAAAGAAAACATAAGCACCATTGATTACCTTCTAATAACCATTTTATTACACATTTTATATTTATGAAAGGGCACTGGGAGAGGGCTGTTATTATTTCTCTAATGCAAAGCAGATGGGCCTGACAGAGGTAAATGGGACTTTCTGGGCGTGGCCCTGAAAGTTTGTGTTTTCCCGGAAGGTTTTGAGCCGGGGCCAAACCAGACCCAGAAGTTCCCATCCACCCCTGTCTCGACACATGACTTTCATTAACAAAATTGCATTTCTCTTTTCTGCAGAAAGTGGTACCATTACTCTAGTAAAAACATGTCCATTATGGATCAATTGCCACCTACGTGGTGGTGAGGAGGGCTCAGAAGCAAGAGGGCAGGGGCTGGTGAGAACAAAGAAAGGCTGGTCTTGCAGAGGGTGGCCCAGCCACTGGACACCCTTCCCTGGCCGGCCTGGACAGGAATGATGTGGATCAAACCTGTGCATGTAGCATGATGCCCCTACAGACAGAACCTGGCCCTCAGGGTCTTCTGTTCCATTGTTAACCAGCCTGCCAGCTGCACACACGTTGTCATTGGTGCCAGCAACGCGCCACCAGCGGCTCTCCCTCCAGACCCGCTCTCTGGGCTCATCTAGACTTACCCGCTTTGCTCCCGACTTGGCCTTCTTGCTCCCTCCCAATACCTGCCCCTAGTAGTTTCCAGCCTCGTGCTCACTTTTTAAATCAATTTGGATGTCTTGACTTGGCCGTGGTCATGGTATGTTCCACACATTTCCACCTGCTCCTGGTGAGCTCAGGTTGACCTCTGCCTGACCATGTCCACTCAGATTCTGAAATGAGGTAACCCTCGAGAACCTAAGATGTGCCCATCTTGGTGGAGGTGTTTTCCCCGACACCTATGTTCTCAAGCTTTTAGGTGCATGAGACTTGGCTGCGGAGATGTAAAAAAGTGAATTCTTGAGTCCTATCTTTAGAAAATCTAATTCCATGGGTCTACAATGGGCCAAGACTCTGCATTTCTTACGGTAGATGATTCGAATGGAGGAAGAACCTGGATGCACTGAACAGCACAGCCTTCAGCTGCCCCCACAGGCCCCCGCTGGTAAATGACCAGGGGAGGAAATACAGCAGCCTTTGGCATCTGTTCAACACTCACCCCCTTTCAAGCACTTTCTATCCTCTGATTCCCTCTACCATTACAGACACTAGTATGTCCATCTTACAGGAGAGGAAAGTAAGGCTCGGAGTGGTAGCATGAATCTCCCAAATGCTAGTGCTCAGATCCTAACCCAGACTCCTGTCTCCAGCCGAGCCCCTCCTCTGATCCCAGCTGCTGGGAACACAACTCCCCGGTGCCAAGAACCATGCCTGGCACACCGCAGGCACCCAACAAAGCCCCTGTTGAGTGAGAAAGTTACAGGACAGCCCGGTCCATGGACAGCATCTTCACCCCTCCCTGTCTGTCCACCTCCCTAACAAGCACCGCCCCCTGCAGCAAAGCAGATGCACCCCAAAGGATCTGTCTTGAGCCCGCACGGTGGGCACTTTGGTACAGAGACATGGGTCAGACCCCTCCGTATCCTCGCCGGCACCTGCGAGGGGACCCATGATGTGCCTGACAACTCTATGTGAAGTGTTGACTGATTATGTGATTTGTTGTGTGATTTGGAGAAAGTCACTTGCACTAGAATCTGCTGCTCACCCTCAATGGAATCCTCCTCTTGTTGGGAGAATTTTGGGCCACTGAGCAGCGGGCGCGGCCCCATGGTTATGTGAGAAGCAGCTCTTGCTGGGAGCCCACGGTGAGCCCAGAAACGTAAGGAGCAGTGTGGTCCCAAGGAAACAGGCTCTGGGGCCCCGGATGGTGTGAGTCCTCTACCCGCGTACCCTCTGGTGGCATTTACAGTCAACTTCTAAGCCTCAGTTTTCCTGTCTGCAACTCGGAATCAACCCTTCCCCACAGGTTCGTTGTGAGCATTAAGAGGCCGATTTTTATAAAGACCTAGCTCCTGCTAGGCACCCGATCAATAGCAGTTCTATTACGTTTTGGTTTTAAAGGTGGATTTGAAAGTGTAATCTAAGTAGAGAAAGGAGACTAACACACAAGAAACAGGTGAGTCAGAACTTGGGACTCCCCAGAAGAGTGGCAGAGGGTTCGAGAAGAGTCCCGACCGGGGCAGCTCTCGGAGGACGTGGCCCCGCCCTGGCCTGGATGAGCGTGCAGAGCCGGAGCACAGGGCGGGAGGGGAGACGGGGGGGGGGGGGGGGGGGGGGGGGCAGGAGGGGAGCACGGGGCGGGACGGGAGCCCGGGGGTGGGAGGGAAGCACGGGGCGGGAGGGGAGACCAGGGGCGGGAGGGGAGCACCGGGGCGGGACGGGAGCACGGGGGCGGGAGGGAAGCACGGGGCGGGAGGGGAGCACGGGGGGCGGGACGGGAGCACGGGGCGGGACGGGAGCACGGGGGCGGGAGGGGGGCACCGGCCTGGCGCAGCAGGACTCGGACTGAGAGGCCCACTGGGGGAAGTGAGCCTTCTTTCACCTGCCTGCTTCAAGACAGGAGACATTTGGAAAGCCAGGGCCTGGAAGGCAATCTTTTTTCAAGTGGAAGTCAAGACCAAGCGTGGGAAATAAAATCAGAATATCCAGGTCATGAAGGCTGCATCCATTTTTTGAGGGCCATAGGTCTTACCCTGAGTGTCCTGGCAACCGTAAGGGGAAGGAAACCAGAGGGGCCCCTTTGATCCCTTCTGTCAGAGAGAAAGAAAGGAAAAACGCATCCTGTTCCTCCGAAGGCAGTGTTTTCTCCCTAGTGTTGGACCAGAAAGGAATTTCTCATTGGAGTTATTTCAAATAAAGCTTTGTATCTTGAATAAGAGTCATCATCTACGGTGAGGCCTACAGGGTCCTGACTTAGAGCCCCTCACAAGATAAAAGCATCACTCCCAGTCCACGGCACGGGGGGAGGACACGGCCCCGTACACGTTCTGATGCTTGGCCTCGCTCACCTCCCCCAGGAGCAGACGCCGGCCTCCGCGCTGAGCCTTCCCGGGCTGCCCACTGCTGCCCAGAGGCCAGCCTCCTCGCCACGGCCCGCGGAGGCCGGCGGGATGGGGCCCGGCCACCCCCCGCGCTTCTCCTTCCGCCCACTCGGCTCCACCACACGCCACCACGCTGGCCTCCCGGAGGGCGCCAACCTCTCCCCTCCTCCAACCGCTTCCGCTTGCTCACTCTGTCCAGCGGGCTCCACCCCAGCTTTTCTCGTGGTGGCTGCCTCCTTATTCTTCAGGTCTAAACTCACGGGCACGTCCTCCCCGTGGGCCTGCCCACCCTCCGCTCTGGCCTCTCCATCACCCTCTAGCTCACTCCCAGTGTCCCCTCCCCAGTGCTGACCACAACCCGCACGAACGTCACTCCATCTTTACTCGTGTGCCGGCGTCTCCCTCCCACCAGGTGCAGGAGGGCAGGGGTCTTGCCCAGTTTTCCTCCATCATACCCCTAGGGCCAACACAGCATCTGACCCGCGGTAGGCGCTCAGTGTGTATCCGCTGAACCGGCGGGAAAAATGAAGGCTCTGCAGTGAGAGCCAGGAGAGCAGGCTTTCCCGCGCTGCATCGTGCCTCGGAAGAGCCACCATTCAAGAAGCTGTCCTTCCAAGGCAGTCAAGGAACCCAAACAACATTCGCTCCAGCCAACTTCAGCACACGGGGAGCTCACAGGGCGCTCGGCACAAGGTCAGACTTCTCTCTCTCCAGTTCTGGGGGAGTCCAGTGTGTTCTTTGCTGCACTGTTTGGCGGGGGTGGGTGGGGAGCCGCACACACAGGAGGGTGGGATTCTCTTCTCCTACCCCTTCCAGTCCAACTTCCAAAGGAAAGTTCCCCCACCGGGATGGAAACATACCTGCAAACCCAAAGCACCCAGAGTGCTACATGGCATAACAAAATAAAAAGGAGACACTGTCTGCAGATGAATTTGAAAAATTCCCTTACTTAGCCCTTTCCTGGTACCAGGGTCCACTGGCATTCATAGGCAGCTAAGGGCAGCAGCCTCTGTTGCAGTGAGGCTTCCACCCTGCCCCCCTGCAGAGGACCAGTAACCAGGGCGAGGCCACCCACGGGCGTCAGCAGCCCAGACTGAACTGAAGGCTTATTATCACCCTCCAGTCCTCTCTGTTCCCTCTGGTTTCCTCCTCCTCCCCACACTCTTCCACGGCTCCAGAAGGGCCACCTGGTGCCCAGGCCCGAACCCCTGCTCTCCAGTCTGCTCCTCTACAGACGCCTGGAGCTAGGAACGCGACCTAGAAATGTCCCCAGCTGGGGACCAAGGTGGTCAGACACCTCATTCCTGCCCGGCCACTCGCAAGTGGTGGGATCGGGAGCAAACCTCTTCCTCGCCGGTTTGGTCATGTGTAAAACACGCCGTCTGCTCTCACTGATGTAGCGCCCTCGTGATTTTCACTTCTTCACATTACCTGTTCTGCCGTTTAAAACGGAGTGTCCAATGTTTGCCTTCACAGCCACTCTCCAGTCGATCAATAATGGCATGAGGATGCTATGTGCATTTTTCTAATGGACATTCAGAATCCACAGCTGTTTAGAGATGCATCCATCTCCCACGAAAAGACATCTTGTATTCCATCCATCAAGTACATGCGCACTTCGGGAAATACTGGATTAACTAGCTGACCTCTGAGATCAGTCCCCACAGTGTATGACTCTAAGCATAACTCCAGAACACAGAGGAACTACTTTTCATTCCTGAGGGCACAGGCATTGCGGCTGGGATTTCATCACGTCCATGGTGATGAGTCCACTCTTTGGTATCCACGGAATCCCAAATGTACTGCTGACGGTAACAAGCCCCAAGAGCCAAACGCCTATTCTTAGCATGACTTGACTTTTTGAGTGTTTGAGCCCCTATTATGTCTGATGCTAGATCCTTATGGAACAGAAACAGCAGAAGGCATCGATCTGTCCTCGTGAGGTCTAGCAGGAGACCGTCTAGCAGGAAACAGCACGAGAACTGGAAGTTCCAGCACAGGCCGCACACTTCTGGGAGGGGAGACGGAATATCATCGACCTGTGATCCTAGCACCTGGCACGCGGCCCCACACACGCTGGAGACTTGACTGGCTTACCTGTCGAGGTTCTACACGGGGATCTTTACAAGTACCGGGAATCATAAAGACAGAGCTTCATTATGGGTGGGGCAGCACAGAGGTCTCTGCTGAGCAGGCTTTTCTGAATGAGGTGTTCTCAGGGATGGAGTCCTCCAGGCAGACAAAATAGCCTCAGCAAAGATCTGGAGGGAGGAGACCCAGAGAAGCGCAGAGACCTGTGAGCCACGTAACAGAACAGGAGAGTGGGACTGATGAGGGCTGAAGGAACACGGGTGAGCTGGCCACGTGGGAGCCATGAGGTGCACCGGGCACTGAAGCCGTCTGTGGGAGTGTCGTGAAGAGTAGCAAGAGGTGGGTCTCTGAGGGACCGCTTCATGGTAAGGGCACTGCAGAGGCACCGTGCATGACCAAGACCGGGGGCCCTCAACCCTGTCCACACAGCTCAGAGCCCATGGAGCCCAGTTCCCCCGTAAAGACCAACATTTCATCATCATTATTTGAATTTCAATCCACATGTTCAATCTGTCCAACAACCTGTTAACTGACTTGACCTAATTGGCGTTGTCTATACCCGGTAACTTCAGAACACGCCTCCTTTTCAAGTACAGAGGTTCATTAACCAAAACAGGTCATGTGCTGGACCACAAAACAAGTCTCAAAATTTCAAAAGAAATAAAATAATGAAATCAGAGTACGTACTCTGACTGGATTGGAATTAAATCAGAAATAAATAACCAAAAAAAATTCTAGAAAATCCCCCAAATGCTTGTAAATTATTTCTAGATAATCCACAGATTTAACAAGAAATCAGAGTAAAATGGAGAACTATTTCCATCCGAGTGATAATTAGAGGCACGGCACATCCAGATTTGTAGCGTTTGGCGAAAGCAATCACGATGGGAACGTGTGGCGTTACCTGTGTACGTCACCCGCAATCTCAGAGTGTAGCAAATACCCTTTTCCCTACTCCCCCCACCCAGTTCTGCTGAAACCCTGGACACTGGACAGTCCGTATAAAACAGCACTAAGAAGACTCTGAAGGACGGAGAGCAGAAGGCAGATTGGCGAGAACTTGGGCCCCAAAGAACAACACGGCAGTGAGGTCCCTGGGTTTCCTCTGCCTCGAATATTCCAGACTGGCCACTAGATAGAGATGCCACCAACCCCAAACTCCAAGAGGTGCAGACGACAGCAGCCAAGCCCAGGGAAGGGGGAGCCTACCAGGATAGCAACTCTTAACGCTAACTGCTCCACTCCCGCCAAACAGGAAAGCTGTGGCCTCCCTCCTACCCCATCCGCAGAAGCCAAGAGGGGGTCTAGATTTCCACCCTCACCAGTCAGTCACACACACCCACCCCTCCACCAGGGGTTGTCAGAGAAGCAAACTGGGACGCACCCCTGCTCAGCTCCAGGGGCTTGAACTTGCACCTGTGTCTGATGGTGAAGAAGCCCCTTCCCCAACCCCACTACTTGGTGTCAGAAGTGACCTGGTGGAGGGCAGACTTCCACCATCACCCATCAGGAACCAGGCTGCTCCCCCCTGCTGTCAATGGAGGCCCCTGTGCGCAGTGAACCTCCACCTCTCTCAGCCAGCAGGGTACCCGCGGATGGTGTCCACCAAGTGGAGAGCCTAGAAGTCCACCTCCACCCGGGAGTCATGAGGCGGTGCCCTCCCCTCCAGGAGGGTGCTGTCAGAGGCGGCTGAGGACAACAGAAGTTCAAGCAAGCTCCAGACACTCCTAAGTCCTGAAGTTGTCCAGGTTGCAACCAAAAATCACTCATTATTCTAAGAGCCAGGAAAGTCTTCCCTTGGAAGAGAAAAGATGCCCATACCACCAAGACACAGACGATAGAATTACCTGCCCAAGATTTTAAAGCAGCCATTATAAAAATGCTTCAATGAGCAAGGACACACAGTCTTGAAACAAATGAAAAAACAGAGTCTCAGAAAAGAAATAAGGAAGAATCCATTGCAAATTTTAGAACTGAAAAATACAATAGCAAAAATGAAAAAGAAGGAAGATTCAAAAGCAACGATCTAACCCGAGGTCAGCCCACTGTGGCCCACAGAGCAAATCCAGTCTGCTGTCACTCTGTCATGGTTTCACTGGGGGCAGCCGGACTCCTGTGATGGCACCCTGTCTTCGGCTGCTGGTCCTACAGCAGCGGCATGCAGTCATTGCAACACGTCCTCCAAATCCTGAAATATTTCCTCTCTACCCTTTACCGAAAATGCGTGCTGAGCCCTGATCTAAGCCACCACCTCTAGAAACTAGAAAAAGAAGAGCAAATGAAGCCCAAACAGAAGGAAATAATAAATGTAATAAAATAGTAAAGGGTCATGACAGAAATTTCAAGAGCGAGGGAGAAGTTCTGTATCTTAACTTGGGTGATGGTTTCATGGGTTTCACGTTTTTCAAAACCTCCTCAGATCTGTACATCTTACTGCATGTGGACTCTGCCTCCAAAAATGACCAAGGTCACAGCATGTCAGTCTTCTCCTGACCTCCTACCGGCTCTCCATTCCACTTAGAGTAAAGGCCAGACTTTCAGCGGCCTCCACACGTTGCCCACCCATCCCATGATTTCCTGACTTCCTCGTCCACTCTCCATCTTTTCATTCCTCTCCAACTACTTTGGCCTCCCTTTTTTTTTTTTAATATGCTTTTATTGATTTTTTAGAGAGAGAGATAGAAACATCGATGTGAGAGTGATACATCGATCAGCTGCCTCCTGCATGCCCCCTAATAGGGATGGAGCCCACAACCTGGGCATGTGCCCTGACCGGGAATCGAACCAGGACCTCTCAGTCCATGGGACGACACTCTATCCACTGAGCCACACCGGCCAGACTCCAGTGGCCTCCTTGATGTTGCTTGAGTCACTCTCCAACATCAGGGCCTTTGCACTGGCTGTTTGCTCTGCCTGGAATGCTCTTCCCCCAGATACTCCAGTCATCACCTCCTTCACCTCTTCTGAGTCTTCGTTAACTGTCATCTTCTCAGTAAGTCCTATCCTGATGACCACATTTAAAACTGCAACCCACCCACCACACTCCGCCGGGAGGGTTCCCGATCACCTTAACCTGCCCTACTCTTTCCTTTTCCCATAGCATCACCTTTGTCATACCAGACAATTGTTTATACTGCGTGCCGTCTGTCTCCCACTGCGCCAAACACGCTGTCATGGAAACACAGAGGTCAGCATCGTAATGTTTCACTCACTGCTGTCACAGCTGCTTAGACACGCACATGACCAACAGTACATGCTCAAGAAATATTTGCTGAGTAAATAAAAAGTAGATGAAGGTTGTGAAGACAAGTTAATTGAAGCGAAGTATATGTAACCTCTATGTAAATATGGCAGAGAGAACCCTGCTGGTCCTTCCGCCGTGGCATCCACGCCTTGGTCATTTTCTCTTCCATCTTGACCTCGTTCTCACAGAACCCACATCCTCAAAATCTACATTCTCTGATTTTTTTTAAAAAGTGCATCACTAACTATGGGTGCAAAGGTAGTACTCTCACCACCTGGTACCCGCAAGGATTCCATGTTGACACTGGAGTGGCCTCCACTCTTGCCCAACTTTGACTGGAAAAGCTCTTTTTGCATATACTACTATTACTATCTCATTAATTTTCAGCACCTTTAAAAAAAAAGTGGTCAAGAATACGAGTGATGATCCACACGTGGAATTCATGTTTACACGCCTTCAATTATGTTGCACAAAAGAACCAATCATCTCAGGTCCTAGCGCATTTCACCACTAAGCGCCCTGAGCTCTTCCCTGGGCCTCGCAGAATACCAAGAGCAGTCTTCATCCAATCAGGGGAAGCTGCCGTTTCCGAGCCTGGCGCACATGCCCCAGGAGATGCGCCCGAAAGGAGCTACTGAGCTGAGCAGGGAAGAACAAGCGGAAGAGCTGACCAGGCTGGTTTACATTCTGCCACCTCCAGTCGCAGTTCGGACTCCTGTCTGTGTCTACTGCGGGCACTAACACCGGTCGGCTCTGGGTTTCTCAACGGGGGCCCACGCTCAGTCAACATTTCACGCGACAGCAGCAAGAGTTCGCTGTGACTGCCACCCTTCCTGGTCTCTCCAGGTCACAGAGACCTTTTATCTCTGGGAATTCCCCTCCCTGCCCGCTGCCCCTGACCACATGTTTACCCATTTGACTCGACATCTCTGGCTGTGGCCACTTGAATCGAAGTGGGTGCCTGACCCGAGCTCCTTGTTTATGAGCTAGATTTCTGGGACCCTCAATGAGTCTTTGCATGTGGTCGCAACTGAGGGGGTATAAACTCGAGTCCTTAAAGGCGGTTATCGTATGCCCATCGTGGGAGCAAGATGTCTGCAGAGAGGGAAAAACAAAACATGTGCAAAGCAGCAGAAATGAGAGGCGAGAGAGGACTGCCTGGGTTTCTGCTATTTTTCAAGTTCTTCGTTCTGCTCCCCCAGAGGCCCCTCTGCTCTTGGACTCCATGAGCCATCTGAGCGCCTTTCTCACAATGACTTGTTTGTGCTCAAGCTGGTGACTTGCAACAAACAGAGTTTGAGCTAAGAGTTAAAGGTTCTAATTACAGCTAAGCAAATAAGGCTACACTGGCCCAAATGATTAAAAAAGACCCTAACTAATTTCTTTACGAATTCTATTTCCCTGGTTTGTGTAACAGTCCTAAAAACAGTCCTAAAATTCTTCCTAAGGAATTCTGATCGCAATAGTTTGATAGCTAGCCCTGCAGGCTCCCGACTGCGTGTTCTCCAGTTCGTCCTGCCCTCTGTTTCTTCCCACTTATCTAGGTGTTTCTCAGATCCAGAATTTTGACCAGTTCTTTAATGCCTTGAAAAGGAAGCTCAGTTCTTCTGCAACATCTATCATCTGACAACCATCAACCCTCCTCTCTTAGGTCTGTTACTCCTTCACTGGGTCCACTTTCCCCTAGAAAACGCAGGCCTCACGGTCCCTGCTGCTCGTGACTGTGACCACGAGGCAGGAGCTCCCTAGGGCTACACTGACCCCTGCACGAGTCACATGTGGCCACTTCGATTTCAGCTCCTTGAAATCAAATCAAATTAGAAGTCCGTTCCCTCGGTCACACTGGCCACAGTTCAAGTGTTCGATGGGCACGCGTGGCTGGTTATACTACACTGGGTGGCACAGATACACAACATTTCCTACAGTGCAGAAGCAAGCACTGGGTAGTGCGTGCCTGGGCCCCTTTCTGCCATCTCTGCTTCTCCGAGCCTGCTCCTCCTTTCCGGTCACAATCCTAAATGCCACCGACTTTCCCGTGAACGCCATATAGCCACGTGGTGAAATTCCAGAATCTCTCATTTCTTCTTCTCTTGGTAGTTGCTACAGACTGAATGTTGGTGTCCCCACAAAAAAATAACTGATATGTTGACATACTAACCCCAAATTGGAAGTGGAGCTTTGAAGAGGTGGTTAGGTCATGAGGGTGGGGCCCTCCTGACTGGGATGAGTGCCCTGAGGTCTGACAAAGCTCCCTGCCCCTTCCACCACGTGAGGACACAGTGAGAAGACAGCCACCTCAAGAGGTGAGCCTCACCGGACACTGGATCTGCAGCGCTTTGATCTTGGACTGTCCAGCCTCCAGAACTGTGGGAAATAAATGTTTGTTGTTTAAGCCACCCAGCCTGTGGTATTCTGTCACAGCAGCCCAAACTAACTAAGATAGGAGTTAAATATTCAGGCTCTGGATCCTGGCTAGAAATTGCTCTGCTTCTTACAACTGTGTGACATTGAGCAAGTCACTTACATGTGCTCAGTTTCTTCACCTATCAATAGACATAAGAATAAGATTCCCCTGGTTGCATTAGTATAAACATTAAACGTATTATTAATATATGTATTAATGGCCCAGGCCGGTTTGGCTCAGCGGTAAAGCGTCAGCCTGTAGACCAATGAGTTTCAGGTTCGATTCCGGTCAAGGGCACATACCTCGGTTGCAGTTGGTCCCTGGCCCTGGTCGGGTCATGCAGGAGACAACCAGTCAATGTGTCCCTCTCACATCGATCTCTCTCTCTCCCGCTCTCTCTCTCCCTTCCTCCCACTCTATCTAAAAATAAATAGAAAAATATCCTCG
Source organism: Tadarida brasiliensis (assembly GCA_030848825.1). Taxonomy (NCBI): domain Eukaryota; kingdom Metazoa; phylum Chordata; class Mammalia; order Chiroptera; family Molossidae; genus Tadarida; species Tadarida brasiliensis. Next base: position 7,648,623 of record CM061257.1, read on the forward strand.
GGTGAGGATAAGATAGATAGATAGATAGTTAGATAGATGATAGATAGATAGATGATAGATAGATAGATAGATAGATAGATAGATAGATAGATAGATAGATAGATAGATAGATGATAGATAGATAGATAAACACAACACCAATGCATGCCAAGCTCTCCACCAAAGCCTGGCACCAAGTAAGCTCTCACTGAGTACTCGCAGCAGCGGCAACAGTGCCAACCTGGTGTCGTTATTTAGGTTCAACTCTCACCTCATCTCCCCTCCAGGCTCTCACTTCCTTGAGTGAAGAATGCAAGTCTAATTCATCACTGCACCTCCCACAATGCACCACCCACAGTGCCCAGCATAACTTCTGCCGCTTAGGAGATATGCATATCTATTTTTTATTTTTTATTGATGTTTAGAGAGAGAGGAAGAGGGAGGGAAGGAGAGAGTGAACATCAGTTGGCTGCCTCCTGCGTGCCCTCTACCAGGGATCCAGCCCCGAGCGGGGCATGTGCTCTGACCAGAAACAGAACCGGCAACTGAGCCACACCGGCCAGGGCTGCATATCTATTTTTTAATGAATGACTCAGGAAATGAATCAATAAACTAACCTAAAGATGACGATTTAGACAGGAAGTAAAGGACTGACTCTAGAGGAAGAATGCACAGAAATGATCAAGATACATGTCAAGAATCTAAGGCTCATCGAAGGTAAGAGCTAATTGAGAAGCTGGCATGTGAACAAGTGTTTATTCCAAAGGACCCTTGTTCCAGCACTTACCAGGCAAGGAACGGTTGTTCTCAAAGTGTAGTCTGAATTGCATTTCCTACATCTCCAGGGTTTTGATGAGGTCACCCCTCCACCTGGGGCTGGGTGTGGGGCATGCCGGGTAAAGAATCTCTATCACACCATTATCCAATTTCATCTTCAAAATAGCCCCTCCAAGTGAAAATATCTACTATTTGCAAAATGATGCTGAGGTTGAAAGAGATGATGTCTATCCAGGGCTCAATACCGCCCAGGCATGCGGTAGGACACGACACCTGGTCCTTTTTCAGTATTGTCATTGTGCAGAAAAGAACAAAGATGATATATTCCTTGAACTAGGCAAGATTACACTTTGGTAATAAAAACCTACACATCTCATTCGCTCTTGTTTCTTCCCATGAAGTCACTGTGGATTCAGACGCCTCCAGGGCAGATGTCTCCCGCGGAGGCTCCCAGATTCATCCTGCCTCAATCTTGTGAAACCCCCATTTCGCAAGGTGCTTCTACCAGGCGCACAGGAGGACCTCACCCTGGCAGTTAAACGCTTTAGCCTGAAGGTGGCACACCTCTCCCGTGCGTACAGGCCATTGGCCAGGATGGATCACATGGCCCACTTATAGACAAGGGGAATACAGAGGGGTGGCTTTCGCATGCACCAAGAACCAGTTATAGGTGACACTGGAAATCTCTGCCACAAAGGTCCAATCAGAAGTGACTTTCCCAGGATTACCTGGCTGAGCTGGGGCACTGACGGGATGGACATCAGGTCTGCCCAACTCCAAAACCCGCACTCTCCCCACCACATCCCACTCTGCTACAAAGGGCTCCTTCGCAAATAAAGAAAACTCTTCTGAGATCCCAAGTAGCTGCTCAGTAAAACCTGCGTCAGAGGCACCTCCAAGGGCAGCACCCACAATCTCTTCAGAGGACGCTCAGAGGAGCATGGCCACCCACAGAGTATCAAAGGAGGGCTTCTCTCCGGGCGAAGACCAAGGTAACTTGAGCATTTCTTCAAAGCAAAGACATTGCATGCAATGCTCAGGAAATGCCTCTTCGAAACAGCCTCCTCCCCTTCCTGTCAATAACCCACCCACAGTTCCTGGGGCTGGGACTGCTGGGAAATGGCAACTGCTCTGTTCCCTAACCTCTAGTCAAACCAAGTATCTGGCTTGTGTCTCTTTTATTGGACAGCTGCACACAGCGCCATCACTGCTCTGGTATCCGCCAGCCAGCCGAGCCCGAGGCCAGCTGTCACCTGTGTGTGCAGAGAACCGCTTCCGCTCACGTAGATCACCCCAAACACAACTGGGCTGCTCCCCGCTCCTGGGGCTGGAGAGTCTCTGAGCAACACAGGGTTCCTTTGTAGACAAGACCCCGGTAGAAACAAGCGTCTTCTGACGAATCTCTCAAAGACAAAAGTACTCAACAAGAGGACCCGGAAGAGGATTTCACTGGAACGTGCTCTGTGGAAGGGAAGCCAGAGCCCAGGAGGAAGGATGCTCTGGGAGAATTAATTACCTGAGGTCACAGCTGCTGAGTGAGAAGAGCCTTCTCTCTTCAGTCCAGGTGGGTCAAGCTACATTCCCTGACCTTCCTCAGGCTGCTTCGAGCCACGCTGTGGTGGCAGGGTGGCACAGAGGAGGGTGCCATCTCCAGGAACCAGAGTCCCGAGTTCAAGGCCAAATGCCCTGCTCTGGCTGTGTGACCAGAAGAGAGTGGCTTGATCTAGTCGTGTGTAAAATGAGGATGAAAATACTGCTCATGCGAAGTTGAATCAAATGAAATGACACCTATTGGAACACCCAGAACGGTGTCTGGTCCTACGTGAGCTCAATGTGCTGTTCCTGTCCTCTCCGTTATGGTGAGTGCCGGTGATTGTTTCAAGAATGTCATGGGCGGTGCTGATGAGGCAGCATCAGAGGGTGACCAGCCAGCTGGGGGCTCGTGGAGCATTGCATCCAGGCCTGGTCCTCAGTCTGTGGGGGTTAGAAACTGGTTCAGCACACCCAGGGTCAGCCTCCTGCTGCTAGATGGACAGATCCTGCAAGCACTTCCTTTATTTGCAAAGAAGCCTCGCTCCTGCCTGGGACCCCTTTCACACGGATCAAGGATTAGTCATCGAAATCACCATTTAATGGGCAAAATGAAAGCACAAGTATAGAAGGGCGGACTCCCGATGTCACCTAGACCACTGTTCTCCAAGGATCGCATTTTCATTTACGTCACATCATCTTCTAGATGACGATCTGAAAGGGGGCACATAGGCACAGTCCGCATTCAAATTAATAAGAACTGCACAAACGTAAGAATTCAGTTCTCGGTCACCAGTGACGTCTGCCACAGTCCGAGTGCTTGTGGCCCCACGCTGGGCGCAGGGGCCTCTGTTCACAGAGCTGCTCCAGGTCGTGTCACAAAGCATTGACGTACGACTGAAGACCTCCAGTTAGGGTGTCTTTGCCACTGAATGAGAGCCGAGCAATGCCACTGTGTCAAAGGCTAATGTTAAAAGAAACCAGGGACTTAGTTAGCGCGATGTGTGCCCACAGCCGCCCTAAGAGCTGTCACGGGAGGGGAGAGCAGTGGGTGACGGCAGGGTGTCGCTGTGACGGCATCTGCCACCACAGGAGTTGAAGCAGCGCACGTATCATCTGTGGCTTCTTGGACCAACAGCAAAACAGAGCCCACGACCACGGTAAGGAAACGGTGCCCTCGGGCTCTGAAGGAGTCCCTGCCTCCTGATTCCTCCCGACCCATTCAGAAAGTCTCCACAGGGTGTCCCCTGTGTGCCTGCGAACACAGACTGTTGTTTAGAAAGCTGGTCCTCTCCTCCGGGCTGGGGACAGAGCCTGCCGTCTCCTCCTCTGCTGCCAGGCCTCGTCAGGTGACATCTCCTCCACTTCCTGGGCCAGAAGCAGGAGACCCCTGTGGCCACCACCCAGCCGAGGGAAGCCTAAGGTAGAAGAAATACCTGCCTCTACATGGCTTTGTCTCCTTAGGTGGCATCTCTGGGGCTTTTCAATGATGTGCCGTCTTCACTGCATTTCCATCGCTCATCTTCCTCTTTCCAGGCATCGCCACAAGTCCCCACAGGAGGCAACCAGGAGACCAGCCCAGTGCTGAATTCCGTGGCACCTGCTGGACTCGCCATCCCTCCACCCCGAAGGCCTTTCAAAAACTGCATGTTCATTTTCTTTCCCACTGAGGTGTACCCCTTCGGGCAAAGTGGAAAATATTAAAATTAAAAAAGAATCTAAGACCCTCTGTATAGAACTATGGTAATGTGAGAAGGAACGGAAACATAATTCCCTGTGGGTGTGTCTGAGTAGTGGCACTCACCTGGTCAACCACTACCGTGAGAGCCTTCTAGGTGCCGAACGCAGCCGGGCACAAGAACGTAGCGGTGACGGCAGCAGACACGCATGTCCACCGCCCCGGAGTTCAGTGGGAGAGACACACAGGAAAAGGGAAGGAGCAGGAGAGTCTGACACGGGGGAAGAGTGCCACGGAGGCAAGGGGAGCAGAGGTGGGAAGGAAGGCTCGGAAGGCGGAGCTGAGTGCAGTGGGACATGAGATGTTCTTTCAGAAGAGGACCCAATGAACAGATGACATTTGAGCATAGACCCCAAAGGGTAAGGGGGTAACCCAAGCCCAGGGGAGATTGCAATTCCTTCCTCAGGGGGCTCAGCCCTCTCTCCTTCAAATCCATGAGAATCCCTACTGTCTTCCCAGGGTCACCACCGACCAAGATTTCCGTTGAGTTTCCTTTCAGGTATTTGCATTCACAAAACAATAGCCCGAGTTGTTCTGTTTTGTTCTCCAGCACTCCAAACATGAAGTTCTTGTAATATTGAATATGCTCTTTCAAAAGGAACAGCCACTGCCCAGAAATTCTGGTAGACTCTCTGTCCCCAGATAACTAACTGCCTTATGGAAAACAATACTTCTAGCAGGTGGTGACCTTCCAAAGCCTGCTTGGGGCTTTTGTCTTTCTGAAAAACCTAGTTTCTCACATTCTCTCTCACCCACAGACAGTTTTGCATATGTGGTCCCTTATTAGCAATGGTCAAAGATTAGTCCAAAACAGACACGGAGGTACTTCAAACTGGGAGGGGATCGGTTCTGGCAAAGCCTGTGGAAGAGCTGAAGGAGGGGGCCGAGGAGGGCTCCCGCCAGCTCTCAGATTCCCTACCAGCTGTTAGGGGACCAGAGAGGTGCCGGGGTCGCATGACAATTGCCTTGCCGGCAGCAAAGAGACAAGTCATCCCTCGAACTTGGACGCCACCCACCGCAAAGCCCCACATTTGCCGACGCCCACCCATCTGCCCCCCGCTGCAGAGGGGCAATGACATTGATGGTGCCTCTATTCACCGTGTAAATCACACCTTAGTGCCTGTCGTCATTGATGAGACCTCATCTGGAACCTTGCTGCAAGGAATTCTGGGAAATGTCACCCCAGGTTCCAGCCCCGGTGGTTTGGGGAGGAGCATGCCATCTTCACCCTCGACGGGTGACAACGTTGACAAGAGACTGCTCTGCACAGTGAACTCACGTAGCCGCCACCGGTAAACGTTCCCTGTGGAAGAGCGGTGCCCCTCCCCGCCTGTCCGGCTCAGGGTGAGCCCTCCCTTAGGCAAGGCAGCATCCAAGAAGACTCCTGCAGCTTCTGTCTCCCTGGTCCTGGGCCTCACGGCTGTCCTGAGGGAAGACAGCAGGGAGAACTCTCCCAGGGGCAGTCCTTCGCTCCCCAGGGAAGTGGGCAGCTGGTGGGCTGCTGACCCTGCACCTTTCCCCGTAGACAAGAGCTGGCCAGTGCTGGAACCAGGACACTGGACACTGAGGTCCTCTCCTTCCCCCTCCCCTCCTCCTTGCAGACCCTTCACCCATCCCATCCCACTTCCCCGCCCACACAGACAGCCCTGGAGTCTAGCATCGCCCCCATAGACCCTTGCGATGCCACCAGGAAGGGCCTCGGAGCAGCACCAAAACAGGTTCCCTGAGGAGCAACACCAGTTCCTGCCCTTCTCCCTGAGGGCCCCACTGACAGAAAACACTGTCTGATCTCCGTTTTCCCGAGGAGGTGCTTTCTATCAATCCCAGAAAAGATGACTCTCCCCTTTAGAATGACCCAAAATACCACTTCTTAAAATTTCAACAGAGGATGAAACAACTTGCGTGTCCATGTCGTTGTGTAAAGGTCTCGAGCCCCGGGTGTGTGCGGCACAGCAGGGGTCCCGGGCCTGGGGACCGAGGTCACCGGCGGCTGCGCGTTCCATCTCCCTGGACTAGGACTCTCCTGGGTTCTCACCGACGGCCACGGTGGTGGTCCTTCAGTGACGCGCAGGCCGTATGCAACTGTGTCATGTCGCGCAGACTGCATTTCACAGGGAACAGAATGGCCTTCATTGGCTCCACGTAAATGGACAGCGACCCTACGGGTAGGCTGTGCGGACGGAGTGAACCCAAACACTGTCTCCTCGTAACGAACCGCAATGACCAACACGTGTATATCACAGAGTGCACACTCAGAGCACACTTGTGTGGCTGCAGCAAAAGGAAATGTGTTCCCACGTGAAAACCAAACGTTCATCTTCTTCAGTTGGGTCCGGAGACTATTTGATATGATCTGGTAGGAGGTCTGTGTTAGGGCCCTTGCCCCTACAGCCCCTCAGGCTCCTAACCTTTTAGGTCGCAGGCCCTCTGAGAATCGGTGACTGGTGGCCTGTTAGCTACAGCTGTGTCTGCTGCACCTGCTGCCCGGCTCCCGGCCTCTGGCACCTGCGTGGAGCTCCCCTCCCCCACGGCACGTGGTTCTGTAAGACTGCCCGGAGCAGAGCGCTGGTCACAGTGACGGTGAAGGCGTGTCTGGTGATCATGCTGGTGACTGAGGCATTCTCTCAGCACTTGGTGGTACCACGCTGGGAAGTGTGAGGGTGGAGTCCCTAGTGAGTGGCCTTTCTGTCCAGCAACGAGAAAGAATCCCAAGTCAGAATGAAGCGCGAGGCAAGCAGCATGGAGAGACGGAGACGAGAGAAACAGCAGCCCTGTTCAGCTCTTCCAGAAGCTGCTCATGTCCTGGGTATGAGCCGTGGAAAAGAAGCCAATAAATCTCCCTTAGGGTCAAGGTTTCTGTCCTATCCCATCAAGAGAGTCCAGGACAAACAGACCCACTCCTTAAAGAAAACACCTGTGCCTACCCATGCACAAGATAATTCCTACAACTTCCAGAGTTTGCTGCACGTAAGATTGGAGGCCAGGGTCCTTCCAAAGGCCCCACACGTGCGCCCTGGCCCATACGGGTTTCTAGATGGCTTCAGAGTACAGCCGGTTTCACCACCCAAACGGCTCTTCCTCTGCAGAGTCCCTGCTACATGCCAGAACGCCTCACCCTGGAAAGGCGAACGCCATGAGCCATGACGCGTCAGGAAGAACCATTAGCACACGGTCCGGGGATAAGGACCGGGATTCAGAATGACCTGTGTAGAATGCGTCGGGCACAGGTGACGAACAAGGGACATTGGGCGCCAATGATTTGAGTTCAAGCAAGTCGTTCTCCCCCGGTGAGCCGTGTCCCTGTTTCTGCATGACAAATGTGAGCGTGTTTCCGGAGGTCCTTCTGCTAACAGGTCTGTTAAGTGAGCCGCAAGTACCTCTTCCACTTTCCATGGCAGCACCATTTAAAGCCTCCAGAAAATAAGCGTTTCTTCGACGGGCACAGCACTTTGCCTCCCGCCACCGGTGAGTCCCTGTGTTACGCAGGCTAGCTTAGGTTTCTCCTCCGCAGAGCTGTTTATTAGGATACTGTGCAGAGGAATGCAGCAAAATAATAAATGCATCATATTATCCTTTAATTCCAGGAAGACTGAAAACTCAATTAAATCTCCCTGGGAGGGCTGGGAAATGAATGTGTCCATTCATTCACATATATATATATGTATGTATGTATGTGTGTATATATATGTATATGTATATATATATGTGTGTATATATTTGTATGTGTGTGTGTGCATATATATATATGTAAACATTTTAAGATACAACGCCAAAATATGTAGGAATAGTTGCACTAGAGGAATAAAATTTAGATCTTGCCATGTGAGACATGGAAGTGCCTTTCTGTTAGAATCATCTCCAGAGAAAACTGAGTGGATGAAAAATTATAGCTAAATATGGTGTTTTTCTCTTTAAAATAGCACAGTGGCATCCTCGTCCGAGCCTCGTCTGTGCCCACCCTGAGATTCACTCACAGCTGGCAATGACACAAACAGAGGGCCCCAGTAGGATACATTTTAATTAGGAGGGAGAAGCTCACCCCAAAGAGAGTGAGTTCCTTCACATCAGCGTGACCAGAGAGCCATGTTTGCGTCAGTGGGGTGCCCTGGGTACAGCCCAGACAGCCCTTGGGTCCTGTACACAGGGCTACGGACTGACCCGTGGTAAGGGGGCTGCTGCAGGAGACATCAGAGAGCAAACATAAGTTAGAGAAGTGGGAGAACCTTGCAGGCGACAGCGAGGCGGCAGGTGGGCACGTGCTGTGGCCCGTCCCAGCAGCCCTGAGGCGGGCACGGGCGCATCGGGAGCCCGGGGGGCGGCTTTGCCAGGCACTGCCCAGACACGCTGCTCCAGAAATCAGGAGTGGCAGAGGTGCCACGCTGGAGCGCACAGACGCCCAGCTGTTGGGCTCTGGCCTTTGGGAAGCCTGGGAGAACTCCGTGCAGTAAGGCAGAGCTGCCTTACTCTGCATATCCCCTGGCACCAGACGCAGAGCCTCCCCATCGTCCCTCCAGCTGGTGCAGCCTGGGTGGCGCAGTGCCAGGAAGGTAGGCAGAGGCAGCCCCGCCCAACGGTGGCCAGAAGTGATCAGGACATGGAAATGCGGGTTGGGTTCTGCCGTGTCAGGCCCTAATTGGGACCAGCTGTCGGATTCCCAGCTCGTCCCCCTCTGGGCTCCCCATTTCTGTAACAGAGCTGCACTATTCGTGCGAAACCTCTTAACTGAAAGGTGATGAAATGAGATTGACTATTCCAGGCACAAATCGATGTAAATGAGACTGAAAAAGCTTGGGCCCGAAAGGAGGAAGGGTGGGAAGCTCTGTCTGCTGGTGAGAGAATACTCACAGTTAACAGTGTTACCTGTCTGTTACCCAGAATCTGTCCTATATACAGCACAACAAGGAATAAACACCTGGCTAAAAAGGGGGACAAAGGCCCTGGCCAGTTTGGCTCAGCAGTTAGAGCATCGGCCCATGGACCGAAGAGTCACGGGTTCGATTCCGGTCAAGGGCACGAACTTCAGTTGCGGTTCAGTCCCTGGCCCTGGTCAGGGTTGTGTGGGAGGCAACCAATCAATGGGTCTCTCTCACATTGATTTCTCTCTCTCTCTCTCTTACTCCCTCCCTCCCGCTCTATCTGAAGATAAATGGAAAAATATCTTCTGGTGAGGATTAAAAAAAGGGGGGTGACAAAGGACATGCGTTACCATTTCGCCAGAGAAGCTATACCAGTGGCCAAAGAGCACATGCAAAGATGCTCAGCACCACTGGCCCCTAGGGAAACGCACATCCACCCCACGGTGACGTGCCACTTCCCACCCGATGGGGACAAACGGAGGAGGGCCCACACATCCCGCGGGGTGTCTGGCCACGGAAAGGAACGGCACTATGACACACAGGCAGCACGGGGAAGCTCAAAGACACTGTCACGTGAAGTGACCCTGCACCGAAGGACATGCTGGGTGGTCCCACTCACGTGGGGCACCCAGAGCAGTGACGTTCCTGAGACAGAGCAGCCGGGGCAGAACGGCTGCCTGAGGCGGGAAGGGGATGGGGAACCCGTTGGCAGCGAACAGTGTCCATTCGGGAGGCTGATCGGGTTCCCAGCAATGGCTGAGCAGCATGGATAGACTCAGTCCACACCTACAAACTCACACGGTGGACAGCATGTTACACCTATTTCACCACCACGGTTACAAGGGATCTGTACTCTCCACACTTTTCACGTGTCCTTGAACAACGCTCATGGCCCGGGGTCGAGCGCCTGTGCTGCTCTGGCCCCGACCATGTGTTAGGATGGGTGCCCTGTCACCAGGACGCAGCTGAAGTCACCCAGCGCAGACCGTCTACACTGCGAAGGCTCCATGTGCAGTCACGACGAAGTGGATTCCCGGGGGTGCTGGATCAGCGACCTCCGGCTCCCCTGGAGACGCTGGCCTCCTGCAGGCCCCGTGCGCCCCGAAAAGCAGAAGCCGCGGGGGGAACCACAGCACTCTGCCCGCCTGCAGCCCTCGTTCACAGGGGCCCAGGGGAGCCTCAGTCCCTAACGTCCCTTCCCTGCAAATCCTGCCAGCCCCCTCTGACCTCAGCACGACACAAAGATGCCAAGTGTTCACCCAGGGCCTCTCCGCAGGGGCTTCTCGGTCCCTGCCCTCAGCTGCTCGGCTGCCCTGGGCTCCGAGAGCTCCCGTCCCGCGGTCCTCCTGCTTGCCCCCCCGTTTTCCCGTGTACTGCTGCTTCACCTAATTTGCCCAAAAGAGGGGTGAGGCACGTATCTACAGAAAGGCTGGGCGCACAGAGTGAGCAGCACTGGGAAGAGGGGGAGGGAGGAAGACCTGCACTGTGCAGGTCACCACGCCGCACCGGGCTTCGGAAGGAGGCCACTGTCACCCCCGCGGCCCAGGGGACATGACGACGCCGAGCTGTTTCTGAGGGAAACCGCGCTTGAGGGCAGGACGTTCTGAAATGTCTGGCTCCTGGAAGGGACACTGAGCGACACAGTGGGACACTGCCAACGCTTCCACGGAATATGGAAACTGCACGTGGCTCTGTTGTGACCCAGTTGTCATGCTTACCTGCGGGAGGTCTCTCTGCCTGACACCACGGGACTGTTTTCTCCCGAGCTCTGTTCTCTTTACAGTGGCCAAGCTGGGGATCAGAGGCTCTCCCAACTGCCAGCTCTTCTAGGTCCTGGGGCCTGTCCTGTGGAAAGCATGGCACATGGCAAAGCCAGTGAGACCATGTCAGCACCATGAAGTCCTCCCCTGCAGGTGGACTCTCTAAGTCAACCACCTGACCATCAGGCGCCCGTGGCTACCTGAGCCCCCCACCGCTACCTCCCAGGACAATGTCTACACAGTAAGAAATGGACAGAAGCCCCGCCAGTGTGGCTCAGTGGATTGAGCATCGTCCCATGGACTGAGAGGTCCTGGTTTGATTCCCGGTCAGGGCACATGCCCAGGTTTTGGGTTCAATCCCCAGCAGAGGGCGTGCAGGAGGCAGCCGATGGATGTTTCTCTCTCACGTCTTTGTTTCCCTCTCTCTCTCCCTTCCTCTCTCTCTAAAAAATTAAAATAAAATAAAAACATATTAAAAAAAAGACATGGACAGAAGAGCCAGTGGTCAATGGGGGATGGGTGGTCAATGGGGGATGGGTGGTTAATGAGGGATGGTGGTTAATGGGGGATGGGTGGTTAATGGGGGATGGGTGGTCAATGGGGGATGAGTGGTCAATGGGGGGGTGGTTAATGGAGGTGGGTGGTTAATGGGGGATGGTGGTCAATGGGGGATGGGTGGTCAATGGGGGATGGGTAGTCAATGGGGGATGGGTGAGGGCAGCAGGCCGCAATGAAGGGAATCGGGGTTAACCTCTCATCCACCCGGTGAAAGACAAAAGTGAGCACAGGAACTCACCCCTCTGTCGACTGCCTGCCAGGGGACAGGCTGGGGAACCCCAGACAAGCCCACAGAGGAAGGGAGAGTGGAGAGGGCAGGGGAGGGGAGGGCAAGGAAGTGTGCTTGAACAACGACCTATAACCCAGTAAACCCACCAGTGACTAATTCAGGGCAGTCGTCTGTTTTTTCAAAAACAATTCCAGTGAGTGGAAGAGCCAACTGTGAGGTGTATCACGCTCCGGGCAGACCTGCTCGGCTGTTTCTTAGTTGTTCCCCACGTGGCAGACACAGTGGCTGGCTGAGCCCCTGCTCCCTGAGCCTCGTTTTCTACATGGTCTGAAAGCTGACACTCCTTCTCCTGGCCGGCCCTGAGCTGGGGATGGCCTGTGACAGTCCGGTGCGCCCCGTGGGGAGCAGGCCCGTGGGAAGCAGAATGACGGCCCCGAGCTGTTCACATCCTCACCACTGGGATGTGTGAAGATCCTTCCTTCCCTGGCATGAGGGACTCTGCAGATGAGATTAAGGTCAGGATCCTAAAACGGGGAGATTACCCTGGATTATCCAGGCAGGCCCAAACTCACCACGGGGGTCCCTATAAGCGGATGAGTCCGAGGAGGCGGTGCCAGTGACCCAGTGACCGGGAGAGACTCCGGCGCTGCGGCCCTGGGGGCGGAGGCTTCCCACGCAGAATGGGGCCCCGCGCTGGAGCAGGCGAGGAGATGGAGCCCCTCGGGAGCCTCCACAAAGCAGTGCAGCCCGGCTGACCCCTCGGCCTTCCCCGGAGACTCATTTCAGAGTCCAGAGCCGGCGGATAGTAACCTGCGTGGTTTGAGCCACTGCGGTTTCTGTGTGAGATCTGTCCTAATTTGTTACAGCAGCCGCTGGAAACTAATACAGCAGCTCTTCCCAAATCAGCGCACGTCCTCCTTTCCCTCCTCCTCCTCCTTGCTCATGGGATGTGGATACAGTGTCTTGTAATCATGCAGCAATATCCACGCGGACAGTGCTGGGTCCCTGGTGGCTCTACCCAGTCACCAGCCCTGAACTTCTGGTCACACGAGACAAATAAAACACAGTACGTTCAAGTCCCTGTCGGAGAACTTGGGGCAGTGGTGTGTTGGAGCTGACCCAGCTAGCTCCTGAGAGGAAACTGTTCCATTCTGAGGAACTCTGTTAAACACAAGCATTGTTACAAATTAAGGTATGTAATCTCACAATCAAATAAATTATGCTAAAAAAAAAATAGAGGTAATAAATACTCAGAACTCATCAATTCCTAAGTAGTGTACACATGTCACTATACTTATGAGGCCACACGCATCTCCGGCGTCCGAATGGTGGTGACACCCCGCCTCTCCCAACGCCACGCACCACGCTCTACACGGGGTGACATACGACGCATCTTCCCAACTCCGCATTCGGTCCCGGCGCACGGGAGCCTGAAGTCAGCCATGGAGGGAGTACTTGCACCATGGAAATCAGCAAACACTACAAATCAGGGTTTTATTTTTCCCCGAGGAGTCAACTGTCAGTCATTTACTGACCTGCCAACTAGCTTTGTGTTTCTGCAGCAAAACACATTTCTCGCGGATGCATCCTTCACGGTGTGCAAGGCCGCTTGTAGTAAGAGCAGAGCCACAATCGTCAGCTCAGGTTATAACCGTCAGGAACTGAATTCTCCTATTTTTTTAAATAAAGATTTAGGTGCCCGGCTGGTGTGGCTCAGTGGTTGAGCATCGACCCATGCACCAAGAGGTCACCAGTTTGATTCCCGGTCAGGGCACATGCCCAGGTTGTGGGCCTGATCCCCAGCGGGGGGCATGCAGGAGGCGGCCAATGGATGTCCTCTCTCATTGATGTTTCTATCTCTCTCTCCCTCTCCCTTCCTCTCTCTAAAAATCAATAAAAAAAAAAATGTTTTTAATAAACAACGATTTAGGTACCAGGCACTGGGCTAGGCAGTCTCTCTTATTCTACCTCACATAATCCATCCTGTATCCCTGAAAGGTAAATACGATAACCCCGTTTCACACGGGGGGGGGACATGGTTTGCCAATGATCTGAGATCAGTTAGGGCCCAACACAGGATTGGGAGCACCATTTCCTGTGCTCATTCTCCAGCAACACAAGGTATTTTGCATATAGTGGGCACTAAACAAATATTTGCTGAGTTAATGCAACAAATATTAACTCCTCCTTCCAGTCGGGGACCTGCGACGCTGGGCTCGTGTGCAAGGCGCTTCCACATCACATGTGCGGAAGACACTGGCACCGGGCTCTTTCTCCCCAACATCAAAGAGAACCCTGAAACACTTATGGTTAGGAGATTGAGTTTCATGAAAGTATTAAATTTATGTTTTTTCGAACAGCATCACTGGGGGAGGGACCGTGGTTGCAACTCTCTCATCTTGAAATAGACACAGAGTAATTTCCTCCTCTGCTGGTTGTCAGCCTGGCTCCCAAATCACTTCCCCCAGGGCTGGCAGAATTTCAATGACTCTAAAATTAATCTGCGGGGCAGAGACTTTGTCCGGTGCCTTGAAATTCTGGAGCTTTGCTGTGGTCTCAGAGCCCGGGATGGGAAGTTAGGAGGGCAAAGGTGAAATCCTAATTCCTGGCCGAGCTGGGGAACTCTGGACAATCTGTGGACACATTTCTCCCCTGGTTTGATGAGGACAAACCCCTCACATTACTTAAAACTAGTAACTAACATGGAAGTGCTGGGCACATACGTGGGATTTTTTAAATGTATTTGTTCAGCCTTTATTTGAATCCCTAAGGAAGAGAGATGTGTGAACAGACAGACAATGGGATGTTTCACTACATGGTGAGAACGAAAAGTACAGGCTGCTGGGATCGCACAGGACCCAGGGCGACTAAGCCCAGAGAGGTGGGGAGGGAGAGGTCTTCTCTCAGATGATGGAGCGAAGGTTCAGAGGGGAAAATGAACTGAGTGAGTGAGAAACTGGGGAAGGGGATTACTGGCGAAGGGAACAACGCACCCACTGAGCACTTAAGATGGTTGAGTACAAGCAGCTCAGTGCTGCCAGGACCCGTGTAAGACAGCATGGCAGGAGAATCGCTGGAGGGCAAGCGGGGGCCAGGCCGCACAGGGCGCCGAGTACCTGGAGTTTGTCCCACGTGTGAGGGGAGGCCACCAGAAGTTCTAACGGCAGGGCAACATCGCCATGGTCATGTCTGGGATCCACCCTAAAGGCCCTGAGATCCATGGAGAGGTTGTTGAATAAGAACAGGTAGGAGATGAGGGCCAAGGATGGAGCTGGGGTGGGAGTGAGAGGGTCAGCATACGGATCCGAAAGGATTCCTTAAGACAGTCACAGGGCACGGAGACTGAGGTCAGAGCTCGTGTGGCATAGCCCCTGGGGTCTGGCTTGGCCCACTAGCTGGACGGTGACGACCAGGCAGGAGGTCTGGGTGGGAGAGGAGCTTCCGAATGAGTTAAGTATAAGTTGTGTGTCACCCAGGCCTCCAGCAGAAAATGGACATATGAGTTCAGAGACCATGCTTTATCCACCTTTGAATCTAATCTAGAGTGAATCCTGAGCACACAAAGCTCTTGACAAGCATTTGTGACTTGGAAGCCTGAATAAAGCCTAGGCGAAGGGTGTGAGGTGGAAACAGAGGTTTGACGGGAGGAGTGGGGGGCGCATAGCAACTTGCTGAAAGTTGTTAAAATTGAGAATGAATGAAACTCTGGAGAAAGAGAGTCTCTACAATGAGAAGAGGGTCGAGAATGAGAGCCTCGGGGGCACCAACAGGAAAGGAGTGGGTGAGACAGACCAGTGCCAGGGGATGGGCACCGAGGACACAGAGAGGTCAGAGGGCGATTTAGAGATGGAGACAGAGACATCACACGGGCCAAAGGAGTCAGGAGGAGAAGCAAGAACCTAAAGATACACCCCGAGAAAGGTCCATGGTCGCCATCGGGGGTGGGGCTGGAATGGAAGAGACAGAAGCCAGAGGACCCTGAGCTATAACACGGAGTTGAGGAGAGGGACCCTACATAGGGCAACTGGGGGACTCAAGGCAAAGGGAGTGGTGTTTTAGGACAGGAGAACTTCACACATGGCTGTTAAAGAGTAGCAAATAGAGACGAGAGATGGGACTATCTGCTCAACAAGATCAAGCCCACAGGAGGTGCCCAGGCAGGAGACTGGCAACAGAAGTGGAGAGAATGGGTGATGGGGCTTCGATCTGAGACTGAGAGGATGCAGGCTAGGCACAGAGAGTCCTCTGTCATCGGAGACTGGACAGTGCATCATTTACTGTAGAAAAGGGCTGGGGAAACCCTCTGTGTCCAAAGACAGGCAAATGGTTATAAAATTCTGTTATACCTACCATGAAGTAGTTTGCACTCATAAAAGACAATGTTATAAAACTATGTGGCCATATGAATAAATGAGTTATAAAATGATGCTAGATGAAAAGGATGGGTGATTACCAATTCAACAGTTACAATTCTTTCTAAGAGAAACTTCAGAAAAGTTTCTGAGACATGAATACCAACTCTGCTTATTCAAAGTATGAAGGTTTTGTGGGTGCTTCTTCATACTTTGTCTTTGATTTTCAAAAGTTTGCTAAACTTATTCTGAAAATTTAATACAAAAGTTAAAGCAGGACTTGTTTGATGATAGCCAAGTTTTTCCATAGACAGTAATGCTCATTCTTCTAAGTTAATGTATCCAAGAATCAGAGCTCCAGAGAGCATATCCCTCTGCTAGCAATCTTCCTCCCATCCTTCCAGTTGCCCATGGTGGGACCATCCCTGCCTCATAATTTACTCCTCACCTTTTCCTTCAGAGCCCTTTCCCTGAAGGCTCTGACGGCTGCCACTGGCATGAATAGGGCTTTCAGCTGGAATGTCCAGAGAACTGCTTCCAACCCACAGGACGGCTTCTGTCCTCACCACAGGGCAGGTGGCCGAGGTGCCGGCCAGCCCTGAAGTTAGCATACGTTCCATTCAACACTTGGCCTAAGGTCTCACCTAATTCTTAAAATGTAATTGAGACCGGGATTTTGGGGGGAGAACCCGGGGGTTGGGATGAGCTGGAACTGAGTTAGAACCTCCCAGTCTTCTTATTAGGGCGAGACAGTTATGGAAACAGAGCCCAGTCTCTCTCCATCTGAGAAACCCGGGTCATGAAACATACGTTAGCAACTTTGGAGAATTTTTAAAAAGGCACCCCATGTGTCTGTGGGCCTATGTATCTTAAATCTATATGTGACAATGGACCTATACATCTGTACCTGCATCTATATTGACTTTAGAACTTCGCAGCTCGGGCTGCGTTTTGATGTGATGATTCACACACTGTGTGAGGCCCTGAGCAAGTCACCTGACTACCAGTGCCTGACGACAAGGCGGGGCGACAAGGGATATGCCTCTGAGTGCTGCTGAGGACAAACGGCTGTAAATGCCAGATGGATCGGCCTCTAGGAGGCTTGCAGAACTTTTACATGCCCCTGCGGGAAGATGGACAGACCGCTCGCTGTGAATGGGGCTTGGGAAAACGAAGGTGGACGTCCTGCACTCCTGAGTCTGTGCACAGAACATGACAGGTGGTGTGGGTGAGAATGTACACGTAGAGTTAGGAGGCAAGACACTTTCTGACCGGACACTCTCATTTCGCAAACCAGCCAGTGGAGCCCAGAGAGATGACTCAAGTCACCCATGAACACAGAAAATGAGGATTCGGGTCTTCTCACTCTGCTGCCTCTCAACAGAGCTGGTTACGGCTTCAGCGAAAGCAGAAGGGTGGGAGCTGTGCCCCAGGCTGGAGTGAACCGAGGCGTGACGATGGGCCAGCTCCCCAAGGTACAGCTGCTTGAGGACAGGTGACCGGTGCACCCTGACTGGCCTGAGAGACTGTCTTCTAGAGTCACTTGTATCGGGTCTGGCTCAGTGCCGAGAAGGCCCAGGCCTCTCGCTACTGAGTGCTTCAGGTCTGTGGCCGCTCCCACGCCTGTGAGAATCTCCGCCCACGCGCCTGTCGTAACCCTGCGATCCACGTGACGTGGGGCGTGTTCTGATCTACATGACTGTGTTGCTTAGAACCACTTTGGCTGCAAGGGCCTGAAACCTACCTTGATCACGCTTGGGTAAGCACGTGAGTTTCTTAGCAGGACGCTGGGTCTCACTCAGCGGTAGACAGGTATTGGGACTCCAGGACATACTAGAACCGGGGGTTTGAATGCCATCAACAAAACTCTGTCTCTACCTTTCATTTCTAAGCCACTGTCCCATCCCTGAATTCAGGATCCTAGAGAAGAACGCACTGGTCTGCTTGGGTCGGGAACTCTCTGCTGAGCGGACCGCCTCGGCTACAGGGGTGAGTCACAGTGGAATGTTCCTGCCTCTGCTTCCATTGAAGGACGGTGAAAGCAGGTAGGTGCCAAGTGTTGATTTCAGTGTTTATTAAGTGCAGGGCTCTGTACTAGGTTCTAGGAGAGAGGGTAGTTGGAGAAGAACCAGATTCCTCCCACTCTGGAAGAGAAGATGACATAATACGGCCGAGGCGGGGCCACCACCGTGCTGGGTAGATGGAATGGAATCCCACCTTGCACAGGGCTTCGGTTCCCACGTCAGCAAGCAAAGCCGAAAAGTCTGTCATCCAACATGATTGCCCTAAATGCCTAAATCCCGCCCAACACAGCAAGGTGCTCCGGCACAGAGACCGGGGGAGCCCAAACTGACACAGCACTGAGTCCCACCGCCCCCCCTCACGGGGACTGTGCTCACTCACAGCCTGGCAGGCAAAATCACCCACTGATACTAGTCTCTCTTCTTGTCATGCACTTTCACCAAGTGTGTGGAGTAAAGTCTACGGAAGCTAAACACGTATAGGATGCGACTCATTAACTTTCCAAAGCCACACAGCGTTTAGCTTGAGAGCCAGGATCCAAGCCAGGGTTGCCTGACTTTTCAGTCCAGGATCACGCCCCAGTACCAGGCAGTCTCCCCGAGCGACTTTAGCCCCCATTCCCTGAGTCTTTTAAAGACGAAGGTCCCCACCTGCTCCTCCTTGGAAATCCTGGGTCCCAGAGTGGGGCCAAGTGAGCTGGGCTGGGATGGGCTAGACGGCGCTGAATCGGGAGGTCATCTGGACGAGCACAGGGGCACAGCGACTGCAGGGCCGTGGGGAGGGTGCCATTCATTTTCCTAGGTTGTATATGCTCCAAAGAGCTTATCACGGGGATGTTTACAAACGGGGAGGCTTGCTGTTTTAACGGATTCACCGTGACATATTGGCTCAGTGACCTGACAACCCATTTCCTTGAACTGTTAGTTTACACTTAACTCTTTTCCTGGACAGTAGGCAGATAAAGAGGCCACCGGGTTGACAGGGAGGAGGCTGGCCATGCCCAGGGCTTCCATTAGGCAGTTAAGCATGGGCTCTGCAGGCTGTGATATACCCTAGAACCCAGCCAGAACGCACGCCTCACTCTTTCCTATACGGCCGTCAAAAACCTTCCACCCAACCCTGCCTAGGGCTTCCTTCTGACCATCTCTATGCCGAGGCTCCGGTCCAAGCAACACAGAGGAACTGTGCCACCGCTGCTCTGGTCACGTGTTCTGGTCTCCACCATGTCGGAAAGGCCGAAAGGGCGCGGGGCAGGTCCAATTATATTTTCTGATCTGAAGTAGGAAAATCTGACCTCCAGCGACAGTAACTAACCTGTACTGAGCCCTAACGTCAGCTGTTCCCACTTCCTTGATCTCATTTAACCTTAAAACTACTCCAAGGAGTACGTAGTACTTCATTGTTTGGATAAGGAAACTGAGGCTCAGAGAAATGGATTTAACCAAACGTATGCAATTTATAGGTGGTAGACCTGGAGTTCTCACTCAGTTCGGTCAAACTTTAACACAGGTCTTTTTTGGCTGTCTGCCCAGTGGCCACAGTCCCCCTTCTAGAATTTCATTGGCTCAGATATCCTCTGGTCACGTGCTTCAGTGAACACGAAGATGCTCCCCATCGGAGAGGGTGAAACGTGGAGAGTCTAAGCCAATGATTCTCAACCCTAGATGCTCATCAGAGCTTCTTGGAGTGTAAATACACATGTGCGCGCACACACACACACATGCACGCACGCACGCATGCACAAGGCCCCAACTGAGCCCAAATATATCTATCTCTAAGGGTATTTTAAAATCTGCATTTTAAAGTCTCCCTAATTCATCCTCAGCCAGAGCTGAGAATCACTGGCCCTGACCATTTCTCTTACCACTGGACTGGGATGAGCATTTCAAAAAATTCTGGCCAACAGAAGGGCAGAGAAGTCTTCTCGGAAATGGAGCTTTGGGGAAACTTTTCTTCTTTCTTTAAAGGAGACGTGAGGATTGGATAGGCCCTGCTTCCTCTTTCTGACCTTTGGATCCTGTGTTATAAAGATGTGACGCCTGGAGCTATTGCAGCCATGTTGAGACTATGAGGGAGACAGCCTAAGAGCCTGCAGGCTGGAAATGGCAAAAGAAAGGAAAAAATCTGGAAACTCGATGGCATCCTTGAGCAACTCCGTTAGACAAACCTGGAATCACCGTGCCGTGAGAGTACTCGTTGTAAGGGGTGATCAGTATTTTTAACTGTTGAAGACACTGTAAGTTAGATATTGTTACTTGCAGCCAACAGATACACCCACTAAAGATCTTTACCTGCCTAGTGCCAGACCTATTTCTAAAGGGGGCAGAAGTACATCATCAGGTGAGGCCCCCACGGCCTTGCTGCCCAAAGGACTAGTCACTACAGTGAGCCCTGGGCGTGTCATAAAGTAACTAGTTACCATGAGAACTCTTCCAATAACAACCACGACATTTACTGTGCACTTACTTCATGCCAGGAACGGTGCAAAGCAAAGTGCTACAAGCATGTCATCTCGTTCCGTCCTGAAAATCACCCGGTGAGATAAGAAGTATCATCTGTGTTTTACACGTGAGGAAAGTGCGAGTCAGAAAAGCTAGGGAACTGGAGCGAGTGTGCACGGCCAGAGAGTGGCAGAGACGGGATGCTAGCCCCGATCTGTCAGACGCTCTCAAGGTTTCCCTTCTTTCCAGAAGACCACGCTGTTTCATTTCCCCATGACTTATGATGCTCTGCGTGTTCACACATTCACCGGAGTGCTTAACGATGCGAATAAAAGGCATTCATCATTGTAATCCCTAATGGAGATAACAGAAATATTAGCAAAGGCTGAAGTGAAAACAGTTCAAGTGAGGCCTAATTTTTTACAAGGCCAAGGAATGATTTACTTTATCACAGCAAAGAATTTTATTTGACAAATGCATACTTTATCATCTCTGGTCTGCTGAACATGTAAGTTTACATTTTTCCTAGCCATAAAATTTAAATAATTTTGGCTCCAAAAACTTAAGAGAGACCTCCTTCTAGGTTCAAGCATCTCGCTGGAACTTTAAATGCTAAATAGGGGGCGAGAATAAACACTATTTCCGCCGGGCAGGACCAGCTCTGGAGTCACAAAGAGCAGGGTTCAAGTCCTGGTTCTGCTTCTTGCTGCCTGTGACAGTGGGCGCGACATTTTACACCGCCAAGGCTCAGCTTCCTGATGTGGAAGCGAAGAACCACAGCAGCTCCCACTGAGGCCCCGGAGAAGGATGCAATTAGATGGCCTACGAAAACGGCACGGCAAAGCAGACGTGCTATTGGCTGTCATGACAAACAAGTGCCTCCCATGGCACCTGGAGCCGAGGAGCTCACCGAGAAATCCCTGACACCTTCCCTGTCCTCCTCTCCTGTTCCTCCCCATCAACCTCCTCCAGCAGTGGGCCTCCAAGGAGAGCGACGGAAGTGATCCAGACCAGGTCCCCGTGTGCGAGGCCGTGGAAGGAGCCGTGAGACAGCACCCCCATCTTGGTTCACTCAACTTCCTGTCAGCTCTTTACAGCATCATCCCTCCACCCTGACCCAAACGCAGGGCGGCTGGCCGATCTGTTGGTGGGCCACCTGCCAATGTAGAAGACAAATCTGAGAAAGTGTCAGAGGACTGGGATGAGGGACAGAAATGGGAGTGGAGGAGGGGTGAGAAGAAATGGTTAAGTTGGCTCCAGAGCCAAGGGTGTTGGGGAAGTTGGAGAGAGATGCTGTCCCACCCCAGCGTTAGACACAGTGAGGGGACTTCAAAGGACTCTGGGCTGCTGGAGGGAGAAGCAAAAGACAGGCCTCAGCAGGGGGTTGTCCGCCCATAACAGGGGTGCGGGGCTCCATTAGCGGTCTACTGGGGAGGGGCGGGCGGCCAAAATTGGACTCAAGTCATACTCAGAAAAGCAGATAAAAAGACCAATAGTTCAAGGGCTTGTTTAAAACTGCTAGGAGTTTCTGAGGTCCTTGTCCCCACGATTAGAGTCTCACCTTAGCCCGGGAAGTTCACCATGCGCATCAGCCCCGTCTACAGATTTGCAAACTGAGGCTTCAGAGCTGGCAATACATTTTGGTCACATGAGGGAGAGAGAGATACACAGAAAGGTGAGTGTGTCCAGTGGCTTCTGAACAGAATCCAGGGCCCCGCGATCTGGGTGGATGCTCAGAATGAGTAATGTTTTAAGCTCTGCAGGTGATTCTGGTGATTGGCCAGGTTGTGGCACCACTGACACAGCGCCTGACGAACTCACTGCAGATAAGGAAACAGGGCCCTGGCAGAGGTGCAGGAGTTTGCCCAAGGTCACAGAGCTGGTTCCCGGCTAAGACAGGGTCAGGGCCTTGGTTGACAGTCTCCAGGACAGAGTGCTACCCAGCTCACCCCACGGGCTGTTTATAGTTAGCCATGACAACCTACAATATAGATAGGCTTCAGTCATTCAATAAACCTTTATTGGGTGCCTCTTTGGTGCCAGGCGCCAGGGAGACAGATACAAACACAGGGTTCCTGGCCTTAGAGAGCTCATGGTCTGAAGGAGTGAGACCAGCAGGCTCTCGGCTGCAGGGTGGGATGGTGGTGCTCCGAGCCCGGCCGAGGGCTTCCAGCCGGGGAAGACAGTGAGGCTGCGGTCAGATGAAAAGCTTGGGGAGTCGCTTCCATGTACAACAAAGGGCACAAGAAGGCTTAATAAGTTCTACCCGAAAGGGAGGGGGTGCTGGTGGGGAGGATTCCGGCTTCAGAGGAAGGGAGAGAAAAATAAGGAAAACAAAGTCTCCTTATAAGGAAGGTTGGTTACTTTTGTTTTAATAAGCCACTTGTGTGCTGTGACTTTATACAACTCAAGCTAGAATAAACGATTTTGAATGAAAGATTTCTAAGGCTATTTACTGGGTGTATAAGAAACAATTTGACGTTACTAAAATAAGTTAAGACCAAAATAGAGGCACCAGACAAACGTCCCTGTAGCCACAAGTCTTCCTGACCATGAAGAGATCAGACTGGCCTTTGCTCGTGATTGCTGACAAGAGCCATCCCTCATCAGTGCTGTGTGGGGGACTAGCCAGGTCAGTGACCCCGCTTCTCACCAGACAGACCCGGGTTGCAATCCCTGTTCCATCACTCCCTGACTGTGAAACCTTGGGCAGGTTATTCAGCTACCCTGAGCCTCAGTTTCCCCATCTGTCAGAGATAATACAAATACCCATTGTATTAGTCACCTATTGCTAGGAAGCAAACTACCCCAAGATTGAGTGGCTTGAACAACAATGATGGTTTCTCCCTCCTAGTTTCTGTGGTCAGGAATTGGGGGGCATTCCAGCTGGGTGCGTCTAGCTCGAGGTGCCTGGTAAGGCTGCAATCAGATGCAGAGCCAGGTGTGGGGGTTCACCGCCAAGCTGACCCCTTCGGAGGGCTGGCAAGCTGCTGCTGTCAGCAGGATGTGTTCTCTAGGTGGCCCTCCCCACATTGCTATGTGACAGTCCCCGTGGAACGGTGCCTGGCTTCCATCGGGAGGGGGAATTTGAGGGACAGTATGCAGGCTGCAATGCCTCTTATGACCTCACCTTGTCTGCAGTCCCCATGGGCCACACAGGTTCCACGTGAGCGAGGGCAACGCGGTGTGAATCCAGGAGGCGAGGACCGCGGGCTGACTGCCATCTACATCACATGTGAAGACGTTTACAGAGAGCTCAGCGTCCGGGCACTGCACCCGTAGTAAGCGTGGTGCTTTAAGAGCACAGGTAACTGCTCTCCACGGCCGGGCCCCAGGACAGAGCCCAGAGACATCAGGCAGTGGGACTGGTCAGCCAGCCAATGGGTTTTTGAGCCAAGAGAAGAAGCAGGTTTTCTAACTGGCCTCCTCAGGTCCCTCTTCCCCTGGAGGGAATCCCACAGAGACACAGAGGGGAGGGACCACTTGCTAGAACGGTCGTCGCCAGAGTAGAAGCTAAGCAGACCCCTCAGAAGGAAGGAGGGACGCAGTGAGGGGATTCTAATCTTCAGGCTGAGGAAGTCACTCTGTTCTGATGGAAAAGGGCATGAGGAGCCATGGAGGGGTTTGCAACAACAGCGACTGAATTCACACCCGCAGGCCAAGTTGATCTCGCAGCTGTGTGCGCAGGAGACGGTGGGTGCCTGAAGGGGCAGGCAGTGGGAGCAAGCTGGGCAGCAGGGGGCGAGGGCAGCGGGGTGGGAGGGAGCAGGGGCCCGAGAGAACAGTGCCTAGGAACCCTACCCTGAGCAACCTGTGGATTCAGGGGAACGAGGATGAGGCGGCCCAGTCAGCAGGCTCCCACAGGGTCTGACTGAGCTGGTATCTGTGCAGTGCCAACAAAATTTGCTTCCCTCAGCCTGACCTCCAGCCCTGAGCCGACTTCAGTCTATAGTGTGGGAGGCTGGAGAGCATTCAGTATGACTTGGAAGCAGAACGTTAAAACAAATAGTCTGCCTTTCCTCGTTCCCAGCTCTCCGGGTGGAAACTGATGCCGAGAAGGGCCAGACCGAATGGAATGCATGCGGTTCCGAGCTCAGCTCAAAGGCCCTGCGCTACAGAAAGGCTCACTCCCCGGGCCGGGTGCTGGGAGGGAGGGAGGGAAGTCTCACTCAGGGCTGTCAGTCCAGCCTCGTTTCCCCATCAGACCTGTCTGGCCTCTCCCTCAACCCTGGTGGGGCAGAACTGACCTGTCCTCAGCACCCACACACTGCCTGCCAGGATGGATTCTCTCCTGATGCCTAGCATGCCGTGATGCCCTGCTAACCTGAGGGCAGATACTGTGTCCCTGGGCACTGTGGGCCCCTAGGGCCTAGCTTGAACACTATGATTTTGCTGTCTAAAAAAACTGGACAAACCATTTTCTCTAATTTCATCAAAAGCCAGCAGCGTTAACATTGCTTGGGAGCTTGTTATGAATGCAGAACCTCAAACCTCACCCTGGGTCACTGAATAAGATTGTCCAGGTGACCTACACAAACCAACTCAACAGACTGTTTGCATGAACATGGCATAAGGTTACATGAGCGGCTGAAGGCCCTCTGTTAGCTGGTGACCCCGATTCCAGTTCTCTGAGATTCGTGTTCTCACACTCACTAAGCCACGTCTTCCTATAGCATAGTTTTCCTGAAGCAGTTAACAGTCTGATGACATCGTGCTGAGTTGTGCATGTGGCTAGACTAAGATCTTGAGGGCAAAACACAGATCATGTTCACCTTTGGTGAAGGCAAAGCCCTGGCACCTAACGGTCTTATATAAGAAGTCACAAAACATAAACCAACACTGGCCGAGATGATAAAAAACAACGGCTGAGGCACGCTGCTAGCCAGGTCCAGCAGCAGGGCCTGACCTGGGGCTCAGCGTCAGGGGCCGGAATCCCTCCACTGCTCACCCCTGCTCCCTCGGGCGTCAGCTCTGGGCGTGGCCCGGCTCCTCCTGCGTCCGCAAGGTGGCTGCCAGAGTCGCTCAAGGCGTCTTTCTCATTCAAGTCCAGTGGTCAGCTGTCTGGACTCCAGGGGATAGAAGCTATTTTCTTCTTTTCTTCTTCAGAACCCTTAGCAAATGTCCCCTCCAGCTGCACTAACTCTAATGGAGTTACTCGCTCATTGCTGAGCCCATCACTGAGGCCAGGAGGAAATAGTATCCTAATGTGTTTAAACCAGTGAGGATCTACTCCTAGAGCTGCAAGTGGCTGAGAACGGAGGGGGGCTCCAACAGGAAGTCAGGAAACCATTGTTGGGAGCAGTGGCGACCTGGACGCTGGGGAGGCAGCGGACAGATGTCTACCACAATGCTCAGCGGGTCTGCATTTCCATGGCCTTTGAATCTTGCAACTGTTTTTCAGGATGTCCAACATTATAGCAATCACTAGCGTGGGTTATGGCCAGAGAAGTTTTCTATTTTTAAATGACACACAAATTATTATGCTCCATCACATTGTTTCAGTGATCGACTTTAAAGGGCCCTGGCTTACCTCCTCCTGGAATAATAAAGCAGTCACAGGAGTTCTTTGGGCCACTCCAAAAACCACTCCACAGCGGTTTGCCACACATAATAGAGGGTGCACTTGAAAGGCAACGTCCAATGACCAGTTCTGGCTGAAAACTTTTGTGTTTTTCAAAAGTTCAATAAGCAGCAGAAGTGACCACAATGAGTTTGAAACTTTATAGCATGCGTCTTCAGGAGACAAAGTGCCTAAAACTAGATGGAAAGACTTGTAATTTTTTAAATTAAAAACTGTAGACAGGAGAGGTAACAAAGTAAAATAAGCATGAATCCCACGTTCCTGTTTCAAAAATAAAACCCGAGGTATGGGGAGACTGTAGTACGGAATGCAGAAGGCTGCTCGGGCCATATGCTACACTGCACGCTCACTGTGCCTGCTGTCCTCGCGCCAGAAGCTCCCAGTGACGGGTCGAGTTCAGCCGAGAGACATAAAACCAACGAAGCCAAAGGCGGGGAGGTGGAGCAGTTTTCTGTCCTCACCTCAGTGAGTGGAGGGCAAAGTCACCACCACCAGACTCTGGACACACTGCTGGCCTCGGTGGCCGGTGGTGGGAGACGATGGAGGATCAGCACTGGCCATCGCCACGTCCCAAATACCAAGGGAACACCCAGGCCTGGTGGATTCCCTGGAGAGGTCAGTGTGCGAGCTTCACAAGGGAAGGCAGCCTGATCGGTGCCCAGCCTCATCCATCCCGTCTCAGAACGGGTCTGTGTGGATCCTGGCTCTACCTTGGGCTCCAGGGGTGACTTGGTGTTATCACGGACTCTCAGCTTCGGCGTTCTCGTGTGTAAAATGAGGACAGTGGTACCCCTGTCATACATTGGAAGGAGAAACAAAAATAGCTCATGGGACCAGTGCCTGGGAAGGTTCAGGACAGAGCAGTCCTACAAAGGCCGTTCTCTCCCTGTCCCTGGTCAGCTCCAGTCAGTGCTCTCACTTTACACACACACATCTGAAGTGGCTTGGTCTGGTCACAGAGCCTGTGTGAGTTCTTTCCGCCTCCTCTAGTATTCCTGCAGCATTCGGCCTGTACAGTCGTGTGTGTGTGTTACGTTGTACCTTTGAATGCCGCAATAATTGGACTGCAAAAAACCCTGAAAATCCTCAAGTTTTCACACAGATGTAAAAACTACACAAAATGACCAGAAGAGCACGGCCTCGCCGCTTACTGACTATGAAACCTCAGGCAGTTTGGTTTGAGTAGACGTCCATCACTCACAGCCTTTGCAGCAGCAACATCAGACACCTCTCCTACTAGACTGTAAGGTCCTTGAGGTTGAGATCTCTTTTACTCAATTTTGTATTCTCCAAAAGGACATAGAGAATATATGTCCTCCCTAGAAAACTGACCAGCGTATGTTAGGAAGATGTTGACGAGTGGATAAATTGAACTACCTTGAAGGGATTATAACCTTGAAAGGCTTATTAAAAGGATGCTTAATTGCTATACAAAGAAAAATATGAAAATCAACGTCGAATAAGATTGGACCCACTGCCTAAGGAGTAGAGCGGTCACAATTTTTTAACTTGCTTAAATTTCAATCACTCTTAACAAATGTCACCCTGGCCTAGAGAAAGATTTCCCATGGGGTCTGGTTCTGTGATCTCATGACCTCTGGCAAGTTCTTTTTCTCTCTCCAAACTTCAGTTTCCTTAGCCATACAGGATGTGAAGTGAGTTTTCTCAGATTCCTTACAGCTGTAAAATGAGGTGTCCAAAGTTTCTGCACACACTTATAGCAAGTCTCCCATGTGAGGAGCACCCTGCCCAGGCACTCCTGAGAGCTGGGGCCGCCTTTCCACAAGCTCACGACCTAGGAAACCATAAGACACAAGGACACGCAGGACTGGGCTTCAGGCAGGAAGGGGCGATGGCCACCCGAGCAGCACTCCTGTGGAACTTGTGGCTGTGGAAATGAGGAGACTTTGTGGAGCGTGGCACTCATTCCTGATTCGATGTGGCAAATGCAAAGCACCCACCATGCCGGGCACTGTGCCTCAGCGCAGAAAAACGACACAACCATGACCCACACAGAGCCTGCCCTCAGTAACTAAAGGCTGGCTGGCAGGACAGACATTTGGAGAGGAGGGAGGAGTTCCAGGCACAGGGCCTTGTGCAGAAAGACAGGAGGGCAGAGCATCACATGGCACACAGGAGGGAGTCTATGGCTCTCTCTGCGCAGAGGCAGAAAGGGGGACACACCGCCATGGAGCCCCTGAAATGCGAGGCTACAGCATCTGGGCATGAATCAGAACATGGTCAACGATATTACAGCCAAGTACATTTTGTGTTCTGTAACTAAAAGGAAGAGAGCTAAAAGAAAATTCCCCAGAAAAGTAATTTAAATAAATTTATTTGCAGGAGAAAAACATCTGAACATCAGGTACAAGTCTGATCCACAATGATCCAACCACAGTTGTAACTCGTCCTGGGCATCCTTGGACACGGTTTGCAGGAGCAAGTCCTCGTGGGGCGTCAGCTGGACAGTGATCAAAGTTCACAATGTGTCTGACCTGAGCATTCCACAACTCACAATGACCATGACACAGTGATCAAATACACCAGCAAGTACTCGCCACTCTGTGAGCTACAGCGACAGTATAAACAATTTAGGTCCTTTGTTTAAAAATGGAAAAAAATATTTCTATTACAGCTTTACTTCAAGCATTTTCAGTTAGATACAGCTTTACATATTTTCTCTCACAACAGATAGCAAAAGATTGCCTTCTTTAGTATCTGTAGATAGAGCGTATTTCGTGTTTCAATGTCTGCACTCTCGAGCATACTTAGCCATGTGTGAGTTCAGATAAGAAAATGAAACTGCTGTGGCAAAATCCCCACTGGTGGTCAAGACTTGGAGAGTTTCCATATTTGTTCTAAAAAAATTGACATCTGGGAAAAAAGAAGTGAGGACATTAAAGAGAACCAACATTATTCTTTTTCAATGAAGCAGTCTAATTCCAGAGAATGGGCTTTCCATTTTGAATTCAAAGTGTGTGGTCCCGAAGTTGAATTCTTTCCAGTCCAAGGAGCTGCCTGCGGCTGCAAGGCAACACGTAAGGATGAAGCGAGCTGGGAGGAAAGTGTTAACTGAACTACAGAGATGGTCACTGATAACACCAGTTCCTAGAGCTCCGGCCCACACGAGGCGAAGGGCAGCCAGAACTATCAACACAAGAAAACTGCACTCACTGAACAGCACACATAGAGCTTCGAGGAGGGTTAACAGTTCTTGACATGGGCTCCTGGTTGTAGTTTACAATATCTGCCTTCACCACCCTCTGTCATAAAAGAAAACAGAGTTATTATCAGGACATCAGAACATTTAGAAAGAGCTCCTTACAGTGTATTTTTATTTCCTGAACTTTGGTGAACCCCTGATGATAGACATCATAAATGAAGCAGGAGCTGATATTAAAAGAATCAACCAGGACAAACGAATGCAGACCTGGGGTTGGCAGGGAAGGGGGCTGTTTTTTGGTGTGGTTTTTTTTTAAGTACCTAATAACAATTCCTTATTGAGTCTTCCTTGGTTTTATGACATAAGCTTGAGGTTATCACCAGTCTAATAAAAAACTGACAAATTAATATGAAAGAGTAAACCCTGGTTAAAACTTAAAGCAAAGGAATTAAAATTAATCATTCACATATTTGAACTGATAGGACAAGACTTCATTATTTCAAAGTAAAAAATGTCATTATTTATTAATATTTCCCTAAACCACTATCCCCCAGCCATAACTTTTTTTAGAATGTTTACAGCAATTAGTGAGTTAGTAAGAAGAGGTGTGTGAAAGAGGAGTCACACATAAAGGAGAAATGTTTTGAGCAACTCAATATTTAAAACTTTGCCAATTTTTAAAACTTTCCTCCCAGATCCCTAACTTACTTCCAAATAGCTCACTAACGGGTTATGAATAATGACTAACAAAATATAGAATAAGAAGTTTAGAAAATTACCACATACTCATGTTTTTAAAATAATTTAAACCAAAAGATACTTTTAAGTCTTCCTTACTTCCCTCTAACCTACATTCAAGGATTATCTTAAATGATAAATTTAGCAATATGTCCTAATATTCATCTCTAAGTAATAATTTAAATTAAAACAAATCCTTTACTGTTTTCAACTCTTTTACCTAGTCTGCACACACAAGCAGACAAAGAAGGGTAATTCAAGGCAAATTTTAAAAATACTCTTTCAATTACCAGGCTATTTCAGGAAAAACGGTGAGGAATGAATAATGAAATAACTGCCTCAATTCTCCACTTCACTGCACATGTAATAAACACAACCATAAAGACAAATACGTGTGAAAGTAACTGAAATGTTATTTTAATTTGTTCCCAATTCCTTTTTTAATTCGTAAGCCTCCTGGCAAAGGATCAATTTTTAAAAGTTCTAAAACAGGATGTATGCAATATTAATTCCAATAAGGTACAATAATCATTTGAACGTCTCCATTCACAGGGAAAGGAACCAGAGAGCATTGGCTGGGTCTCCCCGCCCTCCCCACTGCAGGGACTGACCCTTATACCTGCGCTACTGCACTGCGCAGAGTCTACTCTGAGCAGAGCTGGAATGTCGACTGTCTTCTTCCGGGTACTTCACTATTTCTGCCCTGATAACACGCTGTCAATTCCGTACAACATAAACAAGATGAAGAAGAAAAGAAAGAAAAAACGGAAAGTATGTTCAATGATTGAAAATAGAAGGGAACACCAAAGTAGAAAAAGAAATATACACATAAATTCAAACATGTCACAAAAGTAAACAGCAGAATATACACATATAAAAGGAAGGAAAGTAAACAAAGATCCAAGAAACATTATTCTTTATAATTCTATTTAATTGTTAAAATAGACAATATCTACTGAACCTCCCAGGCAAGTGGTGCGTTCTAGTTTTGATTCACAATTACATATAATATATATAATTCCCAATATTTCAGAGAACAACCAAGAATTATGGTGCTTTTCTATGCTAAAGTGTAGTGAAAGTATTATTAATTCCATTTCCTTGAGACTCTACTATGTGCCAGTCACTCTATAATGCCAATGTATAGATAAATTACACAGGATGTATTCACAAGTTGCTGTGGACTTAATGGGAAGAGAAACACGTACACAGATAATTGTCATACAAGATAAATGCTTTACCAGTAGATTTATATGTTGTGGTAACATGGAGGAAGGAGTAATTAATGCTCTTTGAAGGAAGGGAGAAGATGCATACATATATCAGAGGAAGCCATAGGCATTTACATTTTTTACATTTAATATTATTTATTACTTGTCAAAAACCTCTTTTGAAGCTCACTGCCCCATTCCTCACAACACTAATGCCCATGGTTCCATATTCCATATAAAACTAAACAAGTTCAAATGCACTTTTCTGTCATTAAAGAACAAATCCTGACCTACAGAATTTCAGCACAACAGCTGTTTTCTCAAAGATCTAAGAGGTTTGCTCAATAACGAGGCAACGCTTCTGTGCTAGGTTTCTGTTTGCGATAACCCTCAGGATGAAAGACCGCATGTGACAACTAAGTATGACAGAGATAACATGCTCTCCAAATGTTTCAACTTGAAACTATCCTTGCTTTTTTCACAATGTCAAATATCTTATATCAGAGAACTCTTGCTTCATAACAGCACTAATAATGAATATGTATAGAAAATCGTGTGAATTAGGCTGTTGGTCGTGATAACACTTACAAAGACTGAACAAACAACTGGGAGTAAATGAGCAGGAGGCTCCGGTGCACTAGCCTTGCGTGGGCTCTGCTCCAGTTCTCTAGCAAGCAGTATTAACTTCTGGACAAGACTCATGATTTACTAGGCACTCAGCCTGATGCTATCAACAGAAGCATTACCAACTGCAACATGAGGTATGGGGGAAGGGGTATGTCAGTGAAACGTTGAACACCATTATCTGTGCTCCTCGAACTTAATTGTTTCATGACAAACTGTGGGTTACAATAAAGAAAAGGGATTTTCATAATCAGTAAGCAACTCATTAATCCTACAAAATGGTGGTTTAAACCCTATCCTATAAACACAACCAGGTTACTGACCTCTGGTCAAGACATTTGGTCAAAGTACTGACTAACATAAATGGCTTGGATATTCACCATTAACTTTCCTCAAATTAATGAAGAACTAAAAAAGCAACATCTTTCTCGGAGTCCTTTGCTGTTTGACATAAAGCTTTGTACAGAGTTTCTGAACTGGAAGGTATAACCAAGGCTTTGCTTTCTATGAGTAGCAAAACAGAATTTCCGTGCCATAAACTTCATGGCAGATGACTTCACAGTAGTCGGCTTGTTTACAAGTCATTCACTGATGTTTTCAGAGAAAATTTTACTTACAAAACACCAACTTTTATTTTTGGAGCCACAAGTATACTCTATTACTCTCTGCTGTTAGTCAGTGGAGTGACCATAATGAAGTGGCCCTACGAGGAAATAAGCTTTGAGTTTGAACACCAGCTCCACCCTTATTATGTCAGACAGTGATTGCAGGTGGGTATGGACTGCAAGTGGTAGCTATCCAGAAGTGAAGCAAGAGAGCAAACTAGGAGCTGGGGTAGTTGGGTGTAAGGAGTAGAGATGGACTCTTGGGAAGACGCTAAAGATAAATTTGGTCTACTCTGCAATTGTGTCTTAAACCATATAGTAGTAACATGTTTATCTTTGCAAAAGTCATAGTTTGTCATGCTCAGGATATGCAATAAACATACCTTGAAGACTAAAACACTTGTCACTATCATTCATTAAAGCCAATCCCTATTCTAGGTATTGAAGACATTCAGATAAATAATACATGATCTCTGTTCCTGAGATGCATGAGAGTCCAGCATAGAAAACAGATGTGTAAACTATTAAAGAATATTATGATTGCTATATATCCAAATTGTAACAAGATTACAGATTACCACTTAAAGCATGGATACAGCATCTTTAAAATTATGGTACTCTGCACACAGCAGGAGCTTAAAGAAAGCTATTCTTCTTTTTCTTCCACAGAAGGCGCCAGTATGTGCTGCCAGTAACATTCATAACTATAGGCAAGTTACTCACCTTTCTGGTCTTCATGATCTCCTACTCTATAAAAACAAGGTTCATCTGCAAGGTCTCTAAGATCCCATCTACTTTTGAAACTATATGAAAGAATAAATGTAAAAGGTGGATAGAAAAAGAAGAGAAGATATGATATGGAAATCCTTAAGCAATGTTCAATAGCTGAGGGTTAGAATAGTACAAAGTGGGTAGATATGTTCTGCTAGGAAGACAAGTAGTATTTAAGATTAAAAAAGAAAGGAATCCCAGTGCAGTCTTTGTAAACATACTGGAGAAAATTATAGAAAGATTAATATTTAGGTAAGAAGAATCTAAGTTCCTGTGGCTCCTTAAGAATGGTCAGTATTCAGATAAAGCAGAAAAAAGAAGGCCCCTAGGATCAGGGGTTAAATGGGCATTTGTGTTGCACAGTTACATGCTAAGTAAGACAGAATTAAACATTTTGAGCATGCCTACACATGCCCTATGCTAGAATCTTTTATATAGAGTATGAAAATATTCAGAGGTCACATAGGAATATACATTTTTACAAAGTTTAGTGAGTATCTCTGACATAATTTTTTGTTTTTAAGGCCCTGGCCGGTTTGGCTCAGCGGTTAGAGTGTCGGCCCGTGGACCAGAGAGGCCCGGGTTTGGTTCCCGCTAAGGGCATGTACCTCGGTTGCAGTTTGTCCCTGGCCCCCAGTTGGGGTTGTGTGGGTGGCAACCACTCGATGTGTCTCTCTCACGTCAATGTTTCTCTCTTTCTCTTCCTCCCTCTCTTCCTTCCCACTCTATCTGAAAATAAATGGAAAAAAAAAATGTCCTCGGGTGAGGATAAAAAATTTTAAAAAATTCACTTTTAAGAAACTAATGCATACTTAGTTCAAACCAAACAGAAATTCATAGTTTATTAACTGGCAAGTGAAATTGTCAAGGCTTAAAAATGTATTAAGAATTTATCAAGAACTCTGAACACCAAGTATATATGGCAAAACATCCTTGCAATTCAGACTGGGAGCGATAAGATATAAGACAACGGGTTTTATTGTAGACTACCTAACGCATTATTAAAGAGCTGAATGCTGAACATCCTAGGGAATAGCAGTAGTAAATTTATTTTTTCTCTTAAAGGTCTGACTACTTTGAAAACAAAAAAATCTGAACAATCTGGTAAACTAGGACATTTGTTAACAACCCTTTCCAACTTTTATACTATCTTAGAGGAGAACGATTGGGGCTGGGGAGAAAAGAGGAGAATTGACAAACAATTAAAAGAAAATGATTAACTAAATTGGGAATTGTGAGAAATGCAATCAGAGTATACTTAACAGTTTAAATATTTTTCTGCCCCATTTATGGTAAGAGTTTCTTGAGGAGAAGAACTTTCTAACTTACTCATCTCTGTATCCCCAGATTCTAATGTGGTCCCTGGCACAAAGTAGACCTTCAAAAAATGTTCTCTGTATTCATGAACTGCATTCCCTTTCTTGTCTCCCCCTTCCCGTCTCTTCCTTACAAAACTTTCATAATGTGCTGATAAGTCAGTTCATGATTCCCAAACAGGAACCATCTAGGTTAGAACTAAACTAACAGAATCTCTTTAAATGATCTGTGAATGGAACTAAGACTAAAGTCTTATTATAAATATTTGTCACAAACTAAATTACTGTAGGATCAATTTCCACATGACTGGTGAGTCTACCATCTCCTTCTCTGTAATAAATAAAAACACTTTCAAACATTACACCAAATCCCCTCAGGAATCTTTTAAATGACGTAAACCCACAGAAACCAGGCAGGACTCTCACTTGCACGCAAAATGTTCTCTCTCTCTCTCTCTCTCTTTCTTCCAATCCCACCCTCCCTCCCTCCCTTTCTCCCTCTTTTTCTTTCTTCCTTCCTCCCTTCCTCTCTCTCTCTCCATATATAGTTTTCATTTTAATATATACCTTGTATATATAAACAAAAAAATAAAATCTGAACTTCTTTTTTTTCCCTAGTCCTTGACATCTTGGCCAAGTACGTGGAAAAGAGGCTCCACATCACTAACGATCAGGGAAATGCAAATTAAAAACCACAGCGAGCTGTCACCTCAAACCTGTTGGAATGGCGACCATCAAGAACACACGAGACTCCCGGTCAAGATGGCAGGCAGGTAAACACAGCACTCACCTCTGTCCACAACCACATCAAAGTTACAACTAAACTATAGAACCACCATCCTTCAGAACCGCCTGAAATCGAGCTGAATGGAAGTCCTATAACTACGAGATTAAAGCAGCAGCCACATGGAGACTGGTAGGAGGGGCGGAGGCGGACGGGCTGGTCCCACACCCACATGTGGCGGATAAAAATCAGGAGGACACCTCGGCTAGGAAGGTCCTCCCTGAGGAGTGAGGGGTCCCTGTCCCACACCAGGCTCCCAGCTCAGGGTTCCAGTGCCAGGAAGAGAATCCCCATCACTTCTGGCTGTAAAACCAGTGGGAATTGAGGCTGAGGGAGGCTGAGGCTTCTGGAGCCCCAGGCAGTTCCTCTTAAAGAGCCCACGCATGGACTTAACTCGGACCCACTCCCTCCAAATATTTAGTACAAAAATATGTTTAACAATGGCCACACTGCTAAAGCAAGGGTTTGGTATCTCAAGATGATAACTTTTAAAGTAGTGATGGAATAAATTCTAATAATAAAATAAAATAAAAAACACAAGAGATGTCCTGGCAAGGATGTGGAGAAAAGGGAAACTTTGTGCACTGTTGGTGAGAATGTAAAATGGTGCAGCCACTATAAAAAACACCATGAAGATGCTTCTAAAAATTAAATATAGAACTATCACATGATCCAACAGTTCCACTTCTGAGTATTTACCCAAAGAAAATGAAAACACGAATTCAAAAAGATGTATGCACCACTGTGTTCATCACAGTGTTATTTACAACAGCCAAGATATAGAAACAACCTAAGTGTCCAACAACAGATGAATGGATAAATAAAATGATAAAATGTGAAATGCACGCATGCACACATACATATAGGAATATTATTCAGCCGTGAAAAAGGAGAACATTCTGCCATTTGGGACAACATGGATGGACCTTAAGCATGTTATGCTAAGTGAAAGATAAGTGCTATATGTTATCACTTATAGGTGAAATTTTAAAAAGCCAAAACAGAGACTAAAATGGTGTCTACCAGGGAATGAGGGGTGGGAGGACAGGACAGATACTGTTTCAGGGTACACACTTAAAATGAGTAGTAAATAAGCCCAGAGATATAATGTGCAGTACAGTTAATAATCATCAAACCTGGTAAGAAGCTAGAACTTAATTATTCCAACTACTAAAAAGAATAATTATGTTAACATTAGAGAGGTACTTATTATCACTACAATGACATTCATATTATAATATATAAGTGAATCTAACATGTTCTGTAATTTAAATTTACACAATGTATGTCAAATATATTTCAATTAAAAAGGAATACTGCTCAATGTGGCTCACAAGTACATTCTCAAAAACATCTTTTTAAGAAACGAACTTTAAAAAATGTTTCCACTGAGAAATGTTAATTGTGAAATCAATAATTTAATTGGCAAAGGCACCAGATTCATTGGGTTCAGGAAAAGAGATTGAGGCTTCCCTGAACAAAGGATTCTGACAAATGTAAGAGAGGAAGTTCTAGCAGTTTGAATTCATCTTCAAATGAATGGATTCAAAGTAAAGGCCATCAACAAGCTGAAGACTGAATTAAACCTCACTGCATAGTAAACAAGATGGGGTGCACTAGTAAACAAGGCGGGATGTACAGGAAGGTTAGAGCTCTATGTAGTACCACATCTGAAACCTCTTTAGTTAAAATATGCCTAGATGCCCGGCCGGTGTAGCTCAGTGGTTGAGTGTCGACCCATGAACCAGGAGGTCGCCCGTTCGATTCCCAGTCGGGGCACATGCCCAGGTTGTGGGCCAAATCCCCAGTGGGGGGCATGCAGGAGGAGACCATCAATGATCTCTCTCATCGATGTTTCTATCTCTCTCTCCCTCTCCCTTCTTCTCTCTCTAAAATCAATAAAGAAAAATATATATTTTTTAAATAATCAAATAAAATATGCCTAGATGGACCTGGCTGGTTGGCTCAGTTGGTTGGAGTGTCATTCCATATACCAAAGGGTTGGGTTTGAGTCCTGAACAGGGCACAGGGCACATCCTAGGTTTCAGTTCGATCCCCAGCTGGGATGTGTACAAGAGGCAACTGATCAATGTTTTTCTCTCACACCAATGTTTCTCTTTCTTTGTCTATCTTCCTTCTTCTATCTCTAAAAATAATAAAAACAAAATTATTGGGAGAGGATTTAAAAAAATAGAAAATATGCCCAGATGTTAAGAGTGACTAAGAATATTAATAGAGCTTTCTTAAAATGTTGCCTCTCAAAAGTAAAATTATCCAACTTGCTTATCTCTCTGAGTTATCACTGAAGCTGGGCACTGCCACAGAGCTCAGGCACAGCACACTTTCTCCTCCAGCAGGCCCACCAATCAACGGGTCTCCCCTTTCTCCATTCCTGTAGGTGAGAAATGTCAGTGCCTCGGACTTCTCTTTCTCTCTTTTATCCAGTCATTCCATAAGCCCTACTGATTCTTCCTGGAAATGTCTCTTACAGCCATTCTTTCCCTTCCACTCCGATTCTGGTCCTTATCACTCTGGGGGCAGTAACCTACTCTCCTTGCTTCAATCTCTTTGCCATTAGACCACACAAAAACATCTCATTTGGTTAATCCTATCTAAAAACTGCTTTCATTTATTTCCCTGCTTCAAAAATTATTTCCCACTGTCAATATGTTAGATAAAATTTATCACTTGGCATTCATAAATCTCCATAATCTTTTCTGAAATTCTTTTTACACTCCACCAGTCATTTATTTTAGCCAAACTGCCCTTCTTTTTCCAAAATACAATCTACACTCTTCAACTTGTTCATACCAGCTTCTCTTTCAGCCATTTTCTCACCTCTCCCCCACTCTAAACTGCCTAATAAATCTTCCCCTAATATGGCAGAGTGGAAAGTCTAGGGACACTGCTGTCGGAGAATCCTCAGTTCAAACCCTGGCCCTATCACTGCCTAACCACGGCTAAGTGGACCCAAAGTTACCTAACCTCTCCAGTCTCAGTTTCCTGCCCATAAAATAATGAAATGCCACCTGCTCCACAGAGTTATTATGAGAATTAAGTGAGATAACATAGTGCCTGGCATATAATATATTAATTTTCTTCACTGAAGGCAGGGACTACATCTTAAACTCCTTTAAATCATCGTCAGACTCACCACTATACCACATCATATGACATATAATCAATCAATCATTTATAATTATTTGATAATCATTCATGGACTCTCTAACCAACCAGATATCCTTTTTCAACTACCATTTAGAAATAAAAGCTAAAAAGCAGACGATGTGCTTGGTCTGCCAAGTTCTATGTGATCAAGCAAATAATGGTGATTTCTCTTTCTTGTATACTGCCTCCTAGGCCAAACACAAGTAACTGTTTTCATGTGTCTGGGAACAATTTTACATGGCATAAAATATCTTAACACTGTGGCTGGCCATAATAAGTCCTAAAATAAATGTCTTTTGAATAATAAGAATGAAAGTAGCAGATTTCCAGAGATGCGAGTACTTGAATCAAGTCCTAGAAACAGCAACATCAGCATAACAGTTTTTAATAAATACTTGTTCTAATTATTTTTAAACACACACACACACACACACACACACACACACACACACAGTGCCCATGAAAATAAGCACTGAATTAAAGAAAAATTTAAGGATGAGAAAAGATGATTATACCTTTTAGCTGTATGGGGGGTGGGAATGGAGCAGAAGGAATTCTGGGAAAATGTAATTTATTTGTTGCTTCTAAGCAAACTACTTCTGAAGCTTAACTTCAAACTATAGGCTCTTGCTCTGATTTTTCATTCTATCAAAGATGTAAACTGATGTACTATAATAGTATTTTTAAATGCTTGCCTGTTGGTATTCACGTGTATTTCTTAACCTCAGAAAATTGTCCAGGACTAGTAAAAGAATTCAGAAATCCTCAATAATTGATACCATTATTAAATTAACAATAAAATAACATCGATAATTAATATCATTATAGTGGAGGACGTTTTAGAGTACACAGACTTCTAAAAAGTTGAAAAAATGTTTTATCAAAGCAAACATGGAAGATGCCAAATGGAGAACATTTTTTAAATATCGTACAGTAATCCTGGAAGAACTTAAGTACAAAACAATATGGTCAGCACCTTAACCCATTATTTAACCACTGATGAAATTTGTATTTTTTCAGCTCATTTTTCCAACAAAAAGGACAAATTGAAGTTTCAAGGGTATCATAATTTAGCAAAAAGTTAACACCCTTCACTTTTTGCAATAAACAGTGATTCATACACACAATCTATTTCTAAGGTTTTTAGGGATATGTATATAGAATGCATAAACGTGAAAGAATTTAGGGGTGAAAATTAATGTCTTTTAAAAAAGAAATAAATTAGTCTTTATAATATAAAGTTCAATATAATCACCTGTGACTGTTCTATTTCTGCTTTGTTTAACTTGATTCCAAGGATTTCAGCAGCAACTTTCTGAAAACACAGGAAGACCTACATACCAAAAATAGGTTTAAATGATTTAAAACAGGCATGCTTAAGTTACCTTCAAATAAATGGAACTTTCTAAACAATGACAAACAGCAAGAATTTCAAAAATATGATGTACCAGGTTATTTCAAAAATAGGTTTATTTGTCCAATAAAGCCAAATTTTAAGTGTAATAAGTTTTTTAAATTATTAAATCCATTAATTTGAAAATTCATGAAATTCAGTGAATTGGTCTAAACAGAAATATTTATCCCTAAAAACTTACATTTTAAAAAATTTAACATAAGACAATTAATTACAGCTACCCCATTTAAAAAAATACTAGCAAAACAAACTCCAAATGTGAAGAAAATGAGACTACATTGGTCTATACTTTACTATCTGACTTTTCACTGCCAACTCTACACTGGTCTTTTGACCTGGCCTTAGCCTATACCTTTAATAATCTTTGTGGCTCTCATCAATTCAATAAACTCTCCACATCTTTTGAGCAAAACAACTTAGAAATCCTTGCTATACTTTATCAGTTCAGAGTAAAGGAGCAATATACTCCATTACCAGTAAACAAAAGTCTACAAACACTTTTCTATAAACTGCCATAGTCTTTTCAGACACAGTTAGCTTATGCTGAGTCCACTCTGATTCCTAGAGCTCCAATCCAGTTTACCTACAAGGTACAACTTGTCTTTGCTTCATAAGTGTACTATCATTTTCTTACCCCTACTTAGCTCATGATTACTTCCTGAATATTTATTACAATTGTATTAATTTAATTTTGATTTCTAATCAAAAAGAGATCCATACTCTGAAAGGCTTTTGTCATTTACACTTCAAAAAGCAACATATATTATAGTTCACTGATTGTCAGTGTTTAAGGATAAACAGGGAAATTAGTGTGGCAGAATGGAGAGAAAGAAGGGGACTGTAAAAGAAAATGAGCAAAGAGATTAAGGGGGTACAAATCATGTAAGATCTGGTAGGCTATCAGAAGGACTTTGGCTTTTACTCTAAGTGGAATGGAAGCCATGGCACAGTGGCTTGATGTGTTCAATCTGGCTGCTATACTGTGTACTCACTAGAGAAGATCAGGGGTACAAAAAAAAAAAAAAAGAAGAAGAAGAAGAAGAAACCAGCAAAGACACTAATGTAAGAGATGATGAGGGTTTGAAACAAAGTGGTAGCAGTGGAGATGGTAAGAAATAATCACCAGATCCTGGACATATTTTTAAAGTAGAGACAACAGGACTTGTTGATCGATAAATAAATGTGGGGTGTAAAAAAAGAGGGGTCAGGGATGACTCCAATATAATTATGGCCTTAGCAATTGATAGAAGAACTGCCATTTATTGAAGTGGGAAGACTGAGAAATTTGAGGAGGGAATACCATAAGCTCTGGACCTGAATTAAACTGGGACTGCCTATTAGATATCTAAGCAGAGGTGTTAGGTGGGCAATTGAACATCGAGTCTGGTCAAAGCCACGAGACTAGATGAGGTCACTAAGGAAATAAGTTTAAAAAAAATACACAAAGACTAAGCCCAAGGACACTCCAATATTTAGAAGTTGGAGAGATAAGGAATCAGCAAAGGGGACAGACAAAGAGTACTTAGCAAGGTAGATGGAAAACCAGGAAGTATAGTATCCTGGAAGCTAAGTGGAGAAAGCATTTCAAAGAGAGAGTGAGCAACTATTGTACATGCTGCAAGTCACGTGAGTGAGAACTAAGAACTGACCACTGAATTCAGCAAAAAGAAAGTCACTGGTGACTTTGATAACAACAGTTTGGGTGAAATATTCAGGGCAAAGGTCTGACTGGAACTGTTCAAGAGAAACTCAGAGGAGAGAACTAGAGATAACTCTTTCAAAACATTCCACTGGAAAGTGGGGGAAAGAAGGTAATATGTAAAGAAAGATGTAGGATCAAGAGGTTTTTTTTGTTTTTAAGTTAAGAGAAGTCATATTTTGTATGTTGATAGGATAATCAAGTAGAGAGAAAAAATGATGATGCAGGAAGGAGAGAGAGATTGCTAAGCAAATGTTCGTTACTAGGCAAAGAGTTGGCTCGAGCTAGGAGCACAGATAGACAGCTCATCCCATAGTAGCCACACAGAAGAAAGACTATCTGGGAACAGGTGCAAGGTGGGAAGAAGAGTGTCTGTCAGTAAATGTGGTGGCAGCAGTACATGGAAGTGTCCTGTGTTTTACATTTATTATAAAATAAGAAACACAGTCATCAGCTGAGAGAATGGACAAAAAGGTTTGAAGACCTGAAGAGAGGAGAGAAGCTATGGACAGGCATTACTTCAGTGGGAGAGAACGGTCTAGGAATGTGGAGCACAATGACTGAGCAGCACTGAGGGCCCACTGAGTGATGGTGAATTTTAAGGAGAACTCCAGCATGCCTGTGTTCTTCTCTGATCATGTTCAAATACATGGGTGCAGCCATAAAAAGGTGGGGGTTTGATTTAAACCAGAGTTAAGGCTTAGCCAAGTGAGTCCAATAGAGTGAAAGAGGGGAACGGAAATGGAGGGTATAGGCATGGCAACGATTTTCACTGGTCATAAGATTTAAGTTAGAGAGAGAGAAAAATGAGGACATGAAAGGAGGTTAAGGACATCTGAAAAGGGTCAGTGTCAGTGTTTTGTAGGTCCTGCTGAGGTTGCAGATTGATTGGGTTAGGGCTGTCAAGGGTGTGAACTAAAAAGCCAGGATGGTGGTCAATGATTAGGATGCCTGATATAAAGATACCTGACAACAGAGGGACTGCAGTGATTTGTAAAGACAATGCACGGGATTGAGTGGCTGAGGTGAGGTGAAGGACAAAGATTGAAATCATTCAGTATTATGACAAAGGAAGTATTAGAGAAAAGAATAGTAAGCCCAGAGCTCAACTCCTCAAGCAATGAGGGGAAGTAACCTGAAGTTGGAAATGACTAATAATTCTTAAAGTGATGCCACCAAACCATTTCAAAGTTGCATTTAAAAAGAGAACAATGGAAATTTTTCATCGTGGTTCAACAGAAGTACACAAAATTTACTAAGTGCTTAAACACAAGCT
Source organism: Tadarida brasiliensis (assembly GCA_030848825.1). Lineage (NCBI taxonomy): Eukaryota > Metazoa > Chordata > Mammalia > Chiroptera > Molossidae > Tadarida > Tadarida brasiliensis. The sequence goes on from CM061257.1 coordinate 7,691,215, forward strand.
AAAATATTGGAAGTTATAATAATTCTAAAATGGCAAAAGACCTGTAGGTAGATTAGTGAGGGTAGAAGCCCAATCCAGGAATAGATTTATCAAGGAATATCCATAGTGCATTTTTTTAAATGGCACGTGTGGGTATATGCCCAGGTTTGTATTATCTTGGGGGAAAGGATTCCAAGAGATCAAATGTTTAAATGTCAGATGCCCCAAAATATTAAACACCCTTTATTTTATTTAATAATTATCCTAAGCATAAAAACCATGAAGGAAAACATATAGAAAAAATATTAAAAAGATTAAACCACAGAAAAAATTCAAACTTTTCTTGGTTGAAGATGTCAAGGAAATTAATAAACAAAAATCTGGGCAGTAAAGAATACTTGCAAAACTTATGACAAATGGCTGTTATCCTTGATATAAAAATGGTCATAAAATTTTTTAAGCATATTGCAAACAGATAATAAGCAGAAAATAGGTAATGAGATTTTTAATTTTCCACCTCAATAGCAATCAAAGAATTTCTAATTTAAATAGCAAAATACCCCTTTTTTTGTCTACCCAATTGAATGTTAACAGAGCACAGTGGCACGGCAGTCATACGATGCTCAGTTAATATAAATTAACTTAGCCTTTCTGGCAGTGGTTTGGCAATATGTTTCAATCCCTTTTCAAGGAATCTACGTAAAGGAAATAAGCAGGGGGATCATTTTGTAAGTTACATAAATGTCAAACCACTATGCTGTATACCTGAAACTAATATAACATTGACTATAATAAAACTTTTTATTTTTTTTAAAAAAGGAAATCAAACATCAAAGCTTATGGACTAAGTTTTATATTAAAATATTAAGTCAAAACTTGAAAATAACCTATATGTCCAACAACAGGGATTTGGTTGAATAAATTTTTAATAGTTATTTAATGGATTATTAAATCTATTTAGTAATATTAAATGACATGGTAAAATTTTCTACAGATCACATATTAAATAAAGAAGTAAAACACAAAATTATTTCTACATTATGATCTTAATTCTTTAAAATAAATATTTAATGTGGTTAATATGGTGAGCCCTGAAGTGTCACTACTTAGGTTTACAAATTCTATCTCCAACCACTTATTACCTGTGTGACCTAGACCCCATTACATAGCCTGGCTAAGACTCATGTATAAAACAGAGATAATCAGAGCAGCAAGGAGCCTGTCACAAAGTGAGCACTCAGTAAATGCAATCTGTTGGCAGTAACACGAATATCTGTGAGGATCAGAATATCTAGAAGGGACATATGAGGTTGTGAACAGTCACCTCTGAACGCTGAGACTACGGGTGATTTATATTCTTTTTAAAACTTGTATTTTAAAATACTCTAAAATAACCATAAATGTGTTCAATTAATTATAAAAGCAATATAAACAGAATAAACATGTTACAGCTAATCTAATCTATTTTATGTCTTCAATAAGCATTAATTTGTTGCAAAAGTTAAGTAGAAAGTATACTTCCTATGAATATTAATAAATAAAAGTAAAACTGCACTTATAAGATTCAGTATTAATTATTTTACTTACAGAGTCTCCTGTCTTTGCTGAGACAAAGTGGCTACTAAAGCCATTTTCCTGGCAAAACCGTAAGTGTTTTTCAGGTTTTACTGTTCGCATGTGCTCCAAATCAACTAGAAAGGTGAACAAAAACAGAGAAAATATTTAATATTAGAGTCAATCAATATATTTTAACATGTTTAAGTTTGACTTATTTTCCAATATTATATCCCAGCTTAGACACTAGCTGTGTAATCTTGGGCAATTTCTTTATGTTTCAGTCTCTAAATCTAAAAACTAAGAATCTTGTAACAAATATACCTACCTTGTATGGAGTGTTTGAGGATTAATCCACGTATAGTACAAATGACCAGCACCTGATAAGTGCTCAAAAAATGAAAGCTATCATTCTTATTATCTATATAGCTTCAGACACATTGATGACACTCAAAAAAGATTTACTTATAATGTTTAAACATAGTGATTTATTGAAAGATGCACATACCCAAGCATATTTGACTGGAATAATTTAATTACTTTAATAACTGGAATAGTTCTGAAATTTTTATAAATATTAATGTTCACAAAAAATACATAATTTTCTGCTAAAAGATATCAATATTTCAGTTTGTTTAATTTATTTAAAGCTATGGTTTAATTTCGCAAAGACACAGCTCAGCTGCTTTCCAAACCTAAAGTATGCATTTTGAAAGTAAGGGGCAAGCATTTATTTCCTTGAATACTTGTAGGTTCTTTAAAGCAAAGCACAGTATTCATATCCAATACTGGTTTTATCCGGCACAGTCTATTTTTTCAAATGTGATTCTTTATTGAACAGTTTCTCTTTTACAACACTAGAAACCCTATAAGGGTGTTGACTCAATGCCGTCAAATTATAAGGCAAATATATTCATAAGATTTAAGGACAACTAGGCTCTTTGAGTCAATATAGGGGAAAAAAAGTTAAACTGATTTCCTGAGGAAGGGACCCAACTGACTTGTAAAAACCTGTAAATTTGCAAATCTAGTAAGCCTACATAATAGTGTCAATTGATTATCAACTAAAATGTGCTCTCGTTTTACATAAAAGGTTTTATTTAAAATTATATTGAAGGTCTTTAGTTTGTAGGCTCAAGAGATCTTTCTCTAGGAGATTTTTTATTTAGTGAGGGATTCTTGAATCCCATTTATATTGCTTAGCTTGAATAATATGGAGCTTTTTTTCTTTTCTGGCCACAAGTTGCTGTTCCTTAAACATCACTGAGACCTTATTTACAAGAACAGGCCAAAAAATGTCCAGATACCACAGGCATCAATTTGTAGATGACTAAAATACTAAGCTATTAACACTGACATTTATACATCTAGGTTATCATAATATTAAAGCTAAAATACTTTCCTAATTCAACAAGAGTAAGAACAAATCATGTCACTAGGAAAAATCTCCAATGAATCACTAACCAATTTTTTAAAAATAAAATTTGTCATTTTGTGTGTGTATTTGTCTTTTCAAATGGAACAGTCTATCACTGTTCAGTTTTTTTCTTTCTCTTTTTTCCTCTCTCCCTCCTCCCCTCCCCACAACTCCCTAACTACCACATAAGTTATCTGTAGCACTGAGAAATTTACTATCCAAGCAAAACTTTTTTCCTAATAAAGATATCAATAAAAGACTAGTATGTCACTGATCAATGGGGGGGGGGACGACATTTATTCAACATTATATTGAATACCCATTATATTGAGTACCCATTATATACCAAGTATTGTGCTAGGTAGTAAGAACTCAAAGATGAAAAGGATACAATCCAGGTCCTCAAAAAGTCGTCACCAGTATGAACATAAAAGACCATTAAGGATATAAATGTTATTTTAAATAACTGAGACTCTGACAAATGAGACAGCAGAGATTTTTAACAAGGCCCTCACAGAATTTCACTACAAAGTTTTCTTCTGTTGTGTTGGAATTTAGTGGGCAACACTGGAGAGGGCTCAGTTACCAGAGTACCAGTAAAATCTTTTTCTTCTATTTCTACTTATTCTTCTATTTTTAAGATCATTCTTAAATTATCCAGTCCCAACCTATTACACATGTGATAACACTCTTACTGCTATAATGATTTAATTTCATATACATATATCCTCACGCAAAGATATATGGTGGTTTTTTTTTCATTGAATTCAGAGAAAAAGAAGGGAGAGAGAAAAACATCGATATGAAAGAGAAACATCGATCGGTTGCCTCCTGCACGTGCCCCAACCAGGAATCGAACCCACAACCTTTTGGTGTATGAGACAATTCTCCAACCAACTGAGCCACCCAGCCAGGGCTAGGTGTTACATCTTACTTCCCAAACATTCAGAAAAACAAGTATGAAACTGAAATTTAAAATGCCATTAACTAAAGACAACGAATGTTAACATTTTGGGGTATATACTTCCAGTATCTAAGCAACTGAAGGACAAAGGCATTAATATTGTATATATGCCATCTCTTTTAACTCCACCATACTACATCCTGCTTAAGCAAGTGCTTTACAATTTCAATGGCTAACCACTTTACTGATCATTCATTCATTCATTCATTCAACAAATATGTGAGTGTCAGGCACTGTCCTGGATGCTGCAGATATAACACTGAGCTTACATTTTAATGAAGGGAAAAGGACCAACAAGAAAATATATAGCATGGCAAATGCTGATAGATTTTATGAAGAAAAATAAAGGGTATATGAGGGGCAGTACTATTTTAAACAGGCACGTGAAAAACCTTAAGAAGGCTAAGGAGCAGGAAAATCTGGGAGAAAGCCTTCTAAGCAGAGGGAACTACAAGTACAAAGGCCCTAAATGGAGATTATTCTTAGCAGATTCCAGGTAAAGCCAGGAGGCCACAGTGGCTAAAATCCGTTGGCAAGAGAGGGAAACTCTGGGAAATGAGATTTTAAAAGCCAGGGCCAGATCATGCAGTGTGTAGACCACTCTAAGAGAGATGTGAAGTTACTAGAGAGTTGTGAGAGAAAAAAAATGTTATAATGTGACTCACATTTTAGTAGGTTCAGGGCTCTGTATTGAGATTAGACTACAGAGAGTCGAATGTAAAGCAGAGAAACCATTGAGGGGGTTATAATCCAAGAAAGAGAGGATGGTAGTTAGGACAAGGGTGGTAGCAACAGAGATAGTAAAAAGTGATGCAGATTTTCAAAATATTTTTGGAAAAAAAAGTAAATAGGATATGCTAATGGATTAGATGTGGGACTTGAAAAATGCTAAAATGTCACTTGAAGATAGTTAACCCGGATTTAAAATGAGATACAGTGTATTGGGTTTTGTTCCAGCCACATTCATTTAGCTGCATGGGTGGAGAGAGATTTTTTTCTTTTTTTTAATCTTTATTGCTGAAAATATTACAGGTGTCCCTCTTTTTTTTTCCCCATTGACACTCTTGCATTTAAATGAGCTAAGGTTTTCCCAACCATGAACAATAACAAAAGAAGGATAGGTAAGCTGAAGATAGTTAATGCAATGTAGTGATTACATTCATGAAGCAGGGAATCTAAGTTGATTAAGAAGAGGGTTGAGCCCCCACTAGGTAGCTCAGTTGGTTAGAGTGTTGTGCCATAACACCAAGGTTGTGGGTTCAATCTCCAGTCAGAGCACATACAAGAAGCAACCAATGAATGCATAAATAAGTGGAACAACAAATCCATGTCTCTCTCTCTCTCTCTCAAATAAAAAAGAAAGAAAGAAGAGGGTTAAAGAAAATGAAAAATTGGTGAATCGATTGATTTTAAGGTCTTGTGTGGATTTAAAAATTATTGAAGTTGGGTTACTAAAGGAAGTGAGCTGGAAAGACAGGATAGCAGACAGAGATTGGGATACATGAAATTGGTATTATGAAGAGGATGCAGAAACTGATATTGACTAAGTCTTCAAAATAACTATGTTAGTGTAGATGGGGGGCATGGCAAGATGACTGGAGGTAGAGAGTTCAATTGACTGAGATACCAAGGTATTAGAATAATCTGTACGAATACTGAAATTACTAAGAATCATGACAACATAGTAACTGAGTGACTGTAACCAAGGAGCCAAGATCTTCAAGAAATTCAAGGCAATGATACAGGTTTTGGACAACAAATACAAGTGGCAGAAGGTATAATCATATGGCTTGATAATCAAATCTAAGGGTTTTTAAGGAAGATAAAGGACAATAATCTGAAAAGAACAATATGGAGCAAGAAGGTCACCTATCCCACCTTCAGTCCTAGTGATAAGGTACATACAGTAGAAAAAATCCGCACGTCAAGGGCTTCAGGAGAAGGCAGCACTGTCATTATGGGAAAGCCCAGAGACAGAACAAGAAGTTTAAAAACTTTTGTCTGAGGCAGATGTTGAGAATGTAGGAATTTTATTGGTATCTTTTTGTAAGCTCCCGAAGACCCAGTGGAAGGGCCTCTGAAGTTACAAAGAATAGAAGCTGGGGCCTGAAAAGGGGAGGACAGAGCTGTAAAGGATAAGAATGCAGGAGATAAATCAGTCATACCAATGTTCTGGGCTTTCTTGTGTGGCTAACATAACTAGAGATAAAAAACATGAAGAAAAAAAAATTCTACGATCTCGCCCTGGCCGGTTTGGCTCAGCGGTTAGAGCATTGGCCTGCGGTCCAGAGAGACCCAGGTTCGGTTCCCGCTAAGGGCATGTACTTCGGTTGCAGTTTGTCCCCGGCCCTGGTTGGTCGTGCGGGTGGCAGCCACTCGATGTGTCACTTTCACATCGATGTTTCTCTCTCTCTCTCTTCCTCTCTCTCCCTCCCACTCTATCTGAACAAAAAAAAATGAAAAAATGTCCTCGGGTGAGGATAAAAAAAAAAAAAAATTCTACGATCTCATTAGAAAGAGTAATAAAACCAATTTTTTTACTATGTAAAAAATCAAGTGGCTCACGCATACTGTTACCTGACTTGAACATTAAAATGTAAAGAAAAAAATTAAGATGCTAAGTCTATCTGCTGTCTTCTTAAAGTCACATAGTAAATAAAATAGAAGTATTAAGAGGATCCAATTTTAGCTAACAAGAATAATTTTGATATAACTTAGCTGTCTGAAAGATTAATATGTAAAAATTTTAGTTTAATGAATTAAAAAAAATTACAGTATTCTGTATTTTATACTTTAGGTTTACAGCAAGAGATACCAACAAAAGCACATTTCAGGAATTAATGGAATATTAAAAATCCAGTAAGAAGTGACATTTTCTCAGAAATGTAACTAATCATTATATTTTATAGAATGTTAGGACACCTTTTTAAAGGCCTTTTTAATGTTTCATATTAACCTTTGTTCAATCTCACTTCTATGCAAATAAATGCATCTAAAAAAATGAAGTACTTTTCAAATTGGCAAAAGTAAAGAAAAAAAATAATATCACATGATCTCACTTATTTGTGGAATATAATGAACATAACAGTCTGAGGAACAGGGTAGACCCAGAGATGTGGAAGTAGGGTACAGACTGACAACCATCAGAAGAGAGGGTGGCAGGGGAGGGAAGAGATAAACCACAGAACTTATACGCATATATGCATAACTGATGGACATGGACAACAAAGTGCGGACAGGTGGGGGGGTGGGGAGGAGGGTGTCAATGGGGAAAAAAGGAGAAACATCTGTAACAAAAATAAATTAATATAAACACACACACACACACACACACACACACACCCAGTGTTGATAAAAGTTGGTACCACTGGCTCTCAGGAAAGCAATTTGGAAATTGATGCTGAGCCTTATAAACATACACACTCTGACCAAGTCACACTACTTGGAAGAGTTTATCTTGAGCAAAACATCAGGGATGTAAAATAAGAAGTATAAATTAAGGTCTTCACCACATAGTTATTTATAATAATAAAAATATTGGAAGCAATATAAATGTCCCAAATTAGAGATACAGTTAACTTATAATACTGGCCATTAAAAATCACAAACATAAAGAATATTAAGTCTTGGCAATGACCTTTTTGGATTTGACACCAAAAGCAAAAGCAACAAAAACAAAAATAAACAAATGGGATTATATCAAACTAAAAAATTTCTGCACAGCAAAGAAAACCATCAACAAAATGAAAAGGCAACCTATAGAATGGGAGAAAATATTTGCAAATCACATATCTGATAAGAGCTTAACTTCCAAAATATATAAAGAACTTATATAACTCAATAGCAAAAAAAATAAAATACATTCTAATTTAAGACTGGGCAAAGGAACTAAACAGACATTCTTCCAAAGACATCCAAATGGCCAATAGGTCCATGAAAAGGTGCTCCACATCACTAATCATCATGGAAGTACAAATCAAAACCACAATGAGCTATCACCGTGCACCTGTTAGAATTATCAAAAAGATGAGAAATAACAAGTGCTGGTGAAAATGCGGAGAAAACCTGGAGCCCTGGTATACTGTTGGTGGGAATGTAAATTGGTGTAGCCACTATAGAAAACAGTATGGCAGTTCCTCAAAAAATTAAAAGTACAACTTCCATGTAAAGTAGCAATCCTACTTCTGAGTATATATATATATCCAAAGGAACTGAAAACAGGATGGATGAATGAATAAAGAAGATATTACACACACACACATACACACACACAAATATTATTCAGCCATGAAAACAGAAAGCCTACGGTTTGCAACAACATGGATGGAGCTTGAGGGTATTATGACAAGTGAAATAAGTCAGAGAAAGACAAATACTGTATATCACTCATATGTGGACTCTGAAAAAGCCAAACTCATAGAAACAAAGACTAAAATAGTGGTTACCAGGGTGTGAAGCAGGGAAAAAAAGGGAAGATGTTGGTCGAAGGATACAAACTTCCAGCTATAAGATAAATAAGTTCTAGGGATCTCATTTACAACACAGTGATTATAGTTAATAATACTGTATTATATACTTGAAAGTTGCTGAAAGTGTAGATCTTAAATGTTCACACCACAAGAAAGAAATGGTAATTCTATGATGCAATGCACATGTTAGCTAACCCCATGGAGTAATCATTGTACGGTATATAATTATATCAAATCAATACATTGTGTACCTTAAACTTACACAATGCTATGTGTCAATTATATTATATATAATAAAGCTGGGAAAAGATTATTAGGTGAAATACACAATAGTACAGGATGTTATAAAGTAGAGTACACAATTATGCATACCGTAAAATTCTTACTTTGAAAATGGCAATTCCAGAAAATGGAAGGAGTCTGGGTTCCTGAAAGGGAGATGAGCCACTACTGATAAGCATTACCAATAAGCACTATCTGCTTTTGGTCTTTATGTAAAGAAGAAAGAAATTTCTTTTTTTTTTTTTTTTTTTTTGTTAATCCTCACTCGAGGATATTTTTCCATTGATTTTTAGATAGAGTGGGGGGGGGGGGGAGAGAAACATCTGCATGAGAGAGACACATCAACTGGTTGCCTCCCGCCTGACCCTGACCAGGGTCGGAGATCGGACCTGTGACCCAAGTACATGCCCTTGACCAGAAATCGAACCTGTGACTCTTTGGTCTGATGTTCTAACCACTGAGCCAAACCAGCCAGGGCAGAAAGAAATTTCTACTGTGCTAACATATTGAAATTTTAGGGACTATTTGTCTAGCATCTAGCATTACCTTAACTAACAAAAGCAATTTTAAAATCCAGATCTATATCCACTTGTTAAAAATGAACCTCTCCCTGTTATATACAGGGTCTTGAGTTTTTAAGTAATGATAACTTGAACTTATAATTAGCAAGGTAATAAAAATCTAAGCATTATAGTTGTCTCTGTAATTTGTTATGCCATACGCAATCAAATAGTCACAAAATTACATTAAACTTAATTGCAAACTGAGAAGAATCTTTTGCATTTTTACTGACTAGGAAAAAAATATTTTAAATGTAAATTGTAGAGATATTCTTTTTGTTGCCATTAAAAGGCTCAAGTAATACATGGAAAACAGTATAAAAACAAAAATGCATTTTCCCTTTTTAATACATTTTGTTGGAAGATACAAGGAAAGACATCTCAACAATTATCAAATCATGACCAATCTTGTTTTATCCATATTCCCATTTACAGATTATTTAAAAGCCAATTGATGCCCAGCCGGTGTGGCTCAGTGGTTGAGCATCGACCCTTGCACCAAGAGGTTGCTGGTTTGATTCCCAGTCAGGTCATATGCCCAGGTTGTGGGCCCGATCCCTAGTGGGGGACATGCAGGAGGCGGTCAGTCGTTCTTTCTCATCGATGTTTCTATCTCTCTCTCCCTCTCCCTTGGTCTCTCTCTAAAATCAATAAAGAAAAAAACATTTAAAAAAATAAAAATAAAAATCAATAAAGAAAAAAAATTTTTTTAAATAAAGCCAATTGAACACATTATACAGGGGTGGGCAAAGTAGGTCTACAGTTGTGAGTACATAAAACAGAATTTATTCTTGATTTATTTATTATTCTATTTTCCATACAAACAACTGTAAACCTACTTTTGCCAATCCTGTATATCACATCATCAATATTTTAGTATCATGTATTTTTAAATAGCTTTTGTTTTGAGGCTCACAGCTTTTATTTAGAAGTAACTAATTAGAATTCTGAACCTAAAGCTGTCACTTTCATCCTTCATTTGGCCCTGCTAACTTCAACTGAGCACTTAACTCCCTAAATTTAGGTGATGGTTCAAAATGTATTCACTTGGATAACATCCAGGATAGAGTGGCCTAGATAGTAGGATACAGAAATAGATTTTGATGAGTAACAAGAAGTGGTGTTTAATAATAAACAAACAATTCTGATAAAAATCACATTTTGTCAAATTTCATCATAAAAAAAGTGTCATTACAGCAAAATTTTCTTCATATCCTAACAGATGATCTTTGTTACTAGTTTATTGATCTACAGTGATGGATTATATACAAGAACCAGTCTCATATAAGAAATAACTCTTCTGAATTTCTCAGTTGTTTGCATTAAGGCAAGTGTGGAAGGCATGACAATTCCTCAGCTGTCCCCCCGACTCGTCTGGAGAGGAAGCAGGACACGGCAGTAAAGAGGGCAGTCTCCAGGGCAAACTGCCTGGGTTTGGTTCCCTGTTCTGTTACCATCTGTGGGACCTTAAGCAAATTACTTAATCTCTCTTGCCTCTGTTTTTTCATCTATAATATGGTGACAATAACAGTACCTACCTCTACATATTACTCTAATCGATAAAGTAAATAAATATATTTAAATCACACAGAGCAATGTCTGGCACATACTCAATAAGTATTAGTTGATGTTACTGGGGTTCGTCTATCCATTCATTTAACTCATGAACTATCTACCCTGTATCTTCTAAGCGCTGGGAAAACTAAGAGAAATACATGTAGAAAGATACAATAAAATTCTGAGACCAAGAGAGCAACAGTGGTCAGTATAGGACAAGGTACAATGGGAGTATAGAGAAAGAAAAATTTCTAAAACTGCTTAGGGAGACAGGAAAGATCTCACAGATAAGGCGATGCTAATGGATGAGGAAAAACTGGTCAAACAACCTTGGAGGCAGAGAGGATGGACATGCCTTACCAAAGGAATAGCTGCAAAAGCATCTGAAAGAACATGACTTCAAAGAGCTGGTAAAATCAGCAGGGCTGGGGCATAGGGTCTTGTACCCTACGAAGTTTATATACGCACAAGTAACATACACACAGCTACACTTTTCACCTGTCTTACCTCACACATTCCAGTCCACCTGAGAAAAATATAAGCACAAAAAGGAAATCTTGTGGGTGAAATATATTAGAAAACCTTCAATTTTACCCTGTTGGATTCAAAGCACTTCCATGCACTTATACAGTGACAATTCTAAATTCAGAGACTGTTCAAAAGAAAATTACAAATGATAAAAAGTGTTGCATTCATGAATGAATATGACATTGTTTTCTGTTCAGCCATCTTGTGTACATAAATAGTTACCATTATGTATATCATAACTTTAAAAATAGAAGATGGCAAGTTTCATACTTACACATATGCAGCTAATTATTCTTCCTCCCCAGAATCATTACAGTCGGACACATTAATCAAATTTAAAGAGGATTCAGATTAACTGAATCCTTATCTGTGGGGAATATATTTCAAGACCCCCGGTGGGTGCCTGAAATGGCGGATAATACCAAACACCATAATGTATATATAAATGTTTTTTCCTATACATACATACCTATAATAAAGTTTTAATTTATAAATTAGGCACTTTAAGAGATTAACAACTTTAAATAATATAATAAAACAATTATAACAATATACTGCAATAAAAAGTTATGTGAATGTGGTCTCTCTCTCTCAAAATATCTTATTGTACTGTACTCACCTTTTCACTTAAAGAAAGCAAGTAACGGTTTCTCTCTGGCATATATGAACTGCCAGCATCACTACCTTGCACTTTGGGGCCATTATTAAGTAAATTAGGGTGACTTGCATACAAGCACTGCAATACACAACAGTCAATCTGACAACCAAGACAGCTACCAAGTGACTAATGGGCAGGGAGCGTACATAGCGTGGGAGACACTGAACAAAGAGATGATTCACATCCTGGGTAGGATGGTGTGAGATTTCATCACGCTACTCAGAACGGTGTGTAATTTAAAACTTATAAATTGTTTAATTCTGGAATTTTCCATTTATAGAACCTTGCTTCTCGAATTTAATTCATTCCAGAAGGCTTTTCGAGAAGCGATTTGTTCAAAAACCGAATCATTTTTTCCCATTAGAAATCATGTACATTGAATTAATCCGTTCCAGACCCACAAATGATTCTATTTTAACCTTTCTTGTATACAGTAGATGTCTAATGTACTGTTTAATCTATAAATAAACACTTCTTAAAGTTATCGAGCTACCTCCTACTAGCCTTGAACAAATCATTCTCAGCACTCATTCCAGGGGTCTTTCAGGAGTTCAGCTTGTGGCATCTTCACTTTTTTACATATTATTGCCTCAGAAATGCTACTGAAATTCCATCACAGGCTGACTGCTTTTCATGTATCCAAATCAACAACAGGTTTTTCTACCTCTTCAATTGCCTGTGATCATTGTTTCCTTCACACCTTAGTAACTTTAGCACTCTTGATGGTCTCTTTATGTTTTAAAATTGTGCTCCTCTTCTGTTTCACCAGCAACAACATTCTGTCTTTTGCTTGTTGCCTGAGAGACGCTTTCTGTCATGCTCAAAGGGTTGTTGGGTTGATAATCGTTTTGTTCCACAACCAAGACATTTTTTTCCATGAATAATTGAATTGTTCGAGATGGGAGATGTTCAAGAACTGAGGTTTGACTAGTATTTTCAGACCACAGTTAACAGCAGATAACTGAGACCATGGAAAGCAAAACCAAAGAAAGTGGGAACTGCTGTAGTTGCAAAAATAACAGGTAACAAAAATAAATGGATAATTCATCACTTCTTTAAATGAGGTAAAACAACACCTTAAAATCCATGTACTGAATAAATACAAGCACCTCTTATGTGTCAATACTGTGCTAAGCACAAGCTATAAATTAGAGAAAATAGGCACTATCATTACTCTCATATTAATGAAGGAAAAAGAATGACAGACAAGAAAATGCATAAATAAATAAGGCAATGTAACAATTATCCTAATCTGAAATTGGGGAGGGGGAGGTGAGCAGATACAGAGTAACAGAGTGACAGAAACCAGGATAGTAATTATGACAGTTTTATAGGACAGCTATGAAATACTTCTTTGATCTGAGATCTAAAGGATGAGAATATCCCAGCCAAATTAAGAAGCTGAGGGAGAAAAATGTTTCAGTTACTGGAACAAGTGGGACACAACCTGGAAAAGGAAACAGACTTAGTACAATCTGGGAAAACAAATAATAAGCAAGAGTGGGAACTAGCAGTATAACATGAGGCTATTACTCAAACACAGCAATGCGAAACATTGTAGGGTTATAACCAATAGCACTGTGTAAGCTTTAAATTTTGGAAAAATTACTTCGGCTACTAAGAGGAGAAAGGAAGTGAACGGGCAATAGCATGGGTGCAGAAACCACTTTAAGAGACTTCTAAAGCAACCTCAACTTCTTTTCAAAATCTACAAAACATTTTGGGCCCTCATAACAATCTTAGCAAATAGGTAAAGCATCTTTCTAATTACACATATACATAAAGTGAGACTCAGAGTGACTTAATCCAAGTCCCAATGCTAGTCATCAGTAGCAACAGGATTAGAACCTAACCATCTGATTCCAAATCCAGCTGGTGTCTCTCAAAGAAGAAAAACTATCAGCTTTGGAGATGATCACTTAATAGTCTAATATTTTCCTGAAATTTTAATGTAAAGAATAAAACAGACAAACTTTATATGCTCATTATGAAAGGGGGAATTGTATACCTGGTTATTACTTATTAGTACTTTAAAAGTACTCATTAATAGCCCTGGCCAGTTTGGCTCAGCAGTTGGAGCATCGACCTGCAGACCAATGAGTCATGGGTTCAATTCCTGTCAAGGGCATGTACCTCAGTTGCAGTTCATCCCCGGCCCTGGTCGGGGTCGTGTGGGAGGCAACCAGTGGATGTGTCCCTCTTACATTGATGTCTGTCTGTCTGTCTGTCTGTCTCTCTCTCTCTCTCCCCCCCCCCTCCCTCCCTCCCTCCCTCTCACTCTATCTGAAGATAAATGGAAAAATATCCTCGGGTGAGGATTAAAAATAAATAAATAAATAAATAAATAAATAAATAAATAAATAAATAAATAAATTTATTAAAAATAATAAATTATAAAACTAAGCCCATAAGCATTATAAAATAAGATACTCTGCCTCAGCACTGAGTTTATAAAGTCCTTTACACAAAGTACTTGCAGCTTTGCATACAAATTGTGAAATTACATATATAATTTTTTAATATTTTTTTATTGATTTTTTTAGAGAGAGGAAGGGAGAGATAGAAACATCGATATGAGAGCGAAACACCAATCAACTGCCTCCTGCACAACCTCACTGGGGATCGAGCCCACAAACCAGGCATGTGCCCTGACTGGCAATAGAATGGGACTTCTCAGTCTATGGGACAATGCTCAATCATCCCATGGACTGAGCCACACCAGCCAGGCTGAAATTACATATTTAAAAATGACCATTGTGATTAGCCCAAACATGACAAGTAAAATACCTTTAATAATTTATTAGATTTGATTTACATGTGCTTAAAATTATGTATATATTTTGACTTCTAAAACACTAACATATGCTAATTAGGCAAGTCTATGACATGTTCTCTTTTTTAATTTTATTTTTCAATTACAATTTGCATTCAACATTATTTTGTATTAGTTTCAGGTATACAGCATAGCAATTAGACAATCATATACTGTACAAAGTGTTCATCCCAATATTTCAAGTACCCACCTAGCACTATCGATAGTTACTATATTATTGACTATATTCTGTGTGCTTTATTTTACATCCCTGTGACTATTTTGTAACTACCAATTGGTACTTCTTAATCCCACCATCTTTTTTCACTCAGCTCCCAAACTCCTCCCCTCTGGCAACCATCAGTCTGTTCTGTGTCTATGAGTCTGTTTCTGTTTGTTCATCTTGTTCTTTAGATAGCACATATAAGTGAAATCATATGGTATTTGTCTTTGTCTGGCTTATTTCACTTAAGTACATAATACCTTCTAAGTCTACCCAAGCTGTCTCAAATAATAAGATTTCATTCTTTTTATGGCCAAGTAATACTCCATTATATATATGTACCACTATTTTTTTATCTACTTGTCTATTGATTGGCATTTGGATTGCTTCCATATCTTGACTATTAAAAATGCTGCTGCGATGAACATAGAGATGCATATATTCTTTCAAATTAGTGTTTTGGGTTTCTTCAGATATATACCCAGAAGTGGAAACGCTGCATCATAAATCAGTTCCATTTTTAATTTTTTGAGGGACCTCCACACTGTTTTCTATAACGGCTGCACCAATCTGCATTCCCACCAACAGTGCACGAGGGTTCCCTTTTCACATCTTCAGCAACATTTGTTGTTTATTGATTTATTGATGATAGCTATTCTGGCAGGTGTGGGATGGTATCTCACTGCAGCTTTAATTTGCATTTCTCTGATGATTAATGACATTCAGCATCTTTTCATATGTCTATTGGCCTTCTGCATGCCCTCTTTGGAGAAGTGTCTATTCAGGTCCTCTGCCCGTTTTTTATTAATGTTTAGATAGATAGGAAGGGAGAGGGAGAGAGAGAGACAAACACCGATGAGAAAGAACATCGATTGGCTGCCTCTTGCCTTTCCTGGCACTGGGGATCGAGCCCAAAACCAGAGCTTGTGCCCTGACCAGGAATCGAACCAGTGACCTCGTGGTGCATAGGATGATGCTCAATCCACTGAGCCACACTGGCCAAGCTCTGCCCATTTTTTAATTGAATTGTTTGTTTTTTTGGTGTTGTCTGAGTTCTTTATAAATTTTGGATATTAACCCCTTCTCAGATGTATCACTGGCAAATATCTCCCATTTAGCCAGTTGCCTTTCCGTTTTGTTGATGGTTTCCTATGACAACTTATCTTTTGTTTTGTTTTTTAAAATCCTCACCCAAGGATATTTATCTTCAGATAGAGAGGGAGGGAAGGAGGGAGGGGAGAGAGAGAAACATCGATGTGAGAAAGACACATAGACTGGATGTCTCCCACCGGACCCCGACCAGGGCTGGGACTGAACCACAACCGAGGTATGTGCCCTTGACCGGAATCAAACCTGAGACTCTGGCCTGCAAACTGACGCTCTAACCGCTGAACAGTGGAGATGCCTGAATATTGATCATTGATATAATGAACAGAATAGTCTTTAAAAATCTAGTGCCATCTGTAACAAATAGTTTAAAACTAAATATATCAAATGTACAATAATCCAGGCTACTTATCAGACTGTTGTAAAATTCTAAGTAAAATTTAAAATTCTTAAAAACATTACCACAATATCTATGTTACTTTTTATATTGGCCTGAGACTTTATAATATTCCTATCTTTCTAAATACTAAATTCAACATGCTATAAAAACATATTCTATATTGAATCTGACATTTTATTCACACCAGAAAGCATGACTTTATATTTTTTTTAAATGGGAAGTATTATATGATGCTAATTAATTATATCATTGTATATCCCCTGTCAATGGAAAAACACATTAAAAGTATAAATATTTTTGCTCCTCAGTCCACATATGATGTCAGAAACAGAATATTCTCAGTGAAATGATTGTAAAATATGGTACTGTCTAACTTAAAGAAGTAAAAGCAAAATACAAATATAGCACTTGTACAGATTTTCACAGTAATTTTTAGGTTATCAAGGAAACATCTAGAGTGTTGATCTGGTTATACTCAATTCAAACAAACTACTTGTCACATTAACTACCTCCAGGAAGTTACTCCAAACACAAAATAAACTGTTTATGCCCCTACTCAGATAGATAACATGACAGATTGTTATTAGTTGAAGACAGATGAAATACATTAATTTGATCGTGAGCATGTGTTTAATTTTACCCTGCCATGTACACTCTCTAATACTGTCTTTCTATGATGACATAGTAAATCACACTGTATTAGAAGAATTGCTAATGCAAGAAAATAAAAAATTACCAGAACTTGACTTTGACTTTGTAGATTTTTTAACCAACCTTCTTAAAAAAATATAAATGTCTGAAAAATCACTCGGTTCCACAAAGAGATAAAGAAAAAAGGGTGTCATCAAAGAAATGATTTTAATTTCAGTGCAAATGTTAAAACCTCTGTGCAGTTTAACATTTTTCCTGCAC
Organism: Tadarida brasiliensis; assembly: GCA_030848825.1. Classification (NCBI taxonomy): domain Eukaryota; kingdom Metazoa; phylum Chordata; class Mammalia; order Chiroptera; family Molossidae; genus Tadarida; species Tadarida brasiliensis. The sequence goes on from CM061257.1 coordinate 7,708,637, forward strand.
ACTAGTTTTTATATTTCTTTGTGAAATGTCTCTTCCTTCCTTTTCCCATTTTTTACTGTTTTAAGTGTTTATCTTATCAATGTGTAGCATAAGGACATTTGCCATATTTGTTCTGAACCTTCCCCTCAGGTTAGAATTTTCCTTTTAAATATTTCAAGATGCATTAAATACAGAGAAATTAAGATTGCATGAAATCAAATACACTGAGATACTAAGTTCATTATTGTTTAAGCTTTGCTTGTTTGGTTCTTTTGTCACATGCAGCTAAAAAACAAGAAACAAAAACCGCATAGTACAATAGCCACTTACAAAGTATTTGCTGAATAAAGAAAAATATTTTTAGGATCTTGGAAAAAAATACAAAACATCAACTGTGTCAAAAATAATATATACTCCTTCATTTCACAGGATATAATACCGGACTGAAAATTAATGAACTAGAGTCTCACACCACAATAAGAATATCACAAACATGTGTTGAGCAAAAGCAGCAAGACACAAAGGAATGCTGGTATTCGTATGAAAACTAAAAATGACAAATTTAACATTGCTTAGTGAAGCATACAGAGATGATGAAACTAAAAAAAAAAAAAAAATAGTGAGAAAAAGATCAGGACAAAAGATAACAGTTACCTCTAAAGGTAGAGAGAGGCTTGATAAAGGCACCTGGCAGACAGGCCTCTGGGGTGCTTCACTATGCTCTATTTCCTGATCCAGGAATAACTACCCTTTAAATTATACATATATTTTACATACTGTTCTGTATATACATCTCACTATATATATAAAAAATTCCTATTATGCCTGGCCAGTGTGGCTCAGTGGATTGAGCGTCGTCCCATGGACTGAGAGGTCCTAGTTTGATTCCCGGTCAGGGCACATGCCCGGGTTATGGGCTGGTTCCCAAGCAGGGGGCGTGCAGGAGGCAGCTGATTGATGTTTCTCTCGCATATCAATGTTTCTGTCTCTCTCTCCCTTCCTCTCTCTATTAAATAAATCAATAAAAACATATTTTTAAAAATTAAATTAAAAATTCCTATTAAAATTATAGTAATAATTTTACAGTCTTCCCTTAAAATCTAATCTTTTTTCATATCATAAAGAAGGGTCACAGTTGCAAAAATATTCATGGTTTTCATAATTTTTCCCAAGGATTTCTATTAATCCTTTAATTATCAAATCATACTTTTTTGACCTATTTATCTATGTCATCAACCTTCTGGGTTTTCTCTTTTATTTATCACCTGAGACTGCCAGATCCTCATTTGCTACTTTGCTCTTAGTAATTTTCCAACATTTTTATAGATTCTCCACAATGCTATAAGATTTGCCTATTCACTTTGCACTGTATTTCTATCGTACAGTATTATATTAATATATCCACGAATTGACCTATAAGGATTTTGAAGCAATAATGATGTATATTGTTAAATCTGTAGTCACCAAAACACCAACAACAGCCAGTGTCAAGAGGACAGGGAGGGCAGTATGTAAGACTTTATATTATTTCCTCAATTTATTTAGTTACAATTAATTAGATTATATAAATTTGCTCTGGTCATGGATAATAATAACTTCTCCTCTACTTCAGGCTAAAATGAAATAATTGACTTAAATGAGGCCCATTGAATAAGTAAATCTTTCTACATTTGTGGCTGTCCACAATTTTTATTGCTTTCTATACCATTAGTGCATAAATCATAAAGATTAGCATTTCTCACATGCCAAAAGCATAAAGAAACTGGAAAATTAATAAACTGCCTTCCTAATTTTATATCATGTTTTGGTCTTTCTCTATAGAAATTCTTATTAGAGAATTTCATACTGTCATAGTATAGATAGGTTTATTTGCAACGTTCTGTGTGACAGATATAACAGGTCCAAGTTCACTTATGCTTTTCATACGTAGACTTGCATGAAAAAAACGTGTGTCTTGCCTAGACACCAGCATATCCTGGGATTTGACAAAGAACAGAAGCCATAGTAAAAACTGCCTCAAATGGCAATTATATTATGGCTATTTGATTCTTCTTTATACTTTCCTCTCTTTTCCAATTGCCCACAATGATCATATATTAGATAGGGAGAGGAGAATGACAAAACATAATTTAAAATAACAAAAAGCGGGGCATTGGGGGGAATGGGGGACATCTGTAATATTGTCAACAATAAAAGTAAAAGGAAGCCTTGGCCAGTGTGGCTCAGTTGGTTGAGCGTCATGCCAAGCACCAAGCGTTTGCCTGCCAACTCGATTTCCAGTCAGGGCTCATGCACGGGTTGCGAGCTTGATCCCTGGTAAGGGGGCGTGCAGGAGGTAGCCAACTGATGTTTCTCTCTCTCCCCCTCTCCCTTCCTCTCTCTAAAATCAATTTTAAAAATAAAATAAAGAGAAGAAGAGAGAAGAAATAACAAAAAGTAAACAGGAAAGAGAAAACTGCCCAACAGCAATAAAATTCAGAGTAAAAGTAACATTTATATAGCACCACACTGTTTTATAGGCACTTCACATATATTAAATAATTTAATCCTTACAACCACCATCACATAACAGATGAAAAAACTGAGGCACTGAGAGAATAAGTGACTTACATAAGGACATACATCTAGTGAGGAGTACAGCCAGAGCTCAACGCCCTGGCAATCTAGCTGCAGAGTCTGCATTTGTAACTCTGACACATTCTTACCTCTCATACATGTAGTCTCCTGGGATTGTCTTTTTAACACGGCACTGTTTCATCCATGTCATCCCAAGTAGAACAGGTCACCCACTTTCATTGTCATATAACATACCTTTGTATTTATACACCTTTTCTTCAACTGATGGACACTAGAATACATTTCAATTGTTAGCTAACACCAACAATGAAGTGCCATGACTGTTCTTTGTTCACGTCACCTGATACATATGTGTAGCAGTCTATTTAGCCATCTATAAATGTTCAGCTTTACAGAATAAGGCCAAATTATTTTGCAAGTGGTTGTACCAATTTATAATCCATCCAGCAGTGAATATGAATTCCCATAGATTCACATTATGTCTCTATTTCTTATTATTCTTAGGCTTCTTGATTTGTACCTTATTACTAACTTGTGATCTTATCTTGCCTTGATTAGTGATGAGGTTGCATTTATTTTCATATGTCTTTGGGCCAGTTTATCTTTCTTCTGTAAAATTCCTAAGTTTTATGTCCATTTTTTTACTGAGTTGTTTTTCTCTTGTAGAATGTAGAAGTATACCAATCTTTTGTCAGTTATTTATGTTATACATACCTTCTCCCAGTTTGGGGCTTTACTTTATTAATTCTTCAATTTGCCGCTTCGGTGAAACAAACGTTGTTACTCTTATGTGGTTGATATATTAAATACTTAAATTTAGCAACTGCATCTTAAGAAATCTTTCTACACATACAAGGTAGGAAAGATATTCTTTTATTTTTGTCTTCTAAAAAGTGTGCCATAACATTTCAGTTTTTACTCCATTTGGAAGTGATTTTTGTGTATGGGGGTAATACAGAGATACATTTTCTTTTTCTCCGTAACAATAAACAGTCCCATGACTACTTAAACATCCTCTTCTTTCTTGAAGCTCTTCAATACCACTTCTGTTATAACATCAAAGTTCCATTTATGTGAGGATTTGTTTCCAGAATCTCTATTCTTTTTTCTTCCGTGAATTCTACATTGCCTTTATTCTAAGCGTCTTATAAAAAGTCTTGACCATTGGCATGGCAAATGCTTCTCATTTTTAAATTTATGAGCATATTGACTATTCTTGGTCTTTTACCTTTCCATATACATTTTAGATTCAGTTTGCTTAAATACCACACACATAAATATCACTGGGCTTTGACTAAAATTACTCTGAAATGATAAATCAATTTGAGAAGAAATGACATCTTCATAATATTAAGTCTTTGTGTTCTTGAACATGGTATATTTGTCTTCTATTTGGTTCTTTGTATTGGGTTTTATATTTATACCTTATACTAAAATTGTATGATTTTCTCAACACAAAGATTTTCAATGTAGTTAATTACATCATCTGGAAATTTGATTCTTTTAAAATACGTTTTTATTGATTTTTAGATAGAGACAAAGGGAGAGATAGAAACATCGATGAGAGAGAACATCGACCAGCTGTCTCCTGCACTCCCCTCACTGGGGATCGAGCCCGAAACCTGGGCATGTGCCCTGACTAGGAATAGAACTGGTAACCTCTTGCTACATGAGACCACCCTCAATCCACTGAGCCACGTGGGCTGGGCAAAATTTGACTCTTTTATTTCTTCCTTTTTAATCTGCATAGCTATCTTTTTTTTTTTTTTTTTTTTTTTTAAACAATAGCTAAGACCTCAAGAATTATGTTGAATATAGGGATGGTGAGAGTGAACATCCTTACCTTGTACCTAACCTTAGGAGAAAGTATTCATGCTTTCACTATGAAATATGATACTAACTATAGGATTTTCACAGAAGCCATTTACTGATTGAAGAAGTTCCTCTTATTCCTAATTTGCTGAGGTATTTTTTTGTTTTTGTTTTTGTTTTTACCATGAATGGATGTTGAATTTCATCCAATGCTTTTTGTGCATCTATTGAGATCATCATATGGCTTCTCTTCTTTAGCCTACTGATATGGTAAATTATATTAACTGATTTTGAATGCCAACCAGACTTGCATTTCTAGGATAAACCCCACTTGGTCGTGATACAGTATCTTCTTTTATATACTGTTTGATTCAATTTGTTAATATTTTGTTAAAGAATATTTTTGTCTATGTTCATGAGGGATAGTGATCGACAGTTTTCTTTTCTCAGAGTGTCTTTATTCTGGTCTTAGTAACAGATTAGTGAGCTGGGATGTGCTGTATCCTCTTCCGTTTTCTGGAAGGTTATTTCATCTATACATGTTTGGGAGAATTCACCAGTAAAACCATCTGGGCCTATAGTTTTCTTTGTGGAAACATTTTAAATTATTTACTTTTTTTCCCTAAACATAACAGTATTCAGGTTACCTAGTTCTTTTTGAGTGAACTCTGGTAGTTTGTGTCCATTGTTGAAATTATGAAAGTAAAATTTTTCATTATATTCCCATATCCTCCTCTTAACAACTGCAGGATTTGTAGTAAATTCCCCTTTCATTCCTGATCATTGTAATCTCTGTCTTCTCTCATTTTTCATAGTCAGTTTGGCTAGAAGTTTACGAATTTTATTGATCTTTTCAAAGGACCAGATTTTGGTTTCATTGATTATGCTATTGTTTTTAATTTCTACTTCTTCCTTTACTATTTCCTTTCTTCTGCCTATTTTGGGTTTTATTTCCCCTTCATTTTCAATTTTGTTAAGCTAGAAGCTTAGGTCACTGATTTTGAGGATTTTTTTTTTCTTTTCAAATATACGCATTTAATAATGGTAAATATCTCTAAACATCACTTTGGCTGTGTTCAATAAATTCTGATATGCGATGTTTTCATTTTTGTTCAATTCAAAATATTTAACTTTTTTGACTTCCTCTTTAACCCATTGGTTATTTACAAAGTGTGTTGTTTAATATCCAAATATTTGGGAATAGTACAAATATCTTTGTTATTAATTTCTGGTTTGATTTCACTATTGTAGAGAACATATTTGATTCTTTTAAATTTGTTAAGACTTTTTTTATATGCCAGAAAATGGTCTATCTTGTTCCATGTGCACTTGAAAGCAACCTGTAGTCTGCTGTTGTCTCAGGGAATGTTCTATAAATGTCAGTTAAGTCCATGTCTTATGTACCCCTGCTATAAATGTCTACATGTCCTAACAGTATTAAGAGGAGTATTGAAGTCTCAGCTGCAACGATGGCTTTGTCTATTTCTCTTTTCTGTTCTATCACTTTTTGTTTTAAGTATTTTGAAGTTCTGTTGGTGGGTTTATATATACTTAGAACTGTATCACCTATTTTGTGAATTGACCTTTTGATCATTATGTAATGTCCTTCTTTATCCCTGCTAAATTCCTTGTTTCTGATATTAATATAGTTACTCCAACTTTCTTTTGAGTAGTATGTGCAGAATCTAGCTTTTTGCATCATTTAACATTAAACTACCTGTATATTCATATTTAAAGCATACAGACAGCACATAGCTGGGTCTTGCTTTTCTAGCCATTCTAATTATCTCTATATTTTAATTGGTGTATTTAGAGGAGGTGTTGGCAAACTTTTTCTGTAAAGGGCCAGATAATAAATATTTCAGGCTTTGCGGGTCATATATTCCTCATAACAACTATCCTACTAAGCCATTGCAGTGACAAAGCAGCCACAGACAAGATGTAAACAGATGAGTATGGCTTTGGTTCCAATAAAACTATTTATGGACACTAAAATTCTATTTTCATATAATGTTCAGGTATCATGACTTATCTTTCTTTTGGTTTTCTTCCAACCATTTAAAAATATAAAAACCATTCTTAAGATAGCAGGACATAAAAAAAGAGGCCATGCGCCATAGTTTACTGATCCTTTCTCTACACTACCACTCAAATCACTCTTCTGTTTAAAAACCTTTAGTGGCTTTCTATAGGTCTTTGGAGAAAAAGTGAACTCCTTAAAGCATTGTCTCTAATTCTCAACACTTCCACCTTGCATCCTATACTCCCGCTGTGACAATGTTGTAAATGTCCCTTATATTTCTAACTATTTCCTAGCGTCGGTGGATTTATTTATTCTTTTACTTCTTCCTGGACTGCTCCTTCTTCCCTTCTCTGTATGGCACATTGTTACATTTCCCTTAAGATTCTGTTAAAGCATTTACTTATGCTATAAAGTTCCCCTTTACATCTCTCTAGAACAACACTATCATACTGTCCCTCCTACCATTGTGCTTGGTACAACAAAGGCATGAATGAACAAATGAATGAATGTTTTAAAACATAAGAGAAAACTGAATGTGTGCAAATGTTCCCAATAGTTATCTCAGACATAGAGATAATCAGAATAATAAGAATAAAGTCAAATTCTAACATGTAGTTATATTTTCATGGTAATCAAAATGCATTTTAACCAAACTGATTTTAGAAAAATAAAAACATTCTCATAAAACTGAAAGCATTTTCTTCATTATAAAATATCAATTAGACTTTAATATTAAACTGTAATATAACAAACTTCTAAGAAGATATGCTAGCCCAGTATGTCCATAAGCCTGGAAATAAACAGTAAGACAACTGTCAAAAACAATGTTTCCTCTAAAACAAAGAAGAAGAATGACGGATCAACTTAAAGAAAAGGCACAAGTACAGATAATTCCTAACAGAAAACTTTTCAGAGAAGAAAACTTCATTTCCCAACCTAAGACTTAAATGTAAAATTTAATCAATTTTTACCAATTCTTATTAAAATACAGAACAGTGATCAGTCATCTTTAATACTTAAAAAAGAAGAGACCCTGAAGAGGCCTAGAAAGCAGTCGTCTCCACCGACAAAGAATCTAGTTCATAGTCTCAATATATTAGCATATCAAATTATAACTCTATGGATATAAATGGCAGTGTTGGGAAAGAAGTTGGGATAAAGAAGGAAACAAAATTATACAACCATCTTTGGTCTTCAGTTTTAAACCCAAAAAATGCTTCTTTACAGAAACTAAAATAAACAAAATTCAGTTGATAAGTTTTAACAACACTAACTAGTTTTTTGTTTGTTTTCAGATACCTGCCATTTTGTTTTGTTTTTGTTAAACTGAACTGACCACTCTGTACTTTCTGGCTATTCCCAAACTACAGAAAATTCTAAAATAGGATTTAATAACCACTCCTGACAAGATTTTTAAAACTCCACATTTAGGCATTCATTTTCAAAAGATTCGTCTTTCTTGTATAGAAAATCTCTGTCTGCTAATGAAAATGTAAACCCATATTTGAAAAGTAAATAGCTTGTGTTGGAAGATAAACTGAAAATTTTCTGGCTTAGGAAAAAACAAATGCACATAGCCAAAATCCCAAATCTAAGAATATCTGACTTAAAACTAGTAGTCTTTCTTTTACTGGTGTATGTTACTAAATGATACACTTTTAACTGTAAAATGCATTCAAATACTGCACATGGTGCTCCTAATTCAAAATTAAACCTCAGAAGTATATCTAATGGGTGCAATATGTTCTATGAAGCTAAAACAATAAACACATGAGTTTATACCCAAAAGAGGCAGAAGAAGGCTGTCAGTCTACATGAAATATATTGCAAGTTCAAGAGACTATAGAAAATCCACTTGAAAACCACAGTTCCTAGATAGATAACTATTCTTATGTTAATGAATCACCTGGGTCTGAGACTATCAAAAAATAGACTTCTTATATTGACTACTCCAAGAAAAAAACTTTAAATCAGAAAAACTGACACCCTTCCTTCCCATTGTATGTCAAAAATACAATCAGTATCTATGAATAAAATTCTGAGATTTCTTAATGAATATTTTTATTTAATTTATTTATTTTTGTTACATTTGTTTCTCCTTTTTCCATTGACATTCTCCACCCATTCCCGCCCCAGCATTGTTGTCTATGTCAACTGGTTATGCTTATATGCATAAGTTCTTTGGTTTATCTCCCCCCATCCTCCACTCCCCTCCTCTGAAGTGTGTCAGTCTGAACCCTACTTCTATGTCTCTGGGTCTATTTTGTTCATCACCTTATTTTGTTCATTATATTCCACAAATAAGTGAGATCATGTGATATTTGTCTTTCTCTGATTGGCTTATTTTGCTTATCAAAAAACTCTCCAAGTCCCTCCATGTCGTCTCAAAGGATAAGAGATCTTTCTTTCTTACAGCTGCATAGTATTCCATTGTGTATATGTGCCACAGCTTTTTTTATCCATTCATCTACTGATATTATAATATCTACACATATTATAATCACGGGGGAGCAATGAAAAGGGAAATTACTGAACTCTGATTCCCCTTCTTTTAAAATACTATTTAAAGAACAGAAAAAGACTACACTATGAGAATTTAGAATGAATAAGCATTATAGCTTTTCAGGTCAGAGCACTAATAAGAATTTTCCACTATTTTAACAGGCAAATCTATCACTTTCTCAATTTATTGGGATCTACTATTCATTTAAGTGTGACTGATGGTTCATTTTCCCCTCTTTATAATACATTGTAAAGTCATGTATTTTTAAATTCAGAAATAATCACAAAGAAATCATCAAAAGTGAAAAAATGAGTAGACTATTGGGCATCCAATCAGTAGAAATTTTAGGTAGTTCTTCAAAACAACGTTTAAAAAAAAAGTCTGCATAACAAGAAAAAACATGAGCTAAAAACCTTAAGTGAAAAAACACTTGTGTGGAAAAAGACTGAAATATATATACATATTAACAAATGATTCTATGAGGTAGAACTATGATTTTTTTCTTATGATTTCTGCATTTTCCATATTTTCTAAATTGAATATGTAATGATCACTCTTTACTTTAAATCCTTAAAAATATCCATTATCTAATTCTAAGATAACTCCCACTATAATAAAGTCTTAGAATGCATTACCCAAGTGATGTAATTTTTCAAATTCACCAAGCTAATACTTCAATATAAGATATAAATATATAGAAATAGAAGTAACTTTTTAAAACAAGCATATCAATGGTATCTTGTACTCTAAGAAGGTGTAAAGTTACACCACTAATATTTAATAACATATTTTATTAAAATTTAATAATATTTTTGGATGTCCCCATTAGGAATTAATTCATCAACAATTTTTACTACATTGTTTACTTTATAGATAAGTGTCTCAGAAGGAAATAAAGCTCTGTAATAAAATCTCATTTGGGGTCAATTAACCTGAATGGCTACAAACAATTCTGTCCATTGCCAACAAACAAAGTCAACCCCCAAAATCAAAATATACTATCTCTGATATTAAATACCATGCTGAAAACAAAAGATACACAAACCAATACCAATGTCACCGAATAGGTGTATAAACTTTAAAGTTGCCCAAAAGAAAAGTTGGAGACCTTCCTTTATAATTGATCATACCCCATTACCTTATACATCTATAGTATAATGTGAAAATATGTCTGCCTGTTGGTTGTCAAAAACCTCTCACTATGCCTTTGCCATAGTACTGATTTAAAATGATACTTCTGGGTTTGTTTTTTTCACTCTTCAGAGACATTTTATTTGTTAAGTATATATAAAATAACAGATGTACACTTATTTACATTCCTTCTGAGCATACTTATTCTCCTCAATGTCATCAAATTACTGATTTATTACAGTAGAATTCTTTTTTTTATTGAATTTATTGAGATGACACTGGTTAAAAAAATTATATAGGTTTCAAGTGTACAATTCTATAATGCATCATCTGTGTACTGTATTGTGTGTTCACCACCCAAAGTCAAGTCTCTTTCTGTCACCATTTATCCCTCTTCTACGTCCCACTTTCCCTTTGGTAAATCACCATATTGTTGTCTGTGTTCATAAGTTGTTTTTGTTTTGTTTGTTTGCTTAATCCTTTCACCTTCTGTTTCACTCTAGGCCATCTAAACATAAAAACTTCTTTGGGTTTTTTGTACACTCTCCAGCTGTTTTGTTACACAGGTCTTGTAGTAAAAAAAAAAAGTCAACTGTTTTTGAAAGATTGTTATGCCTGTTTAAATGTTTTTAAAACTAACAGTTAAGCACAATATTTTTTAATCCAAACTATTATTTAAGGTTCAAAATATCACTGATATGCCTGATGAAATATAAAAAATGAGAATACATAGCACTGAAAAAAAATAAAGAAAAGGTGCCAAAAGTAGAAGGCAAACAGCAAATCTGAAATGAACTGGTAGGAACAACTCTCTAAATACAGATCTAATACTAAAAGTTTTGACTATGAACCCTGGAATAGGTAGAGTGGATCAATTATGGTTTAATTAAGCAGAAGAACCAGGATGGGCGAGAAGGCAGAAGGATTTACTACAGGGGTTAGACCTTACATAACTGTGAGAGCTGTTAGAATGGGAGGTGTAGGCTCTTGCCTCTGCATCCAGTTTTAAATCTGCAGTCACTGTTGGTCAGCTAGACCAGCAGTCAGAAAGGGAACTGAATAAGGAGAAGCTCAAGTACAAAATAGAACCTGTGAAGATGAGCTGGAACCGAAAAAGACAATGAAAATACATGAGAACAAACTTTAATCTGTGAGGACAACAGAAAGTGGCAGTGACAACATCTGCCACTCACCACCTCCAACCCTAACACCAATGGGAGAAGCTTGCACCCGTCACTAGGGAGCTGTACATGCATGGCAAGCGTTCAGAGAAGGTGAAGGGGGAGGTCTGGCAGGAGCCGAAGGAGCTGCTGATCCACGTGCTATCCACATCTACAAGATGAGCTAGCAAATCAATGACACAATGTGAGACCTGTCACAGGGCCTGGTACTCAGCACTGACCCTCAAAGAGTCAAAAGGCATGCCTGCCACTTCATTTCCTCCTTAAAGTCTAGTCAAAATGTCTCCTGTGACCACTGCTAACCAAAACAATACAGGGAAGGAAACTTTAGGAAACAGTTCCAGTTTAACCAAGTTGATCTAGCACAATGCCTCCACAGAAACAGGTCAGTGCTTCCACATAACCCCAAACAGTGCCAAAGGTATAAAGAAAGAAAGGATAGCTATAAAGAGTGGTCAAATTCTCAATATCAATCCAAAGTAACCCTTCCTAACTTCTACAATGGACAGGGGATCTCAGTTACGGCGTGTCTATATACCCATATTAGAAGCCTGACTGTCAATATACATCAATACTCTATGGTCAGGGTGAAACACATTGCAGTTCTGAGGTTGGTCCACATATTCAAGGTCAACACTGCTAACAAAATCCAGTGATGACTTTCACACTAAATTTAAAAACCCAGATCAGCTACTAATACTATTCGATTCTATCTTCATATTAAATAGGAATAGGCAAGAGTCTAAAGAGCTTAAAGAATTAAAAACATGAATGTGCAGCCATAGACCTGTTGACCCTCAAGGAAATAGTCAATAAAGAAAATGAAGGACAAAGAAATAAATGCTAGCACCACACTGTCATGTCTCCAGTTCTAGTCTGGCAGGGGAGCTGCAGAGGCAGCAACTGTGGCTAACTCTGCTTCTTTCATTTCAGCACCGTGGCCTTGACAATGGCTCAAGCAGTACTTGAAGAGCAGTCAGGAAGGCTGGGGCTCGTCTGCGATGGTACTGTCCATATCTTGATAAGATTATAGGTAATATAGGTGTGTGATTTGTTAACAAATGGTATAAGTAAGATTTTTTTCATGTCCCTGTAAGTAAATTTTACCACACACAAAAATTGAACTCTAATTAATGACATTGTACAATAGTGTGTTTAGGTGTAAAGTGTGCTGTCTACAGCTTTTCTTTTAAAATACATCAAAAACAGACGAACTGCTAGACTGACAGAGGGGTGGATAGATGGACAGGTATGTGAAAAAGCAAACCTAGCAGAATGTTTGCTGTAAACTCCAGATGAGGGGTCAGCAAACTATTGTTTGTGAGCCAAATCCAGTCTTCCACCTGTTTTTGTTATGATTCATGGGCTAACAACACTTTTTACATTTTTAAAGGACTGAAAATAAATTAAAAGAATAACTCATGACATACTAAGTATAAAATTCAAATTTCAGTATATATAAATAAAGTTTTACTGGAATACAGCCACACTTTTTCATTTAGGTATTTTCCATGGCTGGATTTGTACTACAATGGGACAGCTGAATAGTTACAACAGATATTGTGTGGCCTGCAAAGCCTAAAATATTTAATATCTGGCTCTTTTCAGAAAAAGTTTGCTGACCTTCAACCTAGAGAGTATACACGTTTGTACTATAAAATTCTCTCAACTTTACTGTATGTTTGAAATTTTTAATAATAGAACATTAAAAAGAATCAGAGCAATAATCATCACCTGACTCTACAGTGGACCTATGAGTTCTAAGTGCTGCAGCCAGCTTTTCTAAATTCTACCTGGAAGAAGTCATGTGCTTGAAATTACAAAAGGTGAGAAAACTAAAACTGAGACTCTAGTAAAAAAAGAGATGCTTCCTCCGTTAAAAATAGGCATAGAAACATTCTACCCGTCAGCCAATTAAAGTGACAAGGAAGGCTGATGTTATATGAAGTCTTGGGTCAAAGAAAGAAAACTTTTAAAATATCCATGAGAGCCCGGCTGGTGTGGCTCAGTGGACTGAGTGTAGTCCCATGGTCTGAGAGGTCCTGGTTCAATTCCCGGTCAGGGCACATGCCTGGGTTGTGGGCTCAGTCCCCAGTGGGGGGCATGCAAGAGGCAGTGGATTGATATATCTCTCTCACATTGATGTTTCTCTCTCTCTCCCTTACTCTCTCTCTAAAAAATAAATAAAACATATTTTAAAATAAATAAATAAAAATATCCATGAGAAATCAAAACATCAAACCTTGCCCCATTCTCTTAGTTGAAGACTGGTGTTAGTTTCCCAGGACTATAACAAAGTACCACAAACTGGTGGCTTACTACAACAAAATTTTATTCTCTCACAGTTCTGAAGTCTAGAAGTCAGAAATCAAATGTTGGCAAGGCAATGCTCCTGCTGAAGGCTCTTGGGAGAATCCTTTCTTGCCTTTTCTTAGCTTCTTGTGGTTACCAGCAAACCTTGGCATTCCTTGGCTTGTAGCTGCATCGCTTCAATCTCTGCCACCATCTTTATATGGCGTTCTTCCATATTTGTCTATGCCTCTGTCCAAATTTCTCTCTACTTATAAAGATACCAGTCACTGGATTACAGATAACCCTAATCAAGTATAGCTCAACCTGATTACAACATATGCAAATACCCTATTTCCAAATAAGGTCACACTCAGAGGTACTGGAGGTTAAAATTTCAATATATCTTTCAGGGGAAAATAATTTAACTCACAACAAAGACTGTGCTTCCTATTTCACTGAGAAACTGGAAACAGTCCAGAGAACTTCTATATGACACCAGATCTACACATCATACACAGTACAGGCAGTTGTCTGTAACTCCAATTACTATGAATCAATAAATGATCCATCTTCCTACCTAAAGCCAAACCAACTTGATAACATCACTTCAGTAGCTGTCAATTCATCCCTCTCCTATATCATCAATTTTACTATTTCATTTCATCAGCATACAAATTCCTCCCATCTTAAAAAACAAAAGCAAAAACGATTTTAAAACTCTTAACCCCACGTCCCCCTTCCATTTAGCGTTCTTTATGACAAACTTGTCAGAAGAATCATCTATACTTATTCATTCTAATCTGTCTTTTGTCCTCACCACTGCACCAAAATTGATCTTATAAACAATTGTTCCTAAATCCAATAGTCAGTTGTTGATCCTCTTCTTACTTACCTATCTGTAGCACTTGATAGGGAAGCCCCCTTGGAACACTCTCTTCAACTAGCTTCCAGAATATCACATTCAATACTAAAACCAGGTAAGTAACATTCTGTGAAATGCTCTAGAGGTACACTGAGATGTTGTACTTTTAAGGCATTCTTTCAAATTATATCAGTTTTATTGAGACTATCAGCAAGATTGCAGGATACAAGGTTAATATACAAAAGCCAATTGCTTTCCTATATACCAACAATGAACAAGTATAATTTGAAATTAAAATATAATACCATTTACATTAGATTAGTACCCCCAAGATTACTTAGGTATAAATCTTAACAAAATATATACAAGATCTATATCTTACGGAGGAAATATACATGTAGAAGAAAACTACAAAACTATAACAAAATCAAAGAATTCAATAAATGGTGAGCACTAAATAAATGGAGAGATATTCCATGTTCAATGGATAAAAGACTCAATTCATCAAGATGTCAGTTCTATCTGACTTGATCTATAGATTCAATGCAATCCCAATCAAAATTCCAACAAGATATTTTATGGACACTGACAAACTCATTATAAAGTTTATATGAAAAGGCAAAAGACCCAAAATAGTCAAAACAATGCTTAAAAAGAACAAAGTTAAAGGATATCCAACTTCAAGATTTACTACAAAGCTCCAGCAATTAAGACTATGTGGTATTGCAAAAGAATAAACAAACAGATCGATCAAACAGAATAGAGAGACCCATATAAATACAGTCAATTGATCTTTGGCAAAGAAGCAAAGACAATACAATGGAGCAAGGATAGTCTTTTTAACTATTGGTGCTGGAACAACTGTACATCCACATGCCATAAAAACACAAGACAAAAAAAAACAAACAATGAATCTAGACATCTAGACAAAGACCTCACACTCTTCACAAAAATTAACTCAAAAGTGGATCAAAGACCTAAATGTAAAGTGCAAAACTATAAAACTCTTAGAAGATAACAAAGGAGAAACCCAGATGACCTTGGGTATGGTAATGACTTTTTAGATACAACACCAAAGGTACCATCCATAAATGTAAAAGTGGGTAAGATGGACATCTTTAAGATTAAAAACTTCTGCTCTGATAAAAACAATGTCAAGAGAATGAGAAGACAAGACCTAGACTGGCAGAAAATATTTACAAAGAGACACATCTAATAAAGTAATGTCATCCAAAATATACCAAAAACTCTTAAAACTGAACATTGAAAAAACAACCCAGTTGAAAAATGGAACAAAGTCCTTAGGCAGACACCTCACAAAAGAAGATATACAGATGGCAAATAGTATATGAAAAGATGTTCCACATCATATGTCATCAGGGAAATGGAAATTAAAACAACATACCATTATAACCTACTAGAATGGCTGAAATCTGAAACACTGACACCACCAAATGCTAGCAGGGATGTGGAGCTATGAGAACTCTCACTCAACACGGCTAGTGGGAATGCAAAATAGTACAGCCATTTTGGAAGACAGTTTAATGGTTTCTTACAAAACTAAACATATACCATACAATCCAGCAATCGTACTCCTTGGTAATTACCTAAATTATTTAAAAGATTATGTCCACACAAAAACCTACACAGTGATGTTTACAGCAGCTTTATTTGTAATTGCCAAAACTTAAAAGCAACCAAGATGTCCTTCAGTAGGTGAATAAACTGTGTTAAAAAGAAATGAGCTATCAAGCCACAAAAGGCCCTGGAAGAGCTTTAAATGCATATACTAAATGAAAGAAGACAATCTGAAAAAGACTACATACTCTGTGACTCAATTATATGACGTTCTGGAAAAGGCAAAACTATGATGGTGTAAAAAGATTAATGGTTGCCAGGGGTTGGGGGAGGAAGATGAATAGTAGGATCAAAGAGGATTTTTAGTATTTGTCCAAACCTATAGAATGTATAAAACCAAGACTGAATCATAATGTAAACTACTGACTCTGGGTGATTATGTCAATGTAGGTTCATCAATTGTAACAAACGTATAACTCTAGTGAGGGTGTAAATAATGGCGAGACTATGCATGTGTGGGGGCAGGAGGTATATGGAAAATTTCTGTACCTTCCCCTCAATTTTGTTATGAACTTTAAACTATTCTAAGAAAATCTGTAATAATTTTTTTAAAGGATATCAGCAAGCAGACAATTGACTCTGGAATTAAGCTCCCTTAGGATATTACTGAAAAATAAGGACTGAATGCCATACCAAACTATGTCAAAAAATGCTGCTTTCCTAAAATCCTTCACAGTATTTTAATTCAGATCTTTCCATTTCAGAACTCCAGCAATAGCAAACTCATCTCTAGTATCATAAAAAGCACTCAAGCCCTGGCCGGTTTGGCTCAGCGGTTAGAGCGTCGGTCTGCAGTCCAGAGAGACCCGGGTTCGGTTCCCGCTAAGGGCATGTACCTCGGTTGCAGTTTGTCCCCGGCCCTGGTTGGTCGTGCGGGTGGCAGCCACTCGATGTGTCCCTTTCACGTCGATGTTTCTCTCTCTCTACCTCTCTCTCCCTCCCACTCTGTCTGAACAAAAAAATGAAAAAATGTCCTCAGGTGAGGATAAAAAATAAAATAAAAATAAAAATAAAAAAAAGCACTCAAGATCCTACATTAAAGTGTATATACAATTGAGCCAAATTTGGTCCATACACATTTTTTTCAAGATCTTGATAAATATGGCATTACAGAATTTGGCAAAGTTTTTGGCTTTTATAGGTCTTGGCAGTTTTGTTGTTTTTGTTTGTTTTTTCACACACACACACACACACACACACAGAATTCTGTGGCAAGAAAAATCTTACAGTACAATAGTCACACTTTGGAGTTGCATTAATTCTAAAAAATACACAACCAATTATCCTCATAAGATTATCACTTGGAAGCACTATTCTCTTCCATTCCCTCTCAAGATCTGCTTGTATTATAGCACTGAAATCGTAAAATATGAAAGAAATTAAAGCTTAGGTTATAGGCAAGATTTGATTTAAAATGTCACACTGATAACTTTAAGTTTTATGACTAGGATAATCTAGAGATTTAAGCTTGAGATGATGTTAAAATTGAAGAGGGCAAAAATTTGCCTGTTTCGTTTCAACATAGAGAAACTCTGACATTCCCATCTTTTTAAATTTTATTCTTCAATTACAGTTTACATTCAGTATTATTTTATATTAGTTTCAGGTGTGCAGCATAGCAATTAGACAATCACATACTTAACAAAATGTCCCTCCCAATATTTCAGGTACCCACCTGTCACCATATATAATTATTACAATATTAGTGACTATATTCCCTGTGCTTTATTTTACATCCCTCTATTTTTTAACTACCAATTAGTACTTCTTAATCTCATCACCTTTTTCACCCAGCTCCACAACAGCCCTCCCCTCTGGCAACCATCACTCTGTTCTCTGTATCTATGAGTCTGTTTCAATTTTGTCTGTTCTTTATTTTGTTCTTTAGATTCCACATAAAGTGAAATCATATAGTATTTGTTTTTCTCTGATTTATTTCAGTTAGCATAATACCCTCTAGGTCCACCCTTACTGTCTCGAATTTCATTCTTTTTATGGCCAAGTAACATTCCACTGTAGATATGTATCATTACTTTTTTATCTACTTGTCTACTGATGGGCACTTGGGTTACTTCCATATCTTGGCTGTTGTAAATAATGATGCAACGAACCTAGGGGTGTACATATTCTTCCAAATTAGTGTTTTCAGTTTCTTCAGACATATATCCAAAAGTAGAATCGCTGGGTCATAAATCAGTTCCATTTTTAATTTTTTGAGGAACCTCCACACTTTTTCCATAGTAGCTACGACAATCTGCATTCCCACTAACAGTGCACGAGGGTTCCCTTTTCTCCACATCCTCACCAATGCTTGTTTTTTTGTTGATTTATTGATGCTAGCCACTCTGACAGGTGTGAGGCGTTATCTCATTATGGTTTTAATTTGCATTTTTCTGATGATTAGTGACACTGAACATCTTTTCATGTGTCTATTAGCCTTCTGTATGTCCTCTTTGGAGAAATGTCTATTCAGGTCCTCTGGCCATTTCTTTATTGGATTATTTTTTTTTTAGTGTTGGGCTGTATGAGTTCTTTATAAATTTTGGGTATTAACCCCTTATTGGATGTTATCACTGGTGAATATCTTCTTCAATTCAGTAGGTTATCTTTCTGGTTTGTTGATGGTTTTCTTTACAGTACAAAAACTTTTTAGTCTGATGTAGTCCCAATTGTTTATTTTTCTTTTGTTTCCCTTGCCCAAGAAGATATAGCAGAAAAAATATTGTGACAATATCATCTTTTAAAAAAATTCCTGTGAGATTTTCATAGATTCAATGCAAAAGCCTTACTGGGGAAGAGAAGGCAGAGCAAAATTCACCTTCTTAGCCTCAGGTTACCGCTTAGTCTCATCCAATCTAAAAGAATGCATGCACAAGTAAGGATGCAACCTCAGAAAAGCAAATCTGAGGAGGGGATGTGAAGTGGGACCTTGATACAATGAGAACCAGAAGAAATTAAAGGCTTTCAAAAGACACTAAAAAAATGTTTCATCCACATCTATGATTTTGACTTTTACTCCATAATCTTGACATGGTACTGAGCCTTTACCGTGATCCCCATTTAATATCCCACCTTCCCCTGCCTGTCCATGAACTGGCCAATGGCCATTTTAAATCTCAGAAATCCAACCTTCCTCATAATTTTATGGCTATATCTTGAAAACTATTAGGTCCTTAAGAGTAGGGATCATGACTTATTCTTTTTGTATTCCCAGTATTTAGCATGATTCCTAGACAAATCAGGCCCTCAACAGATGTTTGCTAAGTAAACATACTACCTTCCTTGCATTGATGAGATTATACTCATGTTATTCAACAGTGTTAACCAAAATATTTGGCTGACCTTTAAAATATTTTAGAATTAGTTTTAGTCAAGGTAACCTTTAATCTCAAGATTAAGGCTAATGAGAATATTTCCACCCTATGGGGATACAACACATATTTTAGAGGTTTAGATTTTCAAGACCAATCTCAAAAATTTTTCAATTTGTGCATTTTTAAATCATCATAAAATTGTCAGTCTCCTCCCTGCTTTGCATGATATCAAGATATGTTGATATAAGAAAGTAGCTCAGCCTCATGATCCAAATGATCATAACTTCTAATAGATCTGATACTGAAATATAACAATCTATAACTGAGTTTTTATACACATTAGGGTTTCTTTTGGGGGTAATGATAATGTCCTAGAATTAAGATAGTGGTGATGGTAACACAACCTAGTGAGTATACTAAAAACTGTATGCTTTGAAATGGTGAATTTTATGGTATGTAAAATATATCTTAAATAAAAATGATCCTATAACTATAACATCATAAAATGTTTCAAGTATAATATGGTCAATAAGTCTCTCGTGATGACAGAAAATATTTTGATTCCTATTTTACCAATCTAAATTTATTCATGGATAACAAAACTTTACATCATGCATAAAAAATTCTTAGATCCTCTTCTAACACTAATTTTTTCTGCAACACACAATGAATATTGAGCTCAAACACAATTATGTATGTACAATTCCCAAAGCACTAACTGTATAACTGCATCTCTCTATCCATTTCTCTCTCTCTCTCTCTCTCTCTCTATATATATATATATATGTTACTATATATAGTATATATAGTATAGTATATACTATAGTATATATAGTATATATATATAGTATATAGTATACTATATACTATAGTATAATATAGTATATATATATACTATATATACAGTGTGTGTATACATATAGATATATATATGTAAGTTAGCAAAACTAGGTTTACAGTTGTAATACAAATCAATAATAACACAAGAATAAACTTTCACATACTCACAACTATAAACCTACTTTTGCCCACCCCTGTATATATATAGACATATAGATATATAACACATTAAAATGTATATATTTATTATATATCTACCTTATTACTATTAAATTATTTGTAATACAGAGCACAACTAATCACATCAAGTGTGACATGACTGTTTTGTTGCACCTGAAAATTTTCTGACATTCCACTTGAAAAAAAGGTATCAACATCAAAATCTTTGATGATATAGACATAGAGACTGATGGGTTATAACAATACTAAGTAAAGCCCTTTATTAATAAGTTACTTTGTATATGTGTCCAATAGATTCTCAGGTGGTTCATTTGTACCTCATCATCTTCCAAAAGTTACTTAAAGTTGATAGTTCCATTTTTTGAGGTAACACCATAGTGTTTTCCATAGTGTCTGCACCAGTCTGCATTCCCACCAGCAGTGTGCTAGGGTCCCTTTTTCTCCGCACCCTCGCCAGCACTTGTTGTTTGATGATTTGTTGATGGCGGTCATTCTGACAGGTGTGAAGTGATACCTCACTGTTGTTTTAATTTGTATCTCTCTGATAATTAGTGATGTTGACCATTTTTTCATAGGTCTCTTGGCTATTTGTACGTCCTGTTTGGAGAGGTGTCTCTTTAGGTCCTCTGCCCATTTTTTAATTGGGTTCTTTGTCTTCCTTTTGTTGAGTTGTGTGAGTACTCTATATATTTTGGAAATTAACCCCTTATCTGATGTATCATTGGCAATTATGCTCTCCTATATAGTGGTTTCCCTTTCCACTTTGATCATTGTTTCTTTTGCTGTGCAGAAGCTTTTGAGTTTGATATAGTCCCATGTGCTCATTTTTTCCTTTGTTTCTGTTGCCTTAGGTGATGTATCAGTGAAAATTCCCCACTTCTAGGAATATACCCTAGGAAGCCTGAAACACCAATCAGAAAGAAACCATGTACCCCTCTGTTCATAGCAGCACTATTTACAATAGCTAAGATCTGGAAACAGCCCAAGTGTCCATCAGTAGATGAGTGGATAAAAAAGCTGTGGTACATATAC